>JADRCH010000056.1:10612720-10634677 GCA_019843965.1 Rhynchomys soricoides | reverse complement strand
CACAGTATCCTCCATTGGCTTACTAATATGATCAACTCTCCACCATGCTACCATTCTCTACACCGTCCAGCTGGCATTTTCCCACTGACTACGTATAGACACTATATTTAAGGCTTCAACCTTGAGATGTCCACTATTACACTTGCTTTCTTCGTCTCTTGCTCGCTTGCTTGAGATGGTGTTTCACTATGGTGCCAAGGCCCTCCATGAACGCATAAGCTCAATCACTCTCCTCATCTTAGCTGATTACAGAGATGGGACTAGAAGCACATGTCACCTTGCCTAGCATCTATGTGATCTTGATGCCTTCTTTCAGGCCAATCTCAAGGAAGCCTTTGTTTGCCCTGACTGTGTAACTCTGCCAAGTACCTCCACACTCCATGGATGTCTTTCCCATTCCAATTGGTGGATAGCTATTACTGCTGCTCACCTACTCCAAGTCCCTTCTCACCCTGCTTGGACTCTGACAGTGTATGTCCTGGCTGCACCTCTCCTCTACCCCGACTGCCTCATCTCCAGCTCCTGCCCTTCTTCCCTTAATACTTTATAAAGTTTAAATCTGGAGTGATTTTCTCCTTCTGCCACTCAGAAAAAGTCTACCAGCTTATATCTTACACCAGCATTAAGAGCACCTCTCTCCCTGGGCCCTCACAAAACATTTAGATCTAATCTGAGAAGTGAAATGTTTATATATCTCATTTTTCCTTAAACTCTACAAATAAAGTGCTTTTAGGAGAAATGGAGTTCATAGTCTCAATAAAGCCCCAAATTACTAAATCATTAGGGTCCTTAATCTAATAATAAACAACAAAGTTTATAAAACAATAAGTTCACTCAGTTGTATAATAACATATTTTCCTGTTAATAAATAAATAGAGTCCTAGAAACACGTTGTGGGGACCCAGATTTAATTGAAAGAATTAACAAATTTAAATTCCAAATGGGACAAGAAAAACAACACATGACAGTTTGTTTTGACTGTAACAGTTGTCAAATCAACAATTAATTATTTGTACTTATGTTACTTTGCCTAAAAAAAGAAAGAAAGAAAGATTGACTATATGGGATGGGGGAGCACATCGCATAATAGTAATAGAAGCCTGCAGCCATGTGACCTTGTGTACCGCACTTTTGAAGAGAGTCACGGTATCACAATGTGTCCATATTATCAAGTCATGCCTAGCCTGCATTTCATGATAGACAGCAGAGATCTCTGTGGAGTGTGAATGGACCACATCATTCATGAAAAAGGGCTTAGCATACCAGGCATCTATTGGAAGCTACCCTCTTCTTTACATCTGTAAATCTAAAGCACAGAGTTCCCATGGCTGGACCAGAGCAGACTGATACAATGAACAGACCATCATTTTATACTTCCAAGGTGTGGTGAAGCTAAGTAAATATGTTTCAACATCTACAAATGTAGTATACTGGTTTCCATGAATTATGCTGTTTATATTTACAGTTAACAAAATCTTAAGGGAAGAAAACCCTTTATATCCAGGTTTGATGGTTCTTTCCTGTAATCCTAGAACTTGAGGGGCACAGACAGAAGAGCAGCCATAAATTTAGACCAGGCTGGGTTACATAGTGAGTTCTAAATCTAAAACTAGCCTCAGCTACAGTATAAGTTGGTATCTCATTAAACAAAAAAGCCAAGCATAGCATAGAAGTGTATGCTTATAATCATATCACTCAGGAGACGGTGACAGAAGGCTCATGAATTCTAGACCAGCCAGCAATATTACAGTATTTTTAAATATGTACTTAATGATATCTTAAGTTTGCATAATTTCTAGAACTCACCAAATATCCCGAGATTCTCCAAAACTATGCATTGTGGGTGTAAGAAGACACTCTCCATCTACATACAACTTTGCATTTGAGATTCACATGGGTGCCATGCAGTACTTAAGCATATCTCCTGGTTCACATCTAAGAAATTCTAGGGCTAGACAATAGTTCCAGGATTATCCAGTTTAAAGTTCTCATTTTTCAAATAAAACATTTAAGACGTCAGTTTTAAGCAATATTACTGAGTGCTTAATACACCCATCTCAAGAAAAATAGAGAAAGAATGTCATTACCAACCAACAACAAGGTTGCCACGTGCAAAAGGAAGGTCACAGGTCACTGGGGTAAAGTGCAGGAGTTTGTAACCAGGTGATACAGTCAAGGTTGATGGGAACCCAAAGAATCTGGCATCAGTGTAGAGTTGGAAGACAGTGATGTTTATTGGATAATTTCTGCTCATTTTCCAACTTTACATATTTCCTTCCTAGAATTATTCCCTGACATCTCCCTTCCTAGTTAAGAAAAATTAATTGTCCAAAGGATGAATTTTCTTAGTAGTTTGTCCAATATCTGTTGAATAACCCATCATTTTGTTGTGTGAATATGTGAACTGAGGGAAGAGATGGCCTAGAATGGTGTAAGCAGGCCTTCACCGACAGCTCTGGTGTTAGCTCAGAGGAACAGAATGCAGACAAGCATGTGGACGACGGAGGCTACTCATGAGCTATCCAATAGGAACAAAGACTCTATCAGGAGCTGAACAAGAGTCCACTTCTGTTTTATTCTGAAAAACAAAGAAACAAACAAACCATACGTCATCATGTCTACAGTTTGTTTATAGCCTGAGATTTTGTGGGAGTCTGAACTTACAGGTAGTAAATTAATTAATCTGATGGAGGAAATTTCAAGGCATCCCATCATGCACATATGGGCACAGCCGACTGCTTTTAGATGGATCTATAGTGAGAATTACAACAGCAGCAGCAGCAGCAGCAGCAACAACAGCAACAACAAAAGCAGAGTGGAAATATTTGAAAAACTTGCAGCTTCTATTCCTTCACAATAATATATTTTAAGTTGCAACTAAGAAAAGTATAATTGCAGAAGAAATTATTGCCACTAAAAATGGGGGAAACACTTTGCCCTAAAAACAAAGGAACAATATCTGGAGGACATCTCAGGGCTTGACTAGACCCTACTCATTGTAGATTCTAGGTATAAAAGTTGTAACTAATTTCAATGCTTTGCTGTGAGAAGATACCTCCAGGATGCCATGCTTGCAAAGATCTTTCTAGAAAAGTGTTTCCATGTATCCTACAATCCAGACATTTAGAGGTCACTACAGCCATGATCCAAGGGATACTGTTGTCTGAGATGCTAGTAGTTATTGGCGTCATCTGTGTGGTATTGGTTTTTTATGAACACAGAAAGCAGAAGTTGTGGGCTTGGAGAAGTTTCTACTAAGATTTCAAAGAAAGCTTAGTGGGGTCAGTAATGTGTGTCTGTGTTAGGATGTCAGCAGGAAGCCTCTTACAGATCAATATGGAAGATGGTGGTTTATCCTAACATTGCCAAAGATGTAGTGGAGACTCCAGCAACTTGGAGCTGTCAGGAATGTGGAAAGTCTGTCAAAGAACACAGAAGGCAATAGGCAGTGTCAGCCCAAGAAGGAAGCCATTGTAACGGGCTTCGAGCAGGCTGTAGGGATGGTTTTTCTTAGACTTTTGAAGTTCTTACCATATTACCTTGGATACCATCTTACCTTGGGCACCAGGAATTAAGATTAGACAGCTAGGGGTTTGTCTTTAAATCATACCAGGAGCTTTTCCCTGCCCTCCATCTGCCATGGGGGGGGGGGCAACTTTTCTATGTCACCCTTCCTTTATGATATTCCTGCCTTGCCATGGAGGTGAGGCTATGGATCCAGGGGACCAAGAGTTAAAATTATGGCCTAAATACATCTTTCCTTATTGAAAAGAAAAAGTTGTCCCTACTTTTTCTCTTCATTTTCATTTTCCCTCCCTGAATAGAAAAAGACACCTTGACCTTTGGGTCTCAGTGCATACTCCACCAGTTGAAATTTTTATTTACTGACAGGTAACTACTTCGCATTCTCTCCTGACTGCTAAATAGGCAATATTTTAAATAGAAAATCAAGACTTTCAGAGTCAGGTTTCACATGGCTGCTTTAATTTCTTGTCTGTCAATGTGTATAGATTTCCACGCTGTAAAAATGAATAGCTTCTGGGTAATTTCCCTCAGAAGCTGAGAGAATGCTTTCTACTCATATTTACTGTAAACTAATTTTCTTCACCCATACAACTGATGGAAATAGAAATTTCTCTCCAATCTTTTGGCTCTCCCCGTCCACGTCCTTATGCTTTAATGAAAGAAAGGTAATCGTGTCTAGCAGGTTCATGTGTCAGAACAAAAGGAGAAAAGTTTAACATCCTCTGGAATTATTTTTGGAATTAGTAGTCTCACGTTTGAACTCAGACTTGTCTGTGAGCCTTGAACATCTATCAGATAAATCAATAAAGAGAGTCAGCAAATTCAGTCCATCCATTCCATCATCTCCCTTTCCAAAAGCACAAGCGAAGACACATGGCGAACATTCTGGTGCTCTCTTCTCTGCCTCTCTCAAATGCTCCTCTTTATACCAAGGAGCCATTTGTTTGCTCTTAGCAGCAAATAGCATGCTCCGGCTTCCTTAGGCTACCCGTGGAAGGCCAGAGTCTTATGAAGACAGGAAGCCAGTGAGTGAGGCTGATGGAGTTGGAGTACTTTTAAAAAGACAAGAAATCATTGCTGGAGTGTCAGCTTCTTAATGGATTATGTTAGTTTGGGGACTATAGTACAGAAGAGTTTCTGTTCTGAAATAACCCAAATTCCTCTAACATTTCCTATGATACCATTTTCTATTAGATTTTGAATGAAAAACTATATATTTACTATACACCATGTGCAAGATATCAGCCAGACTCCCTCACTTAGATCCACCGCCCAAGATCTAACCGTGGCAAAGGCATAATTCCTGTAGACCTAGTATAGACATGAGAGTGAGATGTTCGACACGTGAGGAGAAACTTGTTCTCTCCTTTCTCTGCTCATCCACTGGAGTTTTTCCTTCTGTCTGTGGGAAATGTGTCTGAGCTGTGGCTTTCTACTTTCTGGGCTGAACTGCCCTAGAAGATGGTATTTGTGTACATAGGAAGAATGAGGCAGGACTATGGACCTTTGCATTCACTGGACCAGTCAGTGGTTTTCAGATTTTGTATGTGCGTCAGAATCCCATGGAGGGCACCACCATGAGCTTCTGACACTGTACACCTGGATGGAATACAGCCTAGGAATTCTCACTTCTAAAACATCTCAGTGCTGGAATATGGTTCATGGTAGAGTGTGCCTTCTGGGAATAAGGCTTTGAGTTCGATCCCTAGTGCCTACCCCTCACCTCACTCTGGGCAATACCAATTGCATCATGTTGTGAGAACCTCAGCACTACAGCATTCTTTTTTTTATCTCTTCAGGAGGTTACGAGAGACAGCCTGGTCCAGAACCATGGCTTTTGCTTCTTTATCCCCTTGAGTATAATTCTCTTTATTTCTTACTGGCTAATTTGTTATCCTCTTTCTTCAACATACTGTATCTCTGTCTCTGTCTCTCTGTCTTTGTCCCTCTCTGTCTCCCTGTCTCTGCCTCTGTCTCTGCGTCTCTCTTGTGTTCCTTTCAGAGCACCCTATCTTCTTCTTTTCTGTCTCTTTATTTACCTTCCATTCTCAAAAGTTCAAGCTAGGTCCTCTTCTCCATGAAAAGATTGTTCAAAGCAGACCTAGTCCTCATCTTTTCTTTTTTCTTATTCTGGGTCTGGTTTCTTATTATTGTGGTCTGTAGAAAACTTCAATAATTATCTGCGAACTGATTCATGGGCTTCTCTCCTTACATGAACTCTTGTGGAAGGAACTATCCACAGATAAAGTAGTAACAATATTTAACATGCTTAACACGTACCGTGTTAAAGCAGGGCACTGGTCATTGTCCATATATTAACCACGTTGGGTAACCACGTTGGGTACTGTTATTGTCCCTTTTTGTGAGTAAGGAAAACTGGTGAGTGGATAGAATGCATAATTCACTTAAAGTTTGCACAAAGGAGTACCTCTCAGGGCAGGGATTTAAACTCTGGCCACTTGAGTTCTTTGTAGCCACTGGTGACTTTGTTGTGCGTATCCCTGTGCATTTATGAAAGCACTTGACAGTGTCTGGTTGGTAACTTGCTCAGTTGTCAGTAAACAGCAGTCATGACCCCTGCAGGAAGGGCCAACCCCCACATGGTTACTGAGAAAGCTGACACTCAACCTCCATTCCCTTGTGATCATTTTGCATTGATCTGTGTATCTGACATGCCTTAAGCACACAACATGCAGCTCACAGAACAGGTGTGCATGGTTGCTGTACTAATCTTAATTGTCCACGTGCTACGCTGGTTGTTTTCTGTAGATATTATCATGGACAGTGGTCCTGGTTTGAACAATGGGGGAGAGTTGTGAAAGCATCTAATACTTAATAAATGATTATGGTATAGTAGACTTGTCACTCTTTTAGGCCCCAGTTATTAATCTGGACATCATAATATTGCAGAACACACAGAATATTCCTGTAGCCAGGTGTGAATATCAACAGTATAGCACAAAAATGCAAGTACCTGCCTATTTTCATAGCATCGCTTTTACAGGTTAAAGCAAAAACAATGCAGATAACTGATAATCAAATATTCGCTTGGTAAACTCTGCAGTTACTGTATGGCTGTCTTTGCTTATAACAGAATCTCTTCCTTTGGCACATAGAGTAATTTCCCACCAAATAAACATGTCTGCTGTTAAACTGAAAGCCTATAGTAATGCTTGAGTGGCCTCTTTTAGCATAAGAAGACTTAACATTCATGAACCAGAGATTGATATACACAACTCAGCATACCTCAGCATTCTGAAGATACTGTGAGGTGGTGTTTGCCAGTACACTGATTGTTCCTTATAGGTAGACAGCTTACTGAACTTTGCCAAACCTTTAAACATAAAGTGTCCATTCCTGTGTGTGGTTTCCTTTTTCTCAAAAAATGCTTACAGGCAAGAAGCACTGAGGTCACAACTCTAGGGCACACCTTTAGTCTGCTTCACTTTACAGTGATTAATTAGCTGCTCTCTCTCTCCACCACAGAAATGAGGTTAGCTGCAAATGTGATGATCCTTACAAGGGTAGGTGTGGGGATGTGTGCACATTTCGAACATTGACACTTTGCTCCAAAGATATTTATTCCCTCTTAATTCAAGGTGGGGGGGGTAAAAGAGCTGCTTTCTTGGTAGATCATTTCTATCATCTTAGTATGTGCTTGAGACTCTGGTGAGCAATTGTTTATGGCAGTCTTTGGTCCCTAGAGCTGAAGGTTACAGAAGGCACCTGCAGGCTTCAGCCTTCCAATGAGCCTGCCAGTGAGATTGTTGCTGCTGTATCTGACTCAAGCACCATAGCCCAGGTGCCTGAGTTCTCTTGGAACAACAGAAGAAAAGTTTCCACTTCCTCCTAGTAAACACTTTATCAGTTAAATGAACCTGGAGTGCCTTTGACCAGGATGGCCTTGTCCTCAGAGTAATTTAAAGACAGGTACTTTTCAATTGCTGTTGTCCTTTGTTTCTGTTCATACAAGGAGGGGCAGAACTCCTGGGTGGTCTGTTGCTAACTCAGTCATAGTACACCATCATTTTGCCCCTTCTATCTTAGAGGAAAACATGTAAACCAGCTGGGTAGAGATTGTGCATGTCTAGGTTCTTGTCCATCCCCCCTCCAAGAACCAAGTGGGCAGGCAGCAAACAGGACCAACAGGAAGCACTTTATTGTCAGTTCAGAATTAGCAACGTTTTTGTTTGGTTTGGAAGCAGGGTTTCTCTGTGTAGCCCTGGCTGTCCTGGAACACACTCTGTAGACCAGACTGGCCTCAAACTCAGAGATCCACCTGCCTCAGACTCTAGAGTGCTGGGTTTAAAAGCAGGTACCACCACTTAGCAACTTTTAAACAGATGGCCACAAGAGATGTAGATGAAGTAAGTTTGACCTCTCCATAGCAGCAGTAACAATTGGATGCTACTCCAGAGCCATGTTTCAGCTCTGCTAAGAGTCACAGCTAAACGTTCTCAGGGGCTTTGGGGTGCCAACTGAGAGCAGCCCTTTGCAGAGCAAATTTGCAGGGTGGGAGAGGAGCAGCAGGAGCAGGTTTCCTGTCCCTTGCAGGTATTGAAGCATAGAGTCTCAGGGCTCTGGGGGTAGAGTCAGAAATGAATTTCCCTGCCAGCAGTAGCTAGCTACCAGAGTAGGAGTGAGCTCCCTGGCAGGCAGAAAGCCTCAGGCATGCAGAGATAAATCCTTCTGAAGACCAGCTTGGCTTTGATTGGATATATATCTCTTAACTACATTCAACCAATCAGGAAAGAACTGTCAAAAAATTAGCATCTATCTTCCTCGCTAAGACAGTCTTTGCAGGCTGTAGTGTACTCCTTTTATCATTTTACCCTCCAGGGTCTCTCCATGTCAAAAATAGGCGCTTCCTTCCTGCATCTGGTTTTTTGTTTTGTTTTGTTTGTTTTGTTTAAGATTTATTTATTTATTTTATGTATGTGAGTACACTGCTGCTCTCTTCAGACACACCAGAAGAGGACATCAGATCCCATTACAGATGGTCATGAGCCACCATGTGGTTGCTGGGAATTGAACTCAAGACCTCTGGAAGAGCAGTCAGTGAATGCCTCCTAACCACTGAGCCATCTCTCCAGCCCCCTCCCTTTTAAATCCCCTTCCACCCTTTTCCCTTAGAGCTGAGTTTCCCTTCTTAAAGAGAACCCCATCCCATGTGGGAAGCACCACACTGGGAATCTTCCTTCACCCATCACTAGGAACCTTATTATCCAGTTCTTCATCTTCATCTCAGGGTAGATTTGACCATGGAGGGACACTTACCCCCAGACACAGTTCAAGGTGGTGAAGGGGGGAAAGCCATCATTTGCCGGTGCCAGCTGGCTTCCTGGAGGCCTTCTGGGAAAGCCCAGATTGAGCAGCTGGAGATCATCATTAGCTCGGATTGCCCTCGAGATCTTTGCGCTTTTGGGTAGAAACCCCAAATACTCTTTATTTACCCGATCCTTCTAATGGTTGAGTAAGCTTCAGCTCCCCGAGCAACTTTAGAGACAGAGCCCAGTATAGAGCATTTGCTCAGCACATGCAGGGAGCTAGATTTGAGTTATACCACCACCACCACTGTGCCACTGCCACTGTCAATGCATGCATGCACTCTTGGACACACACATAGCATGCTAACACAAGCGACGGAGCCCTGAGGACACATGTCATGGATAGTTTCCAACTTCAAACAATCACAAATAACATAAAATAGTGATTATGTACATTGGTTTCTTAGGAGACTGATCAGAAAATGAGATTAGTAACTGTAACAAGAATCTAGGAGGGATTGTAGGACCTGCTAGAGTTGTGTTGCTCTTGACAACCACAGATCCCTAGGGAGTCTCTGCAGGACTCTCACCTTATTTTGCATTACTGCTGGTGCCACCACCTCCCCTTGGCACCACAGGTTATGACTAAGGCTTTGTGGGATGTTCAAGATCTAAGCCATATAACACTGTATAAATTTGCATCCAGTTGCTTTCAGAATTCTCCCCTCAGTCCTGATTTTGATAAGAGAGCTACTTCACTATCACAAAAGCAGGGGGTGGGGGTAGACAAGCAGCTCAGCGCTGTACAGAGAACACAGAAATGGAATTCTTTAGTCTCCTGGTCTATAGACTTCAATGTCGCAGGGCACATATTACTAACATCAGTAACAAGCCTAAGAGACCTTCCTACAGGGTGTGAGCCTAGGAGAGACAGGGTCAGACCCGGGAGCCCCTGGCATGAGCTGACCCAATGTTTGTAGACACTATTAGATTTTCAGCAAGATCAAATAAACAACAAAACAGTGGTAATTGTTAGGTCATTGTTAGGTAAGTGTTAGGGAAATTTCACATTAAATAAGCTTGCTTACCTCAGGATCTCATTACGCTATTAATACAGTGTGATAAGTTGTAGCCTTTCAAGAGTATTATATTTATGATTTCCCGAACACATCTAGCTAGAGGACACAGTGGACTATGAAGGAGGGGAGATAACTCGTCAGAGAAGGGCACTTCCTGTGCAACAGGGGGCCCGAGTTCAAATCCCCAGCACCTATGTAAGAAGCTGGGCACTTTACAACCTCAACTCTACATCATCTGCAACCACAGCAAGGTAGGAAGGTTGGGGAACGGAGACAGTACTGAAGCATACAGGTCATTAACCTAGCTCTGGGTTCACAGAGAGAACAACGTGTCTCAAGGAAGTAAGGTGAGGAGAAATAGACTGGAATGCCACTTCCTCCTCTGACTTCTACACACATCAAATATGCACCTGCACACAGGCATTCACATACACCACACACTCACTGCCCCCCCCCCCCCCCCAGAATACAGTAAGAGTAGGTATGCAGAAACGACATTGGGACTGCTGCCCTTCTGATCCACTTTATGGTTAAAATAACCAGATCTCTTGGCTAAAGGAAGGTATCTACGTTTATTTCAAGGTCTCTTGGAAAACAGGCAGGACAGTTGAAAATAACACAAAGTCATCACTTATTTAGAGACACCAACCCTCACACTGAGACACCGAGGGAACCACAGAGGCAGCAAGCAGCCATTTCTTTAGAAGCAAGGGTGGGAGCCTTGCTGTGGAGCCCAATGAGAGTGGATGCCAAAGATGAGGGACGGCCTGGCAGACTTGTGACGTGCCAGGCAAGGGGGATAAACACAGAACCTTGCCTTGCTGTTCTTCTCTCTCTCACTGATGTCACCTCTGGGCCAAACCTAGGGAAGACAGAGGACAGGGTGCAGAGGTAAGCCTGAGCACAGAGCCAGTGGAGGTGGGGGTGGGGGTGGTGTGAGGGTGATGTTTCTCTGGGGACTTCAGAGGAGGGAACACAGCCTCACCTCACAGCTATTTTTGCTTTCCTTTTCTTATCAAAGAAATATTTGACCTCTGGCTTCCATGTGCACCAATACACAAATATACTGTGTGTATGAGCACACACACACACATACACACACACACACACACATGAGATAGAGAAAGACAGAGACAAAGAGACTTTATATAAAGAAAGATAAACAAAAGAAAAAAGAAGATAAAAACAATTGAAAACAGCAAGTGTCTTCATGTCTTCAGCACACTAGATCTGCAAGGTCAGTTTGTAACTGATGTTAGTTAGCCTTTGCCTCTGGCTCTCACAAGTGAGCAGGGGCCTTTGAGAAGCTTAGTGGGTGATGCTATCTGGTGTCTAATGGAGGCTGGGCTGTGCATTTTCTATTGAATATCTAACACAGTGGATAATAGGCATGGCCCCATCAACTGAACGTCTGTGGGTTCCTCTGAGTCCACATGCTATATACAACTGCTGGCGTGAAGGCATATGTAAAGGCATGCGTGTTCATGAGACTGAAAGGAACTATCCTTACTTCTGGACACTGAATGTCCCTTCAGTTTATGTGAAAGAAAAAGTCTACAGGAAGCTTATGAGCTAGGTCACATCTGCTGCCTGAGGTGTGAGTGGTCAAGTTTTCAAGCTACAGAGAACAAGAAGTCCCTTGAGCATCTTTCTTGCATAATGATCTCCATGTGTAAATAATACAATGGAGACACGGAGTCATAAAGCCACACATCTTTATTGCGAGGCTGGTGTGTTAGCTTCTTATTTCCACATAACAGACAGTGACACAACACCAATTGCTATTGTCTTGATGCATCACGGGTCAGGCTCAGAAGATATTGGCCATTAGCAGCCTCATCTGGAGACTTGGCTGGGTGTGCTGTTGCCAGCAGAACTCATTTCTTCATGGCAGCAGAGTTCCTGACATAGGGCTTCCTCAAAGCCAGCAACAAAGCCAACTTGCTTTATGGAAGGCCAGAATCTCCTTTTAAAAGAATATTTAGGTCAGACACAGCCAGGATAAACTTTTTCTTATTTGTTTAAAAGTCAGTTGATTAAGGACCTTAATTACATCTACATTAATTACTTCACATCTTTCCTGTACGACAATATGATCGCCTTGGCCATAATTCTCAGTGAAAAGCAAATGAGAGTTTTACTTCGAATACCCTAGTGAGGGGATTATGGTCCAGCATGAGGTCATCCTGGGTGTATCTGCTGCAAATAGGGACAGATCCAGCTGTAAACACAAGGGAGTTCATGCACCAGCACTTGGCAGTTAGCAGAGGTTACATGATGACTAAACATATAAACAGAAAGAACCTCCTGGCTAGATCCTACTCAGGTCAACAACATCCTAAATGTTCAACCAAGGCACTTGGCCAACTCAGAAGTAGAACTACAGAAGCATCATTAGTTCAGAGCAAGTGAGGTAAAGACAAGGATGGTAGGCACAGTGACTAGGGAACAGGAGGAGCACCCTGCAGCCCTGCTCCTTGCAGGTGCTGTGGACCTGCCCCCTCTGGCCTAGTCATCCTGGCAAGTGTAAACCATACTGTAAATGCTGAGGCTAAAAAGCCATCTCAGGGGAAGGATGTGTATGAGGCTTTTCAGTCCCCTAATATTTGTCTTTGAGTTTGCGAGAATGTATTACACTATTTCCCTAGTTTCTCTTTCTGAAAATTATGGGGGTGTGGGGGGACACTGTCGTGGGATGTCAAAGGAATTTTCAAGAAACAAACTGGCCTGTAATTTAGCCAACATGGAATTCACAGCAGGATCCCTGGTGAGGTAACTTTGCCAGAGTTGCAGAAACACCTGTGGTAGGAATCAGGGTGACGGATCCATCCAGAGGACAAATGTCACATCATGGGTGGAAAAGCCTGGCTCCAATCACATCCCTAAATTCCACACACTGCCTATTCTCAAAGGGGAAAAAAAAGGTGAGGTGAAGTAAAGAAGCTGAAGAAAATGACAGCCTTTGCCAAAAGGGTCAAAATCTTAACATCTCTATGACCAGAGCCGTTCAATGTGGAGTTCAGGATTGGACCCAGACAGAGGGCAGGAGTGGGTTAGGAATCACTTGGAAACAAAGCAAAGCACCTGAGAGACAGAGATGACCTGCTTTAAATGTTTCTCAGTGCAGTTGCTTGTTTTTGTTCCGAGTAATTTTCTTTATGGCAAAGGTGAATATTTTCCAAATAATCACCAGGAAATAAAGAGCCCAAAACTCTGTCTTTAACTTTTATACTATATCTTATAACAAGTCAGTCTGGATGCATATTCTCTAGTTAGTATGGTGTACTCATCAGAAAAAAAAAGGAGTAATCATTAGAAAAAAAAATCAAGCAAATCGATAATACTTGCTGCCTAGTAACAAGGCCATTTATTAACTAATTTACTTATAAGGTGGAACCAAACTCTGGCTAAGATTTTAAAATCATAACAAACTCAATTAACATCAGCAGTTACTATTGATGTGGGATTCTACGGACACATTATCATGAAATCTTGAAAGGAATTCATATTGAGTACTTTTAGTATTGAGAAAAAATTCCAAAGTTCACTACTCACATATGTAGTATGATACAAAATTTAAGATTTACCAACCAAAATTATTGTTTTTCTTGTTCATTCTATAAGGCATGGCAGATATTCTGTCAAACTAGTAATTTCACTTGGCTCCCTGTCTACCAAGACTTTATAGGAACATGAACATTCCTTATCTTAATGATTTTTTAATATAATTCTCTTCCATTTAAATACTTTTTTTTTTTCCCCAAAAAAGCAGCCACAAGGGTGGAGGTAGATGAGCAGTCATATCCGGGGATGTACAGCAATTAATGTATTGTGTTGCTGCCCCGGCAGCCGTAATTTTAAAGATGAAAGCTTCATTTTTTTCCCTGTCTACAATGCCAATTTCATCCAAGCTGTTGTGTTGAGTGCCACATGCACTTAAAAATTACATGTTTAAGCTAATCGGGAGCAAAGGGAACAGAAACCCCTCATCCCAATAACGTGGATGGACTATAAATCTGTGGAGCCTTTTTACGATCGAAAACTAGGTCTGTTCAAAACATATTGTTTCTAGAAGACTGTCGGACAAATACAAAGGTATAGATGCAAAATAGTCACTGCAGGGGCTTAAGGAGGCAAAGTCTAATAATTTAGAGTAAATAGCAGCCAAAATATCCTCACCTTGGCATTTCTGTCCAAGCTAGGGCAAGACGAAAGCCCACATTAATTGGTACGCTCAAAGAAACAGGCACTTAGAGCAATTAAGTCAGATGCAGGAAAACAGGCCTGCATTGAAAAGCTGACAGCGGGACCCGGGCACAATATCCGTAATGAGTGGCTGAGGATGTTAATGGACGGAGGCTTGGAGACTAATGGACAATTAATGTAAAACAGATGACTTCCCTCGGAGACCACGCTCTTTTGAAAGGCGCTTCACCTGCTGCTCAAACAAATGCAGCTAAAATAAAATGGAAAGAGGAATGAGGACGCACTGAAGTGAGCTGCAGCCAGCATTTGTGTCCCTGCTTTCTCCTTGAATACTTGCAGAATCTAGGTCAAAGATTTAATGGCTCTTTGCAACTGGGGTGGGTGTGGTGCTTCCTGTCATTTTGGCTTCCTGCTGCAAGGATGGCCTGAGATTAAGGGTTGCTGTGACAAGCCTTCCCAGGAAAGGCTCTGGGGACTCTCCTTGTGTCCAGGGGGAAGAAGACAGTGCATGTCCCCGTGATGCACGACAGTTTACAATGACAGACGCCAAGTGTCCAGGATGTATGCACTGCTGTAGAGCAGTGGTTCTCAATCCTCCTAATGCTGTGACTCTTTAATACAGCTGTGGTGATCCCCCAAGCATAAAATTATTTCATTGCTACTTTATAACTGTAATTTTGCTACTGTTATGAATTCTAATGTAAATATTGGATATACAGGATGTAATAGGCAATCCCTGTTGAGATGTTTCCTTCAACTAGCAAGGGGGTCGTGACCCACAGGCTGAGAACCACTGCCATAGCGGGTCTCCTGGAGATATGAGAGCCGGGTTTCTTTCCCAGTGCTTATTAAGGTAGGACAGAGTCCTTCATACCTGAGCTTTATAGTCGTATATAGGCTTGTCGCAATGACAGGTTAAGCACCAAAACCATAGAGTGAAAGCAGATGTCTGGGAAGAGACGTTCCTTTCCCCTAGGGAAGGGCTGCAGTGACACTTAGGTTTCATCTGATCCCCGAAGCCTACCTAGCCCTGGCTGAGACTTGGTGCCAACTGGACTGAGCCTGAGTCCCAGAGACAGCAGCTAGCTGCCATACAGAAAAGAAGAGGAGACAATGTACCAAGCAGGCCTGGAGAGAATATAGTTCCTAGAGACAAGGTAACGCTTGACAGTTTTCTGCCTCCTAACACTCAGTGTCCAAATCTAAGGACACAGTGCTGTGGCACTGTCTAAGTCACTGGGCACTGCACACACTGTGTGTGACCATTTTCACTCCAAAGGTCTTGGTAATTTTTTCACTTATCATCCTTCATGTTTTTTTCTATTTACTCAAAACAGTGTTATCTGGGCCAGCACGCTAATGAACACCCTTGAGCCTTGGCCTGAATACTCCCAGAAGCCTTTGCACTTGTACAAAACAGGAAAATGATGCTCAACTCACAGTTGTTTCCAGCTAACAGAATTCCTGTGAGAAAAAGTTGAGTGAGGAGAACAAAATGTCAGCTACCTCACAACCGTTCACATAGCAGCAGTGTTGGAGAGAGAGGGCTCAGGGCTGGAGACAGGGCTCAGTGGTTAAGCGTCTTATAGAAGACCTGAGTGGAGTGTCCAACCTCCACCTTGTATGGCTCACAACCACTTAAAACTCCAGCTCCAGGGCATCTGACACCTCTGACCTCCTGGGGGACCTAGTAAATGCACAAACCCACACTCACACACACACACCTAATTTAGAAATAATAGAAAGTAATTCTTTGAAAAGTATTTATATAAACAGCAGAATGTGTAGAAGGAATAGCAGGACAATGTCTGAAGTTTAGCATCATCTTGCACCGCAACACTATACAGAAATGGTATGTGACCAGGAGAATATTAGACGAAGTCAGTGTGTCCTACAGCCCAACTGGCTTCAGTCTCCATGTTCCCACTCAGCAGGGTACCACTGGGCAGGATCTGTACAACCAGCAAGTTATAAACCCTGCCTGGCCCCCTGAAGACACAAACATCAATAGGAGTGGAGATTCTGACTGTGTGTGGTGTGTGTGTGTGGTGTGTATGTGTAGTGTGATGGGTGTGTGTGGGGTGTGGGGTGTGTGGGTGTGGGTGTGAGAGTATGTGTGTGATGGGTGTGTATGTGTGTGTGTGCATATGTGTGGTGTGTTTGTCCATGTGTGATGTGTGTGTGGGGGGGTGTATGGTATGTGTGGGATGTGTATCAGTGTGAGATGTGTGTGGTATGTATGATGTGTGTGTGGGGGTGTATGTGTGTGTGGTGTGTGTGTATGATGTGTGTGGGTGTGTATGTGAGTGTATGGTGTGTGTGTATGGTGTGCAGGATCTGTGTATGCATGGGGTATGTGTAGTGTGTATAGTGTGTATATGGTTTGTGGGTGTGGTATGTGGTGTGTGTACAGTGTGTGGGGAATGTGGGGGTGAGGGGTGTGTGTGTGAGGTGTGGGCGTGTATTAGCTACTCTGATCATATGACCAAATGGTTGGTCTAAACAGCCTAAGAAAGGAAGGATTTATGTAGCTTCTAGTTGCAGGGGATTCAGCCCATAGTTATTTGAGCTAATGCCTGCGGGAAGAATCCTAGTGATGAGAGCACATGATAGAGAACCATCTTCACTTCACTTTCTAGGCGACAGTAAGCAGGGGAAGGGGGAAGAAAGAGAGAGTGAGACTTCAGAGACCTAAAAACACATGAGCTGGGGCCAACCGTTCATGAACCTGAAAAGTTCTTGTTCAGATTGTGTGCGACAAACCAGAAACCTAATAGTGGGGGTAGGAAAGAAATACCCGATTTTGTTCAGATCATATTAAATTTTTCTCCCAACTCTATGCCATCGAATTAGCCAGAAATTTAATCCTGGTTGTCACCTGTCCTTCTCCTTGGGTGGACATAAAATCTGGAAGTCTTATATGTTGCCTAGCATAAAGCGAGTCAACAGGCTAAACACCCATAGACATAAATATCATTATGATTTTAAAAGTATTAAGTGTGGGAGAGATAATAGACAGAGAAAGCAAAATCAGCTCTTTCTCAGTGCCATGGTGAAGAATAATCACTCCTTCCCCATTTCATAAGACACTGGGGGAAGCCCAGTCTGGGTTTAGGAAGGATAATGGGAACCCCGAGACCTTAATGGAGTTCCACTCACCTCACCTGTTAATCCTTACGTCTGTTCCAGCTGTAAGAACCCAGGGAGGATTTATCCTAAGAAAGAGCACGCTGAGAAATAAAGGCCAATAAATAGACATGAAATGAGGGTTATGTAGGTACCCCTGCGATATGAGTTGGGTAACCCCATACAAGGACCTTCATACCAAACAAACTAAAAACAGCACAGAACAGAATTTCAGAGTGCCAAGGTCTCCCATTTTAAGAAAATACATATACCTCCCCAAATTACACAACATAAATGCTGATTTATGTCACATGGTCCTATTTAAACTTTCTAAAGGTTCAACTCATCAGGAGTAAACTGCTGTCATGTCCATTTTTAAATGTAACTGAACACCATGCTAGATATTGCTAATATTTTGGACCTGAAATCTTCCAAGTGGCTTCTTTTCTAAGTCATTTTGAGAATGTAGAACTAGGTACATATATGACCAAGAATACTTTTAAATTGCTCTCAGTATGACTTAAAAAAAAATAGTGAGGTTTTCTATTTGTATTCCTCAGAGGATGATTTCCTGAGTTGGGTATAACTCAAGAGTGTCTCTGCAGGCCCATTAGTCACCTTGCAAAATTACATGAACTCTTTCAGGCCCCCAGGAGTGCCCACAATTTAGGAATAAATGAATGGATTATACCTCACGCTGCTGGGTTTTTAAACGGTGTGTATTAACAACCAGCACTGTTGGGCAGTTAGGGGCTTTGGAGATTACAGTCACAATTATTATAAAACGGAAGATTCTCCTTACAGAATAGTAAGAACAAAAATACTAAACAAGACGCAAAGTTAGCCTTCAGTTTCACTCGAAGAAATCCAGACTACCGCTCAATTTAAGCTTTGATCAAGGTCACAGTCTGGTTTCTGGGCAGCAGGAACTGGACTCAGGCCTCTACATTTTTTGGCACCTGTTAATGGTTGCTACCACCAATTCTTAAATTGTTTGCCAAAAAGACTGTATTCATTACCTCTCGTCACATGATTGCCATCTAGTGGTGACAGTGCTTATTGTCGCTTATTCAAAGACCAAGGTCAGAACAGCAACAGAATGAGAATTTGTCTTCCAGCTACTGCTTTTTAAGGTATTTCGTCTATGTTAACTTATTTAGCCCTCGGAATACCATTGTCTGAGAATTTTTATCCATGTAGAAACGTTCCTACAGATGAAGGAATTGGGGGGAAAAAAACATAAAAAATAAAAAATAAAAAAAAATCACACCACCTTGCTCCCAGGTGCAGTCGCTAGATGGCGCGCTTCCCGGGGGCTCGGCGTCTGTCGAGCGGTTCAGGACTTTAAGGCTGTGTGTTCTCTGGGGCAGCAGCAGCAGCAGCAACAGCAGCAGCAACAACAACAACAGCCGTTTGTTTGCTTGATTCTTTGTTTGTTTGTTTTTATTTTTGTTTTGTTTGCGTTCGTCGGGTTGCAGTGACTGCCTGGAACAGCCAGTAGGATCCAATGACACTTCATTCTAGGTGAGGAAAAGGTATGGGGTGTTTTCTACTCACACAGTCTGTGGTAAAAGCACACTGTGCCTTGAAAGTCATCCAAGCTCACTCAAGATGGACCGAATCACAGTGCAGGCAAAACCGAGGGGCAGGAAGAAACTGGACCCTGTGACATGCTCTGTGTGCTCTTTTGAAATAGCTTGTGGCAGTTTCATACCTCAGTCAATAGATGTCGCTTTACAGACGAACGAAACCAGCTTGAGATTGCTTTTCTGTACTTGGGCGGAAAGTCCTAAGTTAAGAGTTTGCCCTTCCTCCGTTCCTTCTTTTCTGTTGTCCACTGTCTGCGTTTACAGAGCAAGAGGTGCTTTCTAGAACCCACTGTCCTGTTCTGGCAGTTGCAGTATTTAAGTAAAAACACCATTTGAAAATATTTATAAATTTTAAATGAAGTCTTTTACATAAATTAACTGACTAAAAAGCTTTGCATGTCTTTCTTTTTCCATTGCAATACCAGTGCCTCAAGAGCAACAAAGTTTACAACCTAATGGCATTATTCTTTCACTTAGGCAAAAACTGAATAACTCTGGAGCTTGTGAGAGGTCTGTCCATCTTTGGGGAGGTGGGCTCTGGAGAGATGGCTCTTTATGGGCTGCTCTTCCAAAGGATCTGGGTTCAATTTCCAGCACCCACATGGTGGCTCACAACCGTCTACAACTGCAGACCCACAGGCTCCCTCTTTTGGTATGCAGACCACGCAGAAAAATAAATCTAGAACAAATAGACTCTTTTTTTGGTTTGAAAGACATAGTTTTCATGCAGACAATACCTCCCCAAAGCTAAATGTCAAAACAAACCCATTATCCGGGTGTACCTTGTCTCTGGCGAACAGAAGAAAGGGGTCACCTGGCTGTCAAGTAATAGGTGAATGCATGAATGCTGCCATCACTACTTGCAATGGAGGATAAACTCCTTAGCATATGTCTTAGGTTATGATATAAACTGAAAAGAAGAGTAAGTCCTTATAGAGAAAATGGTCTCCACATGAGGACAGAGAGGAAGAACAAAGAGGACAGTCATAAGCTACAAGACAGTTGTGAGTAGGCTGGACAATGGAGGCTGGAGAGATGGCTCAGCAGTAAGTGATTGCTACTCTCATAGAAGACCTGAGTTCAGTTTCCAACACGCTAACGGGTGGCTCACAACTAACCTGTATCTCCAGCTCTAGGGAATCTGACATCTGGCCTTCATGCTCACAAACACATAAGGGGTTATGCATGCACACATACTTAAAAATAAAATAAAGCTTTACAAAAAATTAGGAGATAGCTGAAGAGACAGCTCAGCAGTTAAGAGGAGTTGCTACACTCACAAAGGACCTGGGTTCAATTCCTGGCATCCACACAACAGCTCAGAACTGTCTTTAAGTTTTTAAGTGATAGACCATATAACTTCAATTCTAGGGGATCTGACACTCTCTTCTGGCCTCTACAGGCATCAGATAGGTTAACATTTATATGCATAAAATAAAAATATATTTTAAAAACTTAATAATGGTGAATATTTGGGTCTTTGTTTGAACTCAGAGTAATCTTTGTATGGAATTCTCTTTTTTTGTTTTGGTTTGGATTTTCAAGACAAGGATTCTCTGTGTAGCCCTGGCTGGCCTAAAACTAAAGAGATTTGCCTCCTCTTCTGTGCTGGGATTAAAGGTGTGCACCTCCACCACCCATCTTAAAAAGAATTCATAACAAAATGCTAATACCTTCATTCTACATAAATTAGATATTCATTAATTCGTGAATCTTGGTATCAAGCATATATTTTTTAAGCATGTACTCTAAGATGCCCTGGGTTCACTTCAGGTTTGTTATTTGTGTGTTTAAAACGCAGGCTATTATTCTCTCACCCCTTGTTTACTTAGCTTGGTGGTTTTATTGACTTTGTTGTTGTTGTTGTTAAGTAACTATTGGCTCTTATTAAATGTGTTTCTACAAAACATTTTAAGAGAAATCATTGGAAATTAGCAACATTGTATTTTCTAAGCCAGTGACGGAAAATAAAAGAATAAGCAGTGCTTACTAATGAAAAGGCCCATGCGCTCAGAGACAAACTAGAAAATTGACAACTGCACAGAAGGGAAACTGATGCAGGAGGATGACCATGTGTTCCTAAAAGTCTGCTACTTGTGTTTATTTCTTCGTTTTTAATGAAGAACGTAATTCTCCTAATGTAATTAATATAATTACACCATTTCTCCGTTCCCTTTCTCCTGTCCACACCTTCCCACATATCCCTCCTTGCTGCCTTTCAAGCTCATGGTCTCTTCTTTTAAGTCTACCTCTCCCGGTCCCAGCTTTCCCCAGTTGCCTTTAGTTCTCGGTGTAGGGTTGAGGTCTCCTGGGCTTTTCTCCATCCACGCTGGCATATCCATTGATTTATTTTTATTGCATTTTTTAAAACTTATTTCGTGTGCTTGTGTGTGAGTGTGTGGGTGCACACGCGTTACTGAGACTATTGAAGTCACAGGACAACTTACAGGAGTCAGTTTTCCCCTGCCACCATGTGGGTCCCAGGGTGGAGTTCAGATTTAGTGTTGGCAGCAGGTGTTCTTATTTCCTGAGCCCGTCTCTCCAGCCTGATTTCCCCACCCTTTATTTATAAAAATCTCACCTGAGCATTTTAAACCATCTATTCCTGTCTATTGTTTGTTTGTTTTGTTACAATTTGTTCATATTTGAGCTCTTTCTTTATGTTATTATTATTATTGACAGCCCTTGTTGTTTGTTTGTTTCTCACTAAGACTAGCTCAGTTCCATGAACGTCCCAGGGAAAATCCTGGCTCAGTAGACCTTTCCTTCTGAGGTGTTACAGTGGATGAGAAACTAGCAATTTATAAAGCTTTGAGCACAGATCCATGTAACTGTGAGTTTTCACTAGGCAGCGTATGGACTCCATCTGCTCATTCACTCTTCCATTTTTATGGATCGTTGTGTGTGTGCCTGGATGAGTTTGTGTGCACTACATGTGTTCAGGTGCCTGGGGAGACTAGAAGGTAAGTATCAAATGCCCTGAAACCAGAGTTACAGGCAATTGTGAGCTATCCAATGTGAGTGCTTGTACCCAAACCTGGTGCTAGGTTATTGCTCCACTGCTAGTGAAATGAGTCAATTTGAACCAGATTAGATTATATTAAAGGCAAGTTTGTTGGGAAGCTGCTCTTGGGCAAGTTTGCTGGCCCCAGGAATTGAAGCCAG
>JADRCH010000056.1:10567295-10605785 GCA_019843965.1 Rhynchomys soricoides | reverse complement strand
CAAGTGATGGGCAGTACAGTTACAAGTGATGGGCAGTACAGTTACAAATGGTCCAGTGGTTGTTTCTGTTCTCAAGGCGGTGACGGAAGAACTATTTCCTATTCTTTGTGCATAAAATAACCAAAATTTATTCATGCGTCATGTATTTACTTACAAGCTATATAAGGAAATGCATGACTGCCAATTTCTGAGAATGTGCCTTGTGGCGGCGGTGGCACATGCTCATAATCCCAACACTCAAGGCTCAGAGGCAGGAGGGTCACAAGTGTAAGGCCAGTTTGTACTATACACTGAGACCCTAACAACAACAACAGAAAGAGAGAGACAGAGACAGAGACAGAGAGACAGAGAGACAAGAGAGAGATTAACAATCAAAAAGTTTTTAAAAATGTTCAAGATGATAATATTTCTCTAATCTTGGTGTCCATAATTTTTGTTCATTTAAGAATACATTCAAGGATATTCATCAAACACATTCCACTGCCACACTAAGTTGTCTTGGATAGAATAAAACACAAAATGAGCAGCAGCCTCCTCCCACAAGGAACGGGTAGATGAATCCACCATCTGAGGCATGCGTGGAGATTATACTAGAGACTGGAATAAGAAGGAATTACAGAGTGCAGGTTGGGGCAGGGTGTGTGTCATAGGAAATACCAACCTGCCCATGGTTCTGGAGAACGTAACTGTGTCTTGGAGAGGGATCACCTGTGAAGAGGTATGATCCCATGTGCCTGCAGGTGAGTGAAGCTGGCAAGGAGCAGTTGGTCACCAAGGACACGGTGGTGAGAACTGGAAGCGTTTTCAGTGTGGGAAACATCATCCGGGCAATGGAAGTTTGTGCGTTTCACTTGGTAATGTTGTAGGGCTTTGGGTCAGAGCCTCCCAAGGATAGGCTCTCCAGGGCCATCTGGGCCATCTTAGTCACCCAGACTAAGGGTGTTCTGCAGGGAGTAAAGGGGGTCAAGAGCAGGGAGATCTCAGAAAAGAATCCCATCTGAGATTTGAAGGAAATCAGGGTAAAAGCAGGGGCAGGAAGAGCACTCTGGGGCATGTGGTCATCTAAAGAGCTACCCCCAACATCTAGAGGTGTTAGGAATCCACTTGGGAAGTTAAAAGACAAGGAGACAAGAAAGGTAGATAATGGATGTAAAGTGTAGCACTCGGCAGCTGGTCCGAGCTTCAGGTGCCCATGACATTAGGCCTGGAACCCTGAGATGATGATTAAAACATTATCTAAGTCTTAGATAAATACATCCAGCACCAGGCAACCGAGAAGTACATTGACATGATATGATTAGAAATAAGGGTTTCTATATAATAATTTTGCAGCCTCATTGCCGGAAAGACAAGAGTATATCATCTGCATTCTTTGCTTTTGAAAATGCTAAACTCAGCCCTATATTTCTTCATGTAGAATTGAAACGCGGAGATATCAAAAGTTGACAGGCTGAATTATTGGCCATTTTCAAGGCTCATACAAAGAGTTTGCCATGAATAACACTCAGTGTATGCACTGACAGAAGAGAATTATTTAGAGCTATCAAATGTGTTATTACAGCTTACCCTGTATGCCCTGAAGAAGACTTTTCTTTGACTTATAGAATGAAAAGGAAAAAGATATTCACAGAGAGATGACAAATGACAAAATACCATTGTTGATAAGAGAAAGGGGACAGTAGCAATGAAAGTCTGCAATAGTCAATTAAAATCTTCCCCTCCCTCTCCTTTCTTTGTTTTTCAATAGGTCTATACTTACCTCACATTTAAAAAAGATGTAAAATCATAAAAGAAGAATTCAAATGAATAAATTTCTTTGAAATGCTGGGGATATATATATATATATATATATATATATATATATATATATATGGCAGGAAAAAGTTAATGTTCTTTATTTTGCATCCAAAATATTATAAACTACCCCAGTTTGAGAATACAATCATGTGCTATCTGTCTTAAGGGGAAAATGTTATAAATAGTCTGACTTTAACTATTAGGAGATGACTCAGAAGTAAATGAGGGGTTATTGTTATGCTCTGTACCAAGTCTCATGAGGCACTTCACTTAGTCACTGTTCTGCTGCTGTGAGGGGACACCACGACCAAGTTAACTTAGAAAAGAAAGCATTTAATTAGGTGTCTAATTACAGCTTCAGAGGGTTAGCCTATTTTAATGGTGGTGGGGGAGCGTGGCAGCAGGCAAGCAGGCATGGTGCTGAAGAGGTAGCTCAGAGCTTTACTAATCCACAGATGAGAGAGAGAGGAAGAGAGAGAGAGAGAGAGAGAGAGAGAGAGAGAGAGAGAGAGAATATGATGCAAGTGGGCTTTTTGAAACCTCAGAGGCCACTTCCAGTAACACTTCTCCTCCAAGGACACACCCCTAATCCATCCAAACAGTTCATGAACAGGAGATAAAACATGCAGCATTCAGGGATATAGCTGGACAATGTCTCTTCTTGGGAAAAGAAAGCATATCTTCTATAACTTCTGTTCTTAATCCACTGACAGAGTCATTCTCTCAGGGAAATTCTTGCCTCTATATTTCTTCAAAATTGGGTTTTTAGGCCAGTAGTATTTACATTTAACAACTTTTTAGTAGAGTACGCTATTTTTATTTACAACACAGAAAATATACATTTTAAATTCTTAGTTGTTTTTTCTTTCTAGGCTATATTTTATTTTTTGATTTCTATAAAAGTGTGCCTTTTATTGAGAAACAACTGAATAAGCTCTTTGGATTAAGCCTGTAGATACAAGGGCAGGAGGATCGTAAGTTTAAGACTAGCTTGGGCTGTATAACAAGCCTTGTCATGAAAGAAGCAAGTGTTTGTGTCTAGTTCAGTTGACTATTCTTTAAGAATGGAAGTGCCGAGTCACCATGGGCAACGCTTATAGAAGCAGTTTCAAGAGTTTGATGATGAGACTATGAGAAGCAGTAGTCAACCCATCACGGCTGGGCAGTCAGTGTGCCTCCCTCATTGCAACTGCAGCGTGATTGGCTACAGCCTTGGGAAACAGACCAAAGAGAAAGAGCACAGCCACTCCTGGGTGTCATGATGGCATTTCCTCCTGGGCTCACAGAGAACACTCATGCCCTTGGTTCCACAGGGCTAGTTGAGGGTGTTCAGTTATAGCTAGCAGGCTCTCAGTGGAGCTATGTAGACTACAGCTTCCCTCTTCTGGCCACAGCCATATCGGGCCTAAGACTGAGTCTGTCTAATTCAGAGAGCTACCTTATGGAAGTTAGGCTGTACATGACTGAAAGATGGACGCGTATGTTGTTAGTGTGTTTGTTGCCTCAAAGTCCAGCCTTTCTTATCCTTTCTGAAACAACTTGGTTTCTATACGTTTTAGTTTGGCTAGAACCATACATCAAATGAAAACAGCAGATAGAGTTTCCTCAAAAGGTGTCAATCTTCTTAGACAATAGTTGGTTCTAGGTTGTTGTTTTTGTTTGTTTGGTTTGGTTTTTAATAATAATTAAAGATTTCTATAAGCAATTTGAAAAAAAAAAGACATTTTTCTTATCTTTGGTGTGTCAAGGGTCTAGGATACGGAGATCCTCAAGTGTGTTTGGTGTTGGAATGTATGTGTTGGGTGGGGGTATGACACCAGTGCAGAGCTTCTGTCTAGCCAGGGGAGGCTGGAAGAGCTGGGAGCCACTGGAGAAGACTTGCACCCTATCCATGTTGAGACCCCTCAGTGTTGCCTTCCCCTTCTGCTCTCCTGAATTCTCTGACAAAGTCTGTTTTCAGGTACAACATGGTTTCAGCAGTACTAGGAGCAATTCAAGAAAGACCTGCCCTCTCTTCCAACATGTCAGTGAAGGGGAGAGCAGTGTTCTTGTCACCAAAGCTCACTAGTGAAGAACAAGGACTGAGAGCAGGAGGTTGAAGGCAACCCTGTGACTGATTTGATGGCTCTGTTCTCATCTGACACATAAGACAACCTGAGATGCTTAGCATCTGAAAAATTCGCCACTGCCAGCCCACCTTTCTGACCCCAGTGACTTGAAGCCACAATTTCATTGTGCATTTGGAAATCCTCCACAGGGTTATTCAATAAGGAACATGTCATTCCGTCCACCTTAACTGTCATCAGTGCCTGAGCTGTCACCGTAAAAAAAAGCTTCACCAACAAGCAGCTCTCAGGGGCTTTGGACAAGAACGAGTTGTTTATTATTTGTGATACATGCGAGCCCAGATCAGCTGTGCTCTCTGCCCAAAGTCATCTTTCTTGCATTCAGGCTGCAGTTGCAACCTGACATCTGAAATGTAGCCAGTTATTGTGGTTGAGGGAAAGAGGACCCGTCAAAGTATGAACTGCCCTCAACTCCCCACTTCCCAGGAGTCATGCATCCATTTCCCAAGGATACGCTGCACACATAGAGAAAGGAAAGGAGCAAACGAATGGTCCCATATGGCCTGTTGGTTCCCACACACTCACACGCTTCCCACAGGACCTGTCGAGTCCCTTGAAAAAGAATCCTAAGGAAAATCTGGGCAGAGGTAAAGAAGGTAAAAAAGAGACAGAAGAAGCATATGCCGTGAATAGGAAATGCAAGGGAAAACAGAAGGTGAGAAAGAAAAAGAGGAAGACTCCAGCCTGGTTTTTCTTAAGAGTTTTCTGTTTTTCTCATTCCCTGACTCTCAACCTTCCTCCTGCTGAGACTCTAATACAGTTCCTCATATTGTGGTGACCTTCAATCATAAAATGATTTCATTGCTACTTCATAACTGCAGTTTTGCTACTGTTATGAATCGTAACACAAATATCTGTGTTTTGCATTGGTTTTAAGAGACTGTGTGAAAGGGCCGTGACCCACAGGTTGAGAACCAGTGTTCTTGCTCCTGAGAAGTTCACTGAGCAAACCCAGGGTTAAAATAAGACCTGGGAGTCTGGGCTGGAGAAGAAGAGCAGGGAATCCTGTGAAGAAGAGAAAAATAAAGCTCATTCCTGGATAGTCTAGATAGTCCGGAATTCAAAAGAAAAGTTGGAAGATGCCCAGCTACAGGAAGCTGAAGAGAGCTTTTGGGTTGCTAATTTCTCCCTCAATGTCCTATAGCAGCCTTTAGAGGATCATCCTTTGAGATGTATATGTGTGGCCCCGCGTAGATCTTTGCTAGTCTTGGGACATGCATAGCTCAGGATAAATGCATGGGTCCTTTACAGCCTGGAGTGACCACTGGCCTGCACTGCTACAAGGTCAGCTGGCTAAGCTCTGGCTCCAGCCGCTTTCCAGTGGTTTCTAGACATGTTCACCCTTGACCACTTCCAGAGAGCCCCTGGAGAATATTGGGGGACTGCATAGTTACTAGATCACAAATCAGGGGAGCTCAGGTATGACCTCTAGCCAGGTGTCTATTTGTGGACAATATACGTCAGCTGTGTAAGTTGGATTCCAGTGCAAACCTCTGACCCATGAGAAATCACGTAAATTTTTTCATGACAAGAGCTGTCTTCAGTGCCACTCTTCTAGTGGGGACTAACAGCTATCACTGTTAAATGTCAGAGTGTCATCTCATATTAAAGCCACGAGATTGCCTAAGTGTCAGACAGTGTCTGCTTATCCAGGAGTGTAGCTGGGAGGGTGGCAAGCTATTCTCGAAGGCCTTGCTTAGATCATGAGACAGGACTGGGCTTGCTCACACTGTTTGCACCTTTCCATGGCTTCATAGTGGAGCTGTCTTAAAAGCTGTGTGGAACATAGAAAGCATTTCTGAAAGAGAGTGCATCCATGCTGCTAGAGTCTTCTTAAACCTCTTTATTACCAGCACGTGACTTTCATCATGAGGATATAGGTACTTCACCTTGACAGGCACTAGTGAGTGCCACGGTGGATGTGACAGTCACATTTTATTCTTCAGTCTATCACTGACATTCTGTGACTTTTCCGGAGTGATTTATTTTTTTATTTTTTTATTTTTGGAAAATTTTTTTCCCCTTCTATCTGTAAATGAGAGTAATCTTACTTTTCATAGATGTGTGAAAAATTTTCCTAGCACCGTAGAACCCTACCAAGATTTAAAAAAGAAAAAGGAAAGATTACAAAAATTATTCCGGGTGTACCAAGGTAGGGATGGCTCATCACTCAAGAACACCAACTGCCAGATTTGATTCTCAGCTCCTACTTGGTGACTCATAGCCATCTGTAACTCCAGTTCTGGGATCTGATGCCCTCTGCTGACTT
Source organism: Rhynchomys soricoides (assembly GCA_019843965.1). Classification (NCBI taxonomy): domain Eukaryota; kingdom Metazoa; phylum Chordata; class Mammalia; order Rodentia; family Muridae; genus Rhynchomys; species Rhynchomys soricoides. The sequence goes on along the minus strand of JADRCH010000056.1, from coordinate 10,599,593 downwards.
CCATGGGTTCTTGCATGCATGTATGTGGTACACTCAGCACACACAGGCATCCACATAAAATAGGCAATAAGTAAATTGAATAACACCAAATTATGTTATTTGATAACATAATATGAACGATTAATCAAAATTAATAAATATTCGAGATTAATTATTAATTAATTAAAATTAATAATTAATATTAATTTTATTACTGTTTAAATTATTACTATAATTTTGTTTTAATTTTTTGGTTTTTTGTTGTTGTTGTTTTTCTTTCTTCTTCTTCTTCTTCTTCTTCTTCTTCTTCTTCTTCTTCTTCTTCTTCTTCTTCTTCTTCTTCTTCTGCTTCTTCTTCTTCTTCTTTTTTTTGGTTTTTCGAGACATGGTTTCTCTGTGTAACCCTGGCTGTCCTGGAACTCACTCTGTAGACCAGGCTGGCCTCAAACTCAGAAATCCATCTGCCTTTGCCTCCTGAGTGCTGGGATTAAAGGCGTGCACCACCACTGCATGGCCTTTGTTTTAGAATTTTAATTGTTTACTTGATACATATAAACTATACATATGTATAGGATATCATATGTTTTAATACATGTACATTCTGTGCAATGACCAAGTAACAATAACAATTTATCACTTGTTTCTTATGGGTGCATTCAAAATCCCCATTTTATTTTACCTTTTGTAGAATGACTAGCATTGGAAAGACAAAAAAAAATTAAATAGCGAAAGTTGACAAAGCAAATATATAGCAAATATAGCAAAGGTTGACAGAGATACAGAGAGAGATGTTTTCATGCCATTAATAGGAATTTAAGTTAGGAGAATCATGGAAAACAGAATGGAGCTTCCTCAAAAAAAAAAAACCAGAAGTAAATTTTACCATTTGTCCCAGATATCTCACAGTGGGAGTATATTCAGAGAAAGTGGAATCAGTGTGTCAGAGAGAACTCTCCACTTCCATGTTAGAGCGCTGTTCAGGACAGGACAGGGAAGGTGGATTCAAGCTAGGTGTCTATCAACCACTGAATGGAGAAAGGCATGTGGGACATATATCCTCCATATTGCTCAGCTATTGAAAATGAAGACCTTATCATCTACAGAGATGTGGGTGAAACCCAAGGACATTATACTGAAAGAAATAAGCTAGACAGACTAGCTAATACTGTAGGTCCACTATCTGTGAAAGCTGATAAGAAAATTGAGCTTAATAAAGAATAGCAATTACCAGATCCTGAGAATGGGGAGAGTAGTGGGATGGGGAGACTAGAAAATGAACACTGTGGTGGCTTGGATAGGAATGACTCCCACAGATGCATGTGTTTCAATGCTTGGTCCATAGGGAGCAGGACTCTTAGGAGGTGTGGCCTTGCTGGAGTAGGTGTGGTTTTGTTAGAAGACATTTGTCACTAGGGAGTGGCCTTTGAGGTCTCAGAGTCTCAAACCCAGGGTCAGAGGTTCACAGTCACAGGAAGGCCTGCCGCTTGTGAATCAAAATGTAGAGCTCTCAGCCCTTCTCCAGCACCATGCCTGCCTGCATGCCACCATGTTTCCACCATGATGATAATGGACTGAATCTCTGAACTGTAAACAGGCCCAATTAAATGTTTTCCTTCCTAAGAGTTGCCATGGTCATGGTGTCTCTTCACAGCAGTAAAACCCTAACTAAGACAGGCACCAGAATACAGGTAGATGGCAGGGGTAAGCTGTCATGTTCCACAGTGGAATGACTGAACCTCACAGAATCTCGTGATTCAGGCAGCTTAAATAGTAGAGAACTCAGTTTCCAAAATAAACAGGTAAGGACGTGGAAATGCAAACTGCTTTGATGTAACAAGTACATAGTGTATACATATTAAAATATCATAGTTATCACAAGGTGCATAATAAATATGTATGATCATTGCATGTAAAACACAGCTTTAACTTAATACTTCAAAGTGAGACTTCTCAAGCCAACATTCTTATGTTGAACACAGCAGGTATTTACCATGTGCCCTGAAAATAGGGCTTTCATTCATTAATAAGAATCAGTAAAATTATTTTTATTTTGATAAAAAAATGTGTCCTTTAAACATTTATACTTCCCCTGTACTAGTTTATATAAAGATTTCTCCTGATGGAGACTGTGTGAGAATTTTGATAGCACACCAAGGCCAGCCTAGAAAAGAGCAATTTTAAAATTATAAATCAAATCGCTACGTGATGTTTAAAACATTAGCATGCATACAACAAAAGAAGCCTCCTGTCAAATTTTCTCACCATGCTAGCATTTGAAAACTGAAAGTTTTGAATTAATAAATAAATCTGAATACTATCATCTTTGGGCCTTTTCTTTGTGAGGGGTAGCCAGATCCGCTGCCTGACAAAAGAACAAAAGCCTAATACATTTTCTAGTAAGTTTGTCCATTGTAGGAGAGACACAGCAGGTTAAACTCATGTAGAGACATGCATGAGAACAGGATGCTTCAACACTGTGCTACTGCAACCTCCTTTTGAGTAGAACACCACCCCGTCCTGACTTTCCTCCCTTGTTCAGCCAAATCCATAAGGCGGGACACAGCAGAGGGGATTAGGGATAGCACCATCGTCATTTTTGAACTTGGTTCACAGTAGCTCCTGGGTGATGAGGTTCTCAGGTTGAGGCAGATGCTATTGACCGCTTCTGGCACCATGTTCCCTTTCGTCCCTGATGATAAAACGGTCTACTTTGTTTGGATCTCAATGTGGTTCACCTTGATACTGGATCATTACTACTCTCTGCTAACTCCCTACTAGAGGTGGTCTAATGTCATGTCAGTGAAGTTCCATGGGGTCTCTGAGAAAATTTCTGCCTACGTAAAGGCTGACTAATCTATATCCCATTCCTCTTTTGAACACTGAGAGGAGAATGTGATGTTTGAATATACACAATCTTTTTGGTACCCATGATGGGAAGAAGAGCTAATAAGGGAAGTACTCAGCATCCAGACATTGTGGAAATGCTGACCCATGTCCTAAACTGCTAGGCGACCATGCCATTGATGGGCGACTCATTAACAGACTTATTGGATAAACTACTATTGGGTATCTTTGTTTTTATAACAAGAATTGCCCTAACAGAAGGGTCTTCCAGAGAGAATTTTCTCCCCTCATTTGCATGTCCTCTCCTATAATACATGATGTCATACATGTAGGAAACAATGCCACAGCCAAGAGATCCTCTAAATCATTTCACAGATGAGGAATTGGAAGCATTGGCCATATGTGACATAAATAGGAAAGAATTGTGGTGAATGACTCTCTCAAAATCACCTCCTATTGGTAGTCTTGTTTTGAACAGAGGACATGAAGAATTCAGACAGCTGGAGTGAATGGGGTGGGAAGACATAGAAAAGGGAATCTGGAGGTGGGGGCGGGCTCCTTTCCTATTCTCTGAGGCTAAATTTAAAGTCAACAAATACAACATTGGATAAAGGATGCATTTTGCAACCTTCTTGGAAGTGCACAATGAGTAGTCCCAGAAGCCTGGATAGGCTGACTGCACCACACTAGGAGCTGCATATCCCTCTCTGATCTTCAGGCGCTGAGAGATGGTACAAGGTAAGCCATGGAGATCTCTCCATGGAAAGGATTTTAAAGAAACAGAGCTAAAATAAATAATATCCAGAGTATCAGAAACCAGTTTCAAAGATATTTTCTAACAACACAACTCCTATACCCATTGTGGTGGTTTGCATAGGAATGGGCCATAGTCTCATGGGTTTAAATGCTTGGTCAGTAGGGAGTGGTACCGCTTGGCAGGGGCTAGGAGGTGTGTCCTTGTTGGAGTAGGTTTGGGTTTGAGTTTGGAGGAAGTGTGTCTCTAGGGGTTGGGTTTGGGGTTTCAAATGCTCAACCCTAGCCCAGTGACTTTCTCCTCCTGATGCCTACAAATTTGAATGTAGAACTCTCACCTCCTTCTCTAACTCCTGCCTACATGCTGCATGCTCCCTGCCATGATAATAATGGACTAAACCTTTGAATGTAAGCAAGCCCCAAATACATGTTTTGCTTAATAAGAATTGCTGTGGTCATGGTGTCTCTTCATAGGAATAAAACATCAACAAACATTTGTACCAGGGATAGTCATATTGTTTTAGGCATAATTATGATGTGGTTAAAAGTATAATGAGTTTGTGAGTGTATGCGGGGTAGTTGGCTTACATTTAGGCATTGTTATGACCTGGTTATTGCTTTCATTTGGGAATTAATCATGACATAAAGAGATATGATTGTGTGTCAAGTTGACAAGGGGTAGACTTGTGATGGCTATTCTTGGTTGTCAACCTGACTACATCTGGGACTAAAACCCAGAAATGGAGGGACACCTGTGAAGGGATTTTGGCTTGGTTTGGAGTGGATCCACATCAAGCCCAGACCTTTGAGGCAGGAAGACTCATACCTTTGATCCAGATCTTGAGGCAGGAAGATAAACCTTAAATCTGAGTCACACCTTCTGTGGAAACCTATATAAGGACATGGAAGATGGAAGCTTTTGCTCTTTGCCTGCTTGCCCTTGCCTTGCTTACATGTCCAATCTTTCACAGGCATTAGAGCCTACTTCTTTGGAATCCTAGCATATACTAAAGACCAGCTGAGACATCCTGTCCTGTAGACCGAGCAACTAACTACTGGATTCTTGGACTTTTCCGTTCACAGCCAGCCATTTTTTGGATTAGATAGATTGCAGAGTGTAATTAATATATATATATATATATATATATATATATATATATATATATATATCTGATTTTGTGTGTCAACTTGACACACGCTGGAGTTATCACAGAGAAGGAGCCTCCCTCGAGGAAATGCCTCCTTGAGATCCAGCTGTAAGGCATTTTCTCAATTAGTGATCAAGAGGGAAGGGCCCCTTATGGGTGGTGCCATCCCTGAGCTGGTAGTCCTGGGTTTTATAAGAAAGCAAGCTGAACAAGCCAGGGGAAGCAAGCCAGTAAGTAACATCCCTCCATGGCGTCTTCATTAGCACCTGCTTGAGTTCCAGTCCTGACTTCCTGTGATGATGAACAGCAATGTGGAAGTGTAAGCCAAATAAACCCTTTCCTCTCCAACTTGCTTCTTGGTCATGATGTTTGTGCAGGAATAGAAACTCTGACTAAGTCATATATGATTATTTTTAATCACCTCTAAGTATCTTCAGAGAGTTCCGTAGATAGCTCCTCCTGCCCCCACCAAGGACACCAAACATTAACTACGTAAGAATTGGCTTCCTGTTAGCTCCTGTCAACTCTGTACTGTGTGTCACTGTTTCTTTATTTTCTTGGTAGCCCCTAATCTCATTCACTTCTCTGATGGGGCCAGACATACAGTAGATGCTCTTCTCCTGCTCCCAACTATTTAATGATAATAGTAACGGGGGGGGGGGAGGGGGAGGAGGCATCTCAAAACACATTCTAAAAACCAAGTTGTCTGTTACTCTCACTGCATCTTTGGGGGGGTGTTGTTTGTGTGTGTGTGTGAGTGTGTGTTTGTGTATGGGTATGTGTATATGTGTTTGTGTGTTTGTTTTTGAGACAAAGTCTCATATGTAGCACTGGTTGGTCTGGAACTCACTATATAGATCAGGCTGGCTTTGAACTCACAGTGATCTGTCTGCCTTTGTAGCCCTAGCGCTGGGATTAAAGGTGTGAATTACCATACCCTGATCGAAATCTGTTTTAGTTGTGCTGGTTAACCTTTATCTGCAGAGGAGACATTCTAAGACCTAAGACAACACCCAAGAACACAGAACACTATGCTAGGACTGCTATTTAGAACACGTGAGGATGGCTGCCAGCCTGCAGCCTGGCCCCTGAATGGTGTATGTCTAATCACAGTATCTGTGTCTTAAATGTCACTACTTCTCTCACTGCTCTGATAGATACCCTCATTAAGGTGGAGGGGAAGAATTTAAATACCATGGCTGAGCTTCTGTGCAATCATGCCATTTCTATTGATCACATAATGAAAACCTATGACATTTCCAAGAGAAGCGATCCCCACATGCCGACTTCCACAGCTCTGCCCCTCCATGACGAGGAAAACTCACAAATCATGAGCTCTGTCGGCGTTTACAATAGCTCCGTCGGCATTTACAATTCTTCAAATAGCAGAGAGAGACTGAGTAGTTCTGTCCTGACATTTCTTTACTAAATGATAAACACACAATCAAGACAGCAGTTAGCAATGTGAGAAACAAGAGAATTAAGATGCAGGGAGCAAAGCTGAGGGGGAAAATGGGAAACAGTCACATGATCTTTTGGCCAGGTTATGTCTGTGGTCCTTTCTGGGGCCCTGCAGATGTGATGGTTAATAGCAATTTTAGCAACTCTTAAAAAATAAACAAAAACAAACAAACATCCAAGCAGGATTAATATGAGGCTAAAAAAACTCACAGTGAGATAAACTCTGAACACCTTCGTAAAAGGCAGAACTTTATCTCATATTTGGAACGGACATGAGCTATATCACCTACAAAATTCAATTTATTGTCACCACAGTAAAGTCAAATTCCTGAGAACCCACACAACTAATTGTCTAATCAAGCCAGAGTCTTCCTGTTTCTTTTTCAGTTAATCTCAAAGATGGGAAAGGGAGAGTCATTGCCCTCTTTGCCAGAGTCCTTTGCACTCTCAAGTGCGTGAAGAGTCCTGTAGATGTGACACCTTTCCAGAAAAGCCATCTGTGACTTGTTTATCTAAAATGAAAGCAGGCAGATGACTCAGCAGGTAAGACCACGTGAGTTCTATCCCCAAGCACCATAGGATAGGAGAAGGTAAACTGAGTCCTGCAAGTTGTCCTCTAGCCCTCTCCCTCCACATGCACATCCCCCTTTCCTCACACACTGTATAGTTAATAAGTATATAGATAAATGTAAACAAACAAACGGAACATGCCCCTGTGTCTTAGGGTTTTACTGCTCTGAACAGACACCATGACCAAGGCAACTCTTATAAGGACACATTTAATTGGAGCTGGCTTACAGATTCAGAGGTTCAGTCCACTATCATCAAGGTGGGAGCATGGCAGTGTCTAGGCAGGCATGGTGCAGGAGGGACCGAGACTTCTACATCTTCATCTTAAGGCTACTAGGAGAAGACTGGCTTCAGGCAGCTAGAACAAGGGTCTTAAAGCCCACACCCACAGTGACACACCTACTCCAACAAGGCCATACCACCAAATAGTGCCACTCCCAGGGCCGAGCATATACAAACCACCACACCCTGTGACTCTCTGCTACCCCCTCTGCTTTGTTATACCCATGGAGCCCACTCTGCCAGGCAGTGGCATAGGCAGCTGGCCTACAGTCTATCTCAGTGACTTGCTGGTGTGTGACCTGGGGCAAGGTCACTTAGAATGCGTGTTGAATTTTTCTGTGTCTCCATTTATTTTCTAAAAGTTAGGAGCATGAGTGACTGTGTCAAGCCTTGGGAGAAGATTCCAGTGCAAGTCAGGCTAAGTATTCAAGAAACAAAACAGGGAAGTAAAATGTCCCAGGAGGGAAGGACCTTGTTCTGACTCTGGTGGGTCCTGGGTACTAAGTACAGTGGCTGGGCACTGTGTGGCCTCAAATCCAGGATGTCTGGCCCAGGCCACCACATGCTTCCTTGGTGCCACTTTCCCTAGTTTCTCTCATGGTTTCTTTCTGTATTCATATTGCCTCCCCTGGCAGCCTGGCTTCTCTGTCTAATTAGTGAGTCACTGCAAACTTTTATGGCAGCAAATTCTCTAGGAATATCATCTCCTGAATATAGGTATTTGTTTATCTAGACCTTGCAGTTTTAGGATGACAATTCTTCCCGATGCAGCTGTGTGCTCCAGAAATGGCACTCAGTATGCATCTAACTGTAAGACAATAAGATGCTGTCTAGTTAGCACACCGAGCTGGGCCGTGGGTACCAGGCTGGGATGCCAGGATGGTAGCTAGTGTTTTCAGGGGAGCATTAAAGCCAGGGCTCTCCAGGACCTAGCAGTCCTGTGGACTTGGCTTCCGCTAAATACTCTGCTCCCAGGCTCGTGCGCACCTTTCCTACCCCTCCCTTCTGGTATTCCCTCATCTCTTCCTTCTTTGGGAGTTTTCGGGGTTACTTCTTCCTAGAAAGTTCTAAAGTTCAAAGGTTATAAATCAGACCTTATGAACATTGTTTCTACATCCTCTTTTAAAGGAGGCTAGAAGTTATACTAAGCTCTGCCACAAAAGAGCTTGATCATGCAGTTGGCATGACTGCGAGCACCCAGGGTCCTTTGTGGCTTGGGACTGAGTATGGAGGGGATGGGTGACAGGTTTGAAGACTTCGAATAGCCTGTGGGGTGGTCCATTTAGGTAAATTCACTTCACCAAGATAACAAAGGGACTAAATTGTAGAATATAGAGCAAAGTTATCTTGTCCATCCACCCAATTTCCTCTTGTGCATAATTGAATTCTGAGCTTCAACAGAAGCCAGGCTATTTCTATAAGAGACAGTAGATTGCGTTCTAGCCATCTTGATTTCTCCCCATGAAAAAGCATAAGATCCAGTTGTCATAAATTCTATGATGCTCAATCACATTAAGATGACTGACATAAATATTTAAATCTGAAGTAGCTGTGATACCGCCCACTTGGTGGGTTAAGGTTGACAACTGAATAAGCTGTGGAACCTGTGATTTGCTTTCACACCTTTTTGAGCCTTTTCCTTTCCGGGCTGCAAAGGCTGTGAAATGATTTAAGGTTTGTTACTACTAGAATTTTATATTGCAAAAAAAATTGGCATAATGCTTAATCTGCATTAAAAAATAGCACAAGACAAGCCAGCTGGTGGCTGGGGATTACACATACTGCTTCCAAAGGGCAGCTGTACAGGTGTGTTGGTATGCTACGCTGGGGACTTCAAGGCTGGCTGCTGTGACTGAGAGCACACAGGATGCATGTGTTTACACCCACCCCTCCTCTCAAGACTGCACGCCCTTGGCATTTGTCCTAGCCAGTGTCTGGGAGTGCCCTTCATTGCTGCCTTTGTATGCGGGGGAAATGCCCTGATAATCGGTCTCTTGAGATACTAAGAAATATTTCATCAAAACATGAAAAAAATACACAGAATACATTATTCCTCTGAAAAAAAGTTTTGTCCTTTGACAAACTCAAGTCCCTTCCCCCCATTCCACCTTAGAACCTTGTCAGCTGAAAACACTTTTCCTCTATCCTGTTGGGCTGTTCCATCTCACCTGACTTCCCTGCATGTCTCTGCACAGGGCAGGAGGTAAAGTGTAGGCACAGTATGACTTGTCTTGGTGGCAGCTCTGGGGGTGGGGGTAAGTAGGCCATTGCCTGACCACCATCCTGCCTTGTAGCAGGTTGTCACAGGCACCTCCCCATCTGTTTCCCTCCACTGTGATGGAGCCTGGGGACTTTCCATCTGGGCCCCTCCTTCCAGACAGTCGCTGGCTATAAAAGCACTCCTTGGGAGCCTAAGGTTGTTGCTCTGCAAACAGACCTACCCACCACTTATGTTCCTGTCTTCTGGCCCTGATATCCTGTGAATCCAGGGAGACAGGCTGCTGACTCCATGCTGGACTGGTTTATGTAATGGTCTGTGTAAGTCATGGGGAACCAAAATGTATTTGAGGTTTTCCATTACCAATAAAATCTCTGGAAATGTGGTAAGCCAGCCAACTTCTGCTGCTTTTGTTTTATGACCTGGCCATCAGGAGCTTGAGAAAGGAGGGATTTTTTTTCCTGACCTACACTAAGAAGTATGGACATAGGCAACTATTAAGTGAAATAAGGTCAGGACCAATGGCTCTACAAAAATGCTACAGACTTCTGGGACAACATGGTTACTGCAGTTCCAGGTACCACTTCGCCCTTCAAAGTACCATAACACAATGAAGACTGGATATCATCTCCTTGTTTGTTAAGAAAACAAAACCTCTTTCAGAAATGTCCCCAGTTGACTTCCTCTTATGTATAATTGAATTCTGAGCTTCAAAGAAGACAGACTAGTTCTGTAAGAGATTCTAGATTCTGTGATTGGCCTGGACTAGATCAGACTAGTCACCACACACCTCTTGGCTGGCCTCTTTGCCACTGAAAAGGAGCAGGAGTTTATAAGGTGGAAGGAAGGAAGAGTAAGAGTTGTGTTGGCAGCAGACTATGTCTTACCACTCAAGCCTGCTTTGCCAGCTGTGTGAGGAGGACCACAGATACAGTCTCTGTCCTTGCTTGTGCCTCAGTCCTATCTCACACTTGAACTGACTGGTGAATGATTGGGGCATCCCAAAGATAATTTCCATTTCTGTTGAAACCAAAGGCCACAGTAGGATTACTACAATTGCCCCAACCAGAGGCTACAGATGCACCAGGCCTTGAACTCCCCTGCTTTCTTTATTTTGGAGATGAAATATCACACTTAACACATAGAGAAGGGCGTAGGTGGACACAGGGCTTACATTGTGATGACTTCTGTGGAGAAGAAAGAGAATTCCATTCTCTTTCTTATGACAACAGGTAATTGAGATCACTAGCTGTCCTTGGTAGACTGACCCATGGGATATGAGCCTATTTGTGTTAGAGAGAAGCGGCTGAGAGGCTAGGATTGGATATGGTCCTTCAGGAATGAGCCTGTAAGGACTTAACCTGTCTATTCTTCCCTTCTTCACTACTGAAGGCCCCTCAAGAATCTCTTTTAAAATAATTCTCTTTAGGAAATCATTTGCAATTTTCTGTGAGTAGGCAGACCATATAGGATTTTACAGTCGATTTTCCTGTCTGCTATATTCTTAGTACTGGTTCCCTGGAACCATATAGAATCACCCCATCCACTATCAACAGGAACAGTTTTGCCCCAAGAACTTGGCACATAGTGGGATGCTGAGTTTGAAGCCATGAATAATTCAAACCATGAATAATTAACAACATAACCTTGGGTCTTACATTTTAATTCAAGCACACAGAAATCGAAAAAAATATTCATAGTTAAAAGACATAAAGTAAAAAGCAGTTTCAAGCTAAGAAAAACACTGCTTCTTCCATTAGATGAATATGGCTTATTGCCTCACAATGTAAACTCTGAGAAAGTGAGATGAAAAAGGCCACGAAGCTGAAAAGACATTAGCTAAGGCATGAATAGGCAGCTCACATAAAAGGGCATTTAAGTAGAAGCTGGAAGTTGTGTGTGATGGTGGTGGAGGGCTTGGCAAATGCTTGCGTGGGTTTGATCTCCAGCAAAACACACACACACACACACACACACACACACACACACACACACACCTCTCCCTTTTTTAGATGAAATGACATTTGATTTTTGCCAATGGTTTCTTAGACGCAAAATTTAAAACAGGCAGAGATGTCATTCTCATTTTCCTATGGGCACACACCCCAGTGTTCAATTATATACTCTATCAGAGTAACTGAGAAACAGACCCCTTTAAGCATTCCTGGGAAAGAGAAAATATGCAATTCCTAGAAGGGACCATACAGTGACATCCATCTGTTAGCCAACCTCTGAAGAGAACTTTACCCTATAGACATCTTCACGTTTACAGGATGGCACACAGGTGATACAATGTTCTACTGTAGCAGCCTGACAGAAGAAGCCACTCATTCTCCTGACACAGGGCAGGTCAGTCACAACTGTACATACTCACAGTGGACTTGAGGTAGAGGAAGAAGGGCTATTTTTCCCTCTAGGAAGGTATTCAGAACAGACAGCTTTGTATAAAAAGGAAGTTCAGAATAACAAATGTTATTAGTATTCTGTCTATTATATTTTAAGGGGGGGGTATAGACTATGTCCTTGTTCAGGTCTAAAACTTGTTTATCCTAAAGGTATTAGGACCTGGGAGAATGGAACTGATAAATGAGTCTCATGTCATAGTTAACTTTATTCGGAGCATCAGACAATTTATACTCTGAAGGTTAAAAAGACTCACCTGAGTAAAGTGCACAATCCCAAGAGCAAGCCACATGCCGTAGAAACATGCTTTTCCATAAATGCATATAAACACATAATAATAGCCAGTTGTAGTGAGTAATCTGAAATAAACTCACTCATATCCACTACACTGGGAGAGACATGGAAACACAATCCAAGAACAATTCTGTGTTTTGAAGAAACTGAAGTCTTGTTTTCTCATAAGCACTCAATTCTCCTCACATGACTCCATTCTTGGATTGTGTTCTGAGGACTGTGAGAGTTCACTGCAGGGAGAACAAGAAATGCTGAAGAAGGGGGTGGGTGGGTGTAAGCAACAAATCACATACCACTGTTACCTTAAAAACCCACAGAGCAGAAGTCTCAGCCAGAGAAATTGTGGGAGAGAAAGACATAATGGGCTTCCAAACTAGAAAGGAGCAAAGCAAATCAACCTTTGTAGATGCCACTATCATAGAAATAATAAAACCCAAGACTTCATTTAAAAACTTCTAGAACAATGAATTACAAGATGAGCACACAAAAGCCAATAGTGTTTTTATACATTAATAATTAACAACTATAAAAGAAATTAAGAAAGCAATTCCATTCATGGTAACTACAACAAAATGAAATACCTAGGAATAACTGGTACAAGGACGTAAATGTGTTACAGTTAGAAAACCATAAAGCATTAGTGGAGGATATTGAACTAGATGCAGAAAGAATTAAGACATCACTAAAATTAGAAGAATTAATATATGCCCATCTACCCATAGCAGTCAACAGATTTGATACAGTCCTCATAAATGTGCCAGCAACATTCTTCAAAAGATAGGAAAAAAAGGTTAATCTTAACATGTATATGGAACCATAATAGCCCCTAAATTACAACAACAATAACTTCAGAGCAAAAAAGAACAAAACCTTAGACATCACAACACCTGCTGCCAAAGCCTTAGTAGCTAAGATAACATGGCAGTGGCATTAAAGCAAATGACAGGTAATAATAAATCTACTCCTTAGAGACAGCTGGGAAAAGGACAACCTCTCCAATGCACAGTGCTGGGAAAACCAGATACTCATAGGCTGAGGAGAGAAATTAGGCTCTTACCTCTCTTCAAACAAACAAAATAAGAATCAACCCCAAAGTAAAGACTTAAACAGAGTAAGCCTCCAAATTGCGAATCTCCTAAAAGAGAGCACAGAAGGACTGCTTCCCAAATTCTTTCTCTGTGAAAGATCAGCAAGCCCAAAGACAAATCATCAAAGGTGATTTCAGAATAGAAAATTTAAAATACGATATCCAAAGCAAATCAACAAAAACAAAGGCTGAAAAACTAAAGATTGTGAGGATCAGTTCCAGGCAATCAGCATCTCTCTTGTCTGGACAGCACAGGATCAGAGAGATGGCTCAGCAGATAAAGGGCTTGAGACGTCCAATCATCAAGGCACTTGAAGCAGGCCCTGACAACCTGGGTTTGATCCTGCTCCCAACAAGAAAGGAGAGAATCACGGTCTGTCAGATATTTGCTGACGTCCACACATGTGCCCACAACCACACACACACACACACACACACACACACACACACACACACATACACACAAATACATAATAAAAATGTCAGAAAAAAATTTAATGAGTTTCTAGGGGAGCAGGGAGGGAATGGTTAACAAGCACTGGCTTGTGCTTTGGTAGGAAAAATAAGTTACTCTGCTGCACAGATCATGGCTGATGAAAATTAAGTGGATACTTCAAAAGTAGCTAGTAGATAAAACCGTTGATCTTCCCACCACACAAAATGAGAAAGGTTTGAGACGAGAGAGATGCTGATTGCCTGAAACTGATCCTCACACTGTATATAGTTATTGGCACGTCATTTGTATATTATTGACACATCATGCTGCATTCCAGAACTATGTGAAGTTGTATGTCAATAGAGAATGAAAACATGTGAAAATAATTAAAATCTATGAGTTGTTCCTTATCTAAAATTAAATTAAAAACTTCGGGTTTTTTTGTTATTTGATGCTAGAGTTAGACTCTGAGTTTAGGATATCTTTGTTTCTCCTTTACGGCATCTGTGAATTTAGGCAAACTTATTCCTTATTACCCTGGAGACTGGACCACCAACCAAAGAATACACATGGAGGGACCCATGGTGCTGGCCACATATGTGGCAGAGGAGGGTCTTGTTGGCCATCAGTGGGAGGAGAGGCCCTTGGGCCTGGGGGTATTAGATGCCCCAGTATAGAGGAATGCTAGGGAGGGAAGACGGGTGTGGGTGGGTGGGTGGGGGAGCACCCTCATAGAGGCAGGGGGAGAGGAAATGGAATAGGGGGTTTCCAAAGGGGAGACCTGGAAAGGGGGAATCATTTGAAATGTAAATAAAGTAAATATCCAAAAATTTTAAAAAAAGAATTAAAAAAACAAACAAACAAATCCCACATTCATGCCCTATGAGGTGGCGCATTCCTTTAATAATAATAAAAAAAAAATACTTAATTATTTGGAAATAGGGTCTTTTAGTGATGGCCACATCAGGCTATGACATGCAATGGTCCTGCCTTTGTGCACCCTCCTAATGCTGGGATTACAGACTAGAGTCAGCACGTAAAATTTAAGCATGTATCTTAATCTCTTTAAGCAAATAATTTGGAGAGTTAATATGTACAAAGGGAGCTAGCCTGAATACAATCCATTCTACATTACTATAAACCATTGCTAATACTGTCTTTAATGATAATTTAAAGAACTATTAGCAACATTCTGGTTATAAAACTTCCTAAAATTTCTGATATTTGTAAGCTGTTTTGGTTTTGAAGATAATAAAAGGAATGCCAAGAGAAATAAAGTTAATAATCCCAGATAGCCTGGCTGAGCACCAGTTCATGCAGTGCAGAAGAGCTAGATGCAAGGTCATACAGAGAATGTAATCATTAAACTGTGAAATAGTGGGAACGTACAAACTCTTATGCAGAAGACAGCTGTAAACACAGCCCGGAAAGGATCTGTAGATGAAATCTTGCCACATGTTTTCTAGATGCCCAGAAAATGGGAGCCGCCATCAACCTGAGAGTTCTATGGAGAAATTGTAAATGAACAATAGTGATATGCCTACCACTGTGCTTTCATTCACATCGCCTCATTTTTTTTTTTAAACTAAAAATCATCATTGCAGAAATTATGAAACTAGCTGATCACTCCTAGTAAATTTGCCAGCCCCCTTTTAGGATGGCTTGCATTGTCATTTTCTGACTTCTGACGGATTATCAGAAAAGAAAAGACCTCAAAATAACACAAAGAAACAAGCTTAGGTGTTTTTCTTTTAATCAAAAGGAATTGTGAAGAAATTGTGCCCCCTGCTGATTTAATTTAATATTAAAGGTTGTCAACAAGCCAACGCTGTTGAGAGCTCAGTGTCCTCAAGGTCACAATTGAAATTCGCCCCCAGTAGCTAGGCAGCCGTGCCAGCGACTGGAAATCTTCCATATAATTAAGGGGAAAAAAATTGAAATGAAAAGGAGGCATGCTTCCCTTGAGCTTCGTGGGGATATTCGTTCCACGGACTTCTCTGTGTTACACGTACCTTTGGTAACTAACAGCTGAACACAGGTCCCTGCGATTATGCCATCTTTACAAGAACCAAAAGACATTAGAACCCTGACCTGAATATCAGAGAAATAAAAACGTCCCTAAGGCTGGAAGAGACAGGCAGCCCGGAAGCCATTTAACTGTGAGCCAATGAACATTATACACCTTCTCAGGGGCTCCAGGCTGGACAATATTGAAAACCAGAAATGCACCGATGGATTCCCTTCCTTTTTCTCCTTTGGACCCGCTTCTGTCTTGACGCCTCTTTGCCTCTTCATATCGTCTCTCAGCCTTGGCTTTTTTTATTTGCTAACTTTAAAAAAAAGTTTTCTTCCTTTGTGTGTATTTGTGTGTGCATCTGCTGGCAGATTTGTATTTGTGACAGAGAGAGTCAAAACAGGTTGTTGGATCCCCTGGAACTGAAGTTACAAGCGGTTGTGAGCGGTTGGATGTGGGTCCATGGGAACACGGGTCCTCTTTAAGTTACAGAAATTGCTCTTAACCTCCGGGCCATCTCTTCAAGGCTTCGATCCCTGCTTTTAATTTACTTTTCTACGTTTTAACTCGTGGCCAACACGCAGCCACACAATCCTACTAGCAAAGTTAATTGGCAAGAAAATGCGTGTTTCTGGTCTTCCCTTCTTCGAAGTAATACTTGCACATAGAAAGGTGCAATGTGACCTTGAAGAAGATAATTCAGAAAGTACTTCAGAGTGGGGTCTTTCTCTCATGCCCAGGCCACACTATGGTGGCACAGCATCTTCTCCTGTGGATGAGATTTTTTGCAGCAGATGCAAAAATTTTGTTCTAGTTTCACCGAATAGGGAAACAGGTAGGTAGTAAATGCTGCAGTTCCGACTCTACTCTAACAGTGATTTCATTCTTTCAGGTAGCTTGATCTGTAATTATGACCTCCAGATTTGCCCGAAATGTGCAGCACTCTGACTTAAATCTTATTTAAATACAGGTTTCGGGGGGTGGGGGTGGGGGCAAATAACTACCTTAGTTTTGATATTTGTTTTTCTGAGATTCGCCTTTAATTCGTCTTCCGTATTTTATCTGTCTGGCTTCTCGATTTACTGTGTTTCACGCTGTTTGTTTTCGAGAGCATTTCAAATGTATTCTCCATGATTGCTGAGCCAGGGCTGGGATGCTCCTCCATGCGACGGAGCAGCCACTTGTCTTGAGCTCTCCTCTCCCTCTAGTGGCCGCAAAGGATATCTCCGAGCCCTCTCGTGGCCACCAACAGTGCTTCCAGAACCGCATCTTATTTACCGCCTTCCCCTGGACATTTTTCCAGGTGGGGAAAGGGAAAAGTATTGAAAAATAGGGATTGCTGAAGTCAAAGCCGCCTAAATGTATGTCTCTTCTTTGCAGAAGAAAGTGGTGCTGCCCACAAAACAGAGATGTAGTTTCTACTGAGTCAGTTAAAAATGCACTGGACAGGAGCTGAAGAGATGGCTCAGCATTTAAGAGCAGGCACCTAGAGGGCCAGAGTTCAGTTCCCAGCACCCCCGTCGGGGGTCTCACGATTACTGTTAATCCAGTTCCAGGTGATCCAACTGGCCCCAGCTGGAGGATGTACACACACCCACACACACATAAATAAAAATAAATGCTTCTCTGTAGAATAAATGCTTCTCCGAAGACTGATCCACCTCACCAGTGAAAACTGGTAAACATTGGCATTTCATGATGAGGGAAAACCCGAGCCCTTCCTCCAGCTGACTGGAGGTGATTTATCAAGAAGGATTTTATTTAGGGGCAGACCTAAGGTAGGAGGCCAAAGTTGAAGGCTAATCTGCTCGACTTTATTTCGAGAGCCTATCTCGAAATAAAAAGAAGACGGACAGTAAATGATGTCAGTCAGGTGTTGGTGCAATCGCCTGCTTTGCATTAGGCACTGGGTTTGAGCTCCAGTACTGGGAAAACAAAAGAGGAATGAATGCAGATATCAAGTTCCAGAAGGGTGGAGATGTGTATCTGTCATTGGTAAGGTGTCTTTCAATCAATAGGCAATGTTGAAATGAATTGACATTGGAATACACTCGTGGTTGGAATTTAGCGGTCATCAAGTCAAAGCCCATATCTACCCTCCTTGCCCGGAGAAGAACCTTACCCAGATGGTGGCTGAGGGGTGTGGCCTCGGCGAGGGGTGTGGCCTTGGCCCGCCCTGTGGAATTGGGCCTTGTAATTACTTCCATTCTCAGTCATTTGATGACTAGAGCCAAGAAAGCAGAACCAGAGCTAGGGAAGTGATGTGTGGGATTACTTTTACAATATACTGTTCACCTGTTTAATAACAAGGGTACTATCCAGACTAGTGGAGTAAACCAGACGGTGGTGCCTAAAGACCAGAGGTGGCTTCAGATTGTATCTGACTTCCTTGAAAGATGGTTTCTGCAGTATGTATTCGAAGCCTGCTTATTGGATGAATGGACAGATGGCTGGAATGATAGACGTGTATCTATCGCAGTCATCTCGTCAAGGGGCATATATCAAACGGAGTGCATTCATTAGCTTTAGAAAGATCAAAGCAAGCAGAGAACACGATAGGACTCTCATGATAGAACTTTAGAGAAGGCACCTCCACAACTGGCGATGGCTGGGAATGCTGGTCGACAGGCTTTGTTCTCTACCATCTCCTCTAGGTCACAGAATACAAAATCTAACTGAAAGCAATCTTCTTACTTTGTAGCTTCAAGTCAGATTCCCTAGAAGTTACATCTTTAAACATATCTCCTGTCTCTAAGCCTTTACACACACACACAGAGAGAGAGAGAGAGAGAGAGAGAGAGAGAGAGAGAGAGAGAGAGGAATATATATACATTGATATATAATACATTGATATATATTTAGAATATATATATCAATGATATACACATTGATATATATATTTAGACTTTACTGGGATATAATACATTGATATATACATTTAGACTTTACTGGGATCTAATATGCACTGGGCACTATCTTTCATTATGCTGCGTGAAGTTCTTACTACTGTCCACATTTTTTACAGATGTGGCAAACAATAGATTGTAGGCATGGAGCAACCTGGCCTAGGTCATATAGATATCCAAGATGCAAATTCACATATGCCTTACCCTTTCTGTTCAGAGTCCAGCGCTGGTGTTCTGTGTACCTGAGGATGTCATTTATATAGAATGGAGAATCACTTAATTAGTAGCTGTGCTAAAAATAAAAGGCAAAATATAAGGGAAGTCTGTGAACATGCTCTCTTGTCTCTCTACGACAACTCTGAGCAGTGTGGCTTGGCTTCATCAGCTTGTCCCCTCCGCACCAGTTTAAATAGCAAAGGAGCAGGCTGTGATTCGGAACTCCTTCCCAGCTTTCAAACCGCATGCTTTCAGGCCTCACACTCTCAAGTCGCTGTAGTTTGGGGAGGAGGGGCTCTGTAATCTACATCTTTAGCCAGCATGGCAGAACTGAAACCCAAAAGGCTTAATGTTATCTAACGTCCTAATTCTACAGCTCAAATACATTAAAAGATGCTTCTAGCAAGGATATTTGTTATTTCTTCTGGCTGGCTTAAGAAATGAATAGCACCTGATGAATGAGCAGCCATTTCTATACCCATGAATCAAAATTCCAATGGTGTTTCCTAAACTGGCAGTTGCAGGCCATAAGGCTGCCTGGCACTGACGTAAGCTTCCCAAACCTGGTAATTCTTTGAGTTTGATTACGATAATGTTGTGTGGAGCAAGAGCCTAAATTTTTTCCCAGGGAACAGTTCATCTCATCATTTTGAAATTAAAATACATTGATTGTCTATGGTAGATTCTCTCCTAGTCATTTAGGTCCTTTGTCTGTTCTTTGAACAACATGATGTTTGTTTTTGGCTTTTGTTGTTTGTTTTAAGGCTAGTTTGCTTCACAGCAGACTGGGAACTATGGATAAGAACTTCTCGGCTTCGTTAGCCTTAGTGGGCATTTCCCACCTTCAAATTTTGTGAAAAGGGAGTCAAGGTAAACGAAAAAGAGAACACTAATATCCCTACCATGAAAAGGCTCTCAGCGCGCATGGCTGTTTCAAGGTCTTGTGGGTAAGAAAACCGTTAGCTCTTTGAATCTCTCCTGTTATGAGAAGTCCAAAGCTTGGAAAGGAGACAGGAAGGCTATGTGACACTGGCAGCTGGAAGTGATTGTTTTACCTCACGGTGTTCAATCATATAGTGACCTAAATAGGCTTACCATTAGGACCAGGAGAAGAACATAGTGCTTTGTGTAAGTGTCTTTTTCTGAAACTCATTTTTCTCCCCTATTTACTCAATCCTTGGGACACTTCATTCTTGCTTTTCTTTGCTGTTTACAACATCCGTTCTCCTTTAGATAATTATTATTCCCTTCGTTAGTCCCACCCACAGCACATACATCACCTTAACCTTACCTCCATTCCTTGTGAGAAACTCATCAGATACTCCCCCAGACTTCCCTTTGAAGATGGCATCACGAGGTTTATAACTTGTCCCTCTGGGAACTGAACAAGTTACTTATAAGATGGTAAGCATTCTTTTCGTCTCTTCCCTTACAGATCTTCCATCTATATTTGCTGACACATCACCTGCTTGAGTATCTACAGGGGAATCTTTGCTGCTTTGGCAGGAGAGAAGCTGACGTCTGACTCACAGGCAATTTTCCTTCGGGAAACTGGGCATTGTGTGACAAGCGTGATGCATACCTGCCACAACTGATACGTGTAATAATACAGCAGTAACAAGGAGGGAGATGACAAAAGTCTAGACGTAAGGACTGCTTCTCTGGCCACACACACTGGCAGAAAGAAATTATGACCCTGGCTAATCAAGAGGCTCTCAACCATTCCACACATTCCAAGGAGAGAGGCGTTTTCCTCACATGCCTGTGGTGGAGATACCATTGTGTAACTGATGCTTTTGATCTCGGTGTTCAACCTCTGCTCCGATCTTATCCTTCCCTTATAAGGTGCTCTTTGGTTGTGCATTTTAATCGATGCCCAACAAAGATTTGTGAGCATCTCCTCTATACTAGGTCCTGTGTGCTAAGAGCCAGGCATGCAGCTCTGAAAATCATCAGGTATATACAGACATGCCTGTCTTCTGGCATAGTCCTCTATTTATTTGATTTGATTAAAATATTTAAATGTCTTAAGGAAGTAAAATATAGGAGTATAGTTGGTTTGGGAATGAGGTGGCTTAGTGCCAGTATTTGTCACCAATCCTGACGACTTTAGTTTAATCCCTCAGATTCTCATGATGGAAAGGGAGAACCAACCCCTGCAAGTTGTCCTCCCACATGTGCTCTGGCAGATGCCCACAAAGTACACGCAAACACTAAACAAATAAACATCATGAAAACTTTTCAGAAACAATAAAATATAGGCACATAAGGCTAAAGTCTGGGCTGCGGGAATCAGCCTCAAGCCTGTCACTGTTATGTGTGTGACCATGAACTTACAGGTTCAATCAAACCTTTGTTTCATATTTCTAAAATAGAGTTCACATCTGTGCCTAAACCCAGGGCAGCTTTAAGGATCAAATAACACCCGTGTGACTTCTTGTCCCAGAAGCTTGAATTAGCAAGGGCTTAAGAAGAAGAAACTCTTATTAATTAAAACATTACTCTCCCCCAATATGGGCACAGAGGCTCAGCTGGTTCTCTGCCCAGAGGGAGAGAGCCCTCCTTGGACCATGAACTGGGCTGAGCATTCAAATAGCTTTGGCGAGTGTTGAAAATGATGTGTGGCTCAATTCACAGCAAGCTATTGGGTGAGTAGTCAGTCAGGGAATGTCAAAATTGAGGTTCCTCTTGACAAATGGGATAAAGAGAATAATCTGGTGCTGTGACCTCAATTTCCCTGTCTTTAGAATGAAAGGGGGCTGTAAAATGATGGTCAAATACTATTAAAAATTGCTAAAATACACTGTGCATTACAGATTCACAGTGGACATTGACTTGTTCAAGTCTGAAAACACTAGCAGAGAAGAAACCAATCTGAACTTTCTCTCATTTTGTAAACTCATTTCTCTCCTGAATTCTGTTTTAATAGTATCAGGTGGCTAATTGCCAAATGCTGTCTCCTTTGCTGTCTTACAACTGTCTGGCAGCAAAAGGCTCCACACTAAGGCACGAGGCAAGGCTTCTCTGTTCTTGGCCCTTGATCATAGTGTGGTTTTGGATGCATTAATTACTTTTTCTTGTAACCTGACAAGAAGCAACTTAAGAAAAGAAGGCTTTATTTGGCTTGTGGGTAAGGGAAAGGAAGCCATCAGGGAAAGGATGGCTTGGAAAGAGGACCAGGTTGTGTTTGTGGCATCAGGAGGCTGCTTGTTCACACCCACCAGATACAGAAGTGAACGAAGGAGGAAATAACTGTCCTTCATTTTATGTGGACGTCCGGGCCACAGCATGGTGCTGCCCACATCCCATCCCCATCGCCAGTCTTCCTCTCTTAACCTTCCTTGGGATAGCCTTTATAGATACACCCAAAGGCATTTCAGCATTATCCCAAGTGCTTCTGGTTAATTAAAAATTAGTTGGTGAAGATTAACAACCACAATGGGCTAATCACCTGATTCCTGCCATAGAAAATGAAATGGTTGTATACCCTATGTACATAGCTATACAGAAAAGATTCATCACAAAATGCAGGAAAGGGCAGACACTGGCAATGAAAGTTAATATTGCTTCAAGATAGACCTTGTGCCACCATACACTGAAGGAAGTGCCCCTTAAGAGTCAAGGGTCTTGATTATCAATGTCTGAAGTGGTTGAATCTGTTTAAGTCACAGCCGTTGACTGACATGTAAATTCTGTACAGGGACAGAGTAAGGAAGATGTTGAGGTGAAGGAAGATAGCTCAATGCTCGGGTACTGGGGTTACCACAGAAAAGGCAACACAGCGTGGAGAAGGGTGGCCGGTTTGTGAAGTTGGTCTTCTTTTTAACACACCAGTCTGAAGCACTAACCAAACACCCACTTGGCAATCTTGTTCTCTTGATCTTAAGAAAGAGAGCATAGCTTAAGAAATAAAGTGAAGAAATGTTATTGGATTATTGTGAATTTTTTGAGAAGAGTCATGTCTTATTGTAGGTAGCAGAGGAAAACCTGAGTAAATGTGTGTTATTAATATAAGCATAGGCATGACAAAGACCAAGGTCTCTGAGCCATGGGAAACTGGCTAAGGCCTGTCCCTATATAGACCAGACCTGAAGGTGGCAAAGCCTCCTTTCTCTGGTCCAAGTACAAGTGTTTGCTATGCATCTGTGTGTATAAAAGCCAGCAACTGTATCTTCCTCCTCCAGAATGTTTACAACCTGAACCTGCTCATCTACAGAAACCTTCTATGGAGTCCAGCTGGACCCTCTCACTGTACTGTATAAAATAGGCACGCTGAGGTTATGGGTAGTGGGAATATGGGCTGCTCCATCAGCACGTCTTCACTCCACCCAACCCCATCTTTTCTGTGTGTGTGTCTGTGTGTCTGTCCTTTCTTCATCTCACAGTTCCAGTTGGGTTTCCAGATTCAAGCTGCATAGGTCAAGGGACCTTAGTTTCTATCGTCTATGTTCATAACACAGGCATAACACAAGTTTTACAAGCTTTGGAATGTCAATTAATGAACAAATTAATAGCCTGCAAGTTGAACAAATCAAAGTAGGCAACTCGTACAGTTAGAGCAGAGGAATAATATGATGACCGAATCATATTTGAAGCCGTAGAAGATGCAGAGACAACACAGAAGGACTGAGGACAAACCGGACAGCGACAGAGCTACCCAGGCTAGAAAAAGCAGGAAGTCAGGAGATTAATGGAGGATCCTTTTCCACGAGGTAGGGAAGAATGGGAAGGCAGGAGTCTGAGATAGCAAATGATACTGGGCGGTCAAGAGGGGTGAGATGCATTGTCCCAAACCGTCCTCCTGTCAGCTTGCTCTGGGAGGAGTAGCCTGACAGTGTCTTGAATCCTGATGTTCCCACTGGGAAGGGCCACTGCACACACGGCCACACTTTGAGAGCTTAAACTTCAGATAAGCTCAGTCACAGGATGGCAGAGATGGGACGGATTCTTTTGTTTTGAACACAGATGACTTCATTTTGAATTCTTAGAGTTGGAAAATTCAAATATATGGGTAAAGGTACAGAGAGGTGAATGGGGCTTCCAATGCCTCTATTGCCAAGCTTGCACCATTACCAACCACTGTTTACTTGTGTTTTCCTTGTACTTCGCCCACTCCCACACATTGGATTACTGTGCTGCTACTTACCAGACACCATCTCATTTCAACAGAAACAGCTCGGTTCGTCTCTCTGGAAGATGAGGGATCCATCTAAAACATTCATCCACGGTATCACTACAAAGTGAGAGCAGCCATCTTTTATTAATATTGCAAACAGACAATGTTTAAATACTCTCTACCATCTCGTCTGAGTTTATCTTGTCATTTCTATAGTCTGTATATTTATTTCTATGGGAATACAAAAAAGTCTACATGATGCAACTGGTTGATCTGTCTTTATGATAGACTCGTGCAGAAGTCTACAGTAAAAGTTGTCTTTGGAGTAAATCAGCAATATTTTCTTTAAATATATATATATATATACTTAAATGACATATACATATAACTTTTAAATACCATTGGCATCCGAAATGAAAATACTTTTCCTTAGTAAAAGCAATAGTATTGCTTAAATCCCTTCTGAATTAGACTTGTTTCTAGAAACATTCCTGTGTGTAATAGTCACACAAGTAAGTAACTCATCGGCATTTTAATAGCTTGACAGATAATTTCTTTTAAGGACAGTATGTACCCCAATAAAGACATTATTATGGTACACAGGCAATCTCTCTCAGAGAAGACTCTCCTGGGTGGAAAGAACTCTGTTTACAGTCAGGACAACCTACAGGCAGACCTAGAGAAGACATAGAAGAGAACAGGAAAGCATCAAAGCTTTCTTTAAAAATCACAGTGGAGGAGCTGGAGGCATGGCTTGACAGTTAAGAGCACTTGCTTCTCTTGCAGGACCCAGGTTCAATTCCCAGCACCCACACCGGGAAGCTCTCACTTGCCTGTTCCAGTTCCAGGGAATCCAATACCTTATTCTGACCTCTGCGGGCACCCATACACACAGAAAACATTTATTAATGCACACACACACTAAATAAATAAATACATAAATAAATAATAAAACACCTTACAATGGGAAAAAGCAAAGAGAAAGAAAAAAGAAATAAAACAAAAACAACAAAGACCTGAAACAAAATTTTTAAGTCATGCTTCTCTGGAAAGAAAGGGGAAACAAGTAAGTGGTAAAGCCGACCAGAGTTGGTGGACACAATATCCGGGTTACCTCACTCCTCCCAGTAACTGACTAACATCAATACTATTATTTTAGAGATTTGGGAACAGAGGGACACAGAGATTGCGCATCCCCATCTCCAGAGAAGTAGAAAAGTATTCTAACCTGAAGAGAATCTCGATGCCACAAGAATCTGCCTTTTCCTTTGAATAGAAAAGGGCACCTGAGATCAGGTAGCTGGGGAGGCTCATTTTCAGACCAAGCTGTAGAGATGTGCGGGCTAAAGAACAGCTTGCGAGCGTTCAGAGATACCGGGTGCTCTTCGAGGAAGTGAGGCAATGATGTCACTTCCCCAGCCAGCCAATGGGAAAGCTGTGAATTGAAAAGGAAGGCCCCATCTGAAAGGAAGGCAGGAAGAGGTTGGATCACATCCAGTCGAGCCCTGTGCTTGGGAAGATGAGAATGATTGCTGTTTATGTTTGTTGAGAATTGTCAAGGCTTTTCGGTACCAACCCTGTACTTTGTGGAATTTTGTCTCATTTTAAGTTGGTTTAGTTTCTCAGATGCTGAGAATAAAACCCATGGCCTTGCACATGCTAAGCAAATTTCTGCACTGAACTGCTTCCCACCTTTGGTTTTCCTTCCTTCCTTCCTTCCTTCCTTCCTTCCTTCCTTCCTTCCTTCCTGCTTGCTTTCTCTCTCTTTTCCTCCCTCCCTTCTTCCTTCCTTTCTTGGTTTTGTTTTGCTTTTCTTTTTTGATTTTCTAGATTAGGGCTCTCTCTGTGCCCAACCTGTTTTTCTTAGCAGGATGTCCCCATCCAAACAGCAACAAACAACAAGACCCCAGAGCTCATTCCTTCCTGTGGGTGTAATGTTCCATTATGAACCTGTTTCCTCTATCCCATACCTGCTAGTCATCTCTTCCATTGATTCCTAGTCAGAATTGCTGGGTTACATAGAAGGGGTTTGCTGTTGTTGTTGTTGTTGTTGTTGTTGTTGTTGTCGTCATCGTCCTCGTCGTCGTCGTCGTCGTCGTCGTCGTCGTTTGTTTGTTGAAGATAGGGTGTCTCTGTTTAACAGCCCTGGTCATCCTAGAACGTATCCACTTGCCTCTGCCTCCCGAGTGCTGGGATTAAAGCACTACCACCTGGCTCATTCTTGGTGTCTTAAGACAGAATTTCGAGCTGGCCTTGGACTTGTTATGTAACCCAGGTTGGCCTGTAACTAGTGACCCTCCTTCTTCAGCCTCTTGAGCGCTATTCACTTCAGCAGCTCCATTTCCAATGTGTTTTATGCCATGTTTGGTATTTACCACCTTGTATGCATTACTAGATTTCAAAAGGACAATGCCTTTCAAGCATGGAATTTACTTGGACAGTGTTTATCTTCCATACTGTCTTTATCCTGTCTCTCATTAGTATCCTTGCTCCCCAAGTCTCCCTCCCAGTTTCATACCTGTGTATGTATGTGTTGCTCTACATAGCTTGACCGAGTCTAAGATTCACAAACGGATGGAAACATAGGATATTTGTCTGTCTGAATCTGGCTTGTTTGATTGGATATGATAATCATAAATTGCATCCAGTTTCCAGCAAACAACACAACTTCCTTGTTCTTTATGGTTAAATAAGTTGTATCCATTCATGCATTGACAGATACCTTGGCTGATTCCGGAAGCTGCTTAGCATAAACAGTGTTGAAATAAACATGAATGTATAGGCATCTCTGGGGCATGCTCACTTGTAATCCATTAAGTATATCCATTCAACTCACTTCTAGTGGGTCATATAGTAATAGTTTTGGTTTTTCGTTTTTTGAGGAGATTCTATACTGATTTCCACAAGGGTTAGACTAACATAAATTTCCATAAGCAGTGTATAAGGGTTTTTCTCTACTTCCTCACCAGTGTTTATTGTTATTTGTTTTCTCTGTGCTTGCTATCCTGAGACAAAATGGAATCTCAAGGTAGCTTTAATTTGCATTTTCTTGATGGCTAAATATGCTAAACATTTTCACATATTTATTGGTCATCCAGGGTTCATCTTTTGAGAACTCTTTGTTCATTCTCTCACTCGTGTATTGACTGGGTTGTTAGATTTGGGTTTTCAAGTCCTTTATACATTATTCACAATATTATAATATTATATAATAATAATCCTTTTACGATGTATAACCAGTAAGGACTTTGTATATATTATACAAAGGATTATAGTATATATAGTATATTATATATAGTAAGGATTTGTATATATTATAATATATAATTCACAATATTATAATATTATATTATAATAATCCTTTTACGATGTATAACTAGTAAGGACTTTGTCTATCGATTGCTTTTCACTTGGTTTCTTTTTTGCATATGTAGGGGGTGCATGCATGGCACATTCTTATGTGTAAAGGCCTGAGGTTGACATCAGGTGTCTTCCTGAATTGCTCTCCACTGAACCTAGAGCTTGCAATTTCAGCTAGTGTGGCTAATAAGCTTGCTCTGGTGGTGAGTGTTTTGACTTTATCTTTTTTTCTTGTATTAGAGCAATGGTGATTCCACTGAAGAGGTTTTGAAGAACTTTCTGGCTTTCAAGTATCTTGGAGAATTTCAATAAAAGTTGGTGATAATTCTTCTTAAATGTTTCATAAAGTCTGTCAGTCAAGCCGTTCAGTTCTGGGCTTTTATTTAGGGGAGATCATTACAACAATGATGAAGGAGGAGGAGGAGGAGGAAGAGGAAGAGGAGGAAGAGGAGGAGGAAGAGGAAGAGGAAGAGGAGGAGGAGGAGGAAGAAGAAGATAAGAAGATTGACTATTTCATTATTCATTATTATTCTGTTCAGGGTTTCTTTCAAGTGTAGTTTTAGTAGGGTCTATATATTTAGAACTGCATTCATTTTTGTTTTTTAGATTTTCCACTTTGTTAACATATTGTTACTCATAATAGTTCCTTATATTTTATGATGTAAAGTTGAATTTATTCACATTTTTTTAACTTAGAACTTTTTTTTTGCTTGATTAATCTCAAAGTACTGACTCAGTTTATCTTTCAAAAAACTTTATTACTATGTTGTATCACTGTTTAGAAACATTCATTTTTAATTTTTGCTATTTACTATGTTGGAATTTAAGGTCATTTTCTTTTTTCCCCTGGTTTCTTGAGTTAGGTTGTTTATTTGAAACTTCTCTCTCCTTAAAGGTGGGCTCTTCATGCTCTCAGTTCCTGGTGCCCTCATGTTATTGCTTTGGCTGGACCCCTTGGTTTTGATAAGTTGTGTTTTCATGTTTGTTTCTATCAATTTGAAGATTCCCCTAAGTTTCAACAATTCATTGCACATCCAAGAGCATGTTGTTTAGTTATCCTTTACTGATGAAATTTCTAAAGTCATTCTTGCTTATTCCTGGGTTTTATTCCATGTCGTCAAAGAATATATGTGTTACAGTTCTTTTTTTTTTTTTCCTTGAATCAGTAAAGACTTGGTGTGCAACCCACCATATGATCCAGCCTAAAAGAATATTTTCTCCACTAATAGGAAGGGTGTATATTCTGGAGCTGTTGGGTGAAGTGTTCTGTACATATCCAAGAGGTCCATTAAGCCTATGATATGTTTTAGCTCTGATATTTGTTGACCTTTCTGTCATAGTGATATGTCCAATGGTGAAAGTGAGAGGCCGATGGAGTCTTTCTTGCTCCAGAGTCAGCAGAGCACCAGCAACAGCTCCAGGAAGTAGACAGATATTACAGCCATCAGCCCTTGGTCCTAGAAAATAACAGGCAGCCAGTCCTGGGCAGCCCTTAGTGGTTTAAACTTACCAGTGCTCCAAAGAAGCAGTTAGACAGCCCTACAGCCACAAGAAGCAAGCACGTACTCCATCCTGAGAAGGATGTCTCATGTAGGCTCCAAGAAACAGTTTAGGAGCCCTACATATCCTTTTACATCCCTAAGGAGCCGACAAGCAGTCTGTTTTAAAAGGATGGCCCACTTACAGCCTAGAAACTACATGGAGAGATATGCTCACTCACTGTTACCCAGGAATGCAGCTTGGAATACCAACCTGAGCAGGCTGATCTTTGGGGGATCTGCAGAGACAGCTACACAGCTCCCAAATAAGGTAGACCCTTTCCTAGGCCTACTATTGTGGTTTGGATCCAACAAAGCCTTTAGATGCTAACAGGTGCCCCACCTCTACTACCAAGATACACTGCATTGAGCACACCAGTTTTACCTAAGAAAGCTTCGCAGCAGCTAGGGAATTGATCCACAGACCCCATGAGACAAGCAACTAAAAATCCACAGGCATTGCTGATGTTGGTTAGGCCTGGAAACTTTACATGGGTTCTACTTTTATCAAGCAAATAGTATGATAACTAAATAGTCTTATAACTGAAGAAGGAGATGGAGTCCAAAATCTTTCGGTTTGGATCAGAACACTAACCCAACCTATAAAATTAAACTATAAAAATTCAATTTTTATAAAACATACATTAGAACATGTGTAGTTCCTTAAACAGGAAAACTAAAAAAGAAAAATAAAAGAGGAATTGAAGCTACCAGAGACAAGAGAGGCTTCAAGAACTACAAATATCATACAGAAAAGTTTGTAATCTGGAAGACTGAATACTATAGGTCAAGGACTATTTGTAAAATTGTTAACTTTGTGTTCAGTAAAAAGATGAGTGATTTTGAAACATGGCCATTTTACAAAAATCCCCATTCATAGAAATTTTTCAGGCTAGCTTCCCTTAAGGACTCCAGTTTTAAAAGTCATAAACAGCAGTAGAAAAAACAGCCAGCCTTAGAAACCTAAATATACTCAAGGTCTGTACACTACAATTCACAAGACAATGTGGTCAAAGAACAAAGGGCAAATACATTTTCATGGATGTTAGCAGAAAGAGCGCAGAAGCAATGATTGCAGATAAAGTACTGGCCAAGCCAGCAGTAAGCTGTAGGGAGATACTTCTATAATTCCAATGAGAAGACATGATAGGGTTTCTCTGGAGCTGGCTGACTGTTTAGCCTATACACATGGGTAAGTTCTAGGTTCAACTGAGAGATCCTTCTTCAATAAATAAAACAGAGAAGGATTAAAGGAAACTTCTGGTGTTGTCATTAGGCCTATACACACACACACACACACACACACACACACACACACGATCATGAAAAAGGGAAAAAAATGTTACCAGGAAGAGCTTGTGCTACGGTACTAGATGTTACAACTCCATAATAATTAAATCACCATCCCTCCAACTCTCCCACACAAGACACGGGAGAAGGGTGAACCATCACTTCCTCTGTCTTCTCCACAGCCTCTGTGACAGTTCACACTCATCCCTAGCTCTTGCTCTCTCTGGATGACTTCACAGGATGAAAGAAATCGCACCCGAGTCCCCAAGTCACCATTCACCCTCTAGCTTACTCCTTCTGAGTATCCTTTGCTAACTGACAAGAACCATATCATCCAGACTCATCAAAAAGCATGACTGAGGCTCCTTTCATTCCAATTAGCTCCAATCTCGAGGACCGGGAGCCATCATCTGTGTTGAACATTTTCTTCCAGTGATTTCACGATATGCTCGAGTTTGAAAACCATTCTCTCATCTGTTTCCCTGTTGATAGCTCAGCTTCTCAGGAGACTCAGGCAGGCTCACTGCCATTAGCTGGCTAATGTTTTCTTTAGATAAGCCATGAAGGTGGGAGCTTGACATTGGGAGGCACCAGGCATGAGGAATGCAGATGCAGGAAAGGAAGGATGAGATCAAACACCTTCTAAGTCAGTGGTTCTCAAGACTCCTAGTGCTGTGACCCTTTAATACAGTTCCTCTTACTGTGGTGACCCCCAACCATAAAATTCTTATTGCTACTTCATAACTGTGATTTTGCTACTGTCGTGAATTGTGGATGAATGGCAGAATGTCTTATGTGAGCACTGTAAAAGGGTCTTTCAGCCCCCAAAAGCATAGTGACCCACAGGTCGAGAACTTACCTGGATTCCTGAACCGTGTAAGCCAAGGAGGTAAGCAATTTCTTTAGACAGAATTTAAGCCTGCCATTGGAGTGGATAACTAGGCACAGACTATCTCCCAACGTGCTTGGTCTCCTCTCCTCACCTGGCACACCAAGATTACTCCTGTCCATACTATCCTATAAATTGTAGCTCAAATTGATTCCCACAAATCGAGAAGAATAGTGTGCAGGATAGCGGGCATCCTTTTCCCATATTCCATTTGTCTGTCTGTCTGTTTGTCCCAGCTTTAGCGGTGCTGTTTCTTTTTAACTTGGCATAGAAAGCAATGGATTTCATTATGATATATATATATATATATATATATATATATATATATATATATATATCTACCATTGCATTTTGCTCATATTCATGTTCCTGTTACCAGCTCTTGTCTTTTTTCCTGTCTACCGTGGTCCTCTTCCTCCTATCAAAGGCTACACCTCTGCTTTCATTTTATCCACATTTTATATAACACCATAGAACCTACATAGCCCTGTATTCTTGAAAGCATATATTGCTATGCATTGGCATCAAGGATGGGGACTGACTTAAGGACACCCCCTGCCTACTACTGATACCACCATTTTCAAGCATCCCAGTGCTTATATTAAACACTGTGTTTACATATAGCCTACACACACCTGTCTGTGTACTTTGACTCATCTCTAGAAGACAAGAGATACCTAACACAGTATGACTTCTATGTAAACAGTTATTATATGTATTATTTGGAGATTATAACAAGATAGAAGTCCATACACATCCAGCACAGAGCACTTCCTTTTCTTCCAAATATAGTAGTATTTTATTATGCAATTTGGTTGAATTCACAGATGCAGAACTATAGTACAGAAGGCCAACATACTGCTAAAATCTTCTGTGTGTGTATGTGTGTGTGTGCACATGCATGCGTGTGTGTGCTTTTCTATAGGAATGTCGGATATTCAAACTCCTATACTATCCTGAACATGATGCACAAACTCTTTTTTTTTTTTTTTTACTTTGGTGTGCATAGGAGCCACTTAGCATGGGTAACAGGTCTCAACACTTCCCTTCCTAGGAATAAAGAGAAGTGGCTACCAGTTGAGATACAATTCAAGGAATATCCTCAGTATTTTTACAAGGAGTCACCAGGCTTTAGGAAAACTGACAGTACTACTGTGTTATACAATAATTCTGCTGGTGACTTCACATAATTGTCCCAGTCACGTCACTAGGATTTCTGCCACCTACCTGACAAAGTCCAATGGAAACATGTTAGCTGCTTATGCCAGCTACAAAACATCCCTGCAAGTTTAGCAATGTTTTAAATACATTGGGGTTTAAATACAGGGGGTTGGGTGGCCCTTTTACAGCTCACACAGGCATCCTGCACAAATCAGATATTTTTATCACAATTCATGACAGTAGCAAAATTAGAGTTATGACATAGCAATGAAAATTTGATGGTTGGGGTCACCGTAAAACAAGGAACTGTATTAAAGGGTCACGGCACTAGGA
>JADRCH010000056.1:10554181-10567285 GCA_019843965.1 Rhynchomys soricoides | reverse complement strand
GCACTAGGAGTCCTGAGAACCACTGACTTAGACGGTGTATGGACTTCAAAGGGACAATGAGATTCTCAGACTGACCTGAAGAAGACACAGAGAATTCTAGTCTCCCAGAGCTTGCTTCGCATACAGATGTGGCTACCACACATCTTTAATGTCTGTGCCACTCTGTGGGTTGTGAGGCACAACTGCATTTCTGAATTGTAGATCTCTGACTCTTGGTACTCAGTTTTTGCTTCTCACTTAAGAATAATGTCAAGAGAACTCCCTTATTGTGCCATTACAGGGCAATTTGCTCTACATAATAACAAATAACAGGATGACTCAAGTACAAGGAGGAACTGGGTGGAGCTTAACAGACTCTTAGTTTCACAGGATGGGAAATTTAAAGAAAGGCCCTTTCTAGTTTTTACCACGGGCTGGCAGTTTTCATTTCTAAAATGAAAGTTTTAGTTTCTAAGCTAAGTTGCAACCCTATGATTTCAATGTGAATGATTTTAGCACTAACATTTTTCTCAGAGATTATTTGTAAACATTAGTGACTAATTCTTACATCATAGTTTTCCTACTTGCCCCTTGTTAAGCTAGTCTATATCCCACAGGCAAAACCAACTGGAATGAATAACTCTGCTCTCTCTGACTCCTTAAGAGCCATCTGCATGGCCACACCTAACCATGGGAGCTTGGAAATGCCAGTTTTACTAGTCCCAGTACAGTTACCCAACCCTGAGCCTTTCCATCTCAGTTCATTACTGCTCTCCTCTCTCCCTGCGCACATATTATTTTTCTTCTCTCACAGATCCTATGAATTCTCCCCTTCCTCTGACCCCTGAACCCTAGACACACTCCTCTAGAACCTGTCCTACTGTGCCCCAAATGTGGACCTCTGGAGATCCCAAATCCAGTGAGAAGGCTAGCCCTACTTTGGCCTGTGCTCAGAAAAGACCTAGAGTGGTCCCTGCTATTCACCTCTCTGAAATGCTTAGCCTTCCTGTCTCAGTTCCAAGGTGGCATGGTGGGAAGGCTGGTCAGGATTGTGGCTTACATGCAATGGCTGGTCCTCTGGTGTTCTCTTTCATTCTGTCCCCAGATGAACTTCTCAATGGAGGCTCTACAGTTGATGAAGCTCTTGTGCCACCATGGTTTATAAAGTCTTTCACACTCAGATCTTTTGGAACCTGAAGGGATACCAAGGCAGTGTTAACTTCATTGTAGAAGAGAAGATGTTTATCATTGACTCCTTGACTCACAGATTTGGGTGAGTGAAGCTGGACCAAGAATTGCCCCTATAGCTTGTGATCTCTTTTTTGAAGTTTCTAAGTCACAGCTCTCCAGCTAAGGAGAGGTTGGTCCCTTCTACTCTCAGTTCCAATGGTGGAATGTTCTGGCTTTTGTTTTACATATATATCTTTCCTCCTTGTGAAGCTTCAGGGCACTGAGATGCCATTCTAAGGACTGATTTGGAAAATGATCATCCCATGAATTTAACAAGTACGTCTCCAGCCGTCTGCAAAGGATAGGAGGAAGTGCCTCAGGCACGACATTTAAAGACACCAAAACCAGCAATCGGTAACCAAGATGAATATTGTAATGAAATAATACGAAAATAAAAGCTGACACAAAAATATCATGACAACGAACATAAGGAAGGAGCATGGGGGACAGTAAAAATTGAAAACTATGTGAATGACATTACGACATTTTCAACCTGACAAAAAACGAGTACTGTCTCACGCCTGCACTCTCTGCTTCCAGACTTCTGAGGATGCACAGAAGAAAACAAAAGACTTCGTTTATTAATAAATTATATGAGCTACATTTTCTGCTACTTGCAGCCAAACACTTCTGTAAAATCACTAATTTCGAGGCCCAGTGGCTGAATATTCCTACTTCCTAGGAATATATCATGGGCCACAGAGGTACAACATGTATCATTCTGAAGGAAGTCTTTATTAGTTGGAGATTTATTAATTGGAGATCCTCCGGAAATAAGATGCTCGTAAGTTATAGAGATCATTCAGTATTTGGGGTTTGAGATAGCAGTAAAGGCATAAATGGAGCTCATGCTTTCCAGGCGTCCTCACAGTTCAGAGGACGTCCATTTTATTTCCAACATCAGAAGCACATTGAAGCATTTCTCGAATGTACTGCCTGTTTTTCTTTTAGTTCCTGGATGCTGTCCAAGCTACCAGTTTACTCATAGGATGAACTGTGCATTAATTACTTTACTACTGGACAATTCCCAGCAGCCATTTAAAAACTCCTGGTTTTGCAAAACTCGAAAACACTCAAACTTCTATTTAGAGACAAATAAGGCATTGTCTTGGCCCTGAGTGGGAGGTTCCAGGTGGGTTTGTCTCCCACCTCCTCACTTTACCGTGACACCAATCCTAAAATCAGGTGGCCCTGCTCCAAGCTGCTGGAGTTAGTTACAAGCAAGACTTGGAGCTGAGCAGGTTCCTGTTACAAGCTGGGTGTCAGGTACGCGACCAGCTCTTCAGCACAGGGCTCTGATAGGCTTCTCCTAGAAAAGCACTGTGCATTCTATTTGGAGGCTAGGTTTCAAATCTAACTTTTTCTTTCTCTTTACAGTCCCCATTGACCCTTACATAACATGTTGTGGGGGAAAGCAGAGTTTTAAGTCACATGTGACATGACTTCAGACAGGCCAGGCAAATGAATGAGCAAAAACTTTTGGAACACAGTCCAACAACAGCTGAAGATACCTATATTGACTTTAGATGACTTGTATAATAAATATCCCAAGATGCCTTACGAGCATTTCCATAGTATCGGTCTAAACCAGGAGTGACGAATCCAGACTTGCTTAGCAGGGCAACTCTGTCATTGTTCTTTGTGGGTAGCAAACACCTAGTTAGTTACTCTTACAGGAATTAATAATTGCCTGAGTGTTTTGACTTTATTTGGTCTAAATTAGCTCTAACTTTTCACATTTCAAAACTTTACTTAATTAGGCACAAACTCTTGTATCATGATATGTTTGACATTTGACCATTTTTTAAAACCACGATTGCACATTTAAAAGGCAGATTAAAATTTAGTACACTCCCAAGCGTCGTATGTGTGGTCTCAAATATACGAAGTCTTGCTATTAAATATGTACTACTAGCTATAAAGTTACTAGCTACTTAATACAAACTTCGTAAGTAATAGTGAATACTTTATAACGGATGGTACAAATTCAGTTTGTGTTTTAAATGGCCTTTAATATTACTCCATGTTTTTATAATAACCATAGGTAACATTCCCCACTTGTAGGGGAATAAGGCCATTCGTTTCTAATCTTTAGAGAACACGGTATAGGATTTGGTGGGTGCACATAGGATGGATCCCAAGTTGGGCTGGTCACTGGGTGGTCTTTCTTTCAGTCTCTGCTCCATTTTTGTCCCTAAATTTCCTTTAGACAGGAACAATTCTGGGTTAAAAATTTTGAAGATGGGTGGATGCCCTCTGCCTCAATTGGGGGCCATGTCTATCTGCTGGAGGTGGTCTATTCAGGTTCCATCTCCTCACTGTTGGGCATTTCAACTAATGTCATCCCCATTGAGTCCTGGTAGCCTCTCACATCCCAGGTCTCTGGGACTTTCTAGAGGTTCCCCCACCCCATAACCCCCACTGCTACATATTTTGATTCATTCTCCTGGTCCTTTGAGCTTCCCTCCTGTCTCTCCCCACTCCTGATCCTGCCCCTCCTTTTCTCCTCCCCCTCCCCTCTCCCACCCAGTTTCCTTCCTTCCTCTGCCTCCCGTGGTTATTTTGTTCCCCTTCTAAGTGGGTTTCAGGTATCCACACTTGGGCCTTCCTTCTTGTTAAGCTTCCTACTGTCTGTGAGTTGTACCATGGGTATTCTGAGATTTTTGGCTAATATCCACTTAGTGTGTGCATACCATGCATGCTCTTTTGGGTCTGGGTTACCTCATGCAGGATGGTATTTTCTAGTTCCATCCATTTGCCTGCAAAATTCATGATGTCCCCGTTTTTAATAGCTAAATAGTATTCCATTGTGTAAATGAACCATATTTTTCTGTATTCATTCTTCAGTTGAAGGACATCTGGGTTGTTTCCAGCTTCTGGCTATTACAAATAAGACTGCATATGGACATAATATTCTTGTGGTATTTTGGGGCATCTTTTGGGTATATTCTCTGGAGTGGTATAGCTGGGTCTTCATGTAGAGCTATTTCCAATTTTCTGAGGAACTGCCAGATTGATTACCAGAGTGGTTGTACCAGTTCACAGTCCCACCAGCAATGGAGGAGTGTTCCTCTTTCTCCACATCCTCACCAGCATGTACTGTTGATTAAGGCCATATTGTACCTGCACACAGGAGCCTGGCATAGCTGTCCTCTGAGAGGCCCTACCAGTAACTGACTGAGACAAATGCAGATACCTACAGTCAACCATTGGACTGAGGTCAGGAACCCATGTGGAAGAGTTAGGGAAAGGACTGCAGGAGCAGAAGGGGATGGCAGCCCGATAGGAAGAATAACAGTGTCAACAAACCTGGATTCCTCAGAGCTCCCAGAGACTAAGCAAAAAAACCAAGGAGCATACATGGGCTGGTTCGTGGCCTCAGGAGCATGTGTAGCAGAGGATTGCCTTGTATGGCCTCCCTGGGAGAGGATGCTCTTAATTCTGTGGAAATTTGATGCCCCAGGGAAGAGGGATGCTGGTGGGGGTGAGTGGGTAGGTGGGAGAGCACCCTCTCAGAAGTGGGAGGATAGATGAAGAACTTGGGGAAGGGGAACCGGGAAGGGGGGCATTCCAAAAGAATGTAAATAAATAAAATAATTTAATAGAGATTGAAAAAAGAACACAGTACAGACTAGGAGAGAAAGTGTGATCATCTTTGTATACATACACAAAATAAGATTATCATAAATTAAATATTTCCATGAACACACTTTTTAGGCAATGAACTCTTTGATATGTTTACAGAGAAGAAGCACATGCCCATCTTAGACAGATTGGCTTCTATAAATGTCCCATACTCTCTCTTCTGTCCAACAGAAAACTCAATTGTGACTATATAATACATTACTATTAATATAACTTAATATGCACTATACTTTGAATATGTGTATAGTCATGAAAGCTGTTTATAAGGAGATGAAAGGTTTTACGAAGTGGTTCTAACCCTCGTGTTCATCTGGGCTTCAATTACATCTTTTCTAATGTAATTGGTAGTGTCTTTGCCCAATTCTAGAGTCAATTGCTTCTCCAAAGGTTTTGGATGTATATCATTAACTTTTTGAGGCTAGTCCAATAATTGGTATATACAGGAAATTCATTAAACATTTGTTGACTGAATGAATTCGTTAGTAACCTGAGAGTATAAAGTATAATTACCATAAAAATTATAGGACATGCTCCTTATTATCAAGCGTATGGAATAAGCATGCTACTATTTGACCAAGACTGTCGTGTTTCCCAAACTGCAGTCCTGTCCCCTAAATGTCTCTATGAATTTGAGCTACAACAAAGACAGCTCCAACTTAAGATCTGACTGTGGAATGACAAATACTGCATGGGGTGTCTTTTTAACAGGCAGTTTTGAACAGTGAGGCTGTTCAAAATAAATCTTTGAAAGATGCCTAATTTCTGGTTTTGGCAGAATTATACAGCCCACTGTGCCTGAGTGGTCCATGAGCTCAGACTCAGATTAAAGCAATGCATTAAATTATACCAAATTTTTAGTAGCTGTATGAGGAAAAATACTAAATGATCCATTTGTCTGCATTAATTTTTTATTTCTTGCCATGCCACTATTGGGGTTTTTCCTATGCTAGAGAATGGTTAATATTTCATACCTACAAGGACAGGGAATCTCATTAGATCATTTTCTATAACTCGTGAATCAGGGCACCAGACCTTTCCTCTAGTTGTATATATTATTATGCTTATTAATTTTATCTAGGCTACTGGCTAAAATGAGTTTCAAGCTCAGTACATAATGACAGTGATTCTTGTCCTGAACTGAACTGAACTGGCTGTGTGGTATTGTGGATGTCAAAGTAGGTAAGTATTGCTTCCTGTGACTATTGGTGAGTGTGGATGGAAACCAGATAATTTAAAAATCAAAATGATTATTACGGGAAAGTCAGACTGTATATTATTGTTGTGGCAATGATGCTATTGAAAGTCTGTGATAAATAATATTTAGTCTTTGGGACCTGGGGAGATGGCTCCGTGTGTAAAGTACCTGCCATGCAGGAATAAGGAACTGAGTTTGAATCTCTAGAGAAAATGAAAGGGCCAGGCACAGGGGCATTCACTCGTTACCCCAGTGCTGGGGGGTGGGATTAGAGAGAGGCAGATTCCTGGAAACCATCATCCAGTCAGTCTAGACCAAGTGATGAACCCCAAATTCATTGAAAGGCCCTGTCTCAAAAAGTAAAAGTTAAGAGAGATTGAGGAAGACACTGATGAACCCCAAATTCGTTGAAAGGCCCTGTCTCAAAAAGTAAAAGTTAAGAGAGATTGAGGAAGACACTCAGTGTTGCCCTTCCCCTCCACATGCACCAGCACACATGTGTGTATGTACACCCACATCAACACATACAGTACACACACACACATACACATACACATATGAGCACACGCACACACAAGAATTTAGTAATCATTGTATACTTAATATTTGCTAGGCCCTCGGCTGACTGCGTTTCACAAAATTTCTCATCAAATCTTCAGCATATCTTCTAGTACTGAAAGCCAGGTGAGTGATATTGCCCAATTGACACAACCCAGAGGTGTCAGAGCCAGGACACATATATCTCGACAGCTGGCCCCAGAATCCACATTCTTAGCTGCATCACACAGATAGCACTGTTTATGCAACACTGACACGTGTTTTGGGAGTCCTTCGAATGGACCACTCATCACTCAGCAGCTAGCTCTGAAAACGTCTAAGGGGATTCCATGCAGTGCCTTCTTATGCCCCTTATTCCAGCCAAGAGAGTGAGCACTGGATGATTACAGGAGCAGAGTCAGAGCAGGTGGGTAGGAAGTGTGGTATGAGTCAGCTGACCATCACAGGCAGAAAACATTCCACCTTGGATCATTTTCTCCTCACTGATCAAAATTTACATGCAGTCAGTCCTCTCACCAACGTGAGGAAAATCACCATGCAAGTGGCTTCCCTCTTCGAAAGCAAACCCAAGCATGTGGCTGGGAGAGTGGGGTTAGTGCCACCAAGGCCATAGGAAGCTACACAAGTGGCCATATCTACTTTAAAACCTACAGTTTTGAAATCAGTCTGATCCTGAATAGTATTTTATGAATTAGAAAATGGTTGGTTTTGTATTTCATATAAGTTGATTCCTTTAGGAAAATCTGTATCTTCATAAGCCAGAAATGCCACCTTTGCCAAAAGGCATATAGCATGTGACAACTTTGCTTTATATTAGAGGTGAATTTCATGCTGTAGTCTACATGAGTGCCTTGATTTTCATAAATCACTGAAAATACCATTCTCTCTATTGCTCAGCAGGGCCTATTACAAGACTAATTGTTATGTGTGCTTGCTTGTCATCTTTAAGTCCAGTGTACCCTTCATCCCCTCTCTTATCTCCAGTATAACTTGTCTTTTGTACCTTGTACAAACTGTTGTAAAAAGTCAATCCAAACTCTTAGCAAGTTTTACAACAAAAAATTTTGTCATGGTCTAATCATAGTTCAGTCCCAAAGATGATGACACAGAAACCAGACCCACCCCTTCGAGCATGCTGATATTCTTACTCATACAGGAATGATTCACTTGATGGAGACATTTGTGAATCACTCTGGAGCTTGCCTCTTCCTCTTACATTTCCAAGTCAGCTTTAGTCAGTATAGATACTAGGGAATGTACAACTGGACAGAAGAGAAACAGTGAATACTAATCAGCATCAACAAGATTTGTCACATATGCCTGGAGGAAGTAAGGGCTTTTCTTGGTTCAAAGGGCCCAGGATTTAATAA
This sequence comes from Rhynchomys soricoides, assembly GCA_019843965.1. NCBI lineage: Eukaryota > Metazoa > Chordata > Mammalia > Rodentia > Muridae > Rhynchomys > Rhynchomys soricoides. Next base: position 10,559,308 of record JADRCH010000056.1, on the reverse strand, counting down.
TTCGGTAATTTACTTACAGTAATAACTGATGAAAATGATAGCTAAAATATTAACATTTGTTATTAACTTTTTCATGGGTTCTAGTAAGAACTAGATGCATACTCATAAAACAGTTGTTACTTCACCTCTGACCATTCAATTATCACAGAGAAGTGGGCAAATTGACATGATTATTAATGCAAAAATGAGATTCAGAGCAAGCCGAGAAACATTCTTATCTTCCCCTCCCAACTTACAGCATACTAGTTGCAAAGAAAAGAATGATTTACTCAACAATGTTTAGAATAAATGTGACTAAATAAGAAACATAAAAAGTGGGATGGTTAATTCCAAAGTCTGTGACTGAAGTAGATGCCATGGCTTTGATAAAAATGTATTATTATTAGTGCAACTTAATATATTTGTCAGGTCACAACTTATCTCTAACATGTAAGGATACAGTAATTTAAAAATACAAATTGTCCAGTTTGTTGATCCTAAAGAATGATATATTACTTCAGTCAAACATATGACATATCAAATGGCAAGCCATAGAGAAGAAAACACTTTTAAGAGATAGATATGATATAGACCTATTTTCCCAAATCCAGAGAGAACCCTCAAAATTCAACAATCAGAAAAACAATGATCCAGAGCAGTTTAACTCAGTGGTAGTCTTGACATCATGTTTAAGGCTCAAGTATGTCCTGGGAAAGGAGGCAGGGAATTAACAATCCAACTGAAAATAGACACACACACACTTGCGTACACACACACACACACACACACACACACACACACACACAAAGACTCTCCACCAGAAAAGAAATAACCTGTTAAAGAAAAAAAAAGTAAATATAAGATGTATCATAGCACATGTCCTCAGAGAAAATCAAATTAAAGCAACAGTGAGATTGCGCCATCAGATCTATAAGAATGGTAAAAACCTAGAACAGAGAGACCACCAGAAGCACCAAAGATAAGAGACAACAGGAGCTCTCCATTGTTGGTGGGATGCAAAATGGTCCCACTGGAATAAATCTGGCATTCTCACCAAACTAAACAATACTCTTACTTACTACAAGAACATGAAACATTACATCCATATAAAACTGAAGGTAGATATTGACAAACAGTTATAATTGCCCAAATATGGAGGCAAGCAAAAAATCTTTTGGTAAGAATGGCAGTCCATCCAAACAATAGCATACAAATCAATAATAAAGAAGAATTAGCCCTCAAGCCCTGAGAAAACATGTAAGAAACACACACACACACACACACACACACACACACACACACTGAAAACACCCTAACTGAAAAGGTCACAGTGTGATTCCAACGGATAGAACATTCTGCAAACGGCATAAATACGGACAGCCAAAAGATGAGTAGTGGCCAGCGTTGGAGGAAGAGGGGGTGAAGAGATGTGTCACAAAGAGCTCTTAGGAACTGGAGCTATTCTGTATAATGACATAATCATGAATGTGTGACTATGGGATTTATATAACACCAAGAGTGAGCCCTAACACAAACTAGAACGTTTAAGTATTAGTGTGTTAAGATCGGTAAAAGTCATGAAGCAGGGCAGATTGTTTATGGATCCTCTATGATCTCTGCTCAGTTTCTCTCCAGGAACTTGAAATTACTCTAAAAAAATGATGTCTGGTTTTTTTTAAGGATATTTATAATAAAAATTTTGCATGTGATTTCAAAGAAATAATAAGACCCATAGTATAATTTTGTTGGTATGATTGTTAGCTCCCCCCCCCCTTTTTGTTTGTTTTTCGAGACAGGGTTTCTCTGTGTAGCCCTGGCTGACCTGGAACTCACTCTGTAGACCAGGCTGCCTGACTCTGCCTCTAGAGTGTTAGGATTAAAGATGTGTTCCACCACCACCCTGCTTTGTGTGTGTGTGTGTGTGAATATGTACATGTGAGTGCAGGTACTCTCAGGGTTACAGGCAGTTGCGACCTGGGAACCCAACCTGGGTTTTAAACACTGAGCCATATGTGCTCCCCCAATTAATAAAAAAAAATTGAGGCAAAGTCTCAAAGCTGATCTGAAAGGTGATCCTTCTGCCTTAGTTTCTCAAGCAGCTGAGGCACACAACACTATGCCCAGCTAATAAATGTGTCTGAGGTCCTAATACTGAAACCGAAAGAGGTTTGGAGATGCATAGAGCGCAAGGCGTGGCATTAGTAATGTTGTTTAGGCTAGGGATCCAAGGCAGGCCCCTTAGGATTTACAGTCATTAGTTTCTATTATTGTCACAGTGTCTGACCATGAGCCCTTAAGCTGATTATCTTTCCTGCTATTCTATCCCTTCCTCCATCTCACAAGAAGTGCACATTAATTCCTTCTATAAATCTGTAAGAGCTAATACAGAAAGTTATTTAGTTTTATTCTGCTATTAAATAAACTTAAGTGCATAAGTAACGATGTCTTCCTATAGTGATTTTCTTTGTCAAAATTGAAATTACAATCCATCAGTCTGCAGTCAACAGTATCAGAACTTCTGGGGTACACTTAATGACTCAATTACCCCTTAACTGGAATAATTTTCTCAGCAAACCAAATTTTGTATTTGTAGTGTGTGTGTGTGTGTGTGTGTGTCTGTGTCTGTGTTTTCCAAGGAAGCATCAAATCATACCATCATGGCATTATTGTAACTATTTGATGATGACATAATGTGATATATTATATAAGCAACAATGCAACCAATCTTCTAAGGAGTAGTTAATATACATGATGCACATATTATCTTTTAAAATATTCATTATAATTTTACTAGATCAAGTCACTAGAAAAGTTCTATCATTTTTTCAATACAGCAAAACTCCTTCAAAAGTATGCTCTTAAGCCATGAATAGCCAAAAAGCATCCTAAGATTGACTTAAATATGTGATGAGTAGTTAGTTTCCTGCTGCAACTAGGTAATATAACCGTTTTTGGAAATGAGCTTAAAGGGCAGGTTGTGAATAATTTACAACCAGAAAATAGCCTAGAGCAACAATTCACTTTCTTTTATTACTGAATAATAACCATGCAAAGCATCCAACTTTCTCCAGAACTGTTATAAAATAAATTAAGAAATGATAATAAAACTATTTTACCAAATGCAGGAGAGGTAGGACTTTGAAGAAGATACTGAGAAAATGCAAAACTTGTCATGTCCTATGCAACTCTGAGTCAGATACAAACTAAACACTATCTATACAGTTTTATTTAATTTTCTTGTATTGAGTTAGATATTATTAGCTACATTTAATGTATAAAGAAATGGATCCAGAAGGATTTAGTAAGGTTTCACCTAAGTAACAAAGCTCAGACATGAGTCTCTCTTCATTCAAAAAAGAAAGTGCCTTCAGTTTTGTTTTGAGAAATATCAACACATTTTCTGATTTTGGGTAACAGGCAAGCTTTGACTTTCTATCCTCTGATAGCTCTGTTCAATATATACTAAAGCTGAGCAAAATGTCAAAATTCATGTTAATGGGAAGAATATAAAGGAATCACAACATATAAGTTTCAATAACCTTTGATAAAATGAATGCAGTTCCTTATGCATGAAGGGTGTTGAGAAAGAAGCGTTGAATTTTCTCCCACAGTCCTCAAATCCAGGATTGATGGGCTGTCAGAAGTGAGTTCTTGGCTGAAGACAAAATGGACTTGAGAAATTTTATACAGAGACTGCTCAACTGTCACTTCCTGGTCACCACTCTCAGCCGCAAAATTCATTACATTGATTAACTTTTACTTTCTGTGACTCTTTTAAAAGAATCATGGTGAGGAAGAGGGTTTGTATATACAGTGGTTTAAATGAGATGCCTTCCCATAGTCTTGGTCATTTGAATACTTGGTCCCCAGTTTGTGGCACTGTTTGGGGAGGTATAGGAGGCGTGGCCTCATTGGAGGTGTGTCATTGGAGGCGAGCTTTGAGGGTTTAAAGACTTGCATCATTCTAAGTTCATTCTCAGCTTAGTGTTTGCAGTTCAAGATGTAAGGTCTCAGCTGCTGCTGACACCATGGCTTTATTCTTCCATAGTAAGAACATATCCTCTGGAACTATAAAGCCAAGTAGACTTTCTTCTGTGAGTTCTTTTGGTCATGGTGTTTACGGTGATAGAAAATTAGCATGTGTGTGTGTGTGTGTGTGTGTGTGTGTGTGTACATACACATATATGTTATATAGATGGATGGAGTTGCCTCATTTTGCCACTGGGAAGCCCTTGGTGGGACAGCCTTGCCCACTTGCATGAAGCTCATCTTAACAGCCAACACAGCCTACATGACTGCACAATCTTTGTCTTGTGTTGTTTTACTCAAACATGATCATCAGGCATGATTTACACAGCTCTGAGATGGAAAGAACAGAAAACACACACACACACACACACACACCAACTATCTGACCCGAGAGTAAATAAACAAAGGCAACTAAGTTAACAAGAAAATTTTTGAAAAATTCTCCAATTAAAAAAATGTTAGGAAAAAAACAGGCAGAGAGATGCCTCAGCTGGTAAAGGACCTGGTGTGCGAGATAAAAACAGGCAGAGAGATGCCTCAGCTGGTAAAGGACCTGGTGTGCAAGATGAAGACTGTTGTCCAGATCCTCAGAAAGCTCACAGGAGCCTGGCAGTTTTAGAGAGCACCTTTATCTCAGCTCTTGGGAGGCACAAACAGGAGATTCCCATAGCCGAGTGGACTGGATGTGAGCTCTAGGTTCAGAGAAGGACCACACCTCTTGCCGGAAGTAATCACTGAAGACTCCTGGCATCGAGTTTGGAACTCCACACCTGCATACATGCACACACACACACAGGTGTGTGTGCTGACACACATGAAGGAACACATATCACACATGCATTACATAGGCAAAAAAAAAAAAAAAAGTTAAAAACAATCAACTCTGGTTGTTGCAGACCTCTAATCCCAGCTACTAAGAAAGCTGAGGTCAGATTATTGCAAGCATGTGAGTTCAAGACCAGCATGGAAAAGTTAGTGAAGTACTGAATTTAATTTTGTAAGCTTTAAAAAAAAGAAAAGAGAAGAAAAGAGAAAAGAAAAGCCAGGAGTGGTGTACACACCTTTAATCCTAGCAGAGGCAGAGGCAGAGGCAGAGGCAGAGGCAGAGGCAGAGGCAGA
>JADRCH010000056.1:10521470-10554171 GCA_019843965.1 Rhynchomys soricoides | reverse complement strand
GAGGCAGAGGCAGAGGCAGAGGCAGAGGCAGAGGCAGAGGCAGAGGCTGGCAGGTTGATTTGGGCTTGAGGCCAGCATGGTCTACATAAATCAAGTCCAGGCCAGCCAGAGCTACACAAGTGAGATACTGTCTCAGAAAAGTAAGTAAATAAATAAAAGTAAAACAATTCAATTTTTCTAAAGAAAAAAAAAAAAAAGCTGGGAATGTGGCTCAGTGGTAATGTTTGCCTAGTATTCATGAAGCCTTTCAATCTCTAGAAAGAAAACAAAAAAGAAAACAGCAAAAGAAAACAAAAACCCAAAACACGTGAAACAAAACAACAACAACAACAACAAAACCCCGATGAGGCATGGTGATCCATGCTTACCACCATAGCACTTGGGAGGCTGAAGCAGAAGAATTCCATGTTTAAGCCTAACCTGGGTTACAGAGTGTGACTCTATCCCAAAACAAACAAGACAGGAGAATCTAGAACCAAGGCTATGCTAAGATATATGACTATTTAAGTAGGAACAATTATTTAGCATGGCTCCAGATTTTCAGGACCATTTGAGTAGTATAGAAAAGTGCTAGGGTACATTAAAGGAAAGCTCTGTGTGTGTGTGTGTGTGTGTGTGTGTGTGTGTGTGTGTGTGTGTGTGTGTAACAGTAGTCATAACAGCAGCAGCAGCAGCAGCAGCAGCAGCAGCAGCAGCAGCAGCAGCAGCAGCAGCAGCAGCAGTTTCCAAGGAAGGCAGAGATGCCTTAGTGGGTAAAAGTTGATTCCACTGAGCCTGAAGACCTGAGTTTAATCCCTGGGACACATAGTGGAAGAAGCAACTCCCACAGGGTTTCCTCTGACTTTCACTCATGCATCAAGGCACATGTCCAAGCATATGTTTACACAAAGCAAATAAAAATGGGGGATGTGTGCATGCTCATCATGTTGTATTTATATATTTATGTGTACACCCACATATACATATGTAACAGTAATAGAGAAAAAGAGGCCATGAATCTGAGCGGAGTAATGGGGGGGTATGGGTGGGGCTGGAGAAGGAGGACGCGGAAGAGGTTGGAGGGAGGAAAGGAAAGGAGAAATTATATAATTATATTTTAATTAAAATAAAAATATGAAAATACATACAGACATACAGACATACATACATAAAATATCCATGAAGCTGGGATGATGAGTTTTCTTTGCAAACCTGACTTTAGGTCCTTAGAAACCATGTAAAAATGCCAAGCACAGCATTGCCTGTCTGTAATCCCACCACCAGGAAGGCAGAGACAGGCAGATCTCTGGAGGTACCTGGCCGGCCAGCCTAGCCAAATCACTAATCTCTAGGTTCAATGAGAAACCTTGTCTCAAAAGATAAGGTGAAGCGGGGGCTAGGGAGTATGGCTCCTTAGTGAAAGTGCTTGTCAGTACAAGCAAGAGGACCAAAGTTCAGACCCCTAAGCATGTGGGTTATCAGACTAGCCATATCAATGAACTCTGGGCTTGATTGAGAGAGCCTGCCTCGGTAAATAAGGTGGAAGAAAAAATAGAAGAAGTTTCCAGATAGCAACTTCAGATGTCTACATGTACATGTACACATTTGAACACATATACACCTGAAAAGAAGGAAAAGAAGACAAATAAACAAGTAGGCTCAGGAATGACCGAGGAAAACATCCAAAGTTAGCCTCTGATCTCCACACACATGTGCACATACATGCACATGCATACACAGACATATGCTGTAGCGGTGAATTAACTATTCTGCTTTGTGAACCCTTGCAAGAGCTGCCTGGATTCCCGAATGAAAGACACACACATACATATACACAGAGAGGGGGGAGGGGAGGAAAAGGAGAAGGGAGGGGGGGGAGAGAGAGAGACAGAGAGAGAGAGAGAGAGAGAGAGAGAGAGAGAGAGAGAGAGAGCACAGTTAATTTTAATATGCCTTGACTAGCTCAAAGGCTGGGCAGTTCTAATCCTCCCCACAGCTAGCACACATTTCCTCTGGTACTCCTGGCTTAATGCCTTCTAATTCTATATTTTGTCTTCGTTGCTTTGGCTCCTTCTGGGTGGCCCCCTAGTCTTTGCTGCCCAAGATGCTTCTGGGAAACCCTTCCAGGGGCCACATTCCTTCTCTCTTACATTTCAGATGATTGTCCTTCTGAAATGCTAAATCTGGTCCGTCTCCCTCCGAATCATGGAGATTCTCTTCCTTTCTCTCTTCCAGTCTCTAGCCTGCACAAGTCTAAAGGTCCCGCTTCAATCTACCTGCCCAGCCATTGGCCGTTGGCTCTTTATTGATCAATCAAAAACCAATTGGGCACAAGGTTCTTCAGTGTTTGGACATGCAGATTCCTGATTTTGGTGGCCAGCTGTATTAATTCAAAGCATTAGAGCAAATCTCCAACAATATGCATTCATATAGCATACACAAAGACAAAAATTAAAAGGTAAGAAGGTTCATTTTCAAATACTAGAACCATTCAACTTTTCATGGCTGTTGCAGTCTAGAGTAGCATAAATTTACATCAAATTGTACCTAATTTAAGTGCCTATTGAGTGCAGGGAACAGAAACTAAAAAGAGATTTGGGTTTGGTTTTTTCCAGACATGGTTTTTTTTCTGTGTAGTGTTGGCTATCCTAGAAGTCTCTCTGCATACCAAGCTGGCCTCGAACTCAGGGATCCATCTGCCTCTGCCTCTGCTTCCAGAGTGTTTGGATTAATTGCATGTGCCACCACTGCCTGGCAGATTCTAAGCAAAAAGGATTTATCAGAGGAAGGAAATTATGTGCCTACATAAAGGCATTAGGCGGGAGGAACACAACTCAAAGATTCCTCATTCTGCTTTCATGCCCATGGTGCTGTTGCACACTGGCCCGGAGGTCAGGAAGTAGTGCAGGCAATTGCTGAGTTCTGGTGCTGTCAAAGCTGCCCTGTATTAAAGGAGCAGATGATGTGTTAAAAACAAAACAAAACAAAACAAAACCCATGGGATCCAGTGGAGTCTGCCTGAGCAGTTATGTTACCCCTTTCCTCCAAAACACTCATTCCTTCAGCTTTTGATGACTGAGGATAAAGAATATTGGAGACCCAGCACTCTGGCCTCAAGTGCTCCTAGGAATGGGATTTGTTGAGCGCTACCCTTGCCATGGATGAATTAAGAAGAGTAAGAAAAAAGTGGAACAGATGCCAGAGTCAATAATCAATATCCTACACAATCTACCTACCACTGACCATCATCTCCCAGGGTTTGTCTTCCAAACAAAAACCAGAGCAAAATCACCACGTGGTGTTCAAATTTGCATAGCCAGGCTGCCTTTCCCACAAATCAGGTGTATCCAACTCTCGGCACACAGCTCATGCGTGGTCCAGGATATCTAGGTCCAGCACAAAATTAAAAACTTAGTTTCAGCATGAGTTTAGTGTTGTAGTTTGTGACTCAACTGTGGGACTCTTAGGCGTGAGCTTTGCAGAGCACAACTCACGCCCTTTAGTTATACAAAGGAGACATGCATGCTCTCGCTGTGCACACAGCATGGCTTCAGTTTTACTGCGGTGTGCAGCTTGTAGCATGCTTTCTTCCAAAATCACTGTCGACCCAGTACCAATAGATGTCACATGCATTTGTTGTGATTCCATGGGCCAAGCAGAACATGAAGAGTATTTTAACCACCATTGGGAGCAGACGGCCTTAAATGAAGACCTTTGGCAGGTGAGTATTCTCGCCTGCTTATTATGGGCATTTTTACATCTCTGCACACTTCAGTCATCGCCTGCGGACTTTACAACTTACTTTCGGCTTCATGCTGCACCAGAAACTGGATGCAAAACCAAACCTTGCTTTCTATGTACCTATCAATTAGTTTTCATAATAGAAGGAGAAATAGCCCTTGGGCTGGAGAGATGGTTCAGCAGTGAAGAGCCAGTACTGCTCTCACAGAGGATCCAACTTTAGTTCCTAGCATAGGCAGCTCACAGCCTCCAGTTACACCAGCTCCTGGGGATCTGACCCCCACTCTGGCCTCTGAAGATAATACACCTGTGCACATGTACCCACACTCAGACACAGACACACATACACAGAGCTAAAAATATTTTTTAAACACTAAAATAATCCCTTAGAAATTGCTATTTTCTACTGCAATATGGCTTCTGTAATGTCTCAAAAGGAAGCAGAAACCCACAAAAGAAAAGTTACACAAGAATGAAGATTATTCAGTGGACCAATGACTACTATTTTTGTCAAAATAAATTGTAAAGCATGCCACTTAATTTGTAGGTAATTTGTGCAAGCTTTCAAAGGCTGTAATTTGAAAAGGTATACAAAAACGTGCTGCCAAATATGGTTTGTATCAGGGACTGCACTAGGAGAATCAAATGGCAGGACAGGAAAACAAATCTATCTGCTCATTAAAATTGTTTTTTTTTTTTTTAAAGCTCATAAATGTTCTCTTGTCATGTAGTAACATATTTAATGGCAAGAGAGATCCAAGCCATTTTCTGATGGTGGATTACAAAATGAGGTAGAGAAAGCATGACAGATGTAATATGCTCTCAAAAGAAAGAAAAGATTCTTCTAAAATCAATTTGTCTCACCAACTAGCCAGAGAAACTAAAGATCCAAAGAGGTTTAGAGAGCACAGCCTCTAATTTTAATTTTATGCCTTGGCCTTGAGTGACTGTGAGGATGCTGTAGGTGATCCTGAACTTGTCCCTTTGCATATGGGGCTAGGCTTTATGGTGGAGATTCATGTGTGAGTGTGCATGTGTATATGCAAGTATGCACACCCATGTGCTGTGCAAGCCAGAGGTCACCCTCTGGTATTGTTTCTTGGGAGCCATCATCTTGTTTTTTGGAGACAGGATCTTTCACTTGGCTATAGAGATCTCTGACTAGACTAGGCTGCTGGCCAGAAAGCTCCAGGTGTTGGTCAATCTCTATAACCTATCTCGACCCCCACCCCAACTCCATCCCCAACACTAGTGTTATAGAAACATACCACCATACTCAGGCTTTTACATGGATGCTGGGTTGAACTTGAGTCTTCATGCTCACTTGGCAAGCACTTTGATGAGTGGATTATCACCCATAGACTCACAACTGGTCAACAAAGGCAATATGGATGAATAGAATCATACTGAATAAATGGCTTACTTAGTGCCATTAAAAGACACAGGTTAACAGATGCATATGAATCAGTAAGTAAAAAGCACATTAAAGCAATTCTCTTTGTCCATTGTCAACATAGCTGGTATGGTTACTGGTGGTGCCTGTTGATGATGAGGAAGAAAGAAGAACTTACTATAAACTTGATAGAAGTCGATGAAGATGCTGTCCAATGCTCATGTTTAATGAGGCATCATTTTATAGCATACCAAGAAAGTGTCTGTGCAAAAGTATAAACGTGCATAACATCATGCAAACTGTCATTAAGACTTTTGTTCCTTATGGTATCAAAAAAAAATATTTGCATCTGAAGTTGACAATAATAACTGGCTTGCGGATTTAGCACTTTTAGTGAATCACAACATTCATTTAAAAGGAGATTAGTGGGTGTCTTTAAGGTGAAAATCAAGTTAGCAGTACACTTCAAATGTAACAGCATTCCAAATGAAACCAAAATTACAAGCTCAAATTAAGGCCAATGATTCTGTGCATCTCGGTAGGTTGCCTAAACCTTTCCTAGGAACAGTGAAAAGCATGTAACTGTGGTTTCCGTTTGATACAAAGATGGTTTGTGCTGCTGCAGCAGGCCATGTTGATGTCCATGGTCCGTCCTGTTGCCAAGGACAAAGCTGATGTCCATGATCCATCCTGTTGCCAGGAACCAGGTTGATGTCCATGATCAAAGCTGCTACTGAAAACCATGTTGATTGTACTGCTGCCAAAAATAATGTGGAAGTCTATGATCCATGCTCCTACTCAGTGGCTGTTATGAGCAAGGAAGCTTCTTTTTCAGTGACATCAGTGACCACAGACTCCAGACAGAGAATAAGAGACATTGAAGGCTTCTGTGAGATCCCTGCCCACTCCCCAAAGGAAAAAGTCCAGACAGAAAGCTATTGGAGACAGTTCTCAAAAACTGTGCTAAGGATGCTGGAGTGTATGTCGATTTTTACAGTGAATGGCTTCTGGCAGGGGAGGTGTGTGTGTGTGAAGGATGTGGGGAAGGACTCAGTTTTCTTTAAGGGACTGGCCACTGGGAGTTTGATCATGCTCCAATTAATATATGAGCAACACAAAATGGACTTGATAGGGGGGCTGTTCTTTTGGGTGGTGGGGAGGGAGGGTGAACTTAGGAGAAATGGGATTGGCATACATTGTATAAAGTTCCCAAATATTTAATTAAAATAATATGCTTGAGAAAATGTTAAATGAAAAAAAAATGTTTTAAAAAAGAAAACAGATGGCCTTGAGCATGAACTCCGCAGTTAGTCCCACAACACCCAGAGGAAGCTCCACTCCCAAGCACTCTAACATGCCCAGGATCATAGGATCAGAGGTGAGGAGGACACAACATCTGTCCCAACACCGGGAGTAACTGGGACCAGAGGGACCATGGACCCAGGAACCCTGCCCGACCAGTCACATGGGTTCCTTCCAGTCCGAGCAGGTGCCCTGAGCAGACCTTGGGCACAAACTCTGCAGGCAGTCCCACAACACCCAGAGGAAGCTCGACTCCCAAGTGCTCTAACATGCCCAGGATCCCAGGAGCTTGGTCACACCAGGATCTCAGCGTCCCAGAGGCAGCTTGACTCCCAGGAGCTCTGACACACCCAGGATCTCAGGATCACAGGATCCCAGAACCACAGGATCCCAGAGACAGCTGGTCTCTGAGGAGTTCTGACACAACCAAGACCACAGGAAGGACAAGCTCCAGTCAGATATAGCGAGGGCAGGTAGCACTAGAGATAACCAAATGGCAGGAGGCAATAAGAACATAAGCAACAGAAATCAAGGTTACTTGGCATCATCAGGAACCAATTCTCTCACTTTAGCAAGTCCTGGATACACCATCACACCAGAAAAACAAGATTCGGATCTAAAAGCATTTCTCATGATAATGATAGAGGACTTTGAGAAGGACATAAATAACACCCTTAAAGAAATACAGGAGAACACAGGTAAACAGGTAGAAGCCCTTAAAGAGGAAACACAAAAATCCCTTAAAGAATTACAGGAAAACACAACCAAACAGGTGAAGGAAATGAACAAAACCATCCATGATCTAAAAATGGAAATGGAAACAACAAAGAAATCACAAAGGGAGACAACCCTGGAGTTAGAAAATATAGGAAAGAGATCAAGAGTCATAGATGCAAGCATCACCACAGAATACAAGAGATATAAGACAGAATCTCAAGTGCAGAAGATACTATAGAAAATGTCACAACAGTCAAAAAATGCAAAAATCAAAAATTCCAAAGTCAAAACATCCAGGAAATCTAGGACACAATGAGAAGACCAAACCTAGGGATAATCGGTATAGAAGAGAGCAAAGAGTCCTAACTTAAAGGGCCAGTAAATATCTTCAACAAAATTATGGAAGAAAACTTCTCTAACGTAAAAAAAGAGATGCTCATGATCATAGAAGAAGCCTACAAAACTCCAAACAGACTGGGACAGAAAAGATATTCCTCCTATCACATAATAATCAAAACACCAAATGCACTACACAGAAAAAGAGTATTAAACACAGTAAGGGAAAAAGGTCAAGTAACACATAAAGGCAGACCTATCAGAATTACACTAGACTTCTCAATAGAGACTGTTAAAGCCAAAAGATTCTGGGCAGATCTCATACAGACCCTAAGAGAACACAAATGACAGCCTAGGCTACTATACCCAGCAAAACTCTCACTATAGATGGAGAAACCAAGATATTCCATGTCAAAACCAAATTTACACAATATCTTTCCACAAATCCAGCCCTACAAAGGATAATATATGGAAAACACCAACAGAAGGAGGGAAACTACACCCTAGAAAAAGCAAGAAAGTATTCTTTCAACAAACCCAAAAGAAGATAGCCACACAAACATAAAAATAACATCAAAAATAACAGGAAGCAACAATCACTATTCCTTAATATCTCCTAACATCAATGGATTCAACTCCCCAATAAAAAGACATAGACTAACAGACTGGATTCATAAACAGGACCCAGCATTTTGCTGCATACAGGAAATGCACCTCAGTGACAAAGACAGACACTAGCTCAGAGTAAAAGGTTGGAAAACAATTTTTCAAGCAAGTGGTCCCAAGAAACAAGCTGGAGTAGCTATTCTAATATTGAATAAGATCAACTTTCATCCAAAAGTTATCAAAAAAGATAAGGAAGGACACTTCATACTGGTCAAAGGAAAACTCTACCAAGATGAACTCTCAATTCTGAACATCTATGCTTTAAAAATCGCAGGCAGTATAATAATAATAGTAATAATAATAATAATAATAATAATAATAATAATAATAAATGTTTAAAAACACAAATATGGCACAGTTCAGGTAAGGACACATTCAGAAGGATAGATAAGACTCAAGGGATTATTTTCTAAAGCATTCTTTAACAGTTATTATAATTGAAATGATTATAATTTTATTGAATTTTACCAAAGTCCACTGGTGCAATTTTATTTGTTGCTAATACTTTGAATTCTTTTATTTTCTACATCTGTGGTTTAACTATTAAAAAACTTAAATGTCCTGAAAAAAATCTCACACTTCATTCTTTACAGAAATAGTCACTACAGAACTAGAAATATTTAAGGGGTTACTTCAGTAAGTGTTATAGGTATCTGATGAGTCTCAGTGTAATGGCCTTGGGAAACACAAAGGAATGTTGTTGCTCTTTGCCCAGAGTGAAGCTAACATATCTTCAAGGGAGAAATTTTGAGGTATTTGAATTTTATGTTCACATTAGGGAGGTGAGTCCTGTATATTTTAGAAGACTAGTATTTATTTTCTCTGAATTTAGTCAGGAGTTGTCACCTTATTACTAGTTGAGTGTGACAGTAGTAAAGTTTTCAAAGTCTACTGAAAACAAGTAACATTAAACGTGATTTATGAGATTAGGTTATGTGTGCTATTTTGACTGAAGTCAACTTTCCTTTGTCATTTCAAAGGAGAAAAAAATGAATGGCCTACAAAACTGTAAGAGTTGATCTGTCAGAAACAATTTCCAACTGCATAATGTTTTTACAAAGTGATTTAATTTATTTTAATCATAGTTATAATGTGAAAGTATAAGATGATGATAACATTGGCTTCTAAAGTTTTAGCCTAGAAAATAGCATTTTAATTATTATAGAAATGTCTACAAGTAATTTTATAATTTATTAATTCTGTATCTAATTTTGACATGTTTCTCATAATTCACCATGATATATAATACTGTGATAAATATCCCACAGTACATACATATTTTTGTCAACATAAATTCCTAGAAATAAGTTTACTAGATAAAATTTTATGCACAATTTATACTTTGGTACTTGTTGGTAAACTGTTCATTAGAAGTACTTTATTGATTTGTACTGTTATATGGAACATTTCTTTAAAATTTTCTAACAATTAAATTTTATTATAAAAATAAATAAATAAATAAATAAATAAAATGACAATCTGGAAAAAAGAGAAAATGGATTTTAAAGTTTTTTGAAAAATAATCAGTATTTTGTCATATGTGCAACTCCAGTTTAGTTGAGATAAATATGGTTTTTTTGCTAACTTGAATGCATACAGTTGCAGCCTGGCATTTGACTTTTATTGTGTCTTTTTATTAGATTTTATAGGTCCTATCTTACTTCGCCCTTCACTTACCATCTCCCCTTATTCCTGTTGTCACTCTCTGACAGCCCTTGTTTGTGAATAGCTGTTTTCAAGAGGAAAGCTGAGAGTCAGCACCAAGCACCTGATAAGTACCTTGGGAGTTGCAACTACTTCCATCAAACCAAACACTAAGGTATCAATTCAGTGCTTCTTAGCCCCTGGGTCAAGACCCTTTGGTGGTCAAATGACCCTTTCTGAAGAGTCAGCTAAGACCTTTGGAGAATACAGATATTTACATTACAATTCATAACAGTAGCAAAATTACAGTTATGAAGTGGCAATGAAAATAATTTTATGGTTTAGGGTCACCACAACATCAGGCTCTGTATTAAAGGGTCGCAGTGTTAGGAAGGTTGAGAAACATCATATAATTATCTCAAACACAATGTCACATGTGCCACTAGTTTTATGTTGTACTTTTCCTATTGTTTTTATAATAAAAATTAAAAAAAAAACAACAAAACTTTATTACTCAAGTAGGCTCATTCTCTTCATTAGAAGCAATTTGAGACTCTGAATGGATCCCATACAGTCAGGATAACCATTGCTACCTGTAATGTCAGCTATGCGAAAACTATAAGCAGACATTCTTTGCTCTCCTGGTTTTGTTAGTGTTTCTGCATTTAATGTGTGGCCTAAGCTAAGACAATTTTTTTTTTTTGTCCCATGTGGCCCAGAGAAGCCAAAAGTGTGGATACCCCTGATTTAAAAAAAAAAAAAGCTCACTCTCCTACAACAGGTAATTATTTAAAGACCCTAAACCATTCTGCAGATCCAGCTAGTGCTATTGTTCACTTCTAGAGCATGTGTCATTCAACTTTGGTTTCTTTATTATAGATTAGATTTCAATTTTTGCCATCAATAATATACCTTCTATCAAAGAGCAAGGGGAAAGGGAGGCTGTACTTTTCTTTTGGTCAGTATATATGGATATGAACATATGCTAACAGAAATATGCAAAGCTATCACAAATGGACCCTAGTAGTTATATTCTGTATTTCACAGGAAGATGACTAGATGCCTTCACTGAGAGTACAGTGTTTCTTTTATTATAAAAGAAATTTCTGAATATGAAGCAATGCTCTGAAATCCACAAACTGATGCTACTACTAGCAAATCATTGAGTTCACAATGGGTTATCCCAATTAGTATGGACTTCTGTGCTCTCTGCAATGGAAGCTGTCAAGTGGCTGTCTAGTCCAAGAATGGAACCATATCAAGACCAGCATCAGGCTCCATGGTGGGAGGCTGGCCACTCCACAGAGGTGCCTACCAGATCAACCTTGCTGAGAAGACCACGCTATTCAAGCCCTTGTTCACCCTTCCTATGTTCCTGTAGCAAATGACCTCCAAACTTTATCCTCTTACAGTTTTGGAGCCTAGAAGTCTGATGTCAAGATGTACTCAAGACAGCTCCCTTTCCCTCTCCCTTTTCCCTCCCCTCCCCTCTCTTTCTCTTTCTCTCTCTCCCTCTCTTCCTCTGTCTCTCTCTTCCTCTTCAATGGAGATCAGAAGAGGACACAGGATCCCTTGGAACTGGAGTTAAAGATGGTTGTGTGCTGCCATGTGGGTGCTGGGAATAGAATTCAGAACTTTTGTAAGAGCAGCAAGTACTCTTAACAGGTGAGCCAGCTCTCCAGTCCCACCTTAAGATTCTTAAGCTCATCTACAATGCTTTTTATTTTCAAGAAAGGTGGCATCTATAGGCTCCAGGGGCTACCATGCAGTCTATTATACAATCAATCTCTTGTCTACTTTCTGAGCTACAGAGCAAACATGAGATGTCTAGAGAAAGCAATGGGCTGATACCTTGTCATTTGTTAGAAGCCTCTGTACAGTGAACACCCAAATGGGACACAAAATGTGTCACATTCAGAGTCTTTAATGTTAGGTTTTCCTAGTCATTCATAATTTTTCCAAACCATTATCAAATTCATACTTCTGGTCATTTTTCCTTTAGAGAAAGTCACCAAGTGGATGTATAGTCTAATATCCTCTCACAGGAATTTTTCACGTTTCTTTTGGGACTATTTCTTGTGCATATGTGCACATGTTGTGTGTGTGTGCATGCGTGCATGTGTGTGTGCGTGTGCTACATGTATATGTGTTACATACACATGAATGTGCAGAACTCACAGCCCTGCATGCACATGCATAGGTGAGAGGTCATCACTGTCTTCCTTTATCTCTCACTGTATTATTGTCACTGAACAGGGATCTAGCTATTTCAGCTAGCCCCGCTGACCAGCAAGCTTTTGGGATGTCCCTGTTTCCCTACCCCATTACTGGGTGTACATCCATGCATAGCCATACTGGCTTTTTATGTGGATGCAGGATATTTGAGTTCAAATCTTCATACTCTTATCCACCAAGGCATCTTTTTAGGGACACTTCCAAGCTCAATTATAGCACTGCCACAGTCTATTTGTAATTGGAGTTTGCATGTTACATAAAATAATTTGTAATTTTGTGTTTAATTCTTTCCTTCTTCAGTTCTCAAGAAGGGGCCCACTATAAATCAGAATTTGCCCCCACATTGCTTGTCTGAGGACGCTTCAGTGAAAGGATTGTATGTAGACACAGACACAGGGAGAAAGGAACAAACAGGGAACACTGAGGTTCAGGGAAATGCGCAAGTGTCTGGTGCTGTTCTCCCAGAAGTGCAAGACAGGAAGGAGAAACTCTTGAGCTCAGTGAGAAACAGAAGGTGAAGAGGCTGTGTTTTGGAAGGATGGAGCTGGGCTAGAGAGGCAACCCACAGAAGGGAGAGGGTAAGGCAGTATCCTTACAGTGGAACCTTTAGGTCACCTGTTCATGACTTCTTGACTGAAATCAGCTGGAGCCCAGTTGGCCGGGGAGCTCGCTGCCTTTCTCCATTTTCTGAGGTTACTGAAAAATCCAATACCATGGGAATTTTAAAAAAGGAAACGGTTAATGAGATTATGGTCTTAGAAGATTGCTTGGCATCTGGAAAGGGTTAAGTTATGATGCAAGACATTACACAACAGAGTAAGCCAGCCAGAGAGTTCACTTATTTAACAAAGTCACTCGACATGACCCCTACTACATTCATTCATGAGGGACAAACCCCTATGGCCGGAAGGCTCTGCCTCCAAATACCATTAATTGTGATTTCAGGGCTTAAATTTCAACCAATGTATGAATTTGAGGGCCACATTGTAATCAAAGAAGGAGCTGAGATGATGTAGTCTGTGTGGTTCGCTTTTCAGGACACATATCAAACGTGTGCAACCAGTCAGCCAGCATTTGAATAAAGTTCCAAACGGAACTGTCATGAGGAACGTTTGACATGAGGGAGATGCAGCATGCAGCAAGGGCAGGTATGCTGGTCCTCTGAGGGCAGCTCAGGCCATGTACCTGTGCCTTCACCACCTCCTACTTGATGAAGGAACACTGTTGTACCTGTTTTAGCTTAGGAGGCAGTGGTTCAGATAACTCCCAGCCCAGGGTGAGCAGCTCAGTTTGCAGAGTCATGCCCTGTTCTCTGGTAGATACGCAAATGCATACCAAAGCCCAGGTATAACCTCTGATCTGTTTCTTAATAATGTGGGGACTAGGTCATGGCTTTTACCTAAACCCTAAAGGATTACATCTTGATTCTAAATTGAGGGCTTTCAGATGTCACCTCCAGAACTGCTTTAAGTTAATCACATCCAAGATCTATTTAATCTGTTGGCTCCTCAATCTTAAATCACAGAGTAGCTTGCACTGCAATGTGTGGTGCTTGCAAATCCTTCTCTTGCATCTGACCCTCTTTGGAACTGGCAGGCTAATAGCCTGCCTGATAAATAAGAAAAAAACACCTTCTGATGTGTATGTTGTTAAAAAGCCAACAAGGTGACAGTTGTCCGGTGTTAGTTTAATCACGTTGGGTGACAGACAACAGCAATTTTTGTACTCTGGGGGTAGTGTCTTGGCCTTCTATATGTCAGTGGACCTCCGTAAACATTACTGAAGTCATTCACCATTTATTTGCCCTCTGACTTCTTGCATACATTTTATTTTGCCAAAGAAATCATGATATTTGCTACCTCCTCCTCACGGCAGTGCACCAACATGATGTTATCCACACAATGGACCATGGTCATAGGTGTCATGGTGAGACCTGTGGTAGACTCTTACTGAAAAGGGATGACTGGCCTTGTCCTGAGGTGAGACAGCAAGATTCACAGCATACACTGCAGGCAAAAACCTTACAGCTATTGAATACAAAGGAAAATGTCTAATGTATTGATAGCTCTCGGCTCTCAAAATTATGCTGATTTGCTGATTAACTGACAAGATCTGCCACCGCTGCTGAAGTTGGAGCTGCATGATTAGTTCACAGTGAAGTATCATTCTCCAGGACTCTGCTGTTTATCTGTTCCAATCAAACAGGAAGAGTTAAGTGGGAACATAACAAAAATGTATTACCTTGAATCCTTCAGAACTTGGAAGGCAAAATGAACAGCTGACATTACAAGGTAATAGGGTGCTCATTACTTCTGGCACACTGCTTCAATTGGGAGAGAATGTCCTAGTTCTGACTGGGTCTCTTCTACCGTTTCTCTCCTCTCATGAGTAAGGGAAACAGTGCAGGACCTGAGAAAGACAGCATGTGATTCAGCTGTACATGTGGTAACTGGGGAGGCATGTGGGGTGTCAATGAGCCCCAGTAGGATGGACTCTACGACCTTTCTTTTGATTGGTAACCATAGTACTAACTTGGGTGCTTAACAATGGACATGTTCCATGCTCCAGTAATTCCCCTAAATGGTTTCTCTTCTTTCCCAGTGAAAGGTAAGAAGATTTATAATATAGCCTCACGCACGGTATCACCCCCCAAAATTCCCTTCACTGAGGTAGCTCTGCAGTCAGACACAGTGGTGGAGGCCTCTAGTCTCAGCCCTCAAGAGACCAAGATAGGAGGAAAGCTGGAGCCCAGAAACTCAAGACCATCCTAGGCAATATAGTGAGACCTGTTTCAAATGAAAGAAGAAAAAAGAGGGAGGGAGGAAGGGTGAAGGGAGAAAGGAATCTCCAAGTCTGTGCTCTGGATCATATGTGGAATTGGTAGGGGGTGTTCCTTTCCATTGTAGTGACTCAGGCAGGCCTGTGTCCACGAGATTTTGACAGTTATAACAATCAATAGGACCTTAGTAAGTTGCCCATTTATTTCTGTCTCAGGCACATTAAAATCAATCACCATCACCATGCCATCCAAAGTCATTCTAGACTAATATCTATTCTGCTGTTGTGATGGTAGTCATGGTCTCACCATCACTGGCACTTAGGTACCTCTCCAACTGGTGATGGTGACACTATCATTCTCACTGAAGGGACCACTTTAGAGACATTCTCCCTTTCATCATCCCCAGCCTACAGGAAGTAGCCACTAAGTAACTCTTCAAGCACGTTGGTGGTCATTATCAAACAGTGAGGAAATGGCCAAATGGGTCACACACAATAACCCCAACCGTACTAGCTTCATAAACCTTTTGATTCTCACTTGCATGTGATTCCAATGTATTTCTAATTTTCATCTCATTTTAATGTAGGCCACTGAGTCTATGTTTCTGTTAAACAATGGACAAACCATAAAGCCCGTCCTCACTGGTGAGCATGAGTGTCAACTCAAGAATTTATGGTATGTTATACATCTATCAGTAATTTCAGTTCATTTTACAGATGTTTGCTCTGGTTAGCATCCCAAGAATCTATTCCTGTGCATTACTACAGATGAAAATCTGCCAAATTGCAGGGCAGTGGTGGCACATGCCTTTAATCCGAGCACCTGGGAGGCAGAGACAGGCGGATTTCTGAGTTCGAGGCCAGCCTGGTCTACAGAGTGAGTTCCAGGACAGCCAGGGCTATACAGAGAAATCCTGTCTCAAAAAGAGGAGGAGGAGGAGGAGGAAAAGAAGGAGGAGGAGGAGGAGGAGGAGGAGGAGGAGGAGGAGGAGGAGGAGGAGGAAGAAACTCTGCCAAATCTTACCATTGTTCACCATCTCCTGTCTGGTTGCTTGCTCTGGGACGTGCCATATCATTCTCCTAGATGCGATGGTACTGAGAGTAGAAAGAAGCCTGGGGAAGTTCAGCCTCCCTCCGGAGGTAGCTGCCTTGGTTAAACTCATGGTAAGATTTGGTGTATCAAAGGCCTGTGTCACCTGGTGAACTGACTGCTTTAGTTGTCCAGGCATGGTCAAAGACATTGAGAAATTCAGGTCCTCAGATGCATCCCAATCTACTCAAATACTCACAATGCAGTTCTTTGGATCCCTATTCTTTTATAACCAATGCTCCGCTGTTCACATAGAAAAACCACTGAGGCTGTGGACTTAAGCTGTACCTCTGCAACCCGCGGGAATAAGCACTGTTTGGGAACGTTTCAGGTGTGCAACTATGAAATACAAGAAAGCCTCTGAAGGGTAGTCATACAAGCTCCTTGCCCTCCTCTGAACCAAGAATTTCAAACCTGAGCTAATTTTCCTTCTGTATGCCCTGTATTGTGATCAGGAGCGGTCTTGTCACTGATCTTTACATTCCTCATTTGCATAATGATACAATACAGCAGCCCTGTGGTCTGCCAAATGCTCGCCTTTAATTACAGTTCCCACTATGGGTCATAACTCAGCTATGTGCCTCATGAAAACAGTATCGCATTTCTCACTGAACATTAGGTTACTGCTCCCTAGAAACCCAACCAGGGCAGATAGCTGATTCCATATCATCTTTAGAGCCATGTCTCTGTTGTGTTGAGTGCTGCACACAGGCTGAATTATATAAAGTTCGGTGTATGAAACAGATATCATTTAAAGTATAACACACACACACATACACCTCAAAGAATTGAATGTTGTTACAATTATTTAGAAACTTGGAAACATGAAGGTCAGAAAACTACCTTTAGCTTTGACTTCAAAGGTGTATGACTGCATCTGCCATGACTTAGCAGTCATGGCAGCTGTCAGCATCTACAAGGTTGATACAGACAGTGGAGCATACAGGCCAGCTGCTGCCAACTTGTCTGGAAGAACCCACTGCTCTAACTAGACTACTACAAGATGTATCTGTGTCCTCTGCCTTCTTAAGATTTCAGTTTTTGCCTTGTGTTGACAAAAGTTAAAGTTGTCAGAGAAATACAGCTCACAAAGGAATCTAATGTAAATGTGGGTTTTCAGTCTCTGCAGTGCTGAGGGAGAACAGAGAGTACATCTCCTGGATTGGATTCCTTGTGCCAATCAATGTCTAACACACTAGCAATGTGGTAATTAGTCTTTATGGTACGCTTCTAGGATGAAAAATCTCATCTGGCTGCTCTTTTGCCTCAAACCCCCAGGATATTTCCTTAGTGGAGAAAATATTAGATTTCACTTTTGTAAAGGCCAGCCTAGTTCTTCAAACAAAGCCACAGCTTTTTGTTTTTCTTCTTTCTTTTTTCTAAATACAAATTTGGAGAGAGGTTACTTTCTCTTTGGTGATCGTGTAACATCTTTAAAATTTTTCTGACTGGACCTGAAATCAGAATACATGTGAGACCTAGGGATGTATTTCACAGCCAGAGCTCTTGCCTAGCAAGCATGAAGTCTTGGTTTCAAACTTATCACTGAGAGAGAAAAAAATATATAAATACGTATGAAATGAAACTATGTATGAACAGATAATACTCCTAACTCTATAACGTGCCTGTGGAACGTGTTGTCCAGGATGCCCAGATTAAGTACGTTAGAACAAAAGCCAAAAGGTGGGGCATGACTTGTTAGCATGCTTCCATATCATGAAGGCTCATCATCCACCCACAACCTCATTTCCAAATAGCTAGGTAATCATTCCTCTTGAAAGACTGGTTCACAGAATCCTTCCTTCACAGGGAGGAGAGCCTCAGCTCAATCGAATGTATCACAGGTGATAAAAGAATTCTAACTAGCACCTTCCTTTCCCTCCTGGCAAGGAAGGAAGGTGAGCAGGAAGGGAGAGAAGCAGGAGATAGAATTCAGATGCTTGAGATCAAACTCTAAGTGGAGAAGAGCCGAGAGGACAGCTCAGTGTGCGAGGTGCCCCACTCTAACAAGATGGAGAGTGTCAAACATTGTGCCCCTGTAGTCAATATATAGTGCCCCAATTGGTGTGGTATCAATTAGGAAGCACAATAAAATAATCTCTACTTCCAGAGTTTTCCTCATATATAGGGTAATAGCATGGCACATACAGAACAAATCTGTAAATTAAAATTTTTCTTTTTTTAAAGTGGTCCACCTTATCTTTTATTTTAAAAAGCCCAAAGGTTAGCATCTGTGTCCAAGATATGCATAATAAACTAGAAACGAAACTAAGCCTACAACACTGCTGAGTCCGGACGTTAACTTTTGATGCATTTGATAGGAAAATCCTTCCACATTGTCAGACAAATACAGTCTCACAAATCCCAGGCCATCTCTGCCTGTCACCATCCACATCATCTCTCCTGTCTAGGGCTCATTAACACTATCACCTCAGAAATGGGAGAACCCGAAGCAGACACCAGCCTGGCAAGCAGCATGTGGCCTTCCGAAGCCCACAGAAACAAGCCAATGGCTCTGTTAACTGTGGCTTTTACCTCAAGCTGGTCAACGAGGGACACAAGTAAGCCACATTGCCACCAACTGCTGCCCAGGGGACAGCTGATTTGGTTATAATGTCTGGTTTCTTTCTTTCTGTTCTTTGAGAGACAGAGCTGTAAAAACCACTGAAAGCCCTAAAAGTCTCCTGCAACTGGTTTTTAGGACTCCGTTTGGGGACACTCTGGCTCCCTGTCCAGTTCTAGGTAGCAGCCCTCAGCCACAGACAACAGAATGAACTAGCAAGAGTTCTGGCACTGGAAGAGCCCACCTTTCAAGATGTGAACATCAGACATCAGTATGTGTTCTAAACCATGTTTGGATGCCTGGCATGTGGCATGGAAGAACGGATGAATTAGTAATGCTGAAGCTGAAACTAGCAGCCAGTCAGTGTCTGTCAGGAAACAGATACAAGTGCACTGGGATGGGAAGGGGTGGAGTGGGGGTGGGCCAGCTATGGTTCTCTACTATATTGGAACGCTGGCTGTTCAGGTGCCTACAGTCAACTATTTGAATGTGCAAATGTTTAATAAACTCTCTATTTTCTACTTAAGATATTTTCATGAAAGAAGTTTAACACAAAGGAGGTGCAACCCTTGTTTACTGGGCATCAGCAGCAAGGCATGTTGACTGTTCTGTGATGATTCAGAAATTATCAAAGCTATTAGGAAAGGCTGTCATTTAAGCATTTAAAGTCATATTCCATGAACTCATAATAGGACTGAGGGACTTAAGTATGGGACTCTAAGAGCTTCCTCAGAATTATTTAGAATGTTTCATGTCTGAAAGCAAACTGAACTAATAATAATAATAATAATAATAATAATAATAATAATAATAATAAAATATGCTACCATAAAAACAAGCTTTTAGTTCTACTGTGCTCCTATGCTTCTATAATCCCAGCACTCTGGAGGCAGAGGACTATGGGTGGTGAGTTCATGGCCAGGCTAAACTACACAGCAGGACTTTGTTTCAAAAATAAACAAATGAATGCATACAAAAATAAACAACTTTGAACCAGAACCTCTGAGACCTAAGATCTAGTTCCATTGCTTTTCCATGTAAGAACTTGGCAACCGAAAATAAATTAAGGCAGAAACAAATAAACTGACTGACCAAGAGTCACTTTCCCACAGCAGTACTGTATTTATTGTGCTGAAACCTGATAACGGGGAGTGAAGGGGTCCGGGAAGCCAGTACAGAATGTTCACAAAGATTCACACATCTCTAGTCATTACACACTGGCAAAAATCAACGTGTTGATCCTCTTAGGCAGCACTACTGCATGTGCTGTTCATTTCTGTAATGTTCGTGACTGCATGCCTTTGGGGAAAATGGAATCTCGATGCACAATAAATATTTTATAATTTACAAAATGTTCCAAAAGTCGGTACAGACAGCAGACATCCTACACATGCAGATTTGACGAGTTGGAAGATTTAGAAATGTTCATGCTAATTTTTGTCACACTTTATCTTTCCATATGATCCCTCTGTGACGTCCTGTAACAATTAATCTGTTTTAAAAAAAAAAAAAAAAAAAGCGGACCAACATCTCTGAAAACAGTCTTCCGGTCGCCCATTTTGATTACATGACATATATCTTTTGTAAACACCACATTGGACTTGAAAGATCCGACTTGGTCTCAGTTTTTCTCATCTTGCATTAATAAGTAACACCTAGTCGCGGCAAGCACTGAATTTTGCAATCATTAGCACCAAGGAGTCAAGATATTGCACCAAAATGCGTTTACACTTCTTTTCTAGTGAATAAGGAAGATTTTTTTTTTTTCAACGTAGTCACAGGAGAAAGAAAGCATTACTCAGAATCAGACACATTGAAAGAGATAACATCACGGAAATGTTTGCAAATCAAATGAAAAGGAAATTGGAAAGTTAAAATTTACATTAGAGGACTCCTTGATTTTTTTTTTAAGTAAAATTTATTTCATTTTAAACGTTCTTTCCAACAGAAGAGGTAGGTGTATATCCACGTACGGAAAAAAAAAAAAAAAATCAGCAACAGCCACAAATCAAAACGAGGAAAGCCCTGATAAAAAAAATCAATCCACCCTCAGAATTCTAAGTGCATGTAAATGTGACTACCTCAGGTGTTTCTAACAAAGACATGAGTCCTTTCTGTTTCAATCATACAGTAATCTTAATTCTCACAATACATTTCTGCTAAAAGTAGGAGTATTCAAAGGCTACCTTCCTCATTACAAAAAAATAGAGAGAGATACATCGTTTCCCACAGTGATTTGTGCCGTAAGTCACGGTGGCCTTTGGGTCCCAAGACAGGATTTTACTGTTTGTTATTCTTTCTTATCTTCACCAACACCATCATCATCATCATCACCATTATCATCAGGCCTCTAAGATTCTACAGAGATTTTTGCAGAGCTTTCAAATTTAATTACAGCCAAAAGGGAATATTCTGACTCGAGGTGGCGAGGTTAGACCACAAGGGTCAGTAAATGGATCCAAACTCAAATGTATTTTCTTGTTCTGTCTCTGAACAAGAAAAAGGTCTGGTAACTGATTTGCAACCAGTAGGAAACTAGTGATTTAGGGGGAAATTTTTTTTTTTTTCATAAAACTGTATTTCTGTGATCATCTAAAATTCAGACTGAGGAAAAAGTAAGTGGAAGATAGGCGAAATTTCCACCCATTGCACAGGTGGATATGAACAGGAGGGGCTCCAAGGTCACACTGGGATTGCTCTGGTCTGGACAACATGAAGGCTAATAAAAAAATGTTTAAAATAAAAACTTCATAAATAAAACATCTGGGTACCATATATTGAAAGGTTTACTCAGTCTGAAGGTGTGTGGACCCTATCTGCCTTTCTCCCCAACCCAGACCCTCTGCTTCTGTTGCCCCTGAACTTTTAAAGGACACAGGAGTTTCCTCACTGTCTACCGGTTAAGGCCCAGTTCAATTTACTCTCCTTTTGGCTTCCCGTTTTTGTGGGGTTTCCCGTTTTCTAACACTAGCTGCTTCTCTGACTTGTTCACACCGTTCGCTGAGATACCATTCATGGCCGTCTTTCCAGTTTTTGACTGCTTGGGCTCATTGTATGTCCGAGTGTAGAAGTTGAGGAAGAGGAAGATGAAGCTGATGGCGTAGGCGATCAGAGCCCAGTGCATCCACTTGGGGAAGGGGCAGTCGTTGTAGAGAGACAGAGCTGTGTGCCCGATGGTCACGTGGAACTGAACCTGAAAAACAGAAGCAGCAGCGCAGGGAACATTTCATCAGAGCAGGAACAGCCGGCAGCATCACTTTCTCCTACAGGGTCTTCACTCCCGAGCTGTGCCCTACTGTTTGAGAGGGTAAGAGTCTCTGCCTCTCTCTCCCTGAGATCACCATTCAAACGCCACCTGATCAGCAAGGGCATTCTAGTGATTTCCACAGATCCCTCACCCATCACAAGGCCTTCGTGGTTTGTTTTTAAAGTGACATGATAGCTATCTGTACGGAGCTCCTGTGTCTGCTGCCTCCTCTACTGTGGTTTCCGGAGGCAGGGCTCTGCCTTGCTCACTGGCCATTCCGGAGTCCCCCCTGCACAGAATTTGGACATGTGAATACTCACTGAAGGGCATCCAAGGAGAGGGAGCCAATGGCAGGCAAAAGATAAAGCAATGGTTGTGTAGAGTCTTTTTCTTCTTCCTTTCTTTATGCTTAAGCTGTCACTAAGCAGCTACATTCACTATATGCTTTTTTATTACATCTTTAGGCAGCAACACAAAAGATGGGGTTCCCTGATTTTCTCATCCATGTACATCACTGTAATTGGCTCAGCCCCTCCCCCTACTGGTCTCCTTCCTCCCCCAAACAATCCTCTTCCGGCTCCCACACCAAATAAAGCACATTTACCCTAAAAATAAACCTAAGCTCATCAAGCCGGCTCACTATCTTTCTTCTGCAGGTAAGGGACATGCAAGTCCAAATCTGAACAAACACCATTCTTTAAAAACTTATATTCCAATTAAAATCAATAAATGCAAAAAGAATCACCTTCAATTTTATGAATTCTCGGGAAGAGAAAATCCAAAACATAGAAATATTTGAAGAATAAACTTCAATTCTGGTGTATTAGCAAGGGTGAAATTTTTTGTAAGACTCATATTATTTAAGTGTTTGGAGAAAGTCTGACTCAGAAATTCAAGTTCTGCATCCGGTAGTTAACCGGAAACTAGAGTTTCTTTGAGAAAGATAACATTATCCATATATTTATTTCATTAAATATTAAGATAATCTGTTCCACACATTTCAGTTCATATTAACTTTTATAATTCCCATGGCAAAAATCCAAATTTTTAGAACTTGTAATTTCACAATGGCTCTTAGAACCTGTACCACTGAAAAGGGGTGTGTAGTGTATAGGGTGTAGCTGAGTATGATGTAGCTCACAGACAGCCTGGGGGCAAACCCTGACAAAAGATTAAATACTATATAGGATTTAGGTCACCTCTTCACTTTCTTGGGACCACCTAGCTCTCTGTGTGCGGAATAAGTTTTACAAACTACATCACCAACTTCCCCAGTGCTGGAAGAGGTTTCTTCAAGCCTTTCTTTACTAATGAATCCCTCACACCCAGCATTCCCCAAAGGTTGTGGTTCCTGTTTGGTTAGGCAGCTATGTGGCAACTCAAAGTAGAGACAGATATTTCTAAATGCGATCCCACTGATAAAAATTATGTGTACACTATGATTAAAGCATATTAGAATACATTCTGAAGCCTGGAAATCAGGTACCAGCATGGATTTGCATTTTCACTTTGATGACAGGTCACACCCAAGCTCTGAACAGTGCTTTGATGAATGCACTGGGGTGTAATGAGAAGCCCGACAAGGAGGAGCTCCTGAGAACTGTCTGCCTGGAACACTGGGAGTTCAAATCCTTGGCTCTGCTGTTCAAGCACAGAGTGTTACAGAACTAGAAAGAGTACTCTTTCTTGTATCCAGGCCCTTCTCCCACCCTTCCCCTTCCTTGGCTTTGTCCTTCCTTTGCTAAAAGTAAGTGGTGGGGTAACAAGAAACAAAACAGGAGGCATACGCCTTTAATCCCAGCACTCGGGAGGCAGAGGCAGGTGGATTTCTGAGTTCAAGGCCAGCCTGGTCTACAGAGTGAGTTCCAGGACAGCCAGGGCTACCTGTCTCGAAAAACCAAAAAATAAAGAAAGAAAGAAAGAAAGAAACAAACAAACAAAACAAGGGAAAACTGAAACTCTAAACAAGAACAAAAAAAAAAGAGAGAGATAGAATAAAATAATAAGGTAGAAAAATAATAGTCCCTCATGGAAGGCATTTTTCTAGTCATACATCAATCTGTGTACTTTGTGACACAGTTATACCATTCTTCCCACAGCTAGCTTTACAGAGGGACACCTTCTGAATCCAGTCTTTAAGGGCTTTATAAAGTAAGTGGCCATGACCAAGTCCACCCATGGGTGTTCAGGTAGAACCAAGCCAGTCTTGACACTGTACCTTGCTTATAAAGTTGATTTCATGATGGAAAACCACCTAAAACAACTTGGCACTTTATGAAAAATAAACTTCACATATTTTAGGTATTTTGATTTTTCGGCAGACAACTGGAAGTAACTTTTCAAAACATTTAACTCACCAGCTGCAACATGGTCAGGTATCGCTTCCACCAAAGATATTTCTGGATCCAGGGCCCGAATGCAGTCAGTCCATAGTAGGAGTACATGATCACATGGATGAAAGAATTAATCTGGGCCCCGAAAAAAGCTGTCGAGAAATAAGAGGCAATTGCAACGAAACTATTATTGGTCAATGAAGACACTGAGATTAACAAGCGATCTCACGGATAAAAATGATGTGTACACTATGATTAAAGCATATTAGAATACTTTCCACATCACTTTCTATTGAATTTATATCACATTCTACACATTCTATTTTTGTCGCAAATAGAAGTGAAAGCCTCTTAAATTAAGCTTGATTTTTTTCTTTTTCTTTTCTTTTTTTTTTTTACAATTTAGGTTTGAGGGTTTCTTTTAAAAATATAAAACCTGCAACGTGTATTGCCAAATGCAAAGGGCTTTTAAAGTGGTAAATTCTTAAATGGGGGACTCCAGGAGGCTTCATCAAACAGTGTAAAATGGCTGCTGCCTCCTACTTTACCTATTTTAATGTTACCTACCAGTAATTCCTTGGAAAGAGGCTATGGTGCTTCTAAGGGTTTATGTGTATTACATTATCATCTCTAGAGACACCGATGTACACACCAGAGGCAAAATAATACTCATTTCTTAGGTTTCTACATAGTTTTAAACATGACAGCATTACATACATCAAACGATCAATCCTTTTAGTTTACACAGATCTAGCGATGCCCACCCCCAAGTCGAATTCAACATTCTTTCACTTTAGAATATTAATTATAACATGCATACAATAATTCATTTCATCATGACATGAGCTGAGGGGTCAGTTTAGACTTACAAATTTTGTTTTAAATTTGGAGTTTCACTTTAATGTTAGTAGCAAATGTTAAGTGTGAAATGTGTAGGTTGTCAATAGTCACATGGCCACACGGTGCTACCCAGCTCAGCCTCTGTATATCACTTAGTCTACAGCCACCTGAGAGACTAGAGCAAATCTCTGCCCAGCTGTGACTTCTGATCCTCTTTGGCACTAATGAGGCTACGTAAAAGTTCATTTAAATGGGAAGGCCTGTATCATAACAGGAGTAAGCTGAAGGCTTGGACTGAAAATGAGGCATTGTATCTCAGTTTCTATCAGATCAGAACTGCCAATCAGCACCTTTCCCCACTCAAGCAGGTATTGTTTTCTGACATTTAGGCTTAGTGGTTTGTGTCCACCTTGGGGACAAATCTATAGGTGACTAATTCTTCACAGATTAAAAAGGTGAAGTTTTTAAGAAGGATGAACACGAATGGAGATCATTAACCATGCAAGCAAGCTTAATGGAACACTAGATAAATCTACCACCCACCCCCCCAAGTACTTGGGGGTTCCAACAGACAGCCGGGTCTCTCACCTTGGCCTCCAGCCACCCACTTGATTCCGATCCACCACAGCGTGAACATAGTGCAGTGATGGTACACATGAAGGAAAGACACCTGGTTGTTTTTCTTCCTCAGGATAAAAAACACTGTGTCCAAATACTCAACGCCTTTTGATACAAAGTACCACCATAGAGCAGCGGCTATCTGTAGAAGGGAAGGAAAGGCCCATCGTAAGACATGGGCTTCTAATCAGTGTTGAAAACTGCAGAACACAGCACACAAAATATACAAAGTGTGCAATCGCTCTTTTGCTAGGTAGGTTTGAGACCTAACCATGTACCCACTAGAAAACAAACCCAAAGCTTTCTCTGCTTAGAGCTAGGCAGTGGCCAACTGCTGAGCACTGTCCACAGTCACAGTGCTAGGCTGTGCAGATCTTAGAGAAACCAACGTATCTTTGGGTATTTTAGCTGTTCTTACAGACTGTATGTTTACATAACAGTAGTCTCTTAACATTTCCCCCCACTTTCCTTTAACTGTACAACAAGGTTTCCAATCACTGCAGCCTGTGTTAGTAAAGTCTTTAAAATGATCAATTCAAAACCAAATATTTCCTAGGTCACAAATATAATCCTGTTTACACAAGTAAGTCTTTTCTCGGGCTCTAATTAAGACACCAGATGGTACAAAAAGATTATGTGACATGCTGGGGGATTAAGGATCCAGGAAGAGGTGACCTCTGGATATGTTTTAAATCATTCTACAAGGATCTGATTATAACAATGACCAAAATGTAACCTTTGTATAGATTTTCAGTAATAATCATGGATAAAACTAAAAAATAAATCAGTGCACAACTGAAGGGTATTTATAAACCTTTCTAAGGCAGAAGACTAAGATCCCACCCTCATTTTATACCCCCATCTGATGCCTATAGTGAATTTGTGTTCATATTTTGGTTTTTGCTTCTGAAAAACAAAATTTATTTTTAAGGACTGGAATCATTACCAGGGCTTCATGGCAATCTGAAGTTCTTAGTTTGTTACTGCCAATTCTAGAATCAGGCATCGCTTAGAATAAGCCTTCCCTAACACTGCTATTGTAAAACATAGAGGGAGAAAAAGAGAAAGGCCAGAAACAAAATAAAGTTTTGTATTTATCAGCTGACAGACATTTATGCAGTCTGAGCAGTATTGCTATATACCACAAAGTTAGCTGAAAACCTGCTTGACATAGTTTAGTTTGCCCACAGTAACACTGTGTGTAATGTCCCTGGTTCTGTTGTTGTATGTAATGTCCCTGGTTCTGTTGTTGTAAGATAAAGAAGCTATCCATTTTAGCAGGGTAAACTGTAGGAGGAAAGACACAGGGTCTTCTTTTCCTTCCACATGCACCTCTAAGCTAGTCTAGTTCAAATATAATGGTTTTTCTGCTTAGCCTGTAAACTGCGCCAGCTATCTGTGAATGGGATACATCAAAACGAGGAGCAACACTTGTAGGACATGCAATGCATACAAGAAAAGCCTGAGTACAATGTTCATTTCACCACGTTCATTCTTAGACAGGGAGGTGGGGAGAGGCAAGACCCCAAATGCAATCTGCTCGGTCATCAGAGATTTTGTCCTGTGTGTGAAAACAATGACTCTTTTTCTTTTCTTTTCTATTCTTTTCTTTTCTATTCTTTTCTTTTCTCTTTTCTTTTCTTTTCTTTCTCCTCCTCCTCTTCTTCCTCCTCCTCCTCTTCCTCCTCCTCCTCCTCTTCCTCAACCTCCTCCTCCTCCTCTTCCTCCTTTTCCTCTTCCTCCTCCTCCTCCTCCTTTTCCTCTTCCTCCTCCTCCTCCTCCTCCTCCTCCTCTTCTTCCTCCTCCTCCTTTTTTTTTTGACTGAGTGGGATATCCACTCACTGAAGTAGTTGAACTCTGAGTATTTCAGCAGAGTGGATTCACAATCAGCGGGCTGGTAATGTTGAGGCTTTATCCTAATAACCTGAACATGCTGCCTTAGCCAGGGCGCTTCCTAAGCACACTCCTGAGAGAAGGTTAAGTCCAGCCCTTCTCCTTTTCCCACCTTTAACAGGAAGCCAGCTCTCCACTGAGGAGATTCTTTGGCAATACAGTTATTATATCCTGCGAGTCTGAATGAAGCAACCTTGCTCAGTCTCTCAGCCTCACCCCAGGCTTTCCTTTCTTAACTGTTTCTTGACATGCTCACTACCTGCTTTCCAGGCCGCAGCAGAACATGAGCTCTTTGCAGGCAGAGACTTAATCTGTCTTCTTGCTTCTATGGTCCAGGCCCTGCCACTAGATACATACAAATGCAGGCTCCACACACATTCAGTGGTCAAATGGTGTCAATGTGGCAAGCAATGAGGTGGCTGTGAAATGATGTGGACATGAAGTCCTAAGTACATTAGAACAGTTTGGTTATATTCCCTAAAATTCATGCTATGACATTATTTTTTCCCGATGAATGCTATTACATATAGAGCATTATTATATATAAGACAGATACATGGGACATACAATGCACATGTATACATGTAAACTGGGCTTGTTGTGTATAATTTGTATAGGAATCATAGATTTAAGAGTTCACTAAATACTTAACAATTCGCTGTTTCTTCCACTTAAGTTAAATGGTAATTCTACTAATACAGGTGACTAGGGAAAATGGAGCAGTATATTGTTTTTTATAAATTTACTAAAGACCAATTTCATACCCATATGGGTTTTCTTGTGCCTTCCTAAGTGTCATGTAACTAAAATATTTTCCTCAAATAAGTTAGCTTTCTTTCTGAGTTTCTATTTTTGACACAAAAGTTTAAAAACAAAATTGGAGACACAGTCTCACGATGTAGCTCTGAGTGGCATGGAACTTGCTAAAGAATTGCATTGGCCTTGAACTCACAGAGATCTGCCTGCCTCTCCTTCCCTAGTGCTAGAAGTAAAGGTATGTAGTACCATGCCTGGTAAAAATAAAAAATATCAAATATGAAATGACTTTTTTGGTGCGTATGTGTGTGGCCTTTTGAGGCAGGGTTTCTCTGTGTAGCCTAGGCTATCCTGGAACTCACTTTGTAGACCAGGCTGGCTTCAGATTCAGAGAACTGCCTGGTGTGAGCCATCACCTCCCCCACTTAAATGACCTATTTTTAAAGTACGGCTTATACTAGCAATTCAATCATGTTCATTCTTTCAACACCCAATAAAAGAGCACACTGGAGGTATAAAAGCAGATTTTTCAATTATGTGTTTTAAGGGAAACTTTCTCTTCCCAACTCAACACATGTCACTCCCATACAACACTGTATCTTTTATGGCCTGAGAGCCTGTAAAGTTAAACTTCAGTCATCAACGGTTTTCACTGGCATACTCACCCTGACTTCATTAACATTATTAGAATAGTCCACTGACTGACAAATATAGCTGTATCCTGCATTGTATGATCCCATGAATAGCTGAAGACAAAAAGATTGACATTTGCAGTATTAGTGCACAGCAATTGGTGAACACAGCATTGAAAACAGTAAATTTGACTCACAATATTTCCAAGAATTGTGAAAGCAGTTATTTTCTTTAAAAACATTTCAAGTGCATTAAACATTTTAAAGTTATTTTCTTGTTCCTTTGTGGTGCTGAGGATCAAACTCAGAACTTCACATATACAGGGAAAAGTCTGTATGACTGCATTTGAGACAGGGCTTCTCATCTCCAGCCCTGAACTGATATATAATGTTTTAAAACCCACTGTGTGATAGCTTTACTCTAATTTTAATAAAGGCTAAATAAAAAGCAAGCGTACTCTTTTCACAAGACATCCACTAATCAAATACATAATAGTTTTTCGTTATTTAGATAATAGCTTATTAGTTCCTATAATTAATCTTGCATAGGCAAGACCTTACATAGTTAGCACAGTAATATGAATGCCAATTCTATACAGGCAAAGAGAAATTTTTACAGCAGCTGTGCTTGTTAGTTTTTTGCCAACTTGATACAAGCTAAGTCATTTGGGAAGACTGACTATCAGTTCAAAAAATACCCGTACCAGAAAGCCGTGTGAGTAAGCATGTAGGGTACTTTCTTGACTGATGGTTGGCACTGGAGGGTCTGCTCCCTGTGGGTGGTGCCACCCTTGGGCAGTTTGTCTTGAGTGCTATAAAAGAGCTGGCTCAGTAAGCTACCAAAGAGTGAGCCGGTAAGCAATGTTTCTCTGTGGCTTCTGCTTCAGTTCCTGCCTCCAGGTTTCTGCCTTGAGTTCCTGCCCTGACTTCCCTTTGCCTGGATTGCTACCTGGGAGTGTAAGATGACGTAAACTCTTTGGATTCTGAGGCAAAAGCTGTCCTGCCTTAACTGATTCATTATTTTGATTGAAAGTAGTGTGTATCCACCAAACTAAGGTATCCAGGTAAGGCAAATGAGCGAGTCTGTGAAGTTGAGATCTATAGGTTGTCATTGGGAGGCTTTTCTAAAGAAGAGTTAATTTCTCAGTACTTCTGGTTAACCATCAGGTCACACAGAATTTTACTAAGTCTCTGAGGAACTAATTCCTTAGACTTTAGCAACTTGAAAGGACCGTGCCTCCAGGATTTTCTTTCAAAATATCCTGGCGAATTTGCTGATGTCCAGAAAAGTGTGATGATTAGTAGCCACACCTACATGACAGCCAACTCCTTTCAGCTCTAGCACATAATATGGAAAATTACACAAGACAATTCAATGTGAAACTCACGCTTACACATGTTTTGATCAAGTTGTGAGGCGGGCCTGAAACTGACGAAGAAGGGTTCTGGGTGCTCTTGTGGCTCACTAAGTGCCCCATATGTGCCAAACATCCTAGAAACACGCCTCTCTCACCTCTGACAGCAGCCTTCCTTACTTGGCAGGCATCCCATGCCAAAGCATTTACTAAGAGTATAGTGGGATTCATTCTATGCTTGCTTCAAAGTCCCATCTAAACAGCTAGCCTACACTTCATGCAAGGCTGTAATGGCAGTTTCATTTTAAAATTAATTCCAACAACCCTGGGAAATTAGTAGAGTGACGTTAATAAACCTACCTCTCTGAAGATGAAAAGGTTAAGCAAAACCATGCCAAAATTATAGATTATGAGCACTAAGCGCATTTGGAACGGCTCTCGGTCTTTCATCCACTTTGGACCCAGCCACACGAACAGGAGATAGAGTGTGCTTATGCTTAGTGTTGGCCATGGAGACTGCATCAGCGGCCAGTCTTCTACGCGTTTATCTATGGAGAGAATCAGACATGCAATTTACTGAGCACTGCACATTTTACAAAACAAAATTCTCTTAGGAATTAAAGTGTCCTAATTCCATAATTGGAGTAAGCACAGATCACTGTCCTCATAAAAATACATGGTATATAAAACAGATGTAGACACAGTTGACTCCTACTAGTATTGATGGAAAATCGCCTCTTTACTTAGACCATATGGTATGTTGTATAAAGAACTAAAGAAACAAAGACAAGCAACGCGCTAAAAATATGGAAGATAACTTGGGTTGAACGTGAAGTAAAGACCTCATAGCATAAAAATTAATTATTTCAAGGAAATACTAATTTTCTGCACTAAGCAAATGAAATTTAACAGGCAGTGTGGCACTGTGCTTTGTATCTACCTCTAAGCACAAATCAGACTGATGAGTTTGGGGCAATGGAAGCCATGAGACAGAATAGGTCTAGACATGAGATACCATGCAATCATACTTGAGGAATTAAGGTAATCTCTTCACGATTTTAATTTCTCTTAAACAGTAGCTACATTCAAGATGGGTTTGCTATTTTCCCATAGATAGTGTGTTATCAATTTTATTATATATGAAAAACCAATTTTATGCTTAACTTTACTTATTCATATATGTGTAAATACATATAGAACAAGTAATTTCATTTAACGTACATTGATTGCCTATAATATTTAAATATGCAACCATCAATTAGTTTTATAATGTAATATTTTAAAACAAAAACATTGGTTAGATAAGAAATGATAATGAATTAGTAGATTAAGAAAATCTATTCATATATAAAGTATATTAAGATTAAAATTTACATTTCTAATATTAAACAGAATTTTATTTTTTTATAATCAAATAGCTACTTTTGGCAATACAAAACATATTTAACATTCTATTTTCAGCATAGTTTATTTCTAAAATAGAGAAAAAGTCTGTTAGCCAGTTCCTAGAATCCATCCTAAATGAATGTAATACAATGTTAATTATAGTAACCTCAATTAAAATGGACTTGTTTGCTACAACTATATATGCAAAATGGCTCTGAATTAGATAATTAAATATTAGAATGCTTCTTTAAAATATACTAATCAGGCTGGGGGTGTGGCTCAGAGGTATAAAAGGATCTCCCTTTGTGTCTGTGTGTACATATAGATATGCATGCACATCTATACATATGCATATATACACACTAATCTATTTCTATATACTGTCAGTTGAAAATAAGACACAAGAAAACATTAGGTTTCATGAAATAATCTTTCAAGTCAGGAAGTGCCATACGCTTCAGTGCAATAACTTGATGAAAAGAGAGAGGAGAGGGGGCATGCAGGCAGAAGGGCTGAGTTCGAGGCCAATCTACTAAATTAGAAGAGACATCCTGCCTCAACAAAACAGAGAAGGGGACATTCTTCTCTAGGGTCTGGCTGGATACATATACATAGTTCTCACCCCTTATCAAAGAAACTTTTTTTTCTTTGCCATAGGCAGAAGCCATTGTAGAAATTCACAACAGATAAAAATGTAGAGTTGTAGAGCTCAGCCCCAAAGTGTGTATATATATATATATACACACACACACACACACACACACACACACACACAACACCCAAGACTCGGGAATCACTGCAGAAGAAGAGAGGAGAAAGATCATAAAAGCTGTGAGATGATGTTTCTTAGAAATGTCAGAAGCAATGTCCATGAAGTCTCACCAATATGGTGACCTAACGATGACCCGAACAAGGATGATACCCAGGGACATAAGAACACGGACATGGAGGAAATCCATGAGGTCTGAATGCTACACAAAGAACTATAGATAACTAGGGGAAGCTGAGAATGAGAGAAATAGCACTGCCCAGGGAAGAACACACCAACTGATTACCCAACACCAAATGGTCAGCCCTGAAAACATAGCACATGGAATACACACACACACATTGC
The DNA here is from genome assembly GCA_019843965.1 of Rhynchomys soricoides. Taxonomy (NCBI): domain Eukaryota; kingdom Metazoa; phylum Chordata; class Mammalia; order Rodentia; family Muridae; genus Rhynchomys; species Rhynchomys soricoides. The sequence continues at coordinate 10,521,553 of JADRCH010000056.1, read as the reverse complement.
TGCCGCTGCTGCTGCCGCCCACTGCCGCCACCGCCTTCACAGCCTTCACCACCACCACCACCACCACCACCACCACCACCACC
>JADRCH010000056.1:10500477-10521370 GCA_019843965.1 Rhynchomys soricoides | reverse complement strand
CACCACCATCACCACCACCACCACTTCCACCTCCACCACCTCCACCATCACCACCACCACCACCATCACCACCACCTCCACCACCACCATCACCTCCACCACCACCATCACCACCATCACCACCACCTCCACCACTACCACCTCCACCACCACCACCACCATCACCACCACCTCCACCACCACCACCTCCACCACCTCCACCACCATCACCACCTCCACCACCACCTCCACCTCCTCCACCACCACCACCACCTCCACCTCCTCCACCACCTCCACCACCTCCACCACCTCCACCACCACCATCACTTAAGGAAAAAGATATGATGGTGAACTTGGAGGACAGAGAGAGCACATGGGACAGTGTGGAGGGAGAAGGGGGAAGAGATAAATGATATAAGTATATATAATCTTAAAAAATAAAAATATATATTTTAAAAAATGGGGAAGGAGATATTATTAATTTAAGAACATACATAGGAACAGGAAATACTTCAATCAGATTTTATTTCTTACTTTACAAAGGTCTACTGTCCATGATAACTGTGATTATATTGATCAAATCAAATGCAACCAGACTTAAATTTAAAAACAAGATTAAACCATGTTGACTTGTGCTAACATTTGTCAAAAGCCACATGACTGTCATGGTTGTTTGGGGCTTAGAAGACATGTAATCCTTCTGATAAACACAACATCTCCCTGTTACAAACCACCATATACAACACAGGATGCTTATCAACTTCCATCTTCCCTGATGTAGACAGACTCCAGAAGCTTAAAGTCTTGCTCTAGGTCACAGCAGAGTTACTCTAGGGTCCTGTTCTCCACAAATGCTAGGGCAAATACTGACCTGCCAAATGGAGGTCAAGAGCCAATGCATTATTAATGGGATAGTCAGCCTGGCACAGAAAGGAAAATGAACTCTGCTGTAAAGAGACCTTAATGTCTAAGATCCTGGATTCTGTCTCACCTTTTATCTCACCACACAAAAGATTCCTATTGACTTCAAAGAAAGTTCTGAGTAGAAAGTACAAAAAGAAAAATTAGAAAAACAGGTTCAGGGGTTGGAGAGAAGGCTCAGTCGAGAAAATACTTGCCATGTAAGTATGAAGACCTAAATCTGATCCCTAGAAATTATGTAAAACTGGGAGTGGCTGTGCACGCTTATCATCCAAGTGCTGGAGAGGCAGAGATAGGAGGACCCCTGGAGCTTGCTGGACAGCCAATCTAGCCCCATCTAAGAGACCCAATCTCAAAAATATGAGGTGTCAAGCATTTAAGACATCCAGCATCGACTTCTTGCCTACTACACACAAACACACACACACACACACACACACATGAATATATATACACATATTAGCTTATGCAAACAGACATATATAAAACAAAGAAAATAGAAAAAGAAAACAAGGCACCAAAACTAACCAGAAATTAAGAGTAAACAATGCATTTCTTCAATATTTTTGAGACAAAGATAGGGGATCTTACTCTGTTGTCCAGCCTGTGCTTGAACATTTGAGTTCAGGTTGATGCTTCTGCCTCAGCCTCCCAAACAGTAGCTAGACCTATGGGTGTCCCACTATGTCTAGCTTGCAGTGCTGGCACACTGTCTCATTCACTCATTAAGCAATGACACTTAAGAGGACTATCAAGGACAGGCAGAGGAAGACACAAGTGAGAAGCTGAAGGCTCTACAATATCAAGCACTGAAGGAGGTTGAGACAAGTTAAGAAGCCAGAGGACAATAGGAAATAATGGAGCATACAGGACATGGCCAGTGATTGACAGCTCCAGCACTGGCCCTGCCATGGTGCACAGGATACTACAGCACAATCCCCCTGCCTTTCCTTCATCTATAAATAGGGAAGGTGAGAAGGTGAACTCGATTAGTGATTCTCCAGCCTTAATAAAACAGCAGCAAGCTCAAGGAGTAGTTGACAGGTACACTGATGCTTTGGTCCATGCTACAGCCCATTTCCAAGGACACTGCACTTTGTCTGTATCTAAGGTTCTTCATAGTCTCAGGTATTACTCCAAATAAGTGTGTGCACTTTGTTTTGTTTTTTCCTTTGACACAAAGTCTCACAGCATGATTCTCTTACCTAACATCTTGGGTTTGGAATGATAGGCATATGTCTTCAAGCCCCATTCTTAAAGGTTACAATGGTTTATATCTGTAACATATTTACAGTTTCAAGAGGCTCATGTAAAGCTGGACCAATCTGTTTATAGGCGTCAGCTTGGACAATAACCACATTTTACCTATACTAAAAATTCATACATAGTTATTCAACCTCATTGTCAAAACTTTCAAAATGTTAACTATAAAAAACAATAAAAAAACTAGGGGGTATGTCCATCTGAAACAGATACTTACTTATTTATTGGGACAGTGTCTCACAGTGTATCCCTTGCTAGCCTGGAACTCCCAATGTACAGCATAATGGCCTTGAACCCACAGAGATCCATCTGCCTCTACCTCCCCAGTGCTAGAGTTATAGATGTGTGCCAGCAGAAGAGCTTTCACACACCACGGACATAATTTTGTTTCTAACTTTATTTGTACCTTATGATCACACAGCACTGAAGCCAACAACTCTACCTTTGTGACTCTGTGTCTGTGTGTGTGTGTGTGTGTGTGTGTGTGTGTGTGAGCGCACGCGTGCACACGAGTGCATCACTGACCTATCAAAGTTTATCATTTATAGGAGGGAGGGACAGACTTTAAAATTCATCTGCTTTCCTACAAGAGTCCAAGTTAAGCAACAGGACAGGAAAGTGGCAAGACATGGCTCAACTACAGGCATCTAAACTTTTACTCAATGAAAAAGAAAATATGCCAGGCAGACAGTTAGGCAGAGAAGTCCTGCTTCAGAGAAGGGAATTAGAGAAACTGACCCAGGGCTTCTTTCCTTGTTTGACAAGACTCTGGTAGCAGTGAAGGATGGACTGCAGAGGAAGGGGATTGTCAGGAAGCATGGAAACCATGTCAGGTCCAACTCTACTGGAGACATAAGGAGTAAGAGCTATTTAATGCTTTGATTCCCAGGCCTATCCCACGATCTGAACTGACACCTCTACAGCAGGGATCCAACTGTGACTACGATGCTTCTTGGCTCTAAGATGCATGAGGTGATGGAATCTCAGGCTCCAGGAGTTGCTCTGGAAAGGAGACAACAGGAAAGTCACAAGAGTTAAGCGCTATAGATTTGGAGACAGGTACAGACTCAAGAGGGAAAGTGGGAACGGCTCAGGATTCCTGACATTTATGGCCAGGAGGCAAGTGGGAAAGCCAGGACAGTGTAGACCACACCAGCAAGAAGGCCCAGGAGAAAGTGAGCAGAAAATGTTTAAATATCCCTGTGTGATGTACCTAAGTGGTCCCTAGGTGAGGCAGCCAGGAGGCTCCAGGGATGCAGAGGAACTGCCAGGGCAGGAGACAGGAGGCAGGAGCAATGAGAATCACATTTGGTTACAAGCAAGTCAAGTGCACAAAGAGTGAGGGGGAAAAAACCCAAAAAGGTCTGTGCCTAGAATCACACTGGAAGAGAGGGGACAAAACGACAGCAGACGGGTCTTGGAGTTGGGGGAGAGAAAATAGCCAGACACTGGAATCAACTGTGCAGGCCCACCTGTCCTCCCTCCCTCCCTTCTTTCTTTGAGGAACTCATTACCTTGAGGGTTGATAAGGGAAGACTGAATGAACTACAGCGTCCCCAGCCCATAAGGTTCTATAAAGCCCCTTCCTCCTTTTCAGTACATGCACATGTGCCAAGCCAACCCTGGGAAGCCAGTTCTCTCCTTCCACCTTTAGACATGGGATCTGGGGATAGAACTCAGGTCGTCAGGCCTGCACCGCAAGCCCCTTTACCTGCTGAGCCATCCTACCCAGGCCTCACTAGCTTAATTTTCAAATTATGCTGAAAGGCTATTTTCAAAATCATTTTTAAAGGCAACATAAAACAAAATGTAATAAAGAATAAAATACTGGTAGTCCCATAGTTTTTGAGTAGCTCAGGTAATCTCCGCTTATAATCAAGTAATCAGAATGAACCCTTGGGAAACTAATCGGTCTACTTTTTCTCTGAAAGGGTGATCTAAAAAAGGTTGTTGTAGCTCAGGATTTCCACTAGCCAAAATGAACTTTCTTTCTTGTAAAATCCCACTGTCACATTCCAGAAAAAAAAAATAGTGAAATTAAACATTTTTAGACTATCCAGATTCCTAGAATAGATGGAACCAGGTCTGCAGGAAGAAACAAGACATGGGTGATGATGCCTTGGGAAGGTTCACAAAATATGTGGACAAAAGATAAGACTTGCATCAAGAACTGGATCCCAGGGTGCGGCACACACCCACAGTCCCAGCTAATCACGATGTTGAGGCAAGAAAATGACACATTTCCTGCCGACCTGGACAGCATAAGCAACATAGGGGTCGGGGGAGGAGTGCTGAGTTATGGGGGTGCACCTCCAGGCTTGGCCCATTATTTGGTTTATAACACTTCTACTTTTTCTACAGTATTGAACAAAGGAAAGTAGCAATACTCTCTCCCTTTCTATTAAAGTGTGGCCCATATACCAGTGATGAAGTGTTATCATCTGGGACTGGTAGGGAACAGAATCTCTCTTAGCCCGGAGCATTAACTCAGGATCCTTATCACCACCCTAGATACCACCCCAGACTCTTTTGAGTTGGTCCTTGACTCTACCTGGAGGAATCAGCCATTTTCTCTTTGCTTCTAACAGCCTTCCCATCTGTGTAATCTGCCATTATCAAAAGAAAAACACAAGTCTAAGGACCTCTAGCCAGACTAGCCTTGGGAGTTTATTTAAGATGTCAGAACTATGTCCTCAATGGATTGGGGGAGCCTTCTGACTCAGACTCTGTTACTTGCCTTTGGATCCCTTTCCACTAGCTTGGCTGCCTTGTCTGGCCTCAGTGGCAGAGGATGTGCTTAGTCCTGATGTGACTTGATGTCCCAGGGCAGGTTGGTATGAAGGAGGAGGGGAGAGGAAGGGGAGAAGGGAGGACTGGGAGGAGAGGAGGGGGGCTGCAGTCAGGATGTAAAGTGAATGAATGAACGAATGAATGAATAAATAAATAAATGATAAGGGGGGCAGGGTGAGTGTCTGATGGCAGGAGGGAGTAGGTGGCCCCAGAGTAGTTCAAACTGGTTTACTAACCCAGTTATGAACCAGTCATCCAAGGGTGGGGGTAGGTAAAATGAAGAGAGAAAAGTGCTTTGTTTCAACATCGATCATAGTAAAGGTTAAAGGGGAGGAAAAGCATGCGATTTCCTGCAGAACGTAGAAAAGAGTGGCTCTGGATGCCACACGGGATAAAACCAAAGACTGCCGGGAGGGAGGTGGAATCAGTGTGAGATCCACGAGTTCTGACTTGGAAAGGTTAAGTATTTGATGCACACTCAATTTGCTCTCGAGAAGATGAAGCTAACCATGGCAAACAACCCAGAGAATGTGAGTGTTAAATAAATGTGATGATAGTCAAAGCCCTGTCTACAGCGCCTGGCACCCCATCAGCACCAGTGGCCACTTGGTACTCTCGATAAATGAATAGCAGGCAATGCTGTGTGATAAACATGAAACTATCACAGGAAAGAGATGTTCCCTCTACTCCTGTTCTGTGACTCTGGCTGTGTGGTTCTAAGCCTTTCTTCATCTCTAGAGAGTTAAGTAACACCGAACCCGATGCTACGAAGGATGGAAATATGGAGGTTAAGAAACACTACTGCAGCCCTGCAGAGTCCTTAGGAGCCGCGGCAGCAGGTACCTCACGGATGGCAGTGAGCTTCATAGGTTGCCAGGAATGCCTGACTCACAGTTTAAGAACTAGCATATCCATTTAAGCCAGTCCAAGAGCAAGGGAGGCATGCAGTGGGGAAAACATTTGTGTCTGCAGAGAGGTCTGGAAAACGGAAATGATATTGTGTGTCCTACAAGTCAAGACCAGAAGGCAGGCAAGCAGTTTCCTCTTATCCCTGTTTCATGAATTCTCCTTGTATGAGTCCAGACAACACTCAGAGTTGTCAATGATCTCAAGGCTTTAAGAAAATCACAGTGGTGCTTGCAATTTGTTAAAGGGCTTGTAGCGTTTACATGTGTGTGTGTGCATGTGTGTGTGGATGTGCATGGGGTGGGGTGCTTTGTCTTTAACACTTCTATAAACTAAATGCCCACTGGGCAGAATACTCTCCCATCCTGAATGTTCACTAATTAATAGTAGCTGGCCGCTCTTGGCTCATGCCATTTGGCAAATGAGTTCATAATTGCTTTGAACATAACAACTGTAACAACTCTATCTTATGGAAGGCAATTTCATCTCAGGATACATGTCTTATATCTTAAATATGTATTCCCATATGTTATGTCAGCATACAGATTTAGCTAAGAAAATACCACTTTTCAGTTTCTTTAAAAAGAAAATATGCATGCATGTTTGGCCTGTGGTTATGTCTGTGGGTATCTCGCAGGAATAAGAATGTAATCATGCTATGTAGGTAAGGTGGCAGTGAGAAAGATCAGCTAGAAAGATGCCCAGGCGAGAGGCATGAAGACTTCTTTCCTGACTGCTGTGAGGATGAAATGAACGTCAGGCTAGGAAGAACACAACCCATTCCCTCTCTTCTGTGAACCTCAGGGGTTTGTGAGCAGATAGAAGGAAATAAGATGTTCCAAGTCTGTCTTCCAGGAGTTCTGTAAAACTAAAAGCAAAGCCGAAACTTTCTGCCTCCTTATTTGCTGCTTGCTAGCCAAGCAGTCACTTCTTCAGTGGGTTGATGACACAGTATATTCTCTTTATAAAGCTGTCTTACATTAAGCAGAAAAACAAAAAAAGCATTTTTTTTTTCAGTTTACGAATGCCATTATATTAATTTTACAGTATATGGCGTTCTTCCTGTTTTATTAGCCTATATTAATTATACATAATAATGGGTTTCATTTTGATTCCTTCATACATGCATGTGATACACTTTAATTACAGTCCCTCATTCCCTCTCTAGTCCCTACTTCTCACTTCATAATGTCTTCTTCTGTGTGTGTGTGTGTGTGTGTGTGTGTGTATGTGTGTGTGTGTCCCAACAAATTTTCCTCAGTGAGAACACGAAGTTTACCACTGTAATTGCGTTAAGTACATATGCTGGCACCAGCAAACATACTCAGAATGCTGTACGGCCAATCTCCACAACCAGTGTCGAGTTGCAAAATGGAAACTTCAAACCTCCGAAACACCAATTCCCCAGTTGCTTCGTTCTCTTTCCAGCCCTGCCAAACACAGTTTTAATTTCTGCTTCTATTAATTACGTTAGAAAGCCCATGTGAGTAAGATGACACATCTTTGTCCTGTTGGGTTGGAGCTCAACGCCCCTTGGGGTCATGCACATAAAGTGTAAAGATTTCCTTCCAAACTGAAAAGTATTCTTGTATCTCCATGTTCCACTGGGTTCACCAGCTCATTCATCAGCTGTTTCTATGTCTTGGCTATGGTGCAATGCAACTATCAACAAGGAACTATCAATGAGGAATGACCGAGATGTGAGATGCATTAATACACACATGTGAGATGCATTAACATACAGATGTGTGCCTGAGTCTACATTGGTAGATAAAAATGAAAACAGAAATTCGGACTCCTTCAAATGCTCCCGTTCAGAAACACAAAGGCTTGTCTGATTTCATCAGACAGAAACTGATTCCTTCAGAGGACTAATGAATTTTGTCTTATAAACCCTAAGATACAAATAAAACATAGTCAAATAAAATACCATACTAAGATATTTGCTTAGCAATGACAACCTTCGTGGGAAAAAGGCAGCAGGGTTTTTAAATAAATATAGTGATTCACTGAGGTACACGCTTACATCAAAAAACATTTAGTTTCTTTGGTTTTTTCCTTCCTGTGAGACATACATATGTTAGCAGTTTTATAAATATCTTAAGCCATGCTTCCAAACTTGTTAGACATTACCAAATAGAAAATATCTATCACTGAAAAGCTTAATAATGATATAGAGAAGTAGGTGTTTTCCTAAAGAAAAAAATAAAGCTAATAATATTAAGTTTAGACTTCTATTTAAGTTATTGTTCTATTTGCTAAGCAGATTATATAGATGAGCTGATGGTAGATGACATGTACTTATAGTTAAATGTTCATATGGTACAGGTAGCAGTGAGAGATTTCCAGTGCTTAGATGTGGTGGTTTGAATTTGCTTGGCCCAGGGAGTGGCACTATTAGGAGGTGTGGTCTTGTTGAAGGATGTGTGTCACTGTGGGGGTGGGCAATCAGACACTCCTCCTAACCACATGGGAGTCAATCTTCTCCTAACGGCCTTCATATGAAGATGTAGAACTCTCAGCTCCTCCTGAACCATGCCTGCCTGGAAGCTGCCATGCTCCCACTTTGATGATATTGGACTGAACCTCTGAACCTGTAAGCCAGCCCCAATTAAATGTTGTTCTTGTAAGAGTTGCCTTGGTCATGGTGTCTGTTCACCACAATCAAAACCTAACTAAGACAAATGTGTAGCTCACACCCATCTGTAACTCCAGCTTCAATGGCTCTGTTGTCCTCTCTGGCTTCCAAAGGCATACTTCACACACACACACACACACACACGCACATGCACACACACACATATACACGCACACTTTACTCACACAAGTAAAAATAAAATCCTTAAATAAAAAGAAAAGAGACACAAAGAAATACTGATAATTTGCTCAGACTATGTAAGAAGCCATCTTTAGAAGCTGCACATCTCATGATAGAATTACTATGTAAGTGAACTCATTTATACTTTTTCTGTTACTGCTCCTGTTTTTGGCAAGTTAGCTCACTCATGGTTATTCAAGGACTACTGAGATAATTAAACCGCTCTGATGATATAGCATCACAGGGTGCGGTTTCAGGTAGCTGCCCTGTGTCTTTATCCGTTATTTCTCTATCCCTCTATACGGCTTTTGCAGAACAGGCAAGACCACGCAAAAAATGGCTAATAACAAATGTATTATTTTTACTAATAGGGAGGTACTAGAAGGTTTTAGAAAGCACCTGCACATAAAAAAAGATTTTCAATTAATAACTGACATATATGTCCCTGAAATTGCTCTCTCTATTCAAAGAACAGAAGAGTAGCATCTATACAGAACTATGGATCAAGCAGGGCATAGTGGCACATGTCTTTAATCCCAGTACTCAGAAGGCAGAGGCAGGCAGATCTCTGTGAGTTCAAGGCCAGCCTGGTTTACACAACAGAACTATGGATCCAGGAAGATCCTAAAGACTATTACATAGTTCAGTCCTCTGGATTTACAGGAGAAAATGTTGAGGACTGTTGGACAAAGGGACCTGTTCACACTCAGTAGCAGTGGCCTCATGACTGAAGCCGGGTCACCTGATTGTCAGACTCTAAGTCTTGCCACTCACTGTATCCTGCTATCCTCAATTACCACACACAATGTTTCTGCATGTATGAAAGACAGAAAGTGATTATCTGACTATGTATCTCTGTCATGAGCGATTAAATGATTTGATAGTTGATTTGTTTAGGTTTAGAGGGCACCAACTGAAATTATGACAGATAAAGATAATTAAAAACAAAAACTTTCTACAGGGCTAAAAAAAACCAATCAAACAAAAACCCAAAAACACCCACTCAATAGTAGAATGCTTATTTAGCATGTGTGAAGGCCTGAAGCTCAATGCCCTCTCCCCAATAAAAGGGGGTAGGGCACCTGTCTGCAATTTACTGTCATCTAAAACTTTATTACTCCCAAGACATCACTAATCAAAATTATGCAAGATGGCCAGGTGTGGTGGTATCTGACTACAGTATCAGCACTCAGAAAACTGAGACAGGACAGTTAGAAGTTCAACACTGGCCTATATCAGTGAGACTCTTTCAAAACTGAAAAGCAAAGGTTGAGTAAGGGAATCACCTCTTGACACTTGCATAAGAGGGAGAGGTTTCTCTTGGGCATGTTGAGGAGGGAACTATAAAATCAAGAGGCAGATCATAATGACAGTTTATATAATTCAGGACTAGAGTCACTTAAGAAAATGGCACAAGTGATTGCTAAACACAAGGTTTGGTGTCAGAGGACATGCAGTTGCTCCAGCCTACTTGTAGGCAATGGTTTGGGAACAGAGCTCTATGGTATCTGGAGAGGCAGACAGGAAAATGAGCAAGGGAATACTGTACGGAGAGAAAGGTATGCATGCACTGCTCTTCCTGGAGGACCAGGAACTTAGCCAGAGCTACAGGTAGAGGCTGTGAGTAGAGGACTATAGCCTGAGCATATCAAGAAGCTAACACAGAAGCAGATTCTAGAAACTATGTATTGCCCACCCTTCTCTTTCTAAGTGTCAAAACCCATATGGTTTTTAAATAATAGACACTGATACAGAAAAACCTTGGTTTATTTTATAGACAAAAGATTGTAATGTCTGGGGGGAAAAGAGGCACAGAAAGTGAGGAAAGATGCTTCATTAAATAACTCTTCTCTTCGAGGATACATACACTCATGTAAAGCCATCCACATTATAGGATGTGTGTAACATCATATGTAATAATATCATGTGATCTTATTATTTACATGACTTAAGAAAAATAAAATACTGAATTTTAAAATGGATGACCAAGTACTCTGCACCTTACAAGATCACAAAACCATTGTCCAAGATCTTTATAATCTTAAAACCTGTCTCCCTAAGCAAATGCCACTGGTCTAAGAACTCTGTTTGCCCCACTACGATCTGACCATGAAGGGTGTTCTGCTATATGCTGTGGCTGGAGAGAATATGAGAGTATCAGCCACTGAAGTCCAAGGGTATGTGCTATCTCAAGTCAAGACTGCGGTAGAGGAAAAATGTCAACAGAGCAAACCCCCTAAGGTTGTCTGGACCTCAGAGAAGCTTCAGAGAGACTGAGACAAGGCAACAGTAACAACACTGACCATGGGAGGTTCTAGAAGCAGGCCATTTCCCACACTTTTGTTTTTGTGCTAGTATGTGCACCTGTAATCACAGTACTGGGAGGTGAAAACATAAAGACCTTAGGGTTAGCCTTGGTTACACGGTGAGCTCAGAGTTGACCTGTTTCACACATCAAGACCCTACCTCAAACCCTAACCCGAGAGAGAGAGTGAGAGAGAGAGAGAGAAAGAGAGAGAGAACACTTGTTCTCTTACATCTACATATTTCCCGTAGAATCCTAACAAAACCTATTTTCGAAATTAACACAAATGAAAACTATACATTAACTATGTCAAATAAGATGAATATCAACATGCTGTACACCATTTAAAATCTGTCTTCCTCCCCTGCAGCCTGGCAAGTCATATGATAAAGCTCCTCTGACTCCAGCTTATTATAGCTGAATTAAGTATCCCTACCCACAGCAGGTCCAAGTGACTCACTGGTCCTTTCAAAGTCCCGGTGTCCCCAGTTCAGTCCCCAGTTCAGCCCCTGCTCCCTTTGCCTTTGACACCTTTGCCTCAGTCCCTCACTGCTTGAGTAAGGGACCTGTGGGAAATTGCTTAAATGATCAGAAAACAGAGCCACTTAGTCTGCTGTTTGCCACTCGTGACTGACACATAGGGTGAAAAAACTGAGATGACAGGAGAGAAGGACTCTTCTGATTGTCCCCAGGCCCTCAAACCAAGATTCCAAAGGGGAGCAGAATGTCAGTGACTCACTTAGACTTCATGAACTTCAACCTAGTGACCTCTTATTCTCTCCGTCCCTGACCTGGATTTTGCCTGGCAAGTACATTTTGGACTAAAGAACTACATGTGACCTAAGTGATACAAGTCTGGCTTTTGAAGTAAGTCATCATCCCATAGGACACATCATCCTCCCTCCTATTCCACTGGTCTCACCCTCTTTCCCTTCTGTCTCTTCCAAAGCAAACTCAAGGACCCAGATAACTCTGTGTAAGCGCTAACTTTAAAGACACATAAGCATGTGCCCATGCTCGGTTAAGTAACCAAGTAGCCAGAAGAAAAAAGGGGAGTGGTAGATAAATCGGACAACGTAGCTTATCAGAGGGGGAGAGGCAATTTAGATGTGTCAGCTTAAATTTTATATAGAGAGCTTAATTGGTTACTTTTTTGAGTCCAATCCTGTTCACACATACAAAGTAAAATCAGAGAAGAAAAGAAAAGGCAAAGGCAGGGGCTTCAGCGCCAACTCCAAGATGGACACCTAGAATGAAGTCTCTTATCAGCCCATGCTTCCTTCTTCCGGTGTAAGCAATAGTAACTTCTCTTGTTGCAAGTGTCTAAGTGCTTGGTTTAGGAAAGTCAAATTTATTTTTATTCTTTTCTAAAAGCATAGTCCTTTAGATTTTAAATTTCAAGATATAAAGTGCCAATGACACAATAAAAGTGACTTGTTCCTGCGAGCACATACATTCGTGATTTGCTATTGAAAAGTACGGTTTGTAGATCTCCCTTTGGCTGTGTTTTCTTAAATAGTGACATTTGATGGAAGAGTTCGAAATTATATTTCAAAGCTATTTGTTCTAAGGCTTAAAAAAAAAAGTCTTAGGCTGTCAAATACGCTGTACACACCTGGAACCTTCTTATTAAGATGATCCAAAATAGAATTACTTTACTTGGGCTCAGGTAGGCACTTCCAGGAGAGAAAAACCCAAGAAACTAGTAAAAGGAAGAGAAATCAGCATACACCTCGGCACTCAGGCATGGCGTCTAGCTCAGCTTGCTTTTCCTGAATAATTGTACCCTTTCGTCATAACCATTACCCAAGACTACCTCTGTCTCCCACCCAGTTTTATTTTCCTCTTTCCAAACGTCTGACTCACCCACTTTTCTTCAGCATCACTGAAGAAACCTCCCTTTTTACTCTGCGGTCTCCTTAGCCAGGTTTTCAATATTCATGGAAAGAACAAGTGCACAAGGAAGAGAAGCAGTGTCACCTGCTTCCCAGAAGGAATAGGGGCACACACAAGCACAAGGGGAGCCAGCACAGGAGCTCCAGGTGTGTTAAAAACAAACGAACGAGCAAACAAATAAACTTGGAACAATGGTCCTCCGTAGGTGCAGCAAGGCCCAAACAGACTCTAGCCACTGAGCCTCTGGTGGATTAAGAAGCAGCTCTGCCTGTACACAGCAGCTCAGGGCAGAGGCAAGGAAGCAGTCTCAGGTTTCGTAAGTGGATAGTCTAGAACATGGATGAATACCTTCCCCCTGACCTGCTAGTAAGAGGTCACTTGAGTGTCCCTGCATCTACTCATTTCTCATGCTTGGCCCATGATAGTGTATTATTTTATAAGCTCCTCAAAAGCATAGGAGCAAGCTTTCACAGGAGTGAACACACAAAACTCCCAACTCCATTCACTGTCTTTTTCAGACTCATTCGGAAGGAATGAACCACTACAGGAGGCTATGTTCTAGCTTTGCTCTCAACTCTTCTTTCTGAGGCTCAGGAGAGATGAGAACACTACAGAATGGGAAGGAGCAGAGAGAGAGACAGGAATAAGAACGCCTAGGTGTGGCTCTGGGCGCAAGGCACCTGGAGGACCTCAACCGCGTTGTTACCTGCCAGTCAGCTTGTCTGATGTTCGGCTCTGTGCAATTGTGTAAGGGAAGCTCTGACGCAATGTTCAGGGCAGTATCACAGAGATGAAGGGAAGGGTGCTTCTTGCCCAGTATTGCAGGTATCAGTGTGATAGCATTAAAGAAAAACTCAAGGAAGAATCGTACCATGACAACTGCCTTTAAACCATTTCCAGCTTCGAGGTTTGTGAACTACTGCCTCTCCTACGGTCAAATCTCCTGAGAAATATCGCGCTTTTTAAAACAAGTCAATGAAGCCTCCGTGTCGAAAAAGCACTTGTGTCATACAGAAATAATTCCAGCAAGCATTTTGTCCACAGCACATACATCAAATTTCATACTGTATCACGCTATATATAACCCACTGTCTCGTCTGCCCTAGCAACAAAACACAAAAATCTACAGAAGAAATGTTTCACTTTTAAAGACAGCTATCATAACCTATATTGTTAACGTCCTCCTTTGCTAGAATACAGGGTCACACTGCAGACGTACAACAAAAATGTAAAGCCCAAAACCATTCTCTAGGATCCTTTAAACTTAATGTTTAACATCTCGGAAACTTTTAAAAGCAACAAAGCAAATGAAGAAATGTTAAAATGTGAACATATATGTTACAATTACTTCTGCTAGGCAAACTACCCAAGTCAACCAACGACAGCCCTGCTCTGCAAACTCAACAGCTAAAGGGAAAGTTCACTAATGTCAGCACACTGTACTTATGCAGGCTTCTGGCCAACCTCTAGGTGCTGCTGCGGAGACCCCTTACCCAAAGACTACCTTCCTTCCCCTCCCCCTGACACTGCACTGCGCAAAGCCCTTGCAGAGAGTCGCCTAACAGATTTGCTACTGGGGAGCCACAAAAAAAACTAACGTACTTCAAGGAACTAAATAATGCTATTTTACTTTTCCGTCTAAACTAAACTACAAAGAGGTTAGCTAAATGGCAGAAGATAATGAGTGGTTTGTCAAAGCCTTCAAGGAACATGAAGTAGCAGAGAGACAGGTACAGTCGCAGCTCTCTGCCTCCAGGCCTCTCTATCTCTCACCAGTATGTAAGAGAAAAGACAAGCTCGGGAAATGCGGACGTCAGGGCGGGGTGGTTCCTTGGCTGCACCAGCAGCATCTGGTTAAGTCAGCTCCTGCATCCGCGGAGCTAAAGAGATGGGAGTGTTGGGGTGAGGGGAAGAGGAAGGAGGACGCCTTAACGTTCGCACCCGATTAACCAGTGCACAACCAGGGCACCCGCTCCGCCGCATCTGCGGGGACCCAGGCGCCCCCAACAGCCTCAGGGCGCTGGGTAGGGGGCGCAGGGCCTTGACTGGCGCTGAGGCCGTGGACTGGAGTCTGCACCGTGGGCAGCCCGAGGAGCACCCAACGGAGATGGATGAGGCCCCTCGCCTGTACCTGCGATAGACCAGGTCCAGCGGTAGAACTCCACCGTGTCGTTGAACGCCGTGGACACCGCGTTCAGGACGCTGCCGGGCTCAGAGTCCAGCAGCCCCATCGTGGCGCGGAGAGGTGCGTGCAGCGGCGAGAAGAGAGGCCCGGAGGGACGGTGGGCGGCTGCGGCGGGGACCCTTCTGGCAGCGGCGTCTCCTCCTCCTCCAGGCGCCGCGACTGGGGATGCAGGCGGCGAGCAGCGGCTAGCAGAGGAGACAAGAAGCTCGAGGGCAGAGGAGGAGGAGGAGGAGGACCCGCCACTAGCGCCCAGCGCTGCTCCTCTCTGTCGCCGCGCGCTGCTGCAGCTCCAATCCCCTCGCCCGCATCACGTGGCCGCGCGGGGCGGGGCGGCGCCTCCTCTCGCCGGGGGCGCGGGGATGCTGCGGTCGCGAGTGGTGGCCGGCTTGCGCAGGCGCGCTAAGGCCAGCCCCAGGCTACCACCTGGGCCGCAGGAACGCCGTACGGGGGCACCTGGTACCCAGTCCTCCTCCCATCCTCTGTGTCCTCCCTGCCCTCCTGCCCACGGTTACCTCTGCTCCGCCGGTTGCAACGTGGGAAACCGGACGGGGGAAAAGTGGGAGTTTAAGGGCAAAGATGAAGTAGGCGAGGCATTTCTGGTCCTTGCCTGTCATTCACCACCATCACTAGTGCTTTTGCTGTCTTCGCCTTTCGCAGGTGCTTGTTACCCAGACAATGAAACGCAGGTGGTTTCACTGTAATGGAATGCCGTTTGTCTTATCCAGCGGCAAAGGAGAGTAGTCTGTGGTCACCCCATAAATAATATTAGCATATAGTTAAATCCTTGTGAGTATTGGAAACAGTGTTCTCAACGGACATGGGCCGATCGAAGCAATGTAATTGTACCAAACTAGGCTACTGGTAGTTCAGAGAAGAGGGAGCCATAAGAATAGGTTAAAGAGTCCTCTTGGACCAGATGTAATTCAGGTCAATCTGAAAGGGTGATGCTGAGGAGACAAAGAGCAACTGACTTGTGAGAAGAGAGCCGTCCCTGTGAATAGTAACAACAACAACAACAACAACAAAATTACACTATATAATTTTTATAGTTTCTGACATAAAGCAAGATTTCAGTGGATGATCCAATAACAATTTCATCTGCTTTTTATTTAGATGTGCCTCCTCTTTTGTTTCAGCTTTTTTTCTTCCTGATTTAGAGTGCTTATTTTAAAGGCCACTGAGTCAAATGCCCAACACTGTTAACATGAGTACTACCTGAGCCCTAATTCTATGCTATAAATAGCAAGTCATAAATATTTATGGTGACAAAATTATAACTCACACCACTTCCAGAGCATAGTGGGAGTTGTTTAAGTAGAAAGAGCTTCGGTGAGAAAGGATAATTAAAAGTAACTGATTTGTTGTATAACTCAGACCACCATAGCCTTGTTTTCATGCTTTATTCTGAAATCAACCAAATGATATATGATTTATTCATTTGTCAAATCTGCTTGCCAGACTGAAGTTTCTCAGGTTAAAGAATTTCTTTCATCTCAATTCCTAGTTATGGTTCTAGTAACTATAAAGAATTCTACTCTAAACTCATTTCCTTTGGTTATGTAAATATGTTAATTTTCCCTTTGCTTATAATATTGATTGCTACCTCTCTATTGTCTTGGAGTCTTGGGTGTTTTTGTGGAGAACAGATTCCTACCCTCACCTCACAAAATGTCACTGTCTTTGCTTATTTAATATCACGTGAAACCATTTAAGTAGCTTTATTCAAGAATTTTCTTGGCGCCCCCTTCTACAGTGGAGGCCAATTTAAGTTCCTTGTTCACTAGGGGGCGCCTGTCACATAAGGAAATCATAGACAAGCCCCATCAATGTTAAGTTAGAGTTGGCAACTATACTTTATCATTTTGTCTGCCTTACCTGGGGGCATAGTCATTTTTATTTATATTTATGAACTGTTCAAGCATACAGGAAGAAACCGTCTTAGGATGTATCCACTCCTGAGCTCTATTACTTGGTGTGAAGATTACAGTTCATTACTTAATATTACTTAATTCACAAGTGGTTTGCAGATACCAAGGATTATACAAAACCAAAGCTTGCTGCTATGGTTTGAATACATCCCTAGAAGTTCATGTGCTGGTCCTTAATCCCCAGTACAGAAAGATAGAGGGATAAGACCTACTTGGAGTGGTGTGGGTCATGAGGGCGCCACTTTCACAAATAGATTAAGTTACAAAGCGTTTTAAATTGTGAGTTTGCTCGCTCACAATAAATACTTCTTAGTTGTCTACTTTTTACCATAAAATGATGCAGGGGGAAAACCGCTTCACTAGATCAAGTGCCTTGAACTATAGGCTTCCTAGCCTTCAGACCTGTAAGAAATAAATATGTATTCTCTACAAGTTACTTAGTCTTTCGAATTCTTTTGTAGCAACACAAAACAGAATAAGAAAATAATGAGAAGCAGGACCATGGCTATTACAGATACCTGGGAATATAGAAGCAGCTTTGAAGTAGGGTAATGGGTAGAGACTGGAAAAGCTTCAAGGATTAGCTACAAAATCGAGATTTCCCAGGAACAGTTAGTACAACAGAGAGAACTTGGGGAAGAAAGACTGCGTATCTTTATACCTAAGTGGTCACCATCAATAGAAACACAGAATGTATGGGCCATTCTGATGATGCTGCAGAAGGAAACAAGAACAGCACTGAAAACTGGAGTAAAGTGAAGTTGACTAGGCTATGCCCATGCCTAGGGATATATGGGAGCAGATTAGAGGTGATGAGCTGAGATTTATGGATGATAGAAGAATCTTCTACTCAAATGATGGTAGCAGTTGCTTTTAGTTGGATTTGTTAATGTAAGAGACCTAGCAACTCTCCTGACTTAACTACTTATATCTACCCCAAAACCTGCTCCTGTCTTTAGGGCTCTTCCCTCCTTCTCAAAACCCACAGAGGCCTTCTGGGACTAGAACTTTTAAAAGGAACTTAGGTCTGTCTGGAAAGTTGTGTTGCAAGGCTGTTTTGGTTTTGGTGGGGGAGAAGATACATGTAAATTTCCCAGAGCCAACAAGAGCACACAGCTCTGCTTTAAAATTTAAGTTAGTTATTCTCAAGTGAACTGAATCTAGTTTGAGCAAGAGAGACATTTATATGTCAAAAGAAAGAATGGCACAGTAGCCCCATGATACTTGGTAGCAAACCGCCCAGAAGGAGAGCAAGCTGGAGAAAGGTAACTTTCTGATAATTGATTAACTCCCATGCATTAGTGGTATTTTTATATCAAACCACAAGCACCATTTCTGCTAAGACAATTGAACCCAGAATGCGTGTGATAATGTGCCTTCAAGTACTCAAACTAATGGAAAGTTAACTAAATAAAAGTATATTTTTCCTTCCCACTGGTATTTGTAGCAGTTTTACTTATAATCACTGTATGCTGCAAAACAGCCAAAATGTTCCTTAATAGCTAAATAAAGATGTTACAAAATACTTAGAACTTGTTGACCATTTCCCCTGATTCTTCTTAAAAGAAAAAATACAGAGACGATACAGACAGTTTCAGCAGTAGTTTATTTAACAAAGCAGGACAAAGACAACACTAAACTCCATACAAACATGGGAACAAACTGACCTCAAATGAATTATGGAATTTTAAGAAGTAATTTGTACGAGTATTTCTGAAGTGGGTAGCATATTTACTAAGGTAAGATAACTCTTTCCTCCTCTCCCAAATCATGGTGGATTATTACCCTTTTAAAGTATTTTCCCCATAATCCTCTTGAACTGCTACATTAGGGTAGGGATGTCAAACAACAGTGGAAATATTATAATAAATTTGAGGCCATTGGGAGATGCATACTCCTCATTGGTGTGCATGTATGACAATTTGGAAAGTTCCCTAGTGCCCTCATTTTGAATATGTCAAGAAGAACCTAATTGCACATTCAAGGATATTTAGCCAGAATGAAGCATTCTGTCAGTAGACACATCTGTCTAGATCCAGCCTGAATTCCCTTTCATTCCTTCACATCTAACTTATCTATCTATCTATCTATCTATCTATCTACTTACTTAGTATTTATTTGTTTGTTTCTTTGTTTTCAAAATAGGGATTCTCTGTGTAGCCCTGGCTGTCCTGGAACTCCCTATAAATCATGCTAACCTTGAAGTCAGAGATATGCTTGAGTGCTAGGGATAAAGGCATGTGTCAAAACTGCCAGGCAGACATCTAATTTTTTATCTAATCAGGAGACATAGTCATCAATATAAAACCATTTTTGGTTACCTCATACTTAATTCCCTGTCTTCCTTATCTAAGAAAAACCTGACTGAATGGGATCAGAGTATAATTTGCTGACCAATGTGAATAGTCAGTAAAACTAAGGCAAAATGGCATCGCCATCAGCCTGCAATGCTGATGATAAGACCCTATTGATGGAAACCGCACATATGTAATGTAATAGGACATGGAGAAATCAAGCTGGTATTCAACTGCAAGCCTCATTCCCACCCCTACTGGCTAGTGTTTATAGTTCTCAAGAATGCTATTTATGATACTATTGTAGAAAAGTAATCATCTGTCGCACTCAGCTATGAAGCCTGAGAACCATGATACCAACCTGCCTACAAGATATGCACATTGGCTTAATGGCACAAATGTTGTTGGGGTAACCAATACCTTTTTTTTTTTTAAATTGGATTTAAAGCTACTCTATAAGGTAGAACTCAAACCTGACAATGTTAACAAGGCTGGGAAACTGAGTCTAGATAGATTTAGTAGGTAGGGAGATACCTACTATAATTTTTCTGCTAAATGAACAGCCAAAAACCCCACTTTTAATGCTGTATTTCTAGAGCCATAGATTAGTGCACTGCTGAACCCTCATCAGAAACACTTCTTTGTGTGATAAATGGAAATTAACACAGAGACCTATGAATAGACAATGTGTAGAGAGTGAGAGATCTTGGAGCACTGTACCCTAAGTCTTAATCATCCCTCTATCCTCAAGTCTCAGGGATCTATGCAGAAAAAAATATAGAAAGACTGTAAGAGCCAGAAGATGTGGACAACTTCAACAAAATAGTATTTTTTCAGACACAGAAGGGCAGGTGTCCATATGAACTCAGAAGAGACAATGACTGTATTCGCAAGACATGCACAAGTTCAAACCAGATAAATCCACTCAATGGAAGAAAGGGAACTCGGCACAAAGTCCCCACCCTAGCCAAGAAGTTACTTAACAATTGATAGTTTCTGAGAGACAGGAAATCAGTTTTCTTGATTGACATAATACTAGGTATATCAACCACACTCAGGATAGACTCCACTTCCAGAAGTAATTGGTCAACACCTATTAGACTCCATGATTGCATGCACACACACACTGGTTTTGGTTGTTTTGTTTTGTTGAGAGATAACATGATGTTGGGTGGGTAGGAGAGGATCTGAGAGAAGTTGTGAGAGGGAGAATATGATCAAAATATACTGTATAAAATTTTCAAAAAAATAAATAAAGACATCATTAAAATACTACAGCAAATTGACTGCATATGCACTATCCACTGTTTACCCTCACAGTGGAATGAAACAATAATTCTGATACACCCATATATTTACACTAGAACTCAATTATACAGTAAATGGATGCACAAGACTAAAGGCAAGCCTCTTAATAAAACATCAAGTTATAGGTGAGCATAAGAAGGATGTCAGGATAATCATGTGACACTAAATTAGAATTTGGCACAACAGTCCAAACTTATTTGGGTATACATGCAGATATTCATGATTGTGTGTAAATGCACTGGTTCTATGGGGCTGGGATCTAGCTCAGGGGTAGAATATACACATAGCATGCGTGATGCC
>JADRCH010000056.1:10377624-10500467 GCA_019843965.1 Rhynchomys soricoides | reverse complement strand
CCCTGCCTTGGGATCTAGCTCAGGGGTAGAATATACACATAGCATGCATGATGCCCTGCCTTGGGATCTAGCTCAGGGGTAGAATATACACATAGAATATACACATAGAATATACACATAGCATGCGTGATGCCCTGCCTTTTATCCTTACCACTAAAAGCAAAAATTATCTTGCAGCAAAAACTCCAAGTAATTTTTGTAGATAGCCTACCTCAAGTCGTAATACCTACTCCTTCAGTGTGTGTGTCCTATACATAGTAACTTCTTCCTAAACGGTGAAGAACTGAAATAAGAAAAGGCAACTTTACAGTGAATAACATAAATCAGATAGATGAAAAGGGCAAATATTAAAAGCAGATAAGATCGGTGATGTGATGTGGAGCTTTGCCCTGATGTGCCTCCTGGTCCTGCTCCTCCAAATTTTCATCATGTGAGAAACAACAGATGAGTTCTGATGGCAGATCATTCTCATCACATGGAACTAGTATTTTTCTGCAATCTGGACCACACAGGTTGACTCCTAGGCTTCACACCTGCCATTATCTTTGGTGATTGTCCTGAGACAACCATTGGTTTCTCAAATAAGCTCAGGTTTCCATTACAATGGAAGCAGCACCTTCACCAATGGTCCCCTGAAAGTACTTCAGGGAAGTCCATCCTGCCACAGGATTAGGAGCTACACCTCTAGACATTGATTTTGCCTAAGTGTGATTGCTCTTGTGCCCACTATGCCCTTCCTTTTTGGAGTAAAAGGGTATTTAACTTGTGTTTTAGCTTTTCTTTTATAGGAACATACAGTTAGAAACTTTGGATATTTTAAAGAGATTTGAGTTTTTTAAGTGTTGGAAACTTTTAAAGATCTGTGGAACTTTTTAAGCTATGCTATGCTTTATATTGTGGATTAGCCTGAGATCTTGAGTAATCAAGAAAGAACAGGTCATGTTTTAACAGGGATGTGTTTGTGAATCTACGAAGATAAGTTCTGGCTAGTTCTGGCAACTTGGCACAAACTAGAGTCACCTGGAGAGAAGGAACCTAAATTGAGGAATTGTCTCCATCAGACTGGCCCATGGGCATGTCCGTGGGACATTTGCTTGATTACTGATTGAGGTGGGAGGACCTGGCCCACAGTAGGTGGTGTCACCCCTGGGCAAGTGAACCTGAGATGTACAAGAAAGCCAATTGAGCAAGCTATGGAAAACAAGTCAGGAAACAATGTTTCCCCATGGTCTCTGCTCTAGTTCCTGCCTCCAGGTTCCTGCCTTGAGTTCCTCCCCTAGCTTCCCTCACTGATGGACCTGACCTGAATAGCATGATGAAACAAACCCTTTCCCTTCCCAACCTGTGTATAGTCAGTGTTTCATGACAGCAAAAGAGACACGAACTGTGACTGATTGTTACTGAAAACCAAGTAAACCGTAAAGTTTAGGCTCTATAGCTTTTCAGTAAGGGTAACAAAGTTGCCATGCTCAATAACAAGGAAAACTGGAGAAAGGATATGTTCACACTTTGGTTTATCTTTACAAATTCTACATAACACTTTTTAAATATTTTACTTTTATTGTTTTTATTTATACATGTGTGTCTGTGTGAACCCACACCATCAGTGTGACAGTGCCTGTGGAAGCCAGAGAAGGTCTCACATCCCCTGGAGCCACCTGATGTAGGTCGTGGGAACCAAGTCCTCTTGAAGATTAGGAAGCACACTTAACCTCCAGGTCATCTCTCCAAACCCTCTACATAAATCTTAAACACTTCTAACTGATAAATAGTTTTAAATAATAAATAAAAAGTGGAAAATATGACCTTTTGGTGTAATTTTGAGTCTGGGAATTTATTCTGAAGGGGAATATATATATATATAACTCAAACTCAGAGAACAGTAGTGCCCACAGTGAACTGAGTCTTCCCACATCAATAAACATAATTAAGACAGATTGTATACATATATAAATTATTAACAAACAAATGCAAGATACTGAAAAACAAAAGCAATTTCAAAAGTGACCAATAGAATTTGTGCTTATCTCCACATCGCCATACATAAAATAAGAAGTAACAAAGGTTGCCAGGTATAAGGATCAAGGCAGGAGTATCAGTGGTGGATAAAGACCTTGGGAAATCATGCTAAGGAGTGTGGGCCTTTCCTGTATACAACTGATGTAAACATAAGAAGCACAAGAGTACTCAGTATATATTTTAGAAAACAATCCTTGATTTGATGTTTGAAAGAGGCACTTCAGGAATCAACACTTTCAATAAGGAAATCAGGAACCATTTGAGTGGTGTAAGAAAGAGATAATCAGGGTGCAAACAGCAACAGCAGATGTTGAAGAGAAAGGTTTGAGCAGAGTTTAAGGGTAGAATTTGAAGAAAAAATGTGTATGTGTGTGTATTCTTCTCTTGGGAATTTGAAGAATATAGAAGAGGTCTCAGAGGCTTTGTATCCAGCATTGTATAGTTTCTATGATTAAATACTCTCTCTGCAACTAAGTCCAGGAGCATTTCATCAGTTAATGTAGAGCTGGAAGGAGATGCTCACGTTGGCATCCATGAGCTTGGGAGAGGCTGCTCCATCATGCCCCTGCTATCCTGACTCTTCATTCACTGGAACTATACCTTTAGTATATATTGTGTCTCTAGATTCCACAACTTTGTAACAACCCTCCGTCAATCTGCTTGGATTACTATGAAGAATCTCTGTTTTTTATGCCAAGGCAAGCAGTTGAAGCCAATCCCATACTAAATGCTACAAACAGCTTTCCAAGCACCAGCTTGACCACGTGACTGCCTTCTATAACTTTTTTTCTTTTCTATGAAGTAGTTGATATCATTCAATTGTCTATCTGGGCCAAATGAGTATTCTCTGGAGGAAAAAACCCAAATTTTTATAATTTGTGTTGTCTTAACCATAACATGCAGAGAATTAAAGGGCAGTCGTTTAATAATGACATAGAGTACATATGAGCTTGAACTTTTTTTCTAGTTATAAATATGAAGAAAGTAGAAGAAATACTATGCCTTCATGATCTACTGTATCATTTTGAATTGAAATCAAGTATCAGTCAAGTTTGTCTATCAGAGATGGCAACTCATCAACCCATTCACAAAATTTTATTGCAAAGCAAGTTAGATTCAGCCATATCCCCTATATTATTAGAATTATTTTTGTAAAGAAAAATCTAAGCCATTTCCTAATAAGAAATGACGTGTGAATTACTGTTGGATCACTAAATTGTATACTCTCAGCAAGTAGTGGTGTGCATTTATTTACTCCTTTCTGGCCTAGAATAAATAAGGGAAAGCCATGCATTTTGAGCACATGTTATTGGGTCCTAGCTAGAAAGGTGCTTACTTTACACATGGGATTCTATTTCCAAACACTATGTGCAAAGACCATAGGTTTTTATGAGCAGCAAGTAGGACAATATTGTGTTTTGGTGGAAAGCACCCTTCCCCAGCAATGGGAGAGACCTAGGTTCTGTTTATCTCTGGCCCTAGTATGTGTGGCCCAGGCAAGGCACTAGACTTAGTCGCTCCATCTGATAAATGAAGATGTACATTCTCTATCTACTTTACACAGTTGCATGGAATGGATATTTAAGTTTATTTAAAGAATGGCACTTTTACTACTGAATGAGTTCACCACCATAAGTTTACATAGAAATTAAAAATATCTTAAGATACAATCATATCCTTCATTAAATAATTGAAGTTATTAATCACATATAACGCTCTAAATGTATTTGAAATATGTATAAAAAAATGGAAATAGCCATTGAAAAACCATTCCTTTCTCTGAGGAAAAGTTACAATCATCTAAGTATTCTACAATAATCAAAATGATATAAAATGATTGTACAGATTTGGTCATTCCAATTGTAACTTGAGTAAACTTCAAGTTTGTTGCTTTTTCTTTTTCTTTTTGGTTTTTGGAGACAAGGTTTCTCTGTGTGGCTCTGGCTGTCCTGGAACTCACTCTGTAGACCAGGCTGGCCTCGAACTCAGAAATCCACCTGCCTCTGCCTCCCAAGTGCTGGGATTAAAGGTGTGTGCCACCACTGCCCGACTAAGTCTGTTGCTTTTTATTATCTCTTTAAAGAACATCTTTCATTAGCTGTAGGGTTAGCATTATTTTCTCTTTCTTTTCCTTCACATAGAGTTTAGAAGGATTTGACTTCCCTCTTTTCTTCCTATGCTATATATTCCACTTAGAAATTTCATAGAGAATTTTTAATTTCTTCAACAAGTGACCCTAAAAGGAGACCCTATAAAATGCCAGAGGGAAATTTTCAGTCTACCCTGCGGCCCCCTCCCCCAAAAAAATTACAATGGAGAATGCCTCCCATAGCAGCCTTGGTCTGCACCAGCATTGATGAGGACAGTGCAACCAGGTGTTCTCATGTCAGAGAAAATTACTAGCAAAGGAAAGAGAGAAAGAAGGTCCTGTGGAGTTGATTCCTACACAATGGCAAGAGCTATTGATGGGTAGCAATGCCATCCTAGACATCTTTGTATTGTGGTCCTAAGACTCATCTTCCAATAAGTAGATGTTCAATACAGATGACAAATGTTGACTAAAGGAACGGATTGATGGGTAAGTTAGAACACGTAAGTGGAGACTGAAATAATTTATATCTTTATTTCGGCATGTGAGTACTGCAAAGGAACTAGGCCAACAGTAGTTAAGGGATTGTGTGCATCCCAAATCATTAGTTTCCCAGCCATGCCGAAGGGGGCAGGCTCTTTTCAGTCTTGGAATACTGCTCTTGTCATAGGAAGGTTCAAAGTCCAGCTCAGCTACTTTCCTCTAGCACAGTCCTGAGAGGACTGGCTCATCTCAGTCATTTCCTGTCCTCATGTGCTCCTCGAAGATCTGGCTAGTATTGAGGTTGCCCTGATTTTGATCCTCCCTCATACCTATGAAAATAAACCCAGGGCCCTGTCTTACACAAACATGCCAACCTGTAAATCAGCACACACTGATCTCCACTAGCTGGTGTTCAGTTATACGCAGTGAGGCTTAAAATACTTAAAGTAGAAACTTTCACAGCTAACCACACTTGGGCCTCCAGACATGGTTTTTCAAAATTCCTGTACTGTGTCCTTTGAAACAAAACCACATACATCCACGAAAGCCTAGGGATCTTGTCACTATCTGCACGGACAGTGGATACCGCTCAAAGAGCTGGGGTGGTAAAAGGGGCTGGGTAAAAGGAAAGGCAAGGAAATGACATGTTGCGTTCTGCTCTCAGTCATTCCCAGTAGTGCAAACACATTTTCTTGCTTTTTTTCCATGCCTCAGCTCATGGATCTGAAAGCTTCACTGATGAGTGCAATATTTGCAACAATCGCACACAGGCAGCCAGAGCATACTTGCCATGTTAAGAATTTGTAGCTATTGAGCATCTGAAATGTGACTCATCCACCTGAGAGCATGATCAGTGTCAACTTCACATGAAAGGCATTAAAAAAAAAAAACTTTTTAAGATTTAGTGTGAAAAAGACTATAAAAGACTTTATTGTTTTATATTGATCATAAGTTCAAATAATATTTTAGCCATACAGGACTAAGCAAAACATTAAAATTGTTAATTTCTGCAGTGACTGTACTAAAACTTTACATTTCTAAATATAGGTAAAGTTTTAATGTAAAATATGAAAAAGTTTGCACTATTCCTTATTAGACAACACCAGTGCAGGCATGATAAAATACGATCTAAAGATTTAGATATTTTCTACATGTAGACCGCCAGTTGAACCAGCACCATTTGTTGAAGATGCTGTCTTTTTTCCACTGTATGTTTTAGCTCCTTTGTCACAGATCAAATGACCATAAGTGTGTGGATTCATTTCTGGGTCTTCAATTCTATTCCATTGATCTACCTGCCCTGTCTCTGTACCAATACCATGCAGTTTTTATCACTACTGCCCTGTAGTACAGCTTGAGGTCAGGGAGGCTGATTCCCCCAGAAGTCCTTTCATTGTTGAGAATAGTTTTCGCTATCCTGTGTTTTTTGTTATTCCATATGAATTTGAGAATTGCTCTTTCTATGTCTATGAAGAATTGAGTTGGGATTTTGATGGGGATTGCATTGAATCTGTAGATTTCTTTCGACAGGATGGCCATTTTAACTATATTAATCCTGCCAATCCATGAGCATGGGAGATCTTTCCATCTTCTGAGGTCTTCTTCAATTTCTTTCTTCAGAGACTTGAAGTTCTTGTCATACAGATCTTTCACTTGTTTGGTTAGAGTCACACCAAGATATTTTATATTGTTTGTGACAATTGTGAAGGATGTCATTTCCCTAATTTCTTTCTCAGCCTGTTTATCGTTCGAGTATAGGAAGGCTACTGATTTGCTTGAGTTAATTTTATATCCGGCCACTTTGCTGAAGTTGTTTATCAGCTGTAGGAGTTCTCTGGTGGAGTTTTCGGGTCACTTAAGTATACCATCATATCATCTGCAAATAGTGATATTTTGATTTCTTCCTTTCCAATTTATATCCCTTTGACCTCCTTTTGTTGTCTGATGGTTTTAGCTAGAACTTCAAGTACTATGTTGAATAGATAGGGAGAGAGTGGGCTGCCTTGCCTAATCCCTAATTTTAGTGGGATTGCTTCGAGTTTCTCTCCATTTAGTTCGATGTTGGCCACTGGTTTACTGTATATTGCTTTTACTATGTTTAGGTATGCTCCTTGAATTCCTGATCTTTGCAAGACTTTTATCATGAAGGAATGTTGAACTTTGTCAAATGCTTTTTCAGCATCTAACGAAATGACCATGTGGTTTTTTCTTTGAGTTTGTTTATGTAGTGGATTACATTTATGGTTTCCGAGTATTAAACCATCTCTGCATCCCTGGGATGAAGCCTACTTGATCATGATGAATGATCGTTGTGATGTGTTTTTGGATTCGGTTTGCAAGAATTTTATTGAGTATTTTTGCATCGATAGTCATAAGGGAAATTGGTCTGAAGTTTTCTTTTATTGTTGGGTCTTTGTGGGGTTTGGTATCAGTGTAACTGTGGCCTCATAGAATGAATTGGGTAGTGTTCCTTCCGTTTCTATTTTGTGGAATAGACTGAAGAGTATTAGTATTAGGTCTTCTTTGAAGGTCTGATAGAATTCTGCACTGAACCCATCTGGTCTGGGACCTCATAAAATTACAAAGCTTCTGTAAGGCAAAGGACACTGTGAATAGTGCAAAACGGCAACCTACAAATTGGGAAAAGATCTTTACCAATTCTATGTCTGATAGAGTGCTAATTATCCAATGTATACAAAGAACTCAAGAAGCTAGACTCCAGAGATCCAAATAACCCTATCAAAAAACGGGGAAGAGAGCTAAAGAGAGAATTCTCAACTGAGGAAACTCGAATGGCCGAGAAGCACCTAAAGAAATGTTCAGCATCCTTAGTCATCAGGGAAATGCAAATCAAAACAACCCTGAGATTCCACCTCACACCAGTCAGAATGGTTAAGATCAAAAACTCAGGTGACAGCAGATGTTGGCAAGGATGTGGAGAAAGAGGAATACTCCTCCACTGCTGGTGGGAATGCAAGTTGATACAACCTCTCTGGAAATCAGTTTGGCTGACCCTCAGAAAAATGAACATAATACTACCTGAGGACCCAGCTATTCCACTCCTGGGCATATACCCAGAAGATGTTCCAATATGTAATAAAGACATATGTTCTATTATGTTCTTAGCAGCCATATTTATAATAGCCAGAAACTGGAAACAACCCAGATGTCCCTCAACAGAGGAATGGATACAGAAAATGTGGTACATTTACACAATGGAATACTACTCAGCTATTAAAAACAATGACTTCATGAAATTCGCAGACAAATGGCTGGAACTTGAAAATATCTTCCTGAGCAAGGTAACGCAGTCACAAAAGAATGAACATGGTATGTACTCACTGTTAAGTGGTTATTAGCCCAAAAGTTCAAAATACCCAAGAGTCACTTTGCAGCAACAGTAGGGCTTAGTGTAAGGTCCTAGATGGAGGACTTGGAGAAGGGACTGAAGGAGCTGAGGAAGTTTGCATTCCCAGGGAGGGAGCAACAGTGGCAACTGGCCTGACCCTTCGATACTCCTGGAGGCTGATCCACCAACCAAAGAATATACATGGAGGAACCCATGGTACTGGCCACATATGTGGCAGAGGAGGGTCTTGTTAGCCATCAGGGGGAGGAGAGGCCCTTGGGCATGAGGGTGTTAGATCCCCCAGTATAGGAGAATGCCAAGGAGGGAAGACGAGAGTGGGTGGGTAGGTGGGTGGGAGAATACCCTCATAGTGACAGGGGGAGAGGGGAGGAAATGGGGAGGTTCCAAAGGGGAGATCTGGAAAGGGGGAAACATTTGAAATGTAAATAAAGTATGAGAAATAAAAAAATAAAATAAAAAAAAAACATTTAGATATTTTGAAAAGTAAGTTAAATGGTTAGCTCTAGATAATTTATACTACAATTTGCAAGTGCATTTAATTTGAGTATGATTCTTCATTTCAATAGATTGTTTTAAAGAAAAAATACTTCTTAGAAGATGAGTATAAAATAAATTTAATCATGCTTAATTTTTCTGAAGACATATTTAAAGTATATTTACTTATGTCAATAGTCATAAATTATATGAAAATTTGTTTTTTAAATTTGCATTTATTTTTGTTTATTTTTTATTTTTTTGAGATAGGGTCTCACTGTGTAGCCATCACCGAGCTCACCATGGTAGTTAAGTTGGCCTCAAACTCACAGCAATCCTACTGTGTCAACCTCCCAAATGGTGGTAACACATGCATGAACCACTGGAACCGGTGATGATCTTACTTATAGTAACTTAATAAGTGAAAATTTTCTGGTGAAAATAAGAACAAATTTATGAAGAAAATCAATCTGTAAATATGTTTATAAATTATATATTTTCATGTTATTGATCTTGCAAGCAAAACATGTAAAGAAATAATAACGTTTCTTATATCTTGAATGTGTCTTATATCTTGCCAAATATCAAAACATAAAAATCATAACTTTAAACATATACTTTCATTTGATTATTATTTAATGGTTTGGTTTGGGGGGGTGGGAAAGGGCGTATTTTATTTTACAGATATTTAGTAGGACATTTAAATATTTCAACAAGCAGAATGTGGGCAGGTCTTTGTCTACTCTTCTTGTAGATCCCACAAATGTTAGAGGTCAACCTTGTTCAGTCACAAAGTGAACCTACAGTTACCAGAAAGTTCTCAGCTAAACAGACTCTTCTTCATGGAATGCCATCATGTCCAGAGCCTCTGAAATGCCTTCTGGAGTTCTGTCACGGGTAATTTCTCTATGGTCCTTGAAGGTCTGTGTGAATCTACCTGTCCTGGGTGGAAAAGAATGAACTAAGTGGAGGCTAGCATGTCCCTGATACTTGTGAGCATGTTTCACCACCCCAGCTCTTTCCAGGGTGAATTAAATCGGTTGAAAGTTGCTGAGACAGACTTTAAACAAGTGCAGATCTTTTGGCAGTGTGTGCAATGTGATTCTTGTGGTGCCAACTTTTGGTAGAAACTGGGTCAGAGGGTGGAGTATGGAGCATGGAGAGGTGGTGTCCTTCAAAGGGAATATGTGCCAACTGAACTACCACAGGAAGAGTCCTCCCGGAGACCCATGGGAAAGTGGCTCAGTTGCCTAGTAGGCTGGTGCACACATTGTTTATTAAGGCTGCAATGGGCACTAACTACCATGTCCAGCATGAGTAAGTATGTGAATTTGACCTATTTATGCATATAAACTAACCCTATCCATCACCATAAAATACATCAGTTCAACTATAAATGAGTATATAAATTCTACCTATTGGCCTATAAACCATCCACCTCTGGACACTGATAGCTATTTTTCAGTGACCAAATGTATAGATTTGAATACTAGTTGTACCAGAAATAAAAATGAGCTGAAAAGAGGATGTCCATTTTGGTTTTTCTTGGAGGAATATTCCAGGGCAAGTCTTTAATCTGGTTTAAACTTCGGTGTCCTATGTTGGGGGATGGGAGGACAGAGATGAGAAAATTATACTGCTTGTTTTGTAAACTAGTGTTAGAATCCAATGAGACTACGGATGACAACACATATTGATTACCACACAGCAGTTTGCAAATACAAAATGCTGGCGCTTCGTTTGCCCTCTGTGAGGTTCCTTTCAGAAACCTAGGACTGATTGCTACTCTACTGTCAGGATCATTGTAACGGGTTATGTGATGTGATTCCTTGGTAAGGTAGACTTCATTTATATTATTTATATTATATTAAGATATACTTCAGATGATGTCAGCCCAGAATTTAATTGTTTTATTTGGTTTGGTTTGTTTGTTCGTTTTCTCTTTTGAGACTGGGTGTCTCGGTGTAGCCCTGACTGTCCTGGAATTCGCTTTGTAGACCAGGATGACTTTGAACTCAGAGATCCACCTACCTCTGCCTCAAGTGCTGGGATTAAAGACTGTACCACCACTGCCTGGCACAGGGCAGAATTTTAAATCACTCAAATCAAATACCAAAACCATTAAAGTATGATTCTAATTGTTTTTGTTTTTTGTTTTTTTAACTTTAAAAACTCAGAGTCCATTCAATAATTTAGGGATGCTTTGGTTGCCTTCCAAGTTCCTATTACTCTACTATTACTCTACCCTCCTTTTCTCATTTTTAAAAATCAGCTTTTCAATGAAAGGAATCCACCAGTATAAAAGTGTCAGGAAATTGCTCCTATCACCAAAAATTCACATTTTTTTTTTTTTTTTTTTTTAAATTTTGGAAGGAAACTCCAGACCACAACACAATAGAAAAAAACTGATTTTTTTCCCTAGCCAACTTAAGAAAGGATTTGGGCTCTTACAATCCAACAGCAAGTTATGTCAGGCCCCCTTATACAAGAAACAGAAGATCATTTTCTTTCTGGAGAAACAGTCTTTAATGCCAAGGGTGTGGGTGGCTTTATGTGACTTCAAGGCTTGTCACACCTGAGTCCATGTGAAGATTTTCTTGTGCATCAAGACAGCACAGACTTGGCTGTAATGTGGGCTGAAGCAGTCACAGGCCCTACCTGTCTGAGCATGTGTGGAGAAATCCTAACACCAGCTGCTTTCCTGGGACCCAAAGAGCATTTGGGACAGGCTTGAGCTCTGCATCCTGATGGTGCTACTAGACCTTTGGGGTAAATTGTGAAATGCCATGAGGTTTCTAACAGAAGGGAGGCTGTTGAGTTTCCTTCAAGAAACTCATTGTAAGGACAGAAAAGGGAAACAAAGACTCCTCAGCCACATACCCTTACGTACCAGAGGGGGAAACAGGTTCAAAACACATTGTGGCTGCTCAAAGCCCAATTCCATCTAGGCTCTGTAAAGTGAGAGTAATACATCAGAACAATAAGAACAATCACCAGGCAGGCCGTAGACCAGAGGTTCTCAACCCATGGGTCTCGACTTCTTTGGGGAGTCAAATGACCTTTTCACAGGGGTGGCAGGTTAGATATCCTGCTTATTGGATGTTTACATTAGGATTCATAACGGTAGCAAAACTATAGTCATGAAGTAGCAACAAAACCAATCTTCTGATCATTTCACCACAACATGAGGAACTGTATTAAAGGATCCAAGCATTAGAAAAGTTGAGAACTGTTAGCATTCTGTCTAAACTCCGCCCCACAGTTGCCTGGCAACAGCTAGGTAGGCGGGACCCACTATAAAAGGGACTGCTTACCCCTCCTCTCTCTCTTGCTCTCTTGCCTCTTGCCCTCCTGCTCCCTCTCTCTCTACATCCCTTCCCCCCTCTCTCTCCACGTGGTCATGGCTGACCTCTACTTCCCTACTCTCTCCCTCTCTCTGCCTTTCTGTGCCTCTACTACCCTCTTAAGTCCCATGCCCTGACTAAACTCTATTCTATACTATACCATTGTGTGGCTGGTCCCTCAGGGGGAAGGGATGCCTTGGCATGGGCCTGCTGGGGCACCCCCTTTCCTCCATGCTTCACCACACTCCCATAGAACATATTCTTCTATATATTTATCTTTTGTATAGACTACAATAGACCATCAAAGATCAGGGAAAGGTCTACTGCAAGTGTTTATATGGAAAAGGACAAAGGAAGGTGTGAAGAGAAAAAACCCACTTCAACTTAATAAAGCATACTTGGACAAGGAATACATTGCAGAATAGGGAATTTGGGGCCAAAGATGGGTCAGAATGTCCCACCAAGCCACCT
This sequence comes from Rhynchomys soricoides, assembly GCA_019843965.1. Taxonomy (NCBI): domain Eukaryota; kingdom Metazoa; phylum Chordata; class Mammalia; order Rodentia; family Muridae; genus Rhynchomys; species Rhynchomys soricoides. The sequence continues at coordinate 10,488,217 of JADRCH010000056.1, read as the reverse complement.
GTGTCAACTATATTTCCAGCCAAAGGAAAGGCAGTGACAAAGAGAAACAACCTGGTTGGCTGCAATTCATATGATCTTCATAGGGTCATGGTCTAATACTTTAGCAGCTAGAGCTCAAGTAATGGCACACTTGCTCGGTTTGTTTGCTGTCTCTGTCCTGATGCTGGTTAGACTTCCATTATCATTCAAGCATAAAGACTTGTTGAGGCAAATGTATTTCGGTTTACCTGTGATGGTTTGTCATGGGTCACCGCTCTTTGTTGCTGTGACCTTTGAAGTAGAAGTGGGGTTTACTAAGAATGAGATGGTTAGAGGACTGTGACCTGGTAGAGCAGTGGTGGCCCTTGGAGGAGAAGGTATCTATAGGACAGGCACATTATTGATTTGTTCCTGATCAAAAGAGGGACACTCCCTGAGGGCATGAGCAGCAACAGCCTTAGGGGCAAAGAACCAACCTTACAATCTATGTAGATAAGAGAAATACTCTGATGTCTGGGTAGTCGTCCAGTGATCTTGAGTATAAATACAGCCTAGAGGGACTTTGGGCTGTTTGCATTTCACTGCTGTTTTCCTGGTTCTCCAGAAGCTAGATAAAGGTTCATGACCCAACAGACAGAGGATGCCACAACCTAACAGTTAACTACTATGTGTTCCAAATGATGTAGTCTTATTAGGTTCTTGTCCATAACTTTCCAGCTACTATTATCACCATCACCATTGTTGCTTTCATTTGTATTCAGCACATATTCTCTGTGTACAGACAAAGCAATGAGAAAAATAGACTCCAGTCCGGTTCTTGTAGAAGTCATAGTCTGCTGTACAGCATGGATAAAGATACACTCGTTGAGCATTTGTGACAGCTCTGTCTTTGAAACTAGATGCCATTAATTAGCTTGGGCACAACAATAAAAAAGTTGAAGAAGTAATTTTTATTCTCCTGTAGTAATAGTTGTCTCTGAGGCTTACTGCCTCAGCAGTTAACCTAGGCCTAGTCCTGGACTCTATGGAGGCTAACTCCATAGAGTCTAATTTAAGCCTCGAATGTTTTCAGCCTCTGAGATTTACTGCTGAATAAGCTGACCCTTTCTAGTTCTTTCTGAGCTCTTACTAGCTGATTCAACTCAGCTGTTCTGGCTCAAACTCCTCTCTAAGCTGACTGATTCAATCTAGCTTCTCTCAGTTTCTTACTGAATTGCTCTGCTTGGCCTCATACTAATTCTAATCTTCTGGCTCCTTCTTGCTTTCTGGATCATTCTATCTTTACCTCTGTCTAGCTTGTTCTCTCTTCAGCTTGAGTCTGTAAAGCTCCCCCAGTAAAATTGCCTCCTTCCTCTCTCTGTGCTGAACCTCAGGTAGCTTCCCTTTCATCTCCATTCTTGTGAGAGTTGGGCATATCCTACTCTATGAAATCTTTCTCTGATTTGTCACTTTGTCTGCCACTCAATTAGACATAACTTTCAAGCATGGGGCTTCCTTCTACAAACTAACTTTACTTTCATTGTTGGTGTGTACTAAAGATGTGTCTGTATTCCAGCCAGAGGGATTAAAAGTGTGTGCTACGAGTGAGCCACACCACAACTAGAAATAAGTTTTTTTCAGAAGACAGCACAATCTCAGAGTTTACAGTTTGATCAAATATCCTGCAACAAAGAAAAATAAAGACCTCATGTTCAAAGTACATGTGTTAGGGGAAAGAAGCAATAAACACAAACAAATGAACAAAATTACTATAGATAGTGAGTCTAAAGCTCTATGAACAGATAAGCATAGAAATGTGATTAAGAGTTGGAAGAAAATCATGGAGGGCTTGCAGTTTCATAAGGTCTCATTAAAGACATGACATAGGGTGGTGGGGGACAGGGGATGCTAGAGAGCAATCATGCTGGGAGAAGGTTCACAATGGCTTTTAACTCCAGCTGCAGGGGACATAATGTTACTGTGAGCACCTGCACTCACATGCAGCACTCCTAAAAGTATACATAATTTAAAATAAAAATAAATACTTTTTTTTTAAAAAAAAGAAAAGACAATATTTGAACCTAAAAGTTGAACTAAGGGAGATGCCTAAATATCTAAAGATCTGTGGATTAGTATTTGGGCAGAAATTGCAACAAAATGAAAGGCTCCTTAGGCCAGAGAACATCCTACTGTGCTGAAGGGACCGAGGTAACCTGCGAGCTAGAAGCGGGTGAGGGAGGAGGAAGTAAGATGAAGTTGGTTTGAAGAATCGGGAAGGGCTAACCTTGGACTCGGAATGTCAGTCAGAGGTCAAATGCTTGCCCAACATATGTGAATATCTGAACACCTGCCTATGCCAGGGAACACTAGGATACTGCTGCAGTCATCAGTGTGGATTCAGTCTCCCCTTTTCCTGGCTAAAGGATTACTTCTTCAGATTGGCTGTCTAGCTACTGCTGCTTTTCCAAAGGCTCATGGAAACTAAATTTCTATTCACCTATATCTCACATTAAAGGCTATCCTATGATAACTTTATATATATACACATGCACAGCCTGTGATATAACAGAGTCTCAGTAATAGGGGATGCAACAGGGGAGTAGAGATGTCTTTTGGACCCAGTATAACCCAAGGAACAGTAGAGTAAGATGTTGAAGATGACCACAGTATTATGTAGGAGGCACACATTTGTTTATGGGAACACTTGTGAAAATATCCAGGGGATCCCAGAAATACTGGAGAACATAACCCAATCTGTAAAACTGAAAGAGTAGGCACACCAAATGATGGAGTGGATTTGGAGAGATGTAACTGCCATCCAAGGCTGGCTGAAGGAATGTACAACAGACTAACGTTAGAAAACACAATTTCAAGCTATACCTACCATATGACGGAGCTTCTCTACTCCTGGGCATTTGCTCTAGAGAAAGTCAACAATACTTCATACCAGTAACTGTAGGTGAATTCTCGTAGCAGCTTCATATGTAACAACCTCAAACTGAAAAGAATTCTAATGTCGACAATCACAGAAACAGAAATGGATTAGCTAGCTGTGTTTGTCATAAATGGAGTGGACATCAATACACACAGCCCCATGAATGAATCTCAAAATCAGCATGAAGTCAGTCAAAATAAGGCAAAAATGAATTATTTTATGATTCCATCTATATTAAGTTGTGCAAAATGCTAGCTGATGCAGTCTTATAAGATCCATGTGTTCCTAGGGCACGTGTGGAAAGATATGTGGACGGGAGGAAGAGTCAAGGACCCATGAAAAATAGTCAGTTCTTTGTAATTTTATCTAATATAAAAATCAAAATATATAATTTAAATATGGATGATTTATTGTGTATACCATCTGTATAAAACTATTCTTTCAATCATGCATGTTTTAGATATTCACCTCCTTCAAAGGTCTATTACAAAATTGATATATTCTCCCTCACTGATGAGCTAGAGATCTTTAACCTATGCTTAGTCCAGTTCCACCTTTGCACTCTGCCCTTGCATCCTTTCCACTCAGCATATGTGCACGGGACAGAACTCTCCTCTCCTGTCTTCCTGCTGTAAAATGCTATAAAGAACTCTAACACTCTGAGTGGCGATTTCCTTGTTTGAGTCTGCTTTTTACTATGCCTTTCCAACTGCAGACTTTGATGTATCAATGTTAAGAATCTAAGAGAAGTTATCCTGCAAAATGTCCTTTCGACATAGTTCAATACTTTTATATAGTTTGTGGAAGGGGAATCACAGAAGGAAAAAAACCAAAAAACCAAAAACAACCCAGTGACATGACAAGTATCAAGGCTTAAAGCCAAGCATCTGAGACCCTTTCAAGACCTACCGTGAAATATCTTTATGTATCTGAAGGAAAGACATGAAAGTAAAGATCCAGTGACTAGCTGCAGAACTGCTGGGTGCTGGAGAAGGAGCAGAATTAAGCCAGGGCATCACTATTCTCTGTAGGAGTGGAGCTATAGGAGGTGGCTCAAGGGGCTAGGGAAATAGCTTAACTGGTAAAGTACTTTCTTGCAAGCATAAGGACCTGAGTTCAGTCTTCAAACCCATGTATAAAAGCTGGGTGTGGTAGCCTGTGCTTGTAATCCAAACTCTTGGGGAAGTAGAAACTGAGAATCCCAGGTGCTAGCTAGTTAGCCACTTTAGCCTAACTGGCAAGTACCAAGACAATTGAGAAAACCTGGCTCAAGACAAAGGGTTTGGCATTTGAAGCTGACCTCAGTCCTACACCACACACACACACACACACACACACCCACACCCACACCCACACCCACACCCCTTCACACATACACACACTCACACAACACTCACACTCACACACACACTCTCACACAACAAACTCACATTCACATGCATACACATTCACACACACACCTGCTCACATACATGTGCATATACAAATATTGCTTGAGAGAGAGACCGAGCTCATAGATATAACAACAGGAAAGACATCAAAGACTTTAAAAATCTGGTATATACTTTTAGAGGGTCATTTGAAAAAGGACAGAGCAAACGTGAAGAGATAAATGGTGACGGTGTTATCATGTTGTGTGTCAAGGAGGAACCAATGTGTTTAAACAGAATGACAGGAGAAATGTGTAACTGAGTGGTAGAGCATTTGCCTATTAGCTATCAGGCCCCAAGTCAACTCCACATTAAAATAAATGGGGAGTGCATTGAAGAAACATAATGAGAATAACAGTGTAAGCTTAGGAGATGACATGATTGGATGTGTGGTTCTGTGGTCACGAGTGATGCCTTGGGTTTAATCCTCAGCACCATAAAATAAAGGGAAAGTGGGACTTGAAACTGTCATGAAAACCGGAAGCAGAGGGCATTTTGCACTGTTTGGTGTTGCTTTATTAATTGATCCACAGCCTCATATCCTCCAGTATGTCTTCCCAGCACATAGCCATTAAATGCTAGATCTTACTCTCCTGGTAATTAATAATCACCAATTTGTCAGGATCTAGAATCACCTAGGAGACAAGCTGCAAGAACGCGCTTTGAGGGAGATTCTAGATTGGTTTGGTCAAGGTGAGACAACCCAAATGTAGGTGGCACCATTCTCTGGGCTGGGCTCCTGGACTGAATGGATGGGACAAAGAAGGTTGCACCAGTACGTCTCTCTGCTTCCTGACAGTGGGTGTGGTCAGACAGCTGCCTTAAATTCATGTTGCCCTGACTTCCCTGCCCTGTAATTGTGAGCCAAAGTAAACCCTTTTTAAAATCATTTCCACCTAGGATTTTGTCACAGTAATGGACAAAGTGACTAACAATGCTTTCTGTAGGGATGGTGCACAGCTCTATAGTAGAGCTCTTGCTTAGCATTCCCAAGGCCCTGGGATTTGATTTCCAGCATTGCAAACAAATTTTGAAGTAATAAACATTACTGAGAGACAGTCTGCTTGCAAACACTAGGCTAATTCTTCCATTCTCCCTAGACGTAATTCCTTCCAGAATCATCCACAATGTGATTACATTTAGCAGTAAGGCCTATAAAGAGGTAATTAGGATGGAGTGAAGTCATAAGGGTGGAGTCCTAATCCAAGAGGATTTATGTCCTTATAGGAAGAGCTACCACAGATGATTTGTCTCTGCCCCCACACAGGAAACAAACACACAGCAACAGAAACACCTTATGCAGCCAGGGGAACTGACACCACCTCCATTACTAAGGGAAAAGGCTTCATAAGCAACTATCCCTGTTGTTGTCTCCCCTTGGGTTTCTAGCCTCCAGTTGAGAAAAATGTATCTATGTTTAGGTCACACTTTCTCTGGAATTCTGTTCTGGCAACAAAGAGGATGAGTCCATCCTCTTACCATGAAGATGCATGTCTGTCTGGTTCACTCAAAATATTCAGCATTTTAAGAAATCCAGAAAGGGACCTCATCTCCTGCTCAGCAGCTATTTTCCTTTCCCTTTCTTGTTTTTCTTTCAGTTCTCTCCAGGCAAACTTCCCGGGTCTGGGTAGAATGCAGAATACATAGGTGATGCTGGGCCATTAACATGTTCCAATACAAGGCAGTTGATTATTCAAATTACATCCCATTCCACTCTGAAGTTTTGGCAGGAGCATTTCAGGTGTTAGCTGCTTGGAGCTGTCTGGGCCTGCCTTTGTAAAATGGAACGTTCTTTTAAAAAACGACTTGTATCCATCAGAGAATGATGCCTGTCTTTTAAAATAACTAAATGAAGATTTATGATGCAGAATCTGTAGCTAGGCTTCAGAGCATTTGATCTCAACATCCTATGGACACACTTACCTCTGGATCCATGTGTGAGGACACTGTCAAATAAGTCCTCAATCAAAGATCACAGGCCATTCATTGACTTAAGAAGATGAACTACTAAGTCCATTTGAGACTATTAAGAGGTCTCTATCTTTGAGACCTCTGCCCAAGAAGTCTAAACTTCTTGGCTATAGCATTTCACCAGTTCAGCATGAGATCCTTTACATTCTTTCATTTTTATCCTGTTTTGTGTCTTTGTATTTAAATCAGATAGCTGGGCTACTAGCTCCAGCTACTACAGAAGCTGTTGTACAAGGACTGCTTCAGCCCAGAGGTTTGAGACCAACAGAGAGAGACAGCCATTTCAAAACACAAGATAAAACAAAATAACAAAAATCGACAACTTAGGATTCTTGTAGGTAGTGAATTGGGACCTGCTTTTTTTCTGAGATTTTTTTGATTATATACATTTAATGAAATTACTGATAGAGTTGGACTCGACCTACTGTTTTGATAATGTTTCTCCCTTTGTTTTTGCTTCTGTTTTGAATCCGTCTTTGCACGGATTACCTGCTTTTTCACTTCCACTCTTTTGCTCACCAGTAGCAACTACTTTTTTGTTTGCTTGTTAGTTTTTACTTGTTTGTCATTTTTCTTTTGTTTTTAGTGATTTCTTTCGGCTTTTAATGACACTATAGATATATGTTTTGGATCACATACATTATTTCGGTGTGTATACTCATTGTAGATTCAGAATTATTCTATCAGAGAACTTTCTTTACTGTATCTTGTATTCCAGTCCTACTTGTGATAAATCATCCTTCCTATGTTTTCATCTTTATTTTCCCCTCATAATGAATGCCGCCTTTGGTGGATGTAGAATTTGTCTGGGCTGCCTTATTTTTAATTTACAGTATTCTGAAATAGGTTTTACATTTTGCATCATTTCTGACAGGAAGTCTGATGTCGTCTTCATGGTTGTCTTCCTATGGGTAACTGCCTTTTATCCTTTAGCTGTTTTGAAGATTTCTCTTTTCATAACCAGTTTTAAACAATTTAATTATGTCCCTATAATACTCATACATTTGGGAGGTATTCTCAACGTCGTTCAGCCTGTTGTTGGTTTGTAGTGTTGGTCACAGTTGAACAGACTGCCCAGCTTGTCCTGTCCCCCCTCATTTCTTTTAGGAATTCCAGTTGTATGTACATTTGGCCACTTTGTTTCACAATCCGCCAATGCTTTTGTTCAAGTTTATCCCTCTGTGTCTAATTTTATGTATTCTAAAATAAAGACTTCGTTTTACTATCTGTAGTTGTGTTTGGGTGTGTACGTCTGTGGTAAATGCACCTGAGTGCAGATATCTCAGATGATCCGGATTCCTCCTGGAGCTGGAGTTACCAGAGACTGTGAACACCTGATGTGGGGCTTCTGCTAAAGCAAGACGTGCTTTGAAATGCTGAACCATCTCTCCAGCCCATCATACAGTTTGCAATTGTGTTTTCAGGCCGAGTGATGGTTTTTTTTCTTTTCCCCACAAATTGACTGCTAACCCACATCATGTAATTTCTATTGCATAATTCATTCCTAGACATGTTTTGTTTTTTCTCACACACTCTGAATTTCTTAATAAGTTTATAGATTTCCCTCTTAGTTTTCGGAATGCATAAAATATAGCACAAATTACTATTTGAATATGTCATCTTTGTGTCATTTCTGGTCTGTTTTGATTGATCCCTTCCCCCACCCCACTTAACAGTTACATTTTCTTGTTTTCAAAGTCTGGTGATTTTTTTTCTCCATTAGATAAGAATGTAAAGACAACCCTGTTTTCTTTTATCTCTATAAATATTACTGAGCTGTGTTCTAGTCTATAGTTAAATTTCATGTTGATAGTCTGATCTTTTTAAGGTTTGCTTTTCAGCTTTTATGCCTGACCAAAAAGGCTTTAGTTTAAAGACTAACTTTGCATTAAACCTTCTGTCTCTGTGGGTTCTACATTCATGGATTTAACCAACGGTAGACGAAAATAAAATGTCTTACCTGTGTCTGTATTGAACAACTTGTCAATATTCCTTAAATAACACTGTATAACATCTATGACACATCTGTATTGAATTGGGTACTATAAATGATGTATAAACGATCAAGTTTAATGTAATCTGGACGCTGGGAGATTAAAGCAGATGCCTTTAATCTCAGCCTGTTCTGCAAAGGGAGTCAGTTCTATGGCAGCAACGGGTACACACACAGTGAGACCCTACCTCGAAAATAAAAACAATCAAGCTCCCCTCTCCCACCAAAAGAAAATAAATGTATACAGGAATAGAGCATAGGTTGTGTATAAAGATAATGCGTCTTTATTTAAAGACTTAAGAGTATCCACGGATTTGGGTATCAGCAATTTGTGACAGAGGGCATCTCTTACTGATTGAAGATGAGTGTTCTGGCCACAGCTGTAGCTTCTAAACCAAGCATCAAGCGCAAACCAAAACAAAACCACAGCATCTGCCCTCCCCCTCTTCCCTCCGCAGAGGAAACCGTTCCCCTGGACCACACAGTCCGCTAGGGGAGCTGGGTACTAGTGAGGAAGCTCAGAGAAGCTTTTCTCCTAAGAGCAGCTAAGCTCAGTAACTGAGACAGCATCACAGGGATGAGGTGGGGGGAGGAGGGTTCGGAGAGAGGAGCTCAGTTAGGGAAGTCCCGACAGGGAGGGGACTAGAATCCTAACAAAGGAAAGGGCGGGTGTTCGGTTGAAGACGAGGCCAGTGCTCCCTGGAGGGCAGTGGAAGGGCCATCGGGGAAGCACCAAAGAAATAGGCCCTGACCACCCCTGGCCGCACCGCCGCCGGCCAGTAGGGCGAGTGTGCCAGCGAGTCCACTCCAGGAGACGTGGGTAATTCCCCGGGCCGCTAGAAGTGGGTGCATCCGGCCTCAACGCAGGAGGCGGTGCGGTGCTGCCCAAGGAGCCAATCACGACCCACGCTGCCACGTGACGAGCCGTAACCAATGGGAGGTGGCGGTGAAGGCCGCGGGGAAATTCAAACGTGTTTCCGGAGAGGGGTTGGGGCGCCGCTGTTTGGTCTGCAGCTTGGCTTTCTGAGGTGGGTACAGCAGAGCGGGCGTTGCAGAGAGGCTGCAGCCGGCGGGAGGCTGCTGGGTGGCGAGGGCGGCGGTGAGCAGGCGCAGGGTCCCCCGGCCAGGCGGGCGGGTATGGCCTGTGGGCCCCGGGCTGGTGGAGGGGGAGCAGGGCCCAGAAGCGGGTGTGCCGTGCGGACCGGGACTGGTTGTGCAGCTCTCAGGACCTGCCCTCGTGGTGGCTGGGAACTGGGAGGAGGTGGGGAACCCATTGCTGCCTTCCTTTTTATTGTAACACTCCACGGTGGCCATGATCTTGAGTTACTGCGTTGTGAAGCATCGCAGACAGTGACAGACTGCCGACTGTTTTCCAGTAACTAACACCATCATGCAGATGACCAAAGCATGTGCTCTAGTACTGTGACAATACCTTGATCCTTGCATTAGAATGATAAAAGCACAAATCACAGTTTTGTCTGGGACGAACTGCTGAAAGTCAGTTATCTGTAGAAGGATGCGTAATGCTATCAATGTCAATATTTACACTGGCAGAGTAGGCGACCAAAGGGACAACTTATTACCAGACAGATTCCTTATGTTTCCTCTGTCCTTACCAGAATCTTTTTTTTTTTTTTAAATGATGAAATCTAGTGACCGCCCAGAGAAAAAACTTTCTAGAAAAAAGTGAAAGGAAGATATTCAGTGAAATGAAGCTGTAAAGGGCAACAGTTGAATGTGGTGGTTTTATATATATGTATATTGTATATATGTATACACACACACACCCCTAGTGCTTGGGAGATGAACCAAGACCAGCTGCAGAAACAGAGAGAGATCAACACCCTTATTGAAAACACAAAAATGGGCAACATTTTTTCATGTGGGCAGTATCTTCCAGGTTCACACAGTGTAACCTCAATGGTATTTTATACAGGGAAGAACAGATGTGTTTGGTTGGTCGAAACTTTTCTGGTAAAGTACAAGCTTGTGTGTTTTGTTACTCTGGTTTGATTTTGGTGCACCACTAACACTTACCTAATTACATTTAGATATGTTTACAAAACTAATGTTCTATCTTTATTCAGAAGATGAGTTACAATTTAGAAATGGAGGCTGAAGAGTTAATTGGCAGAAATTTGACGATTGATTCCATCATGAACAAAGTGAGAGATATTAAAAATAAGATAAACGAAGACCTTACTGATGAGCTAAACTCAATTAAAGTTTGTGTTGATCACACAGGTGAGTTTTTCTTTTCTTAAAAAACAAACAAAAACCTTTGAGAGCCTCTAAGGTAAAGGTGAGAAGTATTAACCACTTTGTGTTGCCTAATGTAGTTGTTCTTGTTTTCCTCAGTAATTGATGGTTATCCATTAGACTGTACTTCATGCTTTAGCTTCTTTTGTCTGGAAACATTACAAAGATTTTTGCTAGAGAGAGAAACAAACAGACACACCAAACTTGAGAATCTGAGGCAGAATGATCTCAAGTTTGTGGCCAGTGTGGGAAACACAGTAAGATCCTGTCTCAAAAACAAAAGAACAAAAAAAGAATTGTCATTCACTAGTGTGCTCTCGGGTTCTCTTAACTCTTTTGTTACTGCCTGCTAGCTTTGTTGGCTACTTTGCCTGAAATACACACACACACACACACACACACACACAGGGTTTTTTTGTGTGTGTGTGTGTGTGTTTGTTTTGACTGTTCCTTTTTTGCTGTGATCCAAGGAAGGCTCACCAATCTTACTGAAGTTATTTTATTTATTCATTTTATTTTACGTGTGAATGTTGTACCTGCATGTATATGTATGTACCACTTTCATGCTTAGTGCTCTTGGAGGTTAGAGGAGGGCATGGGATCCCCTGGAACTGGAGTTAGGGATGGTTGTGAGCCATCATGTGTTGACATTGAGAATGGAACCTGGGTTCTTTTCAAGAACATAAAAGTACTCCTAACTGCTGAGCCACCTCTCCAGTTCTCTGAAGTTACATTTCATCTTAACACCAAATACTGAACGTGAAGTATCTTCCTATTAGTCTGGTAGCTGCACCCCTCCTTCCTGTCTTACCCTGTTCTAGCTAGAGGTCTCTGTTAGTCCCCAATAGGCATTCACTTTTACCTCTCTGGTCTTTGTAAATGTCTGTCTTTATGGCCTTCCCTGATAAATTTGTTTCAGATAGTTACCTACTGAGATGGGGGTGTGTCTCCCATCTTCTTTTCCTGTATTGTTTGCACAGCCCTTGTTCACTTCATGCATTTGTGTATCGGTTATTGATCTGTTCTCTACTAGAATGTCATTTCCAGTCTGTTGTTATATCTAGTACTTAGATTAGCCTGATATGAAGTTGTTGCATACCGAATGAGCGAAAAGCCTCATATAGTGTAACACTAGTTTTGTAAGTCTTCCTATGTCTCAAATGGTTGATGTCATTTAAATGGCCAACATGGATATTAGCAGGATAAAAACAGACACGCTGTGCTCCATCTTTTTAAACTGGGTTAAAACCCTACTAGCTACATGAATTGTGAGGGCAGGGTAAAATTGACAACAGTGTCTGAATGCTTACTGAAGTTTAATTCAAAAGCAAATGTGCAATAAACCCAAGGTGCCTCTGCCTGTGCTTACCCATGCTGCATTGCTCAGCTGGGCAGTAGCCTAGGGTCCAAGCACATAATGTGGGCACTTTGCACTGTGCAGAGTGTCCCACCACTCAGTGCCTGCAAAACCTTGGCTTAGATTTGAGATGATTGTATATTATAAATTGTCAGATCTTTACTGTACATACAGAGGTTCTTTCTTTTACAGAAGTGCAATAGTTTAATGATGAAAAAACAGGACTTTTTTTTTTTTTAAACATTTTCCTACTGTTATTCTTACATGTATCAAATTATTTTATCTTTGGAATATAATATGTTAGAATAATTAATTTTAAAAATTGTAGATTTACTGACTTGAATTTAATTAAATATTGTTAAATTCATTTGTTCTTGGGATTAGAACAGAATTTCCAAGCTTTTCTAAAATTGCCATAAGCATATTTCTTCCACTTGTGCTACATATTTATGGTAACCTGCATTCTCAGCATTGCTGGTAATAGACTCAAAATACTGATTAAGTCTGAAGAACACTAAAGATGCTCTGTACCCTGCAATTTCAGATATTCAGCCAAAACCCAATTACATCCATCTCATGAGTACACATGCTTTTATTCTTAATAAATAACAAAATTATATATGTAACAGAATTATTTTAAGGTAAGTTGATTTGTGAAATTGACAGTAAATGTTCAATTTGTATACTTATTTTATATACCTGTATTCCTGGTAGTTGCTTAAAAATTTTCCTCAGGTAAAAAGGTATTACAGGTGGGAAGAACTCTGTTCACTAGTAAACCTGCTTCCCAGAGGCCTGAGAAATCGATCTCCAAATCACAAATGGCAAAATATGTAGGTATTTCACAAACTAACTTGTTAGGAAATTAGTAGAAATAAAACTGAAAAATTAAACCAGTCGGTGGTGGTGGTGCACACCACTGATCCCAGCACTTGGGATGCAGAGAGAGGCAGGTGGATGTCTGAGTTTCAATCCAGCTTGATCTACAGAGTGAGTTCTGCAGCCAGGGCTGCAGAGAGAAACCCTTTCTCAAAAAAACAAGCAAAACAGAACAAACAAAACAAACAAAAAATCAACCAAACTAAAACTGAAAAAACTAAGTTGTTAGTGTTCAGCCAGATTAGATTGAGCAGTCGGAAGTCAGGAATGAGCTGCCTTGATGGACAGCAGAGAATAATTAATTAATAATTAATAAACTAATAAAAGATGTCCTAAGTAGGAGGCTGCCGTTCAGCACTAAATATGCGTTAGTTACCAAGTGAAAATTATGTTTGGAAGACTTAGTCCACTGCTGTGCATACTAGGCAAACCAGACATGGTTGTCAAGGTAGAGAGTTAAGAGGTTCAAGGTCATGCTTAGCTAAGTATTGACTTGAAGGCCACCCTGGGTTACTTGGCCCTGTTATAAAAATAAAACAAAAACCATCTGAAGTTTACTCTTCTCTGCTATGGCTTTGTTTGTTTGTTTGTTTGTTTGTTTGTTTGGAGACAGAGTCTCTCTATGGAGCCCCAGCTGTCCTGGAACTGCTCTGTTGACCAGGCTGATTTCAAACTCATGGAGATCGACCTGCCTCTGTCTCCCCAGTGCTGGGATTAAAGGTGTGCAATACCATGCCTAGCTTGAAGTTTATACTTGCTTTTGCTATGTATGATGGAATTCCACAGCAAGAAAGCTGACCCCCACAAGAAGCCCTGTAGGTTCTGAAGGCATGGATTGATGAGACCAGGAAATTAGCAAGATATTTAAGAGAAATGTAGGTAACTTGGAAAGGTATCTTGTCTCTTTCTCAGTTATGTTTTTCTCCTTATTCATATAACTCAGAAACTGTTAACCAAATTATGATGGTTGAGAACACCCCAGAGAACTGGTTGAATTTCTTGCTGAAACTAGAGAAAAACAGCCCGCCTCTAAATGATGCTCTTTTAAATAAGCTGATTGGTCGGTATAGTCAAGCAATTGAAGCCCTTCCTCCAGATAAATATGGCCAGAATGAGAGCTTCGCTCGGATACAAGTGAGACTTGCTGAATTAAAGGCGTAAGTATTAGCATTGAAACTACATGTAACCAACTATGTATGTACTATAACCCAGAGAGACAAGGTAAAAACATGCCATTTATATTTTTTAAACTAGTTCTTTTGTTTTTAATGTAAATTTTTTTTTCTGTGGACATAGATCACTCATACAGTTTGGACATTTCCTAAAATGGTACAAAGTTTAACTTAGTTTTTTATTTTGACATAAAAAAGAATCATCTACATCTTTAAAAAGAGAAGTTATCACGTGTACTTGTTATAAAATCTTTGATTTTATACATTTGAGCCTAATCTTTTGTTGCAGTATTCAAGAGCCTGACGATGCTCATGACTACTTTCAAATGGCCAGAGAAAACTGCAAGAAGTTTGCTTTTGTGCATGTATCTTTTGCACAGTTTGAACTGTCTCAAGGTAAGCCGAAAATAGCATGTTCTACTGTAACATTAATATCGAATCATAGGTTTGAAGTGAGATATTAAAGCAAAGATAGTACAGTTGATGAGAGGAGAACATGGGACGGGGGTGCCCCTAACATAAGTCCGGAGCATTGGCTGTGCGGTCCTTATACTCACAAGGAACGTTCTGTAGGAGTAAGTGCGAACATTGCATTTGGTTCCTTCTCTCAGGATACATCTCAAGGAATGTTCTTTTCCCATTGAGTGTTTGTAGAATAAAAGATAAGACATTTTAGCTGGCATTTAGATAGTCTTGTCCAGGCTGTGGCTTCATAGCACTGGGTGTGTTAAATAATGCTGTAACATGGAGCTGCTGGTTCTAGTACGCCACTGCAAGGGCGCTTTGTCTTGCTTATGTGATTCCTCATAGTCTACCTTTTGAGTTAGGTCCAGGACATCATTTCCCTGAAACATTTTGACCCTAGCTAGCCCTTTGGTTGGTTCCTCACCCCCAACCCCATCCCCTTTTTCTGGGGATCTTTGGCTATACCCTCAGAGTATCCTCTGCTAAATCTTTTTCTCCTCTGCTTATTTGTGCTGGTATTCTGATTTCCTATAGTAACCAGTTGAGCATTACTACTGCTAACAGCATTTCTCTGATGGCACCTAAAGTAAGGTTTGTACAATGCAAGCTGCTCCCTAGGATTGAGGTAGGGAAAATATAACGCAGACATGTTTGAGATTCCTGAGTTTACCTATGGGGTTCCTAAGTCCTAGTAATTTAAATATGTAGTCAACTGTGTACATGTAAAACATACATTTCCCTCCTAGACAAATGGTCTGGTCAGGCCATTAAGACCCTATGGCCTTTCAATGGTAACTGTCATTCTTAGATCTTAGAACAGATAAATTGAGCTAAACAACTAAATCACTGAAGTTTGGCAGTAGCCACCAGATCAAAATTGTGATTGTTCTGAACAGGGTGGATAGATCGACTACTAGGAGGTAAGGCAGCTTCTTGAGGCTGTGCACTGACTGCTGTGCGTACTTAGAGGGGAACGGCATTCAGAGTTTGCATCAGGTTCTCTAGTGGATTTTTGACCTGTGTTAATAAGGCCTTAAATTACTGGTGCTTCTCTAACTCACCGTTCTCAGTAAACACATGGATTTAATCGTTACCGTATCTTCTTTACAGTTTGTAAGTTGTAAGCAACTAGAGGTTTTCTCTTACTAAACATTTTTAGTTTTTAAAGTTTTTCTTATGGGCATATATTGGATGTTGAGCATATCTCTCGTACCTCACTTCTTTCTACCTTTCCTTCCCCTCTTTAATCATCTTGGTTGCCCTAGACAATTTCACTTCTACTTGCATGCATATATGTGTTACTGTATAAAATATAGGACCATAAAAGAGGGGAAAAAAAGACATCTAAGGTTGGCTTAATTTACCTAATATGATTGCCTCTAGCTGTATCCATGTTCCTGCAAAGGTCATACCTTTATTCTTTATGGCTGAAGATAATTTCATTGTGTGTATGTACCACATTTTGGTCATCCATTTCTCTGTTAGATATCTGTATTGGCTTCACAGCTTAGCTGTTGTACATAGTTTCTTCTTTTATGTGTATGAGTATTTTCCCTGCATGTATGTACTTACACCATGTACGTACCTGGCACCTACATCAGTCAGAAGCAGGCATTGGCCCCTGGAGTTAGTAAATGGTTGTGAGCTGCCATGTGGGTGCTCTGTGTATAGTGCTGCAGTAAACACTGATGTGAAGCATCTCTGTGATGCATTGAATTGCAGTCCTTTGGGTAAATAAATATCCAGAAGAGGTAGAGGTGGGTCATCTCTTAGATCCGTTTCTGGTGTTTTGAGAAACCTTAGTACTGATTTCCACAAAGGTTGGACTAGTTTATATTTTCATTAGTGATGGCATAAGAATTCTCTTTTGTCCACATTTGCACCAGCATTGTGTGTGTGTGTGTGTGTGTGTGTGTGTGTGTGTGTGTGATGACTCCCATTCTGACTGGAGTGAGATGGATTCTTGATGTAGTTTGATTTGCATTTTTCTTTGGCTAGTGAAGTTAAACATTTTTCATGTATTTATTGGCCACTTGTATTTCTTCCTTTATGACTATCTTTTCATTTTTTATTGATTTGATTGTTTTCTTGTTGCTTAGTTTTTTAAGTTCTTTGTATATTTTAGATAGTAGACCTCTATTAGATGCACAACTGGCAAAGAACACCCATCTTCTCTACTTGATTAACTATTTCCTTTGTTGTACAGAAGCTTTCTATGTCACTTGCCAGTTTGGGTCTCATTTTCTGAGCAACTAGGGCTCTACTGAAGTGTTTTTCATACGTGATATTCTCAATACTCTAAGTGCTATATACATAGCATTGTAGCCCATGATTCTATGCCTGTTGATAACACCCTGTGTGCTACGTGATGTACACATTAAATATTTACCAACTACTAGAGATCAAGTTTGTATTTGAAAGGAAATTGGGTATCGTCTGTGGCTGAATAAATTTTGTTGGTTATTTTGTATTTTGGCAGTAGTATAGACGAGTCTAACAGCAGATGTTACTTAATTAGCCCTTTAACTTTTTTAAAAAAATAAATCCTTTTGCTAGAAGAATTTTTAGCAAATTTTCAGCCTTGATGACTAAATGTTACTATGAGTAGTATGATATAACAAATGCTTGCTTTAATACGGAGAGTACTCAAGATGCTTCTAATTACTGAAGAGTGTGTGTGCGTGTGCACATGTGCGTGCGTGTGTGTGCATGCGCATGTTTGCTAATTTATTACACTTCTAAATGGTTTTCAGTGATGACAGAAGTTAACTGTATGTGTGACAAGTGAGAAATTGTTTATTTGCTTATGGGCAAGTCTAATCTTTCCACTAGGTCCTAATGAGTAAATAAGAAGCTGGGTATAGTGGGCAAAGGATGCTGCATCAAATAACAGTTATTTTTTCTCTCTTAGGCAATCTTAAAAAAAGTGAACAGCTTCTTCATAAAGCTGTAGAAAGTGGGGCGGTGCCGCTGCAGATGCTAGAAATTGCCATCCATAACTTACACCTCCATAAAAAGCAGCTGCTTTCAGAGGAGGACAAAAAGAGTTTATCAGGTGGTTATAAAGTGTGCTGTGCTGTGCTGGAGTGGTAAATTCAGATTCAGGATACTTTAAAGAAAAAAAATTATTTAGGTATAATGTTTAAAAACCTAAAGTTAAGTTGTAGGTGTATAGGAGGTAAGCTGTTCAGAAACAAAAGATCCTTACTGCGCTAACCTTGTGTTGGTAACTCCTTAAAATTGACTTAGTCAAAGTAAAGTGGTAGCCTTTTACTCTTGGTGAAAGACAGACTTTTGCCCTGGGGACAAAGCTGTATGTGTGAAGATTTAAAGGGACAGTTGTAAAGAAGTGTATTGATGACAGACATGCTTCCATGTCCCGCATGAAGGCTCTTACCTAAGTTGTCTTAAAAATATTCCTATTTGTGAGATTACTCTTTTTTGTAAATTTAATCATAATTGTGAAATTTTTACAGCATCTACAGTACTACCTGCCCAAGAATCATTCTCCAGTTCACTTGGAAATTTACAGAATAGGAACATGAGCTGTGATTCTAGAGGACAGGCTGCTGCAGCCAGGATTTTATATGGGTAAGCAAATGCATTCAGCTCTTTACATGATTATCTTTGGTATTTTCACACTAGTGTAATAACTACATTCAGCAGTAAAATGAAGATACATTATTAGTATTCTCTGGGGAAAAAATCACAGCTATTTTCTTTTTCTTCAGAGAGAACGTGCCTCCGCAAGATGCAGAAGTAAGTCATCGAAATCCACTAAAGCAAACTAGCAAAACTAAACGGGTAAGTTGTTTTGAGTCTACTTAGAGGAAGGTGGTGGTAGTGAATTCTTTATGTGTCCCAGTTGGCTACTTAATCTTTCAAATCATTTTTAGTCATGCCCCTTTGGAAGAGTCCCAGTTAATCTTGTAAGCAGCCCAGACTACTATGTTAAGACAGATGGTTCAGCCGTGCCACAATTTATAAAAAGGTAGGTTTGAGTTTGGGTTTTTAAAATTGGTTTGTATGTAAAGATTGCTGTCAGAATGTCTTACTTTATTACCAAGTAATAATAGGACTAATTAATTTTGTTTGGTAGTTGTATGGACTGACCCTAGGGCCGTATCTATGCAAGTTCTCTGCCATTCACGTACATCCATGTCCCTCTTTATACTGTTTGTATATTTGAGACCAGATTTCACTAATTCTCTTAGGCTAGCCTTAAACTCTATATCCCAGCCATGATCTGTGCCTCCTCAGTTATGGGTGTTCGTGTTCACCAGGCTTGGCATAATTACATTTCTTTGCTATTAGAAGTTAATGGTTTCTCTTTTGGTTTGTTTTTGTTCTTTGAGAAAAGTTCTTCCATGATGTCTGGTAGTCCTCCTGCTTCTGTCTCTTTGATGCTGGATTTACGGATATGTACCTCCATGTCTGGCTAAAGTAAATTTCTGAATTCTATCAGGAACAAATAGTTTTCTCTCATTAAAAGTATTGATTGAAGGAACTATTAAATGAGGAGATATATTGGAAAATAACCAAGTGAACATGATGTGTAGAAGCTATGAAGAGTGAAACTTGTGTCATTTGAGCATTTCTTATTAATAGAAGTATATCTGGTGCAGTGCTTATTATAGTGTGTGTGAGAATCTTTACAGCAGGGATAGAAGGTGATTCGAAAACAAACTTTGTTTTTAATCTGCTTTAAGTGCTGGCTAGCTATTAGTGGGAATGATGATGAATTCATACATTGTTTCAGAGCTCAGGCCTTCAAGAAGTGGGATAGAGGCCGGGAGCATAGCTCTGGTAGTGTACATACTAAACATGTGAATGAAGTGTGTGCTCTCAATCCCCAAGCACACACACAAAAAAGGATAAGTTAATTGGCTGCTGAGTGAGATGGTGCAGACCTAGCAGGGTGGCTGAGCCAGGAAAATCTATTAAATCAAGAGGTTGCTGGGATCACCCTGGCCACATACTAAGTAGACGCTATATCTTAAATATGTATGTATGTGTGTGTGTTTTATATATGTTATGTTTATATATATTTATATGTGTTATATATATATGTTTGTGTTTTGATAGATAGCTAGATAGAGTTCAGTAACGAAGGCTCATTCTCTAACGAAGGCTCATTCTCTAACGAAGGCTCATTCTCATCCAATATATTCCCCTACTCTCAATTTGAGTGTCTACTCCCAAATAAGAAATGGGAATGTGCTTGATGTGGTGTTGTGTGCTAATGAAATTGAGAAACTATTTTAGTTGGTGCCTTCAATAATTGAAGTCCTATTCTATTTAGGCTTCAAATAAATAGTGATGGTTGAAAGGATATTTGCATTTAAGTTACATATTCCTGTTATCTTATCCTGGACCTCCATTTCAAACACTTAGTTGAAACATACCAGAGATTCTTTTCTCCCATTCTTAAAATGTATTGTTTTGAAACTCGCCCATTCCTCAACGTTCACTCAGCTGTTTATGACAAACTGTATGCCAGACTGTAGAGGTCCACATGGCAGTTTATTGAATGTTCTTATCCTTCATCTGTGTGCAGCCTGAAATGAGAGTTTCATCTACATTCTTTTTCTTTTCCACATTCTTATTTAGCTCCAGCTGTAACTTGTTAGGTAACGGAGACTCTGGCAATCATCTATCTCTTCATCAATTTGTCATTGCTCAGTACCTAATTTTTAAGCATAGTCACCTTTGCATTAGAATTATGTCACTTTTAGAGAGATGTTTCCAATTCAAAGTGTGTATGTACTAGTTCTATGTATTGAAAGCCAATTTTAAAACGAAGAATGAAACAATTTCATGTTAACTGTTAAAATCTTTTTGTCCCTTGGGTAATAGAAAGGTATCTGGATCAGAATACCGAGATTCGATTATGCCTGGATCCAAATCAAGTGGAAATGATTCCTATGAATTGAGAGGTTTAAAGGTATTACAATTTTAAATGTATGTGAAGCAAGGGTTCCTGGTCTAGAACTCATTGAGCTTTCTTTAGGGAAAGAATCTAGTGTTTATCTGTCTCCAATGTGTTGGCGTAGCCACAGGACGTTTGAGACCACTGCTGAGAGGTGGGACAGAAGTCCTGGACTGTTTCCCAAAGATTAAGGTGTTAGAGCAAGTATTAGAAGAAGCATGAGGTAGATTAATTAGGCGTGTGTTTAAATGGATTAGTGGGCCTGGGTCTGAGAATCAGCATGGGAGCTATTGCCCAAGTTTTGTTTATTGGAATGTTTACTGACATGATTTTGACCAGGCATTTTTAAACCCAGAGCATATGTATGTTAGTGCAAAGGTGCGAGCATAAGTATTAAAATTAATCTGCTATGTCCACTTTACACAGGAAGTGACTAGTTCCAGATGCAGTAATTTGTAGGGATTCTAATATTCTTGGTATACTTGGCTTAAATCCCTGGCATTGTGGTGTGAATTTTCAACATTACAAGTTTTCATGATCTATGCTTTAAAATGATCATTTTCTCTACTTTTAGAGAATATCAAAAAAATATGTTGGATCCCAATTTTCTAACACTTTCTTTTTTGAATGAAGTGTAGTGTAGCAATTAAGTAATATTAATATGTCCCCTTTAAAGCAAATTTTTCAAGTTAATGGTTATGACCTTTCCTGATGTTGTAATCAGTAATTTAGGATGCTAATATTTTCTGGGAGTTTGTGAGCCTACAAGTACGAGAGATAGTTTTGCAAGCAATCTTTTCACATAGATAAAACTCTACTATATTGAACAGTTAAGGCCAATTAGTGCTACTGCTATTGATGGTACATTATCTTATTTGAAATCTTTCTATGCTTTTTGTGTAGCCCATTCAAACTATCCATTTGAAAGACTCTCTGGTGTCCAATGAAAAGAGTTCTGAACTTAAGTCTGATTTAGTAACCTTGAAGAGTAAGACAGATTCAAGTCTAACAAAATTGGAAGGTATGTGATCATGTAGTCAACCTGATTAATTAAACTCACTGGGCTGTTGACAAAAGAAGGATATGAAAATCAGAGGGGGACTTGGGAGTAAAAAGGATTTCTGTGGGGGAGAGGGAGTGATAAGAGAAGATAACCATGGCATGGAAATGATTCAAATTCGTTCTGTATGCTCGAAATTATTAAAGAATAACACACAACAGACACACTGGGGAGATGGCTCTGTGGGTAAAGTACTTGCCCTATATGCGTGAGGACCCCAATTCAAATCTACCACATAAAGCTGAACTTGGTAGTCAGGTTTATAACCCCCACACTCCTCTGGTAAGATGGCAGGGACAGGATAATCCCCCGAAGCTCACAGGCCTTCTCTTGTGATGCATACAGCACTTAACAAGAGACCCTTCTAGAACAAAATGGAAGCAAGAACTGGTACCTGAGGTTTTTCTCTGACTTCTTGTGATCACATACACACACATATACACAAATCCACGTAGCTTAAGACAACAGATAATGACCTAATTGTGATGTAAAAGTTTGTCTTTATTTTCCATTTTAATTTTTTTACAGAATGCGTGAAAAGTATTACTCCTATAGCAGAGGAAGCCTTTTCCTAAAGGGCACGTAAAGAGAGGAGGAATGATAGTTGGTTTGACCAAAGAACAAAAAAGTAGTTTCTGTATCACAGCCCACTTTCATTTTTATTTTAAATCAAATTTAGGTTTCCTACTATATAGGTACTATAATAAATGTTCTAGGGACCCAATAATTTTAGGAACAGGATCTCAAAATTGCAAATTACTTCTGGGATGTCCATAGAATAGATAACACCTAATGTGGAATAAAATGTAAAGATTGTTAGGAGAGATGCAAGCAAAATGCTCTGAGAGTTTAGGAGAGGGAAAATCTCCGGAGCCTCATTTGGATTAGGGAAAGGTGGAAGAGTATCTGAAAGAGGAGAAATTTGAAAACCATTAGTGTTTAAGTGGGGACTCATAGCAGTAGCCCTCAGCTGGAGGGAAAAGCTTAGGCTAAAGAATAAATGATTACAGGGCTGTTGGGGGGCGGGGACAGGGCTGGAAGGCAGCTGCTGTAGCAGTGGGAGGTAAGTGAAGTGAGACCTCAAAGTAAGCAGCTGCTCTCAGGAGGGCTGGGGTTTATCAGAGCACTTTGAGTGTGTGCCAATGCTCTCCTGAGGAGAGACTCTGAAGCCAAATAGGGCTAGCTCTGGTGTTTGCCTGGTGCTTTCATGACTTTCATCCTGGAAGCCCAGTGCCTAGGAAAGCCTCTGTCCTAAGTGGTGTTTTATCTGTAGAATAGTCTTTTATTCTTTCCCTTGGTGTTGACTGGGAACAGATTCCTAGTCTTGGTCTTTTTAGAAACTATTTCATGTTTTCTTGTCATCTTTTTGATACCATTAGGAAAAAGTCACCTTTATCAAATATGCCTGTTAGTAGTACTCGTTTGCTAGCTAATTTGATGAAATAGAATTCTTAATTTCTGTGCATTCTGACTTTTTGATCTTTGTCTTTATACTTTCTATTATTTTAATCAAGGTTTATGGGTATATCCTAAGCATATTTACAGATTATAGGGAATCATTTTATCTTTCATCTTTAGGTTTAGGTTCAATTTTGCTTGAACTTGATATGAACATAAATATAAATGACAAGATAAAGTGTCAAGATTTTGAATTTCCATAAAAATACTAGGTTCTATGCATCAGTTTTCATTCTTTGGAAAACTGAAGTTTGAGAAGCAGTTGAGCCTATAAAGAAATCTGAGACAAGTTGCCATCTTCAGCCTTTCTGCCCACTAGCTTGGCATGTATTCACTCACTTACTACACCAAGAACCCTGGTCTCTAGAGCTTTTGTGTGTGTTGTGGTAGATTTAGTCAAGGATAGCTGATATTTTTGGTGTGACGATAATGAAGGGTAGCCTTTGCTGTACAAAATTTTTGTGTTCAACTTTATTGCTAGTATATAAAATTGATTTTTTTTTTTTTTTTTTTACTTAACATATATTGACATTGCTAAATTCACTGAACAATTCTAATCATTTCTTTATTCTTTAGGGCTTTTTTTGTTTTTGTGATGGCTTTATTTATTCTTTTTGGAGACAAGGTCTTATTTTAGGCTGTCATCAAACTCACAGTTCTCCTGCCTCAGCCTGTTAAGGGCTGGAATTACAGGCATCTTCTACAATGCCCAATTTGTGAGTGTTCGTAGGTCCATGATCATGTTTGAGAATTGTATGTCCGTTTTCTTTAGAATCCTTTTCATTTTGTTATTGTGCAGCTTCTAAGAGGGCAGGGTTAGGATTTCTACGAGGGATGGGAGGCGAGCTTCTTGCCTCACTATTTTAAGGTGACATTTTTTGAATCCTAACTCTTGGAATGACAGCTGCTATAGATTTTTATTGCTTTTTTTCCCCCTGATTCTGTAAGGCTTCTTTTGGCCTAGATCATTCATATTTTTATGTATACCTGTGTGGTTGAACATTGAAATTTATAAAATTGCCTTTTGTTGCTGAGCTATTCATGTATTTCATTTTGATAATAGCAATGTTCACTGAGTTTCCAGGTGTTTACCAAGTAACATTTAAGGGTGAATCATATTTGGATGATTCACTTATTAAGTCTTTTATTAGTTGTTAATATTTTTGCTTAGAGTTTAGAATTTTGATATTCATTGGAATATAGTAAATGCTATTGGCATTTTTGTGTCTAGGCCTTTAAGTTATAAGCTAGTTTAAAATAAAATCTGTATTTTAAAATGGAGGTCTAAGAACAGTGGTAAGTTAGCTTTTTTAAATTAGTATGACTATAATATCCCCACTTAAGATTTTTAATTTATTTATTAAAAACTAGAAGCACTTGAGTCTAGAATGGTCTTTGGTGAAACTTCGAAAACTATTTAGGGAAGTTAGTGTCTTGCAGTTTGGAAGCCTGACTCCTTCCTTCCTCCACTTTTTAATAGCTTCTGTTATTTTCAGAGGAAAAATGAAGCATAGTTTATACGACATTCCTATTGCTTAAGCTTACTTGTTTGAAGTTTATTTTGGTTTGAGGTGGGGTCTTGCTGTACTGCCCAAGCTGGCTTCAGGTTTCCTGGTTCAAGCCATCCTCTCCTACCTCTGAGACTACAGGTGGATGCCACCAACCTGTTCTTAATTATTGTTATCATCAAATACTAATTTTTAATGATAACAAAATTTCAGAAACTAAAGTGCGTCAAGAACCAGAGATGCCAGAAAGAAGGCAAAAGCAGTGGCAGTCTGCCAGAAAGCCCGAGTGTGTGATCCAGAACCCTGCTGCGTTTACACACCAGTGGCACGTTCCAGATGTAACCCCAAAGGCTGATAAAGAGGTGATGCTCTGTTCACTTAAATTACATTACTGTCTTTAGTAACACGTGCTGCAGGTGTCATGGGTGTGTTGGGTATTTTGTTTTGAAGTGTTGAGGCGATGAGAGGCCATATTTAGTGTGGTAGTTTATTTACAAGTCCGCTCTCTCCCCTAGCCCCACCCATACTGTGGTCAGTAGCACAGGTAGGATGCTAAGAGCACAAGTCAGGATAAAGCCTGTTTTCATCAGTACTAATAGACTATTGTAGTATTTTTTATTTTATTTTATTTTTTTATGTGTGTGGGTATGTGCCTGTGAATGCAGGTGCCTATGGAGGCCAGAGGCATTGGACTTCCTAGAGCTAGAGTCACACGTGGTTGAAAGCTGCCCGGTATGGGTGCTGGACATCGAACCCAGGTCATCTGCAAAAGTAATAGTTTTTTAACGCTTGAGCTCTTTCTCTAGCCCTACAATAGATTTATAGTTAAGAGAACTGAATACATATATCCATAAAAATAATTTGGAAATGAATATTATTCATAGTAGATGTTCTTAACTGTGGCAAAAGTAATATCTATATTATGTGGTACATCTATATAATGAAGTATTACTAATAAATCAATGAAATGCTGGTACACACTCCAACCTAATGAACCTTAAAAATTTGCTAAGTGTAAGAACCGTATGACAGGAGGCCCTATTGGTTCTATGAGCTAATGTGAGATGTTTCAAATAGGCAAAGCTATAGACGTGAAAATTATGTTCATAGATGGTGGAAATAGGTACTAGAAGAAATGAGGAGCAACTTACAGGTATGGGGTTGTTTGCTTGGAGATGAAAATACTCTAAATTCTGTAAATATACTGAAAACTTGAAAAGCATTCTTAGAAACAGCAAGAAAGAATAGTCAGATTCTCGTGACCCTGCGGGCTGAGCAACCTTCTTAAAGGGAGTTCATTTTGTCACATGTCTTACTTTAGAGCTGTGAGTTCCCCATTTCTGTGTTAGGCTGCTTCTTCCTCACTTCTTACAAAGGCCTACTCTTCTAAGGTCCCTGCCTTCTCAGTGCACTGTTATGTTCTTTACTCACTGCTGTCATATCTGAAATCCTGTGACTCTACATTGTTCCTTAAAAATACTCTGGGCCAGTCATAGAGGTGCACACCTTTAATCCTAGCATTTGGGAGGCGGAGGCAGGTAGATCTCTGAGTTCAAGGTTAGCTTGGTCTACATATTGAGCTCTAGGCCAGCCAAGGCTACATAGCGAGACCATTTATGGTTCTCAATCTTCCTATTGCTGTGACCCTTTAATACAGGTTCTTCATGATGTGGTGGCCCCAACCATGACATTATTTTGTTGCCACTTCATACTGTAAGTTAGCTGCTGTTCTGAATTGCAATATAAATAACTTTGGTGTTAAGGGTTTGTCAGAGTGATTGCAACCCTCAGGTTGAGAACCACTGATCTAGAACAAATAAAAAATAATAATACTAGGCTCTGGGTCTTCTTGCTCCTACTTCCATCCCTGGCATCACCAGTTTTATAGCTGCCCTTCAAATTCATAACTCCTCTCTAATGACTGTTTCCTTCATGGCAGCCGTTTAGACTTGTGTTCTCGGTTCTCATTTTCAGAATGCAGAATGCAGGCATCCCACTCTGATCACTATTGTTAACATTTTCATTGCTTAGTGACTTACTTAGAGCAGTTTCTTAACCACATATTCTTCAGTAATCCTGAAGAATATGTTTCTGAGAGGTCTTTTAGACATTTCTAAAAATTAAGAGGACTCTACTAAGGGAAGGAAGAATAGATTTATCCTTTGTAATGAGATTCTTGAGTGTAATGAGATCCCAGTGTCTGAAATGATAATAGAAATCAGTGTGATCTACATGCAGATACTTTCCAAAAGCCAAACTGTCTTCAGACTTAAGTGCATCTCTGTAGATAGTACATTGCAAAGTTCCTGAACATTTTATAAAAACTTAACACATAATGGTTCTGATATGAATGGTTCTCATAATGCTGAGTCTTGTTTTGTTAAATACATTGTGTGTTTTCCTGATAATAAAACCAGATTGAGTAGAGTATGTTAGCATTAAGTTTAGAATAAAAGAACTGTACTAAAATTTGACTAAAAGTTGGGCTGGGGAAGATAGCTTAGGAAAGTGCTGTACAGGCCTGAGGACTGAGTTTGATGATGGGCATCAGTGTAAAAGCCAGGGGCAGTGGCATGTGCTTGTAATCTTAACCAACACCAGAGAGATGGAGACCAACTGGTGGGACCTAGCATAATCTGTGCTCCTCGGTCCAACATAGAGACTCTCTCCAAACACAGTACCCTAAGTTGACCTCTGGGCTCTACCTGTACATGTGCACATGTGAATGAACACCTGTATACACATACACAAACAGACACTATTTGAGTCTGCTTTTGTGGTGGTTTAAATATGCTTGGCCCATGGGAAATGATACTATTAGGAGGTGTGGCCTGGTTGGAGTAGGTGTGTCTTTATTGGAGGAAGGTGGGCTTTGAGGTCCTATGCTCAAGCTCCTCCCAGTGTAGAAGAGACCTTCTGGCTGCCTGCAGAAGGAGGCTCCTTCTTGCTGGTTTTGGATCAAGATATAGAACTCTTGACTCCTCCAGCACCAAGTCTGCCTGCATGATGTCATACTTCCTCCATGATGATGATGGACTGAAGCTCTGTTGTAACTGTAATCAGCCCCAATTAAATGTACTTTGTAAAAGTCATAGTGCCTCTTCACAGCAATGGAAACCCAAACCCAGACAGCTTTGCTTTTCATGTTTTTACTATTTCAAAGGTTATATTTGTTAAACTGTTAATGTGTAATTCTCTAAGTCAAGCAATTTTAAATTTTCTTTTAGCAGAAGTGCACCACTGTTGAGCAACTTGCCTTTTCTGTTTCAAAGCAGACACCACCAATATCAGTTCATAAATGGCTTGATCCAAAGTCTGTCTGTGAGACACCTAGTAGCAGTTCCTTGGATGATTACATGAAATGGTAATTATCTTTTGCACTGAGCTCAGAATGCAAGATGGTAAATAGAAATAAGATAAGCTTTCTGACCAAACTGTATTGGGTTGAACCCGCTCTCTTATTTAGAGACTTGGAAATTACTTTCTTTCTCAGCATCAGTTTTTGGCATCTGTAAAATCCAAAGGGGAAAGCAAATTACGATTGCATATATATTGTCTTCATGTATAAGTATTCTGTTTTTAAGGACTGTTGTAAAAGTATTTTGTCATATTACAGTCTTACAGCTTGGAAATCTAAGTATGCAACCTTATTTCTTTTGCTTGTGAACATGTATGTTTGCTTCTCTGATTGAGAAACATTTTAAAGGAAATTTAGCATTCTTAGAATGCAACAGGATGATAGATATCTCCGTGTATGAAGTGGTAATTGGAATGAGATGGCCTCTAAATGCGATCAGATGTATAATTCACATAGTTTGGAAAGTATTCAAAGATCTAGGACTAAGGACAGGAATGAAAGATGTGTGAAGAAATTGGATGATCAGTGCTGATAAAAAGGAAACATAAAAGTTACTGCAAAAGAAAATGAGTGACATTTCAAAGAAAAGACTATATAATAACCTTCAACCACTGGCTACGTTTTTAATGCATTAAGGGATAACAACTCCATGCTGGCTTTGGCTTCTTATTTTCAGGTTGTCATTTTTTACTCTAATTAGAGCCATCCTATTTATAACCAGTGTCTTATCAATTTGATGCAATGTTATTATTTTATCATCTCATTACATATAGTTATTTCAAAGAATGATTGCTAGCTAAATTAATAATGCATTTCTTAAGATATTTATGTGTATGTTCTCTGTGCTCACTTATATATGCAGATGCATGTGCTTGTAGGCCAGAGGGGTCTGCTACTCTTCACCTATTTCCCTTTAGACAGAATCTCTCATAGAATCTGGAGCTAGACTTGGCAGCTAGCAAGCCTTAGCAGTGCTTGTGCCTCTGATCCCAATGGTTACAAGCCTGCACATAGCTGTGCCAATGTTTAACACGGGTATTGGGGATTCTGACTCAGGTCTTTATGCTTGCACAGTAGGTACTCTTACTCAATGAGCCATCATTCTAGCCCCAGATATTTACTGTTAATATTTTTAAAGTTTGTGTTGTTGTTATAGTTGGTTTTTTTTTTTTGCTAACGACTGCTACCAATAATGAAGATACATTAGTAATCAAAGGAAGCAAAGTTTGAATGTGTGCTGAACAGACACAAACTGGAAGACCAAACTCCTCTGCTGACATAATTGACTCTTAGTTATTTCTAGCAGTCTGCTGTAGAACATTATTGTTTAAAAACAATTCTAAAAGTCTGTGGTCAGTTATCAGCTGACCTTTGTTTTGGCTAAACTGTTATAAAGTTCTTCTTACTCCATGTTTTTAATTCCATCTTATTTTATTAACAAGGATTTGTTAGATAAAAAAAATTAATTTCACAACAATTTTCCCCAAATTTAACCACCTGGTCATGATATAAGTCAAATATCAGCTCTTAAGAAAAACTAATGTGGGAATTTTAGGTTTATGTGATCTTTTTACAATGCATGAAGACTTAAATTTTTCCTTTTAATTTTTAACTATATTATATTAAAACAAGTAAAAATCTTTTCTAGTTTTAAGACTTCAGTTGTAAAGAATGACTTCCCACCTGCCTGTCCGTCATCAACCCCTTCCAGCCAGCTTGCCCGCCTCCCGCAGCATCAGCAGCAAGGACTCAGCACTCCTCTTCAAAACTTACAGGTCCGATGCGTGCACTTTGTGGTGGCGTGTTTAAGGTGCAGGCAGTTTCATAGATTTTGCTTTCACAGTATCAAGTTGTCAGAGAAGGTCTTCAGAACCTGTCCCTTAGGAAAGCTTTTGACATTTTGATAAGGTGTGTCTCCCATGTGCTCTCAGTGAGTACGCTCAAGAATCCAGTTTGAATAGTTCATTAAACTTCTTCTTAGAGTGGAACTTACTTTCTGCTTGTGAGCAGCTTCATTTCCTTTGTTAATATGTAATTCGTTTGGAAAAATGAATCTTCTGGATGGTCAGAATAGCAATATGAGATACTTACAATGTATTATAATTGTTGTAAACTAACAAAGATTTTGCTGACATGTGAATTACCATTTGACAAAAACTTAGGTACCAACTGACTGAAATTATTGTATAAAACTCTTGAGCACAGTGTGAGCATGGGTCTGGTGGGCAGACCTCATGGACATGACTCTTGGCCTCACTCTTCACCAGCTGTGATTTTTGGCAAGTTACAAGAACTCTACCCATTTCATCATGCTAAAATGGAGAAATAACACTACCTACTGCTAGAATATTGTGAAGGATATGTTAATTATATGTGTAACTCTTAAAGCAGAGCCTAACCTGACACTTAAAAGTTGATAAATGTTAACTGCTATAGTTATTTAAGTGAAATAGCCAGAAGAGTGATCATCTATTAAGACCAGTTGATTAAGAGTAATTGGCAGAAAGTGGAGGAGTAGTTACACAGCTGGGAGGGAGACACTGGGGAGTAGTCACCGGGAACGGTAGAGTTTTAGCATTTGATGACAGAACGTTCTGAAGATGGACTGTGGTGACGTGTCCACAGTGGCCAGTATACCTAATACCACAGAGCTGTACTTAAAAATAGTTAAAAAAGCAAAATTTGGGTTATGTATATTTTGCCATTATATAAAAAAATAGATAAAAGATTACCTGACAAGAGTTTATGCTAGCTATGGAAAGATTTGATAGTGTCTGCAGGCTGGCAATTATATAAGAAGTTACAAAATGGAAGGAAAAAGCCTGACATGGTTTCACACAGTCCTCAGGAGACAGAGGCAGGAGGATTCCTGTGAGTTTGAGGCCAGCCTGGTTTTCATAGTGGGTTCCAGGGCATCCAGAATTAAATAGGAAGACGCTTTCTCCAAAGAGAGAGTAATGTTGATTCAAGATCTGTTTATTAGCCTTTTAGTGCTAGTGGGTCCTGTTCTGGTTAAAATCTAGAAGCCAATATAGAAGTGACTGGAAAGGGGGCTTGAAAATTCTCTAGAGGAGGCCACTGTCAGGAGAGACTTCAGAAGGAGTCAGGTGCGGCCTGGAGCTGGGGAAGGGAAAGCAGTGCTCAAGGTTTCACTGGCTTTTTGAAAGTTTTGTGGGGGATAGAGAAGCAGAGTGAAATGATGTATTATTTATTAATCAGTAGTTTGGAAGGTCCTAAGGAGGAGGTGGATAGGGCTGGGGAGTCTTGTGGACAGAACTGATGTCGCACATATTGATGTAGAATTCGCTGGTGTTACTGTATTCTGAAAGGGTTCACAGCAGGGGTAAGGATGTCAAGGGGATTGTTCCCCAAGAAATGCTGCTTACAGAGGAACAAAGAGAACACATGGGAGACAACTCTGACTTAAGTCAGGTCTCAAGAATAAGGACATTAGAATCCATCTGTCTGTTTCTATAGAAGATTTCTGTCATTTTGGATTTAAAACATGACTCAGTTAAAGTGAAGTTTATTCAGATTTTGATTGATTGAATTTGGTTAACTGGCTAATCAAAACCTCTTCATTTCAACTTTACTATCTGAAAATAAGGCCTTCAAGCACACCATTTCTTTTAAAGTCTTTATAAACACCGGCGAGACCATCCAGTTATAAGAAGGAGGGAAAGGACAACTGATACTCACCAGTTGATAGGTTGCTGGGAACATGAACTTCGCTCAGGGAAGGAGAGAGGGACAGGCGTTGATGAAATGTGCATTGTCTAATTGACCAGAGCCCACTGTGCCTTGGTACATTGCTCTTATATAATGTTAAATGGGGGTGGGGGTAAAAACTGACTGTAGACATGTGGAAGTACAGAGGTGCAAGGAAGAGAAATAGGAAAAAAAGGTGAAATGGGTAGCTCCTGAGTTTGTCCATTGGATGGGCAGTGACATTCTCTAATTTTCTACTCAGTTTAAGTAAAAGTCATTTAAACAGGAGACCTTTTAGAAGTTTGTCTCTGAATTAAGTTAACGTATTCCTCCTATTCCTCTTTTATGTTTTTGTTGTTGTTGTCGTTTTGGATTTTTTTTTTTTAAGAGTCCTTTGTAGCCCAGCCAAAATTGGGAGCGTTTCAGTATACCTAATGCATACTAGTTTGTTAGACATGTTCTTTGAACTTATATTTACCTATCTTAATTGTTTAGATTTCAGGATCCTCATCAATAAATGAATGCATTTCAGTTAACGGAAGGATTTATTCCATATTAAAACAGATAGGCAGTGGAGGTTCAAGTAAGGTAAGTTTCAAATGAATAAATACCTGTCTTTAAAGTGTGGCGGCTCTTTCGTCTTCTTAGAAGCCCATGTTGCCCTGGAGCCAGGAAGGTTGCCTCGTACCCTCCCCTCTTCCCCAAGATAAGCTACCTTCTCTAGCCCAACTACTGGATCTCAGCCTCATACCTTTCCTCGTGCGTCCTCTGCTTTGAGATTCCTTCTGTGGCGTGGTAACATTGGTTTGCAGTGCCCAGTGACCACTGTGTTGTCACAAGGAGACTGAAAAAGTGAACTGAGGACATAGCATGGTCTCAGGTGTGCTTACATCATTCGATTATAATTTTCATTAGTGACTTTGTTTTATTCAAGGTTTTCCATTTTAAAAATGTTCTAGTAACATGAACTTCTGGATTAGATTATTTTATAAATTTTTTGAGTGACTATTTTTAAATGTATTTTTATTTTTTAGTGTTTACGATGTTAGATATTAGATAGCAATATGGCCTTCCATTTCCATCCTTTTCCCTACAGATTTTATTTTTCTTTATAGCTGAATGAAATCACATTATAAATACATACTTTTCATTATCCATTCATCTGTTGAGGAACGTTTAGGCTGCTTTCATTTTTTGTTGTGAATAGAACAGCACTACGTGTTGATGTCCAAGCATCTGTGTTATAGGATGAGTCCTTTGGGTGTTTGCCTACAAATGATATAGCTGGGCCATCTTAAGAAATCTCCATTCCGACTTTCATAATGGCTGTACCAGTTTACAGCAGCAGTGAATAAGGGTTCGTCTTTCACCACATCCTCACCAGCAGTTGTTGTCCAATTTTTTGATAGTGTCTATTGTGACTGGGTTGAGGCAGTATTTCAAAGTAGTTTATATATTTCCTGGGGCTTTAATCACACCTAAAAACAGCCTTTGGCCATTTGTGTTTCTTTGTAATTTTTAAATTTTTTTTTATTTCACACATAATCTGCCTCTGCCAGCCAAGTGTAGGATGCCTATGGAGGTCAGAAGAGGGTGTTAGGCCCTCTGGAGCTGGGGTTGCAGGGTTAGTTGTTAGCCACCAGATGGGTGCTAGGAATCGAACCTGAGTCGTCTAGAAGAGCAGTGTTCTATGCCGCGCCCTGCAGCCCCGCACCCTGCAGCCCTGTTTCTTCTTTTGAGAACTTTTTCATTAGCCTGTTGTCCATTAGAAGTTTTGTCTTATTTTATCTTGCATTTTTCTGTAGTTCTGACTATTAGTCTCCTCTTTGAAGTATAGGTAGCTAAGATTTTCCTCTCGTTCTTCTGTCTGTTTATAGTGTCCTTTGCTCTTCAAAGACCTTTAAATTTCATGTAGTCACATGTGTTGATTCGTGGGGTTATTTCCTATGCTTGCCAATACCTCTATCTTGAAGCAAATTCAAATGTTTTAGGTTTTAAATTAAGGTCTTTGTTCCTCTTTGAATTGACTTTTGTCCAGAATGAAAGAAAGACTCACCTATGTCCTTTGTTAGGTGAGTTGTCCTTTCTTTGTGCTGCATGCCTTTGAGATCTTTGTCAAATACTAGATGGCATGGTTTTGTTGGTTTGTTTCCAGGTCTTCTGTTCTGTTCCTTTGGTCTGTTTGTTTTTGTGTCAGTACCTGGCTGTCATTACCATTATGTCCTTCTAGTCAATTTGCCCACAGTTTGACTAATGTAAATTCAAATACTGTGATACCTCCAAATGTATTATTTTTTTCCTTAGGATTGCTTTGTTATTCCATACAAATTCCCATGGGGTTTGTTTGTTAGGTTGGTTTGGTTTGTATTATTTTCTTAGTACTGTGAAGAATGTCTTTGGGATTCTGATGGATATCTTGAATCTGTAAATTAATTTTGGTGCTATGGCCATTTTCATGATACTAGCCTTGACTATGACATGTTGTGCATTCTCTATACCTATTCTATTTGGATATCTACTTCTTTTCCAGCTTTTGGGATATTTTCTGCTATAATATTTGTCCATTTTCCAATTTATCACAGATCCTTTTTTTTCCCCCCTAATCTGTGAATCTCAGGTTTGGCTTCTGGAATGTATCCCAGAATTTTTGGGAGTATTACCTGTGTACATTCAATGTATTTTCTTTATGAATGTCGAGCGTATTATAGTCTTACCTTTGTCTTCCATCCCTAAGATTTGTTCTACTGCCTAATCTTGTTTAGTAATGATGCTTTTTGGCATACTTTTTAAATTTGATTTACCATTCATTCCCAGCATTTGTTTGGTTTCTTCTCAGTGTTTCAATTCACATGTTAATTTTTTCTTCCGTGTTTTTCACTTTCTCCTCCAATTTACCATTTTATTGACTTTGGAGATTGTCTTGTTGGGGTCTTGGATTGAGTTTCTTGGTCATGCACATGTTTGCTGTTCATTAATTCATTTTAAAAGTAGAGCTATGAATTGTTTCCTTCTGGGACTGCTTGGAGCCCTGAGCTCAGTTTTTAGTCCTTGACTGAGGAGGAATACATTGTGAGAGCTGTCTACGAACCACGCTTCCCAGTCCACTCCAGTCACTTCTGCCTGAGTTGCTGACCCACAGAGCTACCCTCCAGGTCCTTCAGGCTTCCAGTGAGGCTTTGTTAAATGTGCTTCTGTGCTTTGACTTTTAGATTTCTAATAGATGGTTGGTTTTTCTGAGCCCTCGTGATGACAACACACAGACACATGCACACTTGCTTTAATTCTCTCGAATTCAGATTTTCTCACTCTTCCTGCTGCCCTGAACCTCACATACCTGCGTCAGGACTCACTCACGCCTTCCTTTGCTGTTTTCTTCCAGTGCTGTGGAGTAAATGCTGTGAAATGGTTGAAGTCTCCAAACTTGTATATCCAGTTCAGCCCTCTCATTCCCAGACTAACTTTCCAGACTTGACTGCTCAGCATAGCTTCTTGGTTACAGGTGTTTAAGACAGAGTATGTAAACACATGCACCTGAGTCTCCAGTTGCAGTAAATAGCAACTTTATTCTTACAGTTACTTGGCTAAAAACCCATTGATTGCTCTTATTGTCATACATACATTTAGGCAGTCAGAAGACTTGGTGTTATTACCTTTTGAGCAGTTTCAAAATCCATTTTTTTTTTATTAGTGTTGTTACTTTGTCTGAAGCAGCTATTATCTTACTTGGTTTGTTACCAAAAATAATAAGCTCACTCACTCAGCCATTGTATTTTGGTCTAGTTTGTATCTTTTCTCCCTTTCACTCTTTCCCTCCCTCCCTTCCATAGTGTCTTGCTTTATAACCCAACTGGCCTTGAACTTGCAGCACATCCCCTGCCTCAGCATCCCAAATACTGGGGTTACAGGGTGTATCACCATCCCATCTCTGCCCAAATATTTTTGCTAAAATGTCCTTTTGGTCAACACACTCAAATTGCAGCTCCACCTTCCAGTCACCAGAGTTCTCCATTCTCCTATCTTCGCTGTAGTTTCCTCTCCCCTGAAGGCTAGCCTCAAACTCACGGATCTGCTTCTGCCTCCTTCCTGAGTGCTGAGATTAAAGGTGTGTGCAACCATGCCTAATTGTGGCTTCCCTATTAACCACATTCTAGGATAGCTTATTTGTTGTTTGTGCCCCACCCTGTACTTAATATGAAGATGTTGATGTTTGACTTTTCGGTGATATTAGCTCTGGTGACTAGAACTGAATAGGACCTTTGGTCTTTTGCTGAGTGTTCCTACTTGGCTATTGGGCTATTTTATGTTATGGTGATACATGAAACAGAGAGTTTTTACTATAGTTCTCTAAGCCAGCCAATAGTAACTAGACTTGCTTCAGGCTATTTTATTAACTTATAGCAAATAAGGAAAGCATCACACATTATAACACCCATCTGTACAATTCCTGCACCTGGTAGGCTGAGGCAGGATGCTTTGCCTGGGCTGCATACATACACTATATAGGCTGGTGCTATGGCTTTGGTGCAGGGCCCTGGCTTTAATCCCTAACATCACAACCATAAGCAAAAAACAAAATAGGTAGGAGTGTATATTACCACATGCAGCACATCTTCCAATAAATATTTTCCTCTTCTTGTTCCCCTTATTAAAATGTTCAGTTCTGAGCGTAAAGAAGAAGGTGGGGTAAGCGTGACTAAACAAGGTTGACAGGAAAGAGGGGTGCCTTTTGGAAAGAAGACAACAGGAGGGGTTCAGGGAGGGAAGTGTCAAAGGGTGCAAGTGAATGCATGTTTGTAGGCACTGTGTGATGGATGTGCTGGAAGCTGCAAACTTAAATGGGGGGCTCCTTCAGAATGTTATTTGCCTTAGTGGTGTTTTTAGAAATTGATTCATAGGAACATTATTGCTCCTGCCAACCTAACTGAAAATGTGACTTATGCTACTTTCCACAGTGAATGGAATGATGGCTTACAATTACTGTAATTCTAAAAATTTTCTCTATCAAAGAAATGAACTGGTTGATAGTAGGCACAATCAAAAAGGGGAGAACCATTGTCTAAGAAGTGAACTGTCAATCACAGCCTTAGTCATCCTTATCATTTTTGAATGTCTTTTCTTCCATGTCATCTCCCTGGATAAGACATCCCAAGAATTTTGTGAATATAGCAACACATTTAAGTTGCTTTTCTTAGATACTAGTGTAGAAAACTTTAGGGATTTGTACCTTTGAGTTATTTGAATGTCTGCTGTTATAGGGGCTAGAAATGGACTTAGCTTCTCATCATCACATTTATTTACCTATCTGTCTGTCTGTCTGTCTACCTATACTTCTACACTTAAAATAGGCTCAGAACTTCCAATTGTTCATGTTTCAGAATTTTCTCAGCCCAAGACTGTTAGTGTTAAATGGAAAAACACTGTTTCAGTTTACAAAGGAAGACGTGTCCTAAGCTCTTTCTCTACTTTCTATGTAGGTATTTCAGGTATTGAATGAGAAGAAACAGATAAACGCCATCAAATACGTGAACCTAGAAGACGCTGATAGCCAAACTATTGACAGCTACCGTAATGAGATAGCGTATTTGAACAAACTACAGCAGCACAGTGATAAGATCATCCGCCTCTATGATTAGTATGAATTCGTTTTTATTTTAAAAATAAAAGTTTGTTTTTGCCGTAATTCTTAGGCAGAGAGTAAATCCTTAATGATAAAATGTGGGCATTTATTGTTCTGTTGCATCTGTTCATCTTTAATTGCAGCGAAATCACAGAGCGGTACATCTACATGGTAATGGAGTGTGGAAACATCGACCTAAATAGTTGGCTTAAAAAGAAAAAATCCATCAATCCATGGGAACGCAAGAGCTACTGGAAAAACATGTTGGAGGCAGTACACACCATCCATCAACATGGTATTTTCAAATCTCTTCATATATGTGAAGTTAAAATAGTTAATTGTGCCATTTTAGAAACATAGCCTTAACTGGAAGTTCATTTAGAGGTGAAGGCACAAGCCCATTTCTTAAGACTGCTTGGGTTGTACACAGGATATAGAACACAAACTTAGATCCACACATGTACTATCCTCCTTGATGTTAACTGCTGATCCTTAGCTTCAAGTCCTGAGGGTTTGGACACCCTAAAAATAAGAGATTGTGGTCAGGGTCTCAGTCTCTAAAGGATCTTCTCTTTTGTGCCTTTCTCTTTTGTGTGAGAGTTGGTCTGTTCTTGTTTCACTAGTAGCTTCTGGTTCGTTCTTGTTCTTTCCAGGGCTTTTCTCTGCCTTTACCTTGTCTTTAAAACAGACAGACGTGTTCAATCTAATGTGTTTCCTCTGCTTCTCCTTTTATAAATAGTAACTAGTCAGAGCATAGGATTCTTTGTGGGTATGAGAGGCCTCACGATCTTACTGTCTGACAGTGCTTTGTGGTGTTCTCCTGGGCTGAGCATGGCAGTGTGCAGCACACACCAACGGCCTAAGCCCTAATCCTGAACAGTTTACATCAATTCGAATTGCATTGAGTGCTCTCACCATTAAAATGATGATGATGATCATACTTCTTTATTCTGCATTGCTATAGAGTGGTACCTGGTCCACAGCATTTGCCAAGAAGGTGTCGTATGTGTAATAACTGAATATTAATGTGTTGACTAATTGAAATGATAAGCTTGACCTAGAGATTATGAAATGCTTTTTTTTTTTCTGTCCATAGAATGTTTTTCTTCATCTAACATAATGAATTTTATTTTGAAGGCATTGTTCATAGCGATCTGAAGCCTGCTAACTTTCTAATAGTTGATGGAATGCTAAAGCTAATTGATTTTGGGATTGCAAACCAAATGCAGCCAGATACAACAAGCATTGTTAAAGATTCTCAGGTAAGACTTGCTGTCTTGGTTGTATTTTAGTGTTTTGAACCAGGGTTTCACACAACCCTCTTGACTTTGCTCTGATCAGTGGCCTTCAACTCCTGATCCTGCTTCCTGTGCATCCCAGGTGTGGGACTGCAGGTGTCAGCCCCGACACCCGGCCTCAGGTACAGGTGTCAGCCCCGACACACAACTTCAGGTAGAATTTTTAATGATGGCTGATTGCTACAAGGTTTAGTTCCTTTTTATCTGTTAAATATTTTGCCAATATTATATTTTTACCAACCATGCTCTTCCAAAAATTTGAATAGAAACTATGTTTATGAAAGACCATGGTCAAAGCCATGGCCAATTTGATTCATAAAAGCAGTTCAAGTATATTTATCAATTTTGAATGATTTTCTCATAGCTGAGGCAGAGCAGAGAGGAACTTCAGCTTCATGTTCTCCGTTGTCCTGTTTCTTTTTCTTACTGCTTAAATCTGGGGAAAAGTTTTAAGAGAGCCTTATTGGGAATACTGAAGCATTCCTCTCGGCTACATTAAAAAGGAAATATTTTATTTATTATTTTTGTGGGGTGTGTGTTTCTAGATGCAAGCATGCCATTGTGGAGGTGAGGGGATGGCTTTGGTAAACCAGTTCTCTCTTACTGTGGGCCCTGGGAACCAAAGTCAGATTGTGTGTGCCCCGAGCTCTACAGCCCAGCTGTGTTTCGTGGTGAGGTCTGCAGTGGTAAATACCATGAAGCTGAAGAAGTGAGATGAAAACAGCTGAAAGGTGACCTCAGCTGCACCTCACATGCTGTGTCCAGGGGCGCAGATGAGTCAGTAGACACCATGCATTTAAAGTCATTCTTCTGGACAGGCATTCATTATTTTTCGTTTCAAAAGTACAGGGGAACAGTGTTTGTAGATAAGCCTGACGTTACCTAGGTGAGGTCTTAGCATGCAGACATCTGTGTTACCATCGAATTAAAAGGTCGTGCTGTATTGTTTCCATGCCCAGCTGTAGAAACTCTTATGTGATTTAGTTTTCCAACCCATCTCGGTCTGCATGTGGGGCCAAAGACTATTGGGAGATGAAGCTAGCTGGTCCCTTTTTCATGTATTAATTTGTTGCTTGGTTGATTGAAGGGAGAATATGTTGAATTCATTTGAACATGAAAGTGAATGATAGTCAAATCCCTCAGAGTTCAGCATTAGCCTCCACAGTTGTAAAGGCAGATAATACTAGTTCTCCAACAATTACAGACAAAGCACGGGGCTCCAAAAGGAGCCAGTTCATTCTCAACTCAACTCATTAGATTGGAGTTGTGATGTGATATTACATACATTCTTATATTGTTGGCAGTTATTTCACGTCTGTCATTTAAATCATTAGTTATCCAAGTTTTCAGGAATCTGACATTTATATATTTACAAATCTAGAAAGATGTTCTCATTGATTTCTGTGTGATTTGCAAATAGGTTGGCACAGTTAACTACATGGCCCCAGAAGCAATCAGAGACATGTCTTCTTCAAGAGAAAATGGGAAAATCAAGACCAAGGTACTGGGAAGAGTGCTCACTTGGTACCAGTGAGCTCCTGTGAATTGTCACAGGATTCAATTCACCATTCTTTTACCTTTTTTTTTTTTTTTTTTACATTTTATTATTTTATGTGTGTGGTTGTTATTTTAGTCTCAGTGAGTGCTGCTTGCCTCCTTGATGTCCCTTATCAGGGGCCCATTTTCTCTTCAGGATGTGTCAAGCTCCCAGGCTAATCTTTCTCTCACTGCCGTAGTGTTGGAAAGCTCACACAGAGCTGGGTCCTAGCAACCTTTATGTCATACATAACCCTACTTCTTAAGCACTGAGTAACTTGTCCATTTTCTCCTCTGTGAGGTGGAT
Organism: Rhynchomys soricoides; assembly: GCA_019843965.1. Taxonomy (NCBI): domain Eukaryota; kingdom Metazoa; phylum Chordata; class Mammalia; order Rodentia; family Muridae; genus Rhynchomys; species Rhynchomys soricoides. Next base: position 10,448,019 of record JADRCH010000056.1, on the reverse strand, counting down.
TTGTTGAATAATGTGCATTTTAAAAGAAAACAAAGGGTAACAGAAAGAAATTTCTCAGTTCAGCATCCAGCTCACTGCTGAAGTTTACTTTTCGTCCCTAGAAACTATGCTTTCTGGTAATTTTTCAAATAACTTGCATAAAGTTTGTGTGTCTATGTCCATGTCTATGTCTGTCCGAATGTGTATGATGTGTGTTTATACACATTTATGTTCTGAGTGTTGGCATATTTGAGCCATAGCATATATAGAGAGGGCAAAGGGCAACTGTTTCCATTCTCAGCACTTGTCTTATTGGAAAGAGTCTTTTTGTTGCTGTTCGCTGTTGTGTATGCCAGGCTTTGGGGTTTCCTCTGGCTTCTTCTGCTGTCTTTTCCTGGGTTTCTGTGTCTGACTTTTACATTGGTTCTGAGGATTCAGTCAGGGCCTCACACTTTATGGCAAGTGCTTTACCCATCGAGCCATCTCCCCAGTCCAGTGTGCGTAAAGCCTTGCCAAGTATTTTATCTTAGGAAGTTGTTTGCATATTTGCTGCCTTTTGGTTAGATTTTCTTTAGACTTCTCATGGTTTTGTTGAAGTTAAAAACAAAACCAAAAACATGTTTATTTCATTCACAAGTTCTATTTCCCTTTTCTTTCCAGTTTATATTTTTGTGTTTGTTAGGTATTTGTTTTCATGTATACTCTGTTTTTTGTTATTGTTGACAGGATCTAACTTTGAAGCCTTGGCTGACCTTGAACTTGTTGCAATTCTTTTGCACGGAGTAACCACTGACAGTACCCAGAACTGAACCTAGGGCACTTGTGTTTGCCTCTTGAGCTGGCTCCCCATGTGTTCCCTGGTTACTTTTCCCCCCATCTTAAATCATAATTGATTTTAGCGTTTGAACTTGGATTAAAACTACTACTATAGCTGGGTGTGGTGGTGCCTGCTGTGGTCGGCCTTCCTTCGGAAAGGTGAAGCTGGGGATCGAGAGTTCATTGACTTTTGAGTTACTTAACACAACCTTGCTTTTTAAAAGATAACATTTTTAACTGAGCCTTTGCTATTATTTACAGGTTTGAGTATAGTATTTTTTTTTAAACATTTTTTAAAGATTTATTTATTTTATGTATATGAGTACACTGTCGCTGTCTTCAGACACACCAGAAGAGAGCATCAGATCCTATTACAGATGGCTGTGAGCCACCGTGTGGTTGCTGGGAATTGAACTCAGGACCTCTGGAAGAGCAGTCAGTGCTCTTAACCGCTGAGCTGTCTCTCCAGCCCCTGTTATAGTATTTTTAATGCCTATTAATTTCTGAGTTTTGTAATTTCAGTTTAATGTTTGGCTTTTTTATTTTTAAGGTTTTGAACTATACATAGAGGTTATAATTTTTTCAGTTGTTAACTCAGTGATTTAATATGCAACGACAAATTTACCTTCCCTGTTCTTCCCCTCCTCCTCTTCCCCCTGTCATTTTTGAGCCATAGTCTCATTATCCCCTGCTTAGCTTTCCAGATGCTGGGATCTCGTGCGTGCCACCACACCTGGCTCAGTTCCCAATGATACAGTAACGGTTCAAAAAGTCATCCTTGAAGCTCGAGAGATTGCTCAGTGGTCAAGAGCAAGTTCTGCTCTTGCAGAGGACCCAGGTTCAGTTCTCAGCACTTGAGTTGGAGAGTTCACAACTGCGTGTGAATCCAGTTCAGGGAATCCAAATGCCTTCTTCTGGGACGGACAACCACGCCCTTGTGCCACACCCATGCACACATACCCCCTCCCTTTTTTGTAGTTTAATCTTTTTCTTAGTTGGTAACATGGTTTATCACAGTACAAATAATTTTCTCTTCTGTCTTAAGTGTTGTTCTCTTTTCCTAGCATTGAGTAGTAGTTTGTTCTTTTGTTTAAAAAAAATAAAAGTCAGGTTTTTGTGTGTCCGTTCCTTTTTTTAACCCTCACTTTTTCTTCACTGACTTTCTATGACAGTCGGTTTAGATTTACTCTCTGTGGAAAATACATGTTTCCAATTGTTTTTCATCCTCTGTTTTCCTACTGCTGTGATTATTCCTGATGTGATTTTAATCCAGTGAACATTTAACAGAATTGGGCTAGGGAGAACGCATGATCTTTTTTGGTGCTTACTCAGAAACTCTTCTGGACTGAGAAGATGGCTCAGCAGCTGAGAGTATCTGCTGCTGTTACCGAGGACCTGGGCTCTTGGGTCCATTCACATACAGACACTTAAACAAAAAAATAACCTACGAGGAAAAACTCTTCTCTCTGGTTATCTACGTCCAATTCCATCTCATGCCCATAACAATATACCATAGTTTATTTTTGCTGTTGGGGCTTAGAGTTGGGGTTTGGTGCGTGCTAGGGAAGTGGTTCTGGGTCTATAATTTATACTCTAGAGATTAGGGCTGTACAGTTTAAGCAACCTTTAAAAAATACAGACTTATTATGAGTTCAGATACAAAACTGCTACAGCCTGATCATTCTGGGACAAACAAGTAAATTCAAATTTATATTGTTTTTTTAGTACTGTGTTTTCACAGATGTCAAGAATTTAATACTTTATTTCCTATAAAATAATTTGAGGTTTTCAAGGGTTTAAAGTTCTTCTCTATAAAGGGATCACATGTAATGAAAATTGGGAAAAGATGTTTTGTCATGTAAGCAGAATCTTATACTTTTATATCCATTGGGGTTTAATTATTATTGTATAATTAGGATTATAGGCATATAATATTTTTACAGTACCGTTTGTATTAAATTAAAGCAACTTTTCTTCTACTTAGATAAGTCCCAGAAGTGATGTTTGGTCCTTGGGGTGCATTTTGTATTATATGACTTATGGAAAAACACCATTTCAGCATATCATTAACCAGGTCTCTAAACTACATGCCATAATTGACCCTAGTTATGAAATTGAATTTCCTGAGATTTCGGAAAAAGATCTTCGAGACGTGCTAAAGGTAAACACTGATAGTATGTGGATAGAGAAAAATAATGTCTCATAATTTTATATTTGTTTGAAAGAAGTAGTTGAGGTGTTTGGAATTATTCAACTATCCTGAATGTAACTGGTCTAGTGAAAGGACTTACTAACAGAAGTTATGTTTAAAGCCTGCTTATTGTGAAAGGTGGTTTTGTTTTGTTTTAATTTAGTGGACACTTGGGAATTTCTAAAAGGTGACTCGGAGAAAACTTGTTACCATTGTCTGAGCAGGATGTCTGGAGTAGGGTCTGTAGTATGATGTCATCTGGAAAGCTACTTTGTCAGCATCATGTATAAAAACTTGCTCTTTGTTTTGTTTTTGTTTGTTTGTTTTTAGTGCTGTTTAGTAAGGAACCCTAAAGAGAGAATATCTATCCCTGAGCTCCTCGCACATCCGTACGTTCAAATTCAGCCCCATCCAGGTACAGAATGCTTCCTTAAAGGTTACTGTTTCCTAGGTTATCAGCATGAATGAATAGTGTGTTAACTATAGAAACCCAAAATCTAAATTGGCCACTCTCTCATAACCTGTTTGCTAAATAATAAAGTTAATAACATTACCTCTTTCAACTTTGTTATTTAATGTTACCTATAGTACATAGGAGATTGTAATAAATTACAAGGATGCCAGTTGGTATACAGTATATTAAGTACAACATGTATTTTTTGTTGCTATTGTTTTTTGGGGGGACAGAATCTTACTATTATAGCTTAGGCTGACCTTGAATTTATGATCCCTTTTCCCCACCTCCAGAATATGGGGTTTTTTTATTTGTTTGTTTTGATTTGTTGAGACAGGGTCTTGCCTCAAACTCAGACCACTACTTCTACCTTAGCCTCCTGAGGGCTGGAATTATAGGCATGTACCTGGCCAGAATATATTTTTTTAGGTGAATTTATATTACTCTTATTAGTACAGCATTTTATTGATTATATTCCTTTTATAGGCAGCCACATGGCTAGAGAAACCACTGATGAGATGAAATATGTGTTGGGTCAACTTGTTGGTCTGAATTCTCCTAACTCCATCTTGAAAGCTGCGAAAGTAAGTGCATCTACATTAATTCCAGCTGTTCTAATGTAGTACAGTGAGTTAGGCCTTAAACATGTGGCCAAAAGGAAAACTGGCCTACTGGTCACATCTATGGTAAAATCCATTTCTGCGATTAATTAGCTGAGTGTTTTTTAGAGTGTTGACATTTCTGATTTGTGTTATTATTGTTCTTAGGCTTTCAGCAGAATAAATAAGAATTCATCTTTTAAACTGTCTGACAACATTCTTAGCACAGCTTTAGAAGTCATTTCTTCTAGTCAATTCTTGATACAGCCTTCAGAAAATGACAATATTTGTCATGTGCCATACCTTCTGTAGCAATTGGTACATTTCTCAGTGCACATCTCACACTGGCCAGCTTCCTGGTACTTTGTATCTCCACTGTCACCTTGACATGACGTGATGTGAGGCTTGGTGGTTTGGTTTTGAGACAGTGTTTCACTGTGTAGCCAAACTAGCTTGGAACTTAGAGTGCAGACTTGGCTTGCCTTGAACTCCACCTGCCTCTGCCCCTCCGACGCTGGAACTAAAGTGTGTGACACCACACTCAGGTCCACAGAGATGCTTGGATCTCATTGTCATCAAACACTTTATAATTTCTAATTCCTGTGGCTGCTTATCAACTCAGTTAGCTACCAAGATATTACACATTAGGTATTTGAGTTTTAATAGCATGGAAGTATGGAAGGTTGAATAGGAACGCCCTGCTCCCTGGGTGAGGTCAGCTCCACCTCTGTTGCTGATGTAGACCCATCTTAGAGGAAATCTGTTGTGTATTTTCTGTACTGCTTACATTCATAAGATCTTAGACTTTTTTTCTCAGATGGTGATAGCTGAATCGATAGCTTTAAGTTGCACAAATCAGTTAAGTTGGACAAAATGCCTTTATAATCATTACTTTTTCTTGTCTCCATATTTTATATGGAGTATATTATTGAAAGTGTTCTCTTAAATAAAATTGAAGTGAATTAATCACCCCATTGCTGAGATTTTATGTTATTTGATGGCAAAGATATCTGCCACCTTCATAAGTTAGATATTGACTTAGCCTTCAGTCTCTTTTTAATACATAGCTTTCAGTAATTCATTCACCCCCTGTATCTATGGATTCCATATCGGAAGTTAATCAACTGCAAATCAAAAACATTCTGAAAAATAATTTATGTGTACTGAACATATACCTACTTTCTTGTTATTCCATAAAAATGTAGTAAAACAACCATAACATATTTACATTGTATTAATTATTTTAAGTATGAATTAAAATATTCAGCAAATGTAGTAAAACAATCATATATTTACATTGTATTATTTATTTCAAGTATGAATTGAAATATTCAGCAAGATGCATATACTTATATGCAAATCGTATGCACTTTCTATAAGGGACTGGAGCTAACCAGCCCTTCAAAGGCACACAAAGGGGTAAAGGAATATAATTAGACTTATTTACATAGTAATCTTAATGTCTTCTGTTTACTAGTGTAAATAGCTTCTGAGATTATATGTTGTCTCCTCATGAATATTTGATATATATAGGAATTTTTAGTAAGTTATCTTAAGGGAAAGTGAGCCAACTTGCAGTGACCTTAAAGGCCTACATACATGCTGATTGCGCTCTATTATGATTCTCATGTGGGAAGGTTGAGCTCATTTCTTTATATTTAGAATGTATCACTATCTTTACTAACCTAATAATACATTGAACTATAAAGTTGAAAAACAAATTTGTATTTTTAATTTCAGACTTTGTATGAACGTTATAATTGTGGTGAAAGTCAAGATTCTTCATCATCCAAGACTTTTGACAAAAAGAGAGAAAGAAAGTGATGCACAGCTACGTGCAAACCAAAAACACTAAATTGATTTGTCTGCTATACTCTTGAATCTCTGGGGAAATCTACCAATTGTAAACAAGCTCACCTGGATTTTATCAGTAAAAAAACCCAAAAACTTCAGTAGATTATCCTCAAAAGAAAGCTGTAAAGTTAACCACTCATGGGACTGTGTATATTAAATTATAGAGTTGTGCTTTTCTTTTATGCTTTTCTGTGAATCTAATCTGTCTGCTAACGTTTCACATTTGAAGCAGTGAATGATAGCTGGAATGTTGAAGATCTCTGTAAATAAAGCTTTACCACAGTTCCAGACTTGTACAGTTGTTTTCTTCAATCAAATGTGTTATTGGCACGATAGCAAAATTCTTAAAAAAAACTGGACTAAGAATAGACCTTAGTAAATAAAGTTTAACAATTAAATTTACAAAGGATTTAGGACTGTAAAAACAGGTGGCACACACCTTTAATCCCAGCACTCAGAAGGCAGAGGCAGATGGATCTCTGTGATTTTTGAGGCCAGCCTGGTCTACAGAACTAGTTCTAGGGATAGCCAAGGCTATACAAACACTGTCTCGCTGCTTTTTGGTAATGGATTGTTATAAACGTGGCCTCAGTGTATGATCCTGTCGTTCTTCCTCTTCTCCCCTCCCCCCACTTTATGTTGGGGATCAAAACCAAAACCTTAAAAGAATCACAGTGTATATGTACAAGTATTCCCAAACCAGAATTTGAAATACTATTCTCAAATATTTTCAAATATGCTCAACTTCACCTTGTATTAACAGTTTCTAAAGTAACCGTATAGAAATAGATTTCCAGTGGGAGAGATGACTCAGCAGTTAAGAGCTCTGGCTGCACTTCCGGAGTACCTGGGTTCAATTCTCAGTACCCACATTGTAACGCACTACTCTCTGCCCCTCCAATTCTAGGGGATCTGGCACCTTCAGACATACATGAGGGCAGAACACCAATGCACATAAAATAAAAATGAAAATAAATCTTTTAAAAAACAGATTTCCATTTTTCAGAGCAGTTTAGGTCCACAACAAAATTTAGCAGAAAATACAGAGCTTCTGTGTCCTTTACCTTCTGTCACAGGCAGCTGCCGTCAACCTTTGTCATTACCATCATCAACATCACACAGCACAGTGGTACCTTCTGTTACAATCCATGAGCTTACTCACTAATTCATAGTGTATGTTGGATACATATATTATGTGGGCTTTGACATGTCTAATGCAGGTATTTATCTTACAGAATGTCTTTGTTCCCTCACTCCGGGGAGACTGCTCTTCTATATGTCCTGTTTTTTTCCCAGCCATAGTAAAAGTGAGATTCAGCCATAACAGCCTTTCAGGGGACTTTATTTCTCTGTGCCTTTTTGACAGTAGCTCTTTTCTTTTTTCCCATGCAGACCATCCATTGGATGTGCCTTGGGCTATCCAATCTCCTGTTGAACGGCTCCTTCTGTCCTGACAGTTGTGAATGAAGCTGCATTTCTGTGCAGGTTTTTATATGATGTCACTTTTCACCTACTTTCATGGGAAGATTCTATTTAGATTTGCAAGCACCTGCCCTCACCAGAGGTTGATGTTTGGATGTGGGGTCTGGTCACTGTCATGAGTATGGGGTGTCCCCTTTTAATCAGTACCAATGCTGGGTTGCTGTGCATCCTCATTTCCATGTTCCCACTTACTGTGTGCACACCATCTTGGTGGGATATCTGTTCAGGACTCTCTATTTGCAGTAATAATCCTTTATCCAATATGTCTTTCTCAAGTAGTTCTCATGTTCTGTGGCTTGTTTCCTCAACTCTTCCCTTTTTAACCAAGTTACGTTTCAGGGTTTGAGCTTTGGATGTAACAAATAACTAGTAAGCTTAAGTTGGCAGTTCTACAAACTCACTCATAGAAGGCATGGTTAAACACCTGACTTGGAAGTTAGAAAATTATCCTTTATAGACTCTTTGTAAATACTGCTAATTTTTAAAGGTTGTCTTGAAATAACTGCACTTGTAACCTTTTAAAATACTAGTCATGTTATGAGTCGTAAAATATCTCGGAAAAGGCAGGAACACCTTGCAGTAGTACCTGTGGGCCCAGGATAGATAACTTGGTTCTGAACCTCAGCGTGGAACAGCAACTGTGTCCTTTGAAATTCAGCCAAGAGAACTGCTGACCTGGGTGCACACATTCCCCAAGCATTTGTGCATGTTCACTGGTTTGAATTGACCGTGTCAAGTGCTCCATCCACACTCTGACAGATGGACAATCTGTTGTGTTAACTGATCTCATGCACACTGAATTTCAGTGATGTAAGCTGGTGTTTGATTAGAAAATGTCTTGGCAGTTTAATATTCTCTAATTATCTGGGATGAACAAAGGGATAGTCCTAAATAGAGTGTTCTGAATGTTCATTTCTTCTGAACCTACTTTGAACTTACTGAATGCTATTTATTTGCTGGTTTTAGAATGTGGCCAGGTGGGAGTGCACTGGAAAGCACTTAGCTTTAAGTGTTCTCTGGCAAGCTTGTGGGCTGAGCCAGTGATGTGCAAACTTGATAGCCTTATTTAGGGAAAGTAGGACAATGGGTCCTATCATCTCCTGAGTCCCTGACTTCAGCCTACCAATTCAGATATGAGAATTTAGATGATGGAGAAACTCTTGTATTTATGAGCCAACATCTTTCCTGAATGAGTCCAAAAGCTAGATGTGAAGTCCCGGAGTCTCCTTGCTTGAGAATCCCAAGTGTACAGAGCACAGAGACCTTATTTTCCCTCAGCACTGAGTATAGTCTTGTGCTCAACAGAGCCTCAATTCTAACTGCATTGACTAGGCTTCTCCCAGGGAAAGCTGCAAGAGTGCTGGAATGCTCTGACCTTTCCCCCCTCCATAAGGAAGGCTGCTGGCTGAGTAGAAATGTGACCAGGACAGAACAAAGGCTGTGAGAATTAATTAATTATTTTGGGGTTTTGGTCTTCCATCTTTAGTGAGGTGAGATTTGCAGGGAAGAAGTCCTGAAACAAAGCATCTATCAAAAGTTGGGTCATATATTTAGAACATGGTAAATGCTAAAGTGTAGCCCATGCTCCCCAGAAGGTCTCTTTTTACTGGAAGAAGGGTCTCCTTCACTAAAACTAAAAGCTTTCCTTTGGCCTCCTCCTTTCATGATTTTAAAGGCAGTTTAGTCGTGGATAATTCCAGATCTGTATACAGTTTAGACTCAACTCTTAAGGTCTATCTCCACACAGTCAATTATCTATTTGACATCTTTACCTGAATGTACATACAGACATCGCAAGCCCATTGGCTTCTGTCAAAATCTGCTTTCTAGGCCAGTCATGGGACCATATACTCAGAATGGGAGGTAGAGACAGAAAGGTTGAGAGTTCCAGCCTGGGCACATGGAAAGATTATCTCAAAAAACAAAACTAAACAACAAAAAACCCTGCTCCCTTGAAATTCTTACCATCTCAGCTGATAGCAGTTTTACTTGTCAGTTTTTTCATTGCTGTGACCAAATGCCTGATAGAAGCAATATAAAAATGTTTGCTTTGGCCCACAGTTCAAAGAGAACAGCCCATCATGGTGGGGAATCAAAGGTTTCTGGACATGTTTGGTGTAAGGCGGTGGGAGCTGTTAGCGCTGCTGACTCATGTCTTAGTGTATCAGTACTCAGCAAGCTTGGGTTGGAAGCGGGGCTGGACTGTAACCCTCAAAAGTTTGCCTTCCCATGACCAGCTGTGCCCCACCTCCAAAGGTTCCATATCTTCCCAGCATGGCACCTCTTGCCTAGTGATCATGTTCGAACACATAAGCCTATGGGGGCCATTTTATATGCAAACCACAACACCACTTGTTACTCAGCTCTGAACTCTGGTTATTCTTAATCCTTTTTCTTTCATATAGTTCATCAGGAAATATTTGCCTATTTAGGAAATAGGCAAATACATCTACAGTTTGACTGCTGCTTGCCACCTCAGTGCTGCCAACCTCATTTGCCTATAGCTGTTAGCAACTTTCTAATTGATCTACCCAAGTCTACTTTTTACCCCTTAGTTTATTCTCAAGGTGTGATTGTTTTTAAAACCAGCCATACTAGGTTCTTGTTGGTCCATGTTCCAAAACCCTATGATGACAACTTTACTCTTGACTAAAAATCAATGTCCATATAAATGACCTACAAACCCCTATGTGATCTGGTCCTGTGTTCATTGCCAGTGGGTCTCACTCAGAGAGAGAGGAGTCTTAGTGCACTATTGCTGTGAAGAGACACCAGGACCATGGCAACTCCAAAAGAAAGCATTTAGTTGGGGCTTGCTAATAGTTTCAGAGGTTTAGTTCATTATCAGCATGGCTATATGCACATAGCCATGGTGCTGGAGAGGTAGCTGAGAGTTCTACATCCAGATCTGCAGGCAGCGGGAAGGGAGAAACTAGGACTGGCTTGGCTTTTAAAACCCCAATGTCTACCCCCATTGACACACTTTCTCCAACGAGGCCACACCTCCTAATCCCTTCCAATTAGTGCCATTCCCTTATTCAAATACATGAGCCTATAGAGCCATTCTTATTCAAACCACCAGACAGAGAGAGAGAGAGAGAGAGAGAGAGAGAGAGAGAGAGAGAGGAAGAAGGAGGAGGAAGAAGAGGAGGAGGAGGAGGAGAGAAGAAGAAGAAGAAGAAGAAGAAGAAGAAGAAGAAGAAGAAGAAGAAGAAGAAGAAGAGTTTTATAGATATAGCTAACTAATACTTAAGACTTGCTCCTGTTTGATAGTCTCTTGGCAGCTTCATGTGTGTTCAAGCTTTTTTAAAATTGTCAGAAACCCAGAATATTCCAAGTGGTAGGCCTGTTTGTTCAGAGCCTACAAAGCTACTAATCCTCTTTCTCCTGAAATAGCTTACCAATGCTCAACCGCACTGTCACATTGTGCAGGGAACTTGTTCTCAAGTACTTGTGATATCTGGAGCTGCAGTCATTTTAATAGGGGCTTCTTCCTGAGCTACCTGAGAAAGAGGGTGAGCATCTCAGCTGTGTTTTGCCTTCAGGCCAGGCTAGGGGAAACGTTTATGATGTCCTGCAAATGCTCATGGGCAATTCCAGGACCAGGGGCATCTGGAATGCAGCATGGACACTGAAGGCTGAGTGCCCACTCTGGGGCTGATACTGTTGATCTTTCAAAGTTCTGAGAGTGGCCATATCAGACCAGCAGTGCTTTCTGATATGGTTTGAAGGGCAGAGATGCTAGTTGGCTCTTAGGGTAACCCAAGCTTTAGTTGAAAGGAAGAAATTAAATTCAAAATATTGATGTAGAAGGAGGGGAAATGTGTTTTTCTAAAACCAGTTTTAAATAGAATTTCACCCTCAAGAGTGCCTTTTTATCTGCCTACTACTCCTCTTCACCCCCCAAAACCACTCACCATTTCTTTACCCTTTTTGGAGTATTAAATAATTAGTACCATTCTCGATGTAGACTTTCAATATAGCTTCTTTTACTTACCAATGTATTTTCACAGTTCCCGTTTCTTTCCATGGCTTCATAGCTCATTTCTTTAGCATTGAATAATTTTTGTTTGTTTTTGTACTAGGTCTCATGTCACCCAGGCTGGTCCTGAACCATTATGTAGAGAAGTAATCCTCCTGCTTTCCCACCTGAGTACTGGGATTATAGGCATATACCAAAATATTCAGCAGGCCTCCGTTCATGCGGAGGTGGGAATTGAACCCAGGGCTTTGTGAGTGCTAGGCAATCATTCTAGCTACTGAGCTACATCACTTCCCTCCCTGACCTTGTCATTGTGTTTGAGATATATTATTATGCTTTTACACCTATGTGTAACATATAGTTTTGATTTGGGATACTTTAAGCCACTGTCTCTTTAAACCTTTTCATTTGTAGAAATTATATTCTTTTTAAAATGGTTTCTTGTTTTGTCATCAGATAGAGGATACCATTTCTTTAATGATTCCATCATTTCTTTAACGAATTCATGCATATTAATTTTATGTTTGGCATCCAACAATACCAATCTTTATAGTTTTTATTTGAAATTCATTTTTTCTTTTTTTTTTCTTTCTTACCCTGCCTCATGGTTTCTACAATCACACCCAGGTAAGTTTGCTTGTCTGTCTGTCTGTCTGTCTGTCTGTCTGTTTAAGGAGCTCATACTGTAGCCCAGGCTGGCCTTGAACTTTCAGCAGTCCTGTGCCTCAGCCTTCCAAGTGCTAGGATTACAGGCATGAGCCAGTATTGTGGCATCTAGTACAGTTGATCCCAGAATTTTCCAATGCGTCTACTCTCAGGGCATATTTATTATTAGGAAAGCTCCCGCACCCCCACCTTTGCCAGTGGGATCGCTGTAGCCACTCCTTTCCCCACTTCTTGCCCTCTGCTCTCTAAGGCATCTGAAGGGATTCATTCAAATGTCCTCAGATCTCAATGCTTCTCTCTCAGTGCCACCGAATAAAGAAAGTTCCAGCAGGCTAGGTCTCCTTGCTGTCTTCAACTGTTGCTCTTGTGAAAATGCTTTTGCCCAGTAGTCTCTTTGCCCAGTGGTCTTGTTCCCACATCTCCTTGTGTTTATTCAGATACTTCTTATTGAAGTCGTCATTGAATATTAGAGTTACTACTATGGTTCTCCTGCCTCTTATTATGAAGTCATACTCCCCTTCCTTACTCTACCATTTTCATGAGATTTATTTTTCCAACATTCTCTATAAACTATAACAGTTTGTTTACTGCTTCCCAATTAACGCAGGACCAGCTCTCAGAATGTACATGTACTGGCTGGTTTTGTGGGTCACCTTGACACAAGCTGGAGTTATCACAGAGAAAGGAGCTTCAGTTGAGAAAATGCCTCTGTGAGATTCAGGTGTAAGGTATTTTCTCAATTATTGATAAAGGGGGGAGGGCCTCTTGTGAGTGGTACCATCTGTGGGCTGATAGTCCTGGGTTCTATAAGAAAGCAGGCTGAGCAAGCCAGGAGAAGCAAGCAAGCCAGTAAGCAGCATTCCTCGATGGCCTCTGCATCAGCTCCTGCTCCTTGACCTGCTTGATTTCCAGTCCTGACTTCCTTTTGTGATGAACAGCAATTGAAAGTGTAAGCCAAACAAACCCGTTCCTACCCAGCTTGCTTCTTGGTCATGATGTTTGTGCAGGAATAGAAACCCTGACTAAGACAGTACACTTTTTAATCAATGTTGTTCACTGCTCTACACCCATTGCCTACGGTAATACTTGGTATAATTGGCATTTGATTAATACTGTTTGAATGGAAGTTCTTTCTTTTGGAAGAGTTACAACTTCTTAACAGAGGAATATTAGCTTCAGTAACAAAGTATACTTCACCCAGCAGACCAGATGCCCCTAACATGCCAGACTAAGAGGGCATCTTCATGGGCACCATTTTTTCTAGGTGCTCTCTAACATGTGTTGCAAGATATTTGATTATACTGTGAAGCCCAAGATTGTGTTATTTAGTGGGGAAATAAAAAAAAAAAACTATTTCTAGTTGTGATGTGGCTCAGCTCTTTAACTCCTTTGGCTGGAATACAGACACACCCTTAGTACACACCATTAATCCCAAAGAAAATGGAGTTAGTTTGTAGAAGGAAGCACCATATTTGAAGATGATGTCTAATTGAGTGGCAGACAAAGTGATGGATCAGAGAATGATTTGACAGATTTGACAGAACAGAAAGCCTAAATCTCATGAGAAGAGAGAGGGAAAAGAAACTACTTAAAAGAGCAGTACAGGGAGAAAGAGAGGGGAGAAAGGCAGTTCTACTGGGATTGTTTTACAGAGACAGGCTGAAGAGAGAACAATCTAGACACAGATGAAGATAGAACAAGCTAGAGAATGAGAAGGAGCCAGAAGATTAGAAGATATTTCCAAAGTTAGTATAAGGCCAAGCAGAGCAATTCAGGAGAAACTGAGAGAATCGGTCAGCTTGGAGTGGAGTTTGAGCCAGAACAGCCAGTCAGAGCTCAGAAAGAACTAGAAAGAGTGAGCATGTTCAGCAGTAAGTCTCAGAGGCTGAAAACATTCTAGGCCTAGATTAGATTAGATTGTACCAGGAGAGTAGAAGCTTCCAGGACTAGGCCTAGGTTAACAGTCGGAGGCAGTGAGCCTCAGAGATGACAATACGGAGATTAAAATATTCTCAACTAAGTAGGCATCTTTGTGGGTACTACTTTCACTAAATGACCTCTAACATGCTAGACTAAGTGGGGATCTTTGTGGGTGACTCTCTTTCTGGATGGTATCTAACATGGTAGACTAAAGGGTTATTTTTGTGGGTACCCCTCTGGATGGTCTCTAACATGCTAGATCAAGGGGGTATCTTTGTGGTTGCCTCTCTTTCTGAATGGTCTTTAACATGGTAGACTAAGGGGGCATCTTTGTGGGTGCCTCTCTTTCTGAATGGTCTCTAACTTGCTAAACTAAGAAGGGATCTTTGTGAATGCCTCTCTTTTAAAATGGTCTAATTTATAATACTAGAATCTTAGAAATGTAAGATATTCACAGACTCTTTCTAGAAGTGTCTTTTGCTGACAGAATGGTACTATGCAGAACTTGGGGGTTGTTTTTTTCATAGAAACATTGTGTGCTACATGGGCCCGAGTCAAGTATTTCTATGTTTGTTTATATTTTTGTCCTCTGCCTGTGATTTGAGAGGGCACAACTTTGTATACTTGTTTGAGACTACAAAACTGACTTTCTGATCTTAAAGCAGATTCATAGGCATGGTGACAACTGCCTAGCTGTGTGTCTGTCGTTCTGAGAGGCTGCAAGGGGAGGTATGCAGGGCTGTCCTCTACTCTGTTGCCAACAAAGGAAGGGGGTGATCACTAGCTCCTCTCTCCAGTTGTGTACCCCCCCCAAGGATCTGTGATACTTCCACCCTATACTGGAGTCCTCCTCTGTCTTGGGGTTACCCAACTTCACTATAGGACTGGGATGGCATCCCCTGGTGGCACATTTGAGAGACGCTGGTGGTGCTGCCTATTCCAAAAGTTTGGGAGTCACTGGTTTAGTGAGTCAAGGTTCACAGTTCCTAGTCCCTGAGTGGGGGTGGGGTGGCAGTGACAACAGCTGTCATTCTGGTTCTGAACAGGAATTTCTGGTTTGGGTGTAGAGTCGATACAAACGGATGATATGAAACAATGCTATAGAGCTCAGCCTGGGACAAGCATGTAAGTGGGTCAGGTTAGCTTGGACGACAACTCCAATCACAAATTACCCAATCTGTCCCATAGTGCTTAGAGCCTGCTTCTGGCCATCCTGCCAGCCTCTACTTTCATTAAGCCCGCACTTGCAGTCCATTGCTGCTGAACTTTACATGACCAGGAGCAGCAGAACAGGCAGGAAGGATTCCATTTGACCAGCAATTTTACTGCAATAAAGACAATTTTACTGCAATAAAGTAATAAAAAATTACTTCATGGAATTTACCCTCTTATTCTTGCTTATTTGGACCCACAGATTTGAACTCTTACATATACCTCCGTTTCCACACTTTTCCCACACGAATTCCAACCCCCCCTCTCCCCCCCCCCACTAGTTTCTTTGCTTCCATTCTTTGGACGATAACCCTTGTCCCGGTACTAGTTCATAGTTATCTCCAATACATCAAGCATGATCCCACTTCTCCAAGTGTGACCCAGCCTTAGGATCACTGGAAACTTGCTAGGGAACGCAGACTCTCTGGCTCTACCCCTGACTTCTGACTTTCAGATTCAGAAGGTGGGGCCCGGCAATTTGATTTTTACAAACCCTCTGAGTAAGAACCTCTGGGCCACTGAGGGAAATCGTTGGGCAGATTCACCTGCTACAGGCATTGCTTCATCAGTTGCCTTGAACAACCTGAAGGGCTCCTCCTTCTCTACAGCATTAAGCTCTAACTTAATCCCAGCCCCATATGGAATTCTGCATCCTCTGCATCATCTGGGCTCTTGTTCTTCTGCATTGTCTGGGCTCCAGTCAGACCTCTTTTCTCTTCTGTTCCTCGCAGTCACTCCATGTCACCCTCAACCCAGAGGTTTCCATTCTTACTCATATCCTGTATATCATTAGCAGCATAAGCCACGCTTTACTCCTGAGCCCAACCCAGGGCTTCTTCCTCCCTCTGAAGCTATTCTGGGCCTGTGTGTCCACATGGTCTAATGCATTGTTCAACACCAGTCCATTGTGTTTAGCATCCAGTCTTCATTGTGCTTGTATCTAGTCCATGATATGCTTCCTGGGGTTTTGTGACAATAAATCTCTTTGTATTGCACTATGTAATTATTTTCTTCTATTCTGCAGCAGGGTTCCCAGAACTGGCCTAATAAGACAATCCCATACAGTTGTGGGAAACATGGCCTCCCAAAGGCCCCACCACAGCTCTTGGTACTGGTGTCTTCAATAAACACCCAGTGTTTCCTTCTTTCGGCCTGTTTGGCAAATACTGTAAGTGCTTAAACTTTATTTTTTTTCTTGTTTTTGAAAGGCAACTTTTCCATTGATTCCTAAGAAAACAGGAAGGAGAGTGCCTTGGCCAGGTGTCTTGTGATACTGGAGGCAGCCTGAGTCTGGCAAACAGGAAGTTTTCGAGGAAAGAGCCATTGTGGAGCACACCTTTACAGCACCTGGTGAGTTAC
Organism: Rhynchomys soricoides; assembly: GCA_019843965.1. NCBI lineage: Eukaryota > Metazoa > Chordata > Mammalia > Rodentia > Muridae > Rhynchomys > Rhynchomys soricoides. The sequence continues at coordinate 10,431,505 of JADRCH010000056.1, read as the reverse complement.
CTGGGGTGGCCTATGTCTGACACAAAGAAGTCTGGGTGGAACAACCAAGGAGGGTGAGAGGGAACAGATACCAGGAGGAGAAGCAGAGGTGGGGATTGAGAAGAAATCCATTCAAATGGGCATGAGATTTCAGTGATTGTTTCTCCAAAGAGTGGTGCCTTGCACTGCCTGGCGGGTGAGTGCCAATCCAAGGGGTAAGACAGGAGAGGCAAGGGAGATACCAAAGGGAATGGGAGTAGAATGCTAAACCCTTTTCTTCTGTCTCAGCTGAGTGATATTTGACATTTGTAAAGCCAAAGAATTGTTTTCTCCCCAAATAATACATAGTGGAAATCTGTCTTTGAAAACTGTACCTGTGTGTGATGGCACATGCCTTCAATCCCAGCACTCTGGAATAGAGGCAGAAGTAGGCTGATCTCTGTGAGTTTGAGGCCACCATGGTCTACATAATGAGCTTCAGGCCAGCTAGGGCTGCACAGTGAGACCCTGTCTTGAGTGGGGAGCAGAATCATGTTATTTGGGCTAAGTTATACACTTTTCTAAATAAGTTTAGGCCAGATAGTTTAATAAACAATTCTGATATTTTCTGTTTTCTGTTGGAACTGATACTAACTCTGAATTTCCCATTCTATCCTTCAGCTTAAAAAAGTAAACCATAGCTTTAAAAAGGTTTTGTGGAGTTTTTTTTTGTTTGTTTTTGTTTTTGTTTTTTTTTTAATTTTTGAGACAGGGTTTCTCTGTGTAACCTGGGCTATCCTGGAATTTGTTCTGTAGACCAGTCTGGCTTTGAACTCAAAGAGCTGCCTGCCTCTCTCCCAAGTGCTGGGATTAAAGGTGTTCGTCACCACTGTCTGTTAAAAGTTGTATTTGTATTTGTTCAAGTTTTATGGATCTTTATTAGTGTGCAAAGACAAGAAAAAAATAACGCTTAATTTAATCCCCAAAATTTCAGAAGTGGGACCCAGTCCTAAAAAAAAAATGCCAATAACTGAGATGAATAGAAATAATGACATAAAAGTCACTATCACAGTAGCTGAATGTACTGAGTATGAACACCTGCATGTTCTTCATGGCTTGACTTACAGACCTTTACCTGAATGTTTGACTGTTTTCACTGCATGACAAAGGCTTTGACTTTGGAGTTACTCAGATCACTTGGAATCCTGGCTCTGTTGAACACACATAGCACAGTTTTGTTAATAATTAGCATCTAATACTAATATTTAGTAAGTAGGTATAGTAATGTGTCCATTCCTCTAGACCTTGGCTTTCTCACCTGCAGTGTGGAGATGACAGCATCTTATACAGCTGCCCTGAAGATGGACTGCAGTGATGTTTGAAAAGCATAGAGTGCCAGGCATTTACCAAGTTCTCTGTGAGTGTGGTGGCTTGATTATAGTATAATACTTTATTTATTCATTGTGTACGTCTGATATGGAAGTCAGAGGGTAACGTGTGGGAATTGGTTCTCTCCTTCCACCATCTGGGTTCCTGTGATCCAACTCAAGTCATTAGGTAAGTGCTTCTACCTGCTAAGCCACCTCACCTACCCTGACCAGCACCTTTCAAGACAGAGGCCATAGCAGAAGGAACAACATCTGAGACAACCATCTGAGTTACAGTCTCGGATCTATGTTCAAATTGTGTTACCTTGAAACTCTGACTTAACTGTTCAGTTCCTCAGTTATGGTCCCTGTTTTAGTCCTAGTACCTAACTCATGAGGTCACTATAGAGAACGAAAGTTATAAAGGAAAGGTGCCTAATTCAGTATAGGGCACTGAAAATCTACCCGACAAATATTGGTTATTGGTATAGATTTCTTCCCGTGCTTATTGGATTTTCTGACTTTGAAGACCCTTCCCACCCATGTGTGCCTTCGTTAGTGTTCCTACCTGGTGGCCCATACCTGCTGGTTCGTCATCATTCATCCCTACCCTGATTTTTCCTTTTGCTTCTGATTTGTAAGTGTGAGGTCAGGGATCAAACTCCGGGCCTCTAACACTGAGCTACATCTTTATGCCTTCCCTGTTTCCTGTGTTCTTTACTTTGTCCAATACTCAGAAAATAATGAGTTAACCATGAAAGAAACGGTTAAAAATAAGAGCACAAGGATGCTGGCAATATATTTGATATTTTATTATTATTATTATTATTATTATTATTATTATTATTATTATTATTATTAAGACAAGGTTTTACTATGTAGACCCAGCTGGCTTGCAATTCATTATGTAGATCAGGCTGGGCCCCATATTAGAGACCTGCTGTCTCTGCCTCTAGAGTGCTAGAACTAAAAGCATGTACCACCATGCCTAGGTAGACCAATTTTGAGAATAAAGAAGAGGAAGAAAAATAAAACAAACAAAAACATCAGAAAACTATGGACTGTTAAAAAAAATGAGTCAATGATGGAGACAAAGTTGAAACTTTTCTAAAATAAATTATCTTAAAATTACCCGTTTTCCTGATACTGAAATGAAAGAAACATGACATTTATCTGCTGGCTGAGAGATAAGATCTTTTACCTCTTCCCCCATTTATTTATTTCCATCCTTCCCTCCCTTCCTTCCTCCCTTTATTCAAGATATGGTCTCTCTGTGTCTCCCAGACTAGCCTGGAACTCACTATGTAGCCCAGGCTGACCTCAAACTTGAAACAATGGCAATTCCTCTGCTTCAATCTCCTGAGCTGGGTTTTACGGGCTTGTACTACCATGCCCAGACTTCTTCCTTTCTTCCTTCCAAGTTTTCTACAGAGAACTCTAGAAATTCACATTGTGATTGACTTAACTACTGATCTGTTCTCATCTCTCCTAGTGTTTCAGATGACTCTTCTGCCTCAGTCACTTGCCAGAGCATGTTCCCTGAGTGTCTCTAAGTGTTCTCCCGGAGGCTCTGGTTACCTTCCCAGCAGTGCTTCCTCTTCTGCCCACCAGTGGTAGGCAGAAGAGGAAGCACCAGGAGCTCTGGTTCTGCAGTGGATCTAACTCTCCCCTGCACTGAGGGAATAGTAGGGTTGTCCCCATTGTCAGAATCCCAGTGTGGTGGTCTCATTTTCTGCCAGGTTTTGATTTAGTTGAAGGCATACATGTTTTGTTGTTTTGGGGACAGGGTACCATTATGTATCCTAGGCTAGAACGACAGCCACGAGCAGCTCATTGGTACCCATCTTAATTCTAGCAAGGGAAACATGAACAGAGTCCTTAGGGACACTAGTAAATGCATCCTTGTTCTTAAAGGTAAGAACTGGGAAGAAGCACCCCCCCCCCATTGTGCTGCACCTGTTTGCATTTGGACTTGACATAATCAAGTGTGGCAGCTTTTCCTACAACTATGAAGGAACCTGGGAACAGGAAGATGGAGGATGTCCTCTAGCAGGAGGTTGGCTAGGCTGGAAGCCATTTGCCCTGGGGGTCCGTGGTATATAAGAAAATACCCCCAAGAGCAAGACTTATTTAAGCCAAGACAACTAGGATGTTATCTGCTAGGTGCTGCTGGAAGAGCTCTAGATTACATGGAATTCTTGTTTTCCATGGGAAAGTCAATGTCTTTGTGGGTCTCATAACTTCAAGTCCGACACCTCTGGCAACGCCTGAGCCCGGGATGACCAACTACTACCACCTTTATGACTCAGTTTAGCCATTTTCCACGCCCTCTTTCTCCTCCACCATTTGTTCCCCTCTTCCTATTAACTTTCTCCTCCTTCTCCTGCACCTCCATCTCCTCTGCCTTCTCTTTCTCCCTCCTTTCCTTCCCTTCTCCTCCCCTACACCCCTGCCTTTAAATGTAGGAACCTTCAGTATGACATTTTGGTGTTCCTTGTTCTAAGTACACTGCCTGAAAACTGTAGACACTTGAATGCATCTTCAATGGTCCAGGAGTTACAACAAGTACAGCACTGTACAGCAGTCTGCAATTGGGTTTACATGTATTTTTGTGACAGGTGTATGTTTTAAAGGGAGGAAGAGCTTGACTCTGATCTCAAGTTTTACTTCGTAGACTGTCACAAATAACAGGCTTCCTGCCAACTGGCTAAACGTTTCAGCTGTGTGTGTGTGTGTGTGTGTAATATGGTTGGTAGTACCTTGTGGCTCAGTTTTGAGGGTTAAAGGATGTGTCTGCAGGTCACCATTGTATATAATGCCTGACTAGGTATGTAGGTCTACAATCTACATACAACCAGGAATATTCTAAGATGTCTTAGTCTTGCTGCTCCCTGGTTTTATTCTAACACACACAGATGAGCTCATTACCCTCAGAACATGTGATCCTGCTGACTAAGACAGTTCAGTTCCCCAACTTTGTCCCTCCTACCTACATTAGAACTTGGATCCGATGACAAAGAAGGAGGTGTCAGGGTCGGAAGCCTCCTAGACTGGGCCAAGTGGAAGTGGTTGAGAGACTACTTGATGAGAAAACCACATTGTCTATTGAAAAAGATACAGCATGGGCATTGTGAATGACAACTATTAACCAAAGCAAGGAACGAGGAATGGTTGGGACTGTCTTTGTTCTAATTCTTACACCATCATGTCAGATATCCAACTGACCTTTGTCTCCTCATCCCTAGAGCACATTTCAAATATTGTGCTGTATGGAAGAGGAGGAGTGGACTCAAGGCATGGCAACAAGGATGCAAAGACAACAGTTTTGCATATCAGTCTACACATAGGTTTGCATGCATTCATATAACTAGAGTAAACCAATGGAAAGAGTTGGACTCTAGTTTTGAGTTTGACTCCATGTTAACCTTAAATCAAGGACGAGTATCTCACAAGACTCTTAACTTGCTCAAACTCAGTGCTATTGAAATCTGTACAGAGGAACACTCAAGCTTCTTTTGCAATATAGGCTTAGTGGGATTTGTTGATATTTTGATTGCATTCACTCCCTATGTATTTTTATACTGCAGGTGTCTGTGGATGAGAAAATCATGTTTCTAAAGTCAGAAGATATGGTATAGACACCATGCCCTGAGAGCAGTTGTTGCCAGATGAGGAAATGGAGGAATGGACAGGTAGGTCATGGGTCCCCCAAACAGAAGCAGAGGAGGCTTGGCAGCTGGCTGATGTTGCTGGTTACAGGGGAAGCGGTGGCCACTGCAATATTAAATCATGATATATGACTACATTGTATAGATGAGCTAAGGATCAGGCAATATGTAAGAAATTAATGCCATATGTCAATCATGGATCTTGCCAATCATTTATCTGCCTTTCTTGCCACGTGACACATGCCTTAGAAAGACTAGAAATCATAAGGAAACAGTATTTCTACACTTCAGCCTACACTCTTCCTGTCTTACATACAGACCACTCTTTCTTCTATCATCTTCCCTATTATGTTTTGACAGGCTTTTGCTATGTACTTCAGGCTAGCCTCAGAACCTGTGGCGATCCTCCTGCCTCAGTATTGGAATTTACAGCAGTGTTCCAGCATATTCAGGTTTCCTTCCTAATATAGAAGGTTGGTTGTTTGTTTCAATTTTAAGTTTCCCTTATCTCTGTCTTTGTCTCTTCTCTTCTCTTCTCTTCTCTTCTCTTCTCTTCTCTTCTCTTCTCTCTCTCTCTCTCTCTCTCTCTCTCTCTCTCTCTCTCTTTCTTTCTCTCTCTCCCTGTTACTTAGGATGGTTTGACTTCCTGAACTAAGGTTGATCCTCCTGCTTCAGCTTTCCCAGCAGCTGGGATTGCAAGCCTAGGTCACTGTGCTCAGCTTCTTTTCTGTCTCTTCCTTTTTTCCCCTTCTTTTTCCAGTTTTAGATAATAAAGACCACAATTCAACTATTTAAATACAGTGTCAATTTCACATTTCAATTGCATCTTCATGATCGTAATTACAACTATTAAGTTTGCCTAATGGATTTTTAAAAGAATCACCAAAAAATTATCACAGTTTTGTGAAGAAACACATTCAAGGATATTTAAAACAATACATTTCTGGGCATGAACTTCAAGACAACTTAGGAATATGCAGAAGAGGGATGGGGAAGAAGCTGTGGGGGGAGCTACCATCATTGTGCTGACCCCCGCAGACTGACTACCCAACAAGGATCACAGAGGGCACGAGCAACCAAGAACTATGTAGCACAAGAATCAGTAAGTAAATTAAATAAACACAGGGGAAGTTTATGGTTTACAAGGAGGTAAGGCCATAAAATCGTACATCTGAAGTATTAAAATGGATATGCATTTTAGGGGCAAGTAAATGTACTAGAGGAAGGGAAAGAACAAATGGACAGAAAACTAACGTGTTTGCTCCACAAATGTGATGGTAACGCGGTGGCTTTCTGTACTTGGGGTCCTGAAAAGCAGACACATTGGTAGCAGAAGCAGGGGCTTGTTGACAGTAGGAGAGTTCAGATATTTGAGACTGGCCTGGTATGAGTGAAGTGTTATTTCCACAGAAACCGGGGCTCTCAGTGTCCCCCACACAGGACTATTTGATATAGGTCAGTGCACCCTCTCTATCAAATGACAGGCTTCCTGGTAAATAGCTGTGAATGTGCCCATGCTTGTCATGCTGGAGGGCTGTCTGCTGAGACCCAAAGAGTGGTCACCATTCAGAAAGGCATCAAATATTCCAAAGGCATTTTTTTGTTTAGCACTCTTCAGGGAGTAACTTTAAATCTGTACCATTATAGAGTATTCAAAACTCTAATCTACAGTGGCATTTGCTTCTCCTAGAAGGAGCTACATCATCATTTTAGGTGTTTCAGGATGAGACGTCTGCAACTCAGGGCTGCTCAGAGAGGCTCAGGGCCACATAAGTGAGCAGCCCCAGTGTAGAGCTGCCACTGGAAGAGCTGACTGATTTCTGTTTCCTCTGTGTGAGAACAGACAGCTGATTGAGCTGTATCTCTCTTTGCTTTGAGTTCTAGGAAGTTCAGATTCAGATTTGAAACACCCATGAAAGACTTAATTTGCTCTTATGGCTTCCACACTTGGGTTCTTGGTTTTTGACTCTTGATTCTCCTGGATATTTTTTTTTCCATGTTGCTACAGGCTACAGTTAGTCATCGTTAGAGTAGGTGAGTGTGTGATAAATGCATAAGCTTTCACAAGAATTTTAAAAGCCCACAATACTAACAGCATATTTCTCCTGGAAGTTCCAGTAATTAGCTTTTGTGAGCCTGAGCACAGTTAGAACTTCTGTGCTTGGATTACTTACAACATCATTAAAATTCTGGTTAGAGAGCAGTCTGTAACATGGCACAAAAGGTTGGCTTTAACATTTCAAGCTTGACAAAGCACAAGGCCCTAGCTCAGAATCTCCCATTGTTTTATGGATAGAGAATAAAATAACTAGGCAGTGACATCACTTCCAGGTCATCTGGTTCTAGGACACTCTGCCCTATGACCTGTGTCCTGCAGTCATTACCTGGACTTCTTCACACCAACTCATCTGTTCTTAACCCCCATGTCCAACCTCACCTCCCCCCCAACTTCCTTCTGTCACCTTCCATTCTACGGGCTCCTAAACTTTCTTGATGCCTAGGCTGGGTCTCTGCTAGACCCCTTATCTGTGTCCCCTCATTGGCCTGGCTCATGTCACAGGCCCCTAGAAAGGTTTCTTCATCTAAGGTTCTATTTGATCCTTTGTTTAAGGAGAAGTATTAGTCAGATTGCCTCTGTGGCATAACATTTTAAAGTGTCACTATGGTTGGTGGATCTCTTGTCCCCACAGATAGACTGTAAATTCCTTAAGTTCAGAACTGTTTCATGGTGATCTAATTACAGATGTAACATAGTCCAACACTTGGCTTAGGGGACTTCTGGGTTTAGCTTGACAGTGAACTCTTCATATCTGGTCATGGTTTCTTTCCACGGATCTATTCCTAGGCCCCCAGTGATGGCAACCTCTACCCCACTTCCCTTTCTTCTCCCCTCCCTGAGCACAGCTTCCCTTTGTTACTACTATCTTTTAGATGGTCTATTCTCTCTTTTCTAATGATAAGGCTTATCTCAAAGCCTAGATTCCTGCTTTAAGTCATTCAATTAGTAGTACTGTGACTACGTACATGCTGGGCATTTAATACAGGACTTCATACATGCTAAGTAAGTGCTCAATTACTGAGCTAGACTCCCAGATTTTAATTTTTTATTAACTTTTGAGAATTTCATAGTGTACACACTATATTTTGATCATAGTCACCCTCCACTTCTCCCCCTAACTCCTCCCATATCCAACACCACATCCCACTCCACTGCCAAATTTATGACCTCATTAACAACAACAATAACAACAATCTATCAATTTGTATTGCCATATATGCTCATAGGACTAGAGCATAGTCCAGGGCCACATTTTAAAGAGAACTGACCCCCATCCAGAAGCCCACAACTGACTATAGTTCCTCAAATAAGAGAGGACTCACAAGACCTCCCCCAGCAATGCTGGAATGTTGACTGGATTGGTCTTGTGCAGGTCTTGTACAGGGAACCACAACTGCTGTGAGTTCCTGAGTGCAGCAACCCTGCCATTTCCAGAAGTCTGTGTCCCCTATGGTCACTCCTGTTCTCCTGCAGTCTTTCCACCCTTGTGGTGGTGTGAAGGAAAATGGCCCCCACAGACTCATAGGGAGTGGCACTATTAGGAGGTGTTGCCTTGTTGGAGTGGGTGTGATATTGTTGGAGGAAATGAGTCTCAGCTTCTTCCTGCTGCTTATGGATCCAGATGTAGAACTCTCAGCTCCTCCTCCAGCTCCATGTCTGCCTGTGTGCCACTATGCTTCCTGCCATGACCATAATGGACCAAACATTCTGAAACTGTGAGCCAGCTCCAACTAAATGTTTTCCTTTATAATAATTGCTGTGGTCATGATGCCTCTTCACAGCAATAGAAACCCTAAGACACTGTCCCCCTTCCATGATGGTCCCTCAGCCTTTAGGAGACTCCCTCTAGCTTTTGAAGTTACTTCTTAAATTAGTACAAATTAATTTAAACATCATATCTTACCTGGCAATAAAATACAGATTGAGGGTGTTGATAATGCTAAAGACATGATGTTAGGAATTAGAAACATTTGTAGTCTTCAATTGCATCTGAGTAATGTTAGTAAGTGTCCAAATTAATATTTAACTGGATTTTGAAGTTGAGACATCCAGAGATGAAGTAAGTTTTAATTATAGAAAACCTAGAGCTACATACTGTTCGGTTTGCTTGCGCGCGTGTGTGTGTGTGTGTGTGTGTGTGTGTGTGTGTGTGTGTGGTATTACTGGCGTTTGAGCCAGGGCTTGCCCACACTCAGAGAGTCTTTGCCACTGAACTGCACCAGGCCATCCATGCTGGATTTCAAAGTTCATTGTTTCTCTTACACAAGTATCCCTGTTTCCCTTAGCTACCCAAGCCTTTATGGAATCCAGAAGTGGGATAAACGGTGAGGTGTATACCCTACACCCCAAAAGCAAATGAGAGCCCAGTAGGGGTTGAAGAGAAAAGGAGGCACAGAAGCAGATTAGGGACTAGGGATGCCATGCCAAGTGAGAAATGTGTTCGTCCTATAACATATGGGAACTACAAAAGGATCTGAGGCAGCTGTGTTTTTCTTTATTTAAAACATTCTAGTTCTTAAATAAAAATATGAGCTGATCCCTGAAGTCCAGCATTGTGATGGTGTCTCATGGCCGTGGGTTGGGGATGTAGGAGGGACAGGTTTGATTTGGCAAATGACCGAAATCCACAGAATAGTGCCTTTCATTAGGGGAAGGTGGAGAAAGGAAATGTGTGGGACATTCTCACGTAGGCTTCTGCAATCAGTAACACTGAAGATTAAGATGAAATTGAAGGAACTAAAAGGCTGGGCTGGAGGTGTAACATGGTGGTAGGCTTGAACCCACAGTTCTATCCCCAGCTAACTAACCAAAACAATGCATCATGTCCCAGGGAATAGCTCAAATAAGTCTAATGCTTGACTACGGAGCTGCAGCCCCAGCTGAATCTTCATTTTATTATTAAAAATGGAAGAAAGGAAAAGTTGGTACATATTGTCAAGAAGTTAACATTAAATATAATTAATTAGTGGTAGAATTCATTTTTTCACAAAAGCCCCATTATCTATTTTGGTTACAGGGTTGTTAACGAAATAGTTTTCCAGTGCTCACCCCAAGGACCAGACTGCTTAATTTACAACTATTTTCTTTAATATTTGTCCGTCAGGGGATTTGGAGACTCATTGCTTGATGACAACGACACATTTTAAGAAGCTTTGATGACAGTGACGTATCTCATGTATGCAGGTGGCTATCACTGCCTGTGACACCATTATGAAGTACATGATTATAATTATTCTCACACCTTCCCCCACCATCAGAATTATTCATAGTTTTTGAAGAATGTATAGACATTGATTGAAGTGTGCATGCAAGTCTTAGCTGTCATTTTGACAAAGTCATATAACTATGTAACCCATGTGGTTGCCAGGTTCCATCAGAGAGTTTCTTTGTGTCTCCCCCGCATCCTCATGGTAACCAGCATCTAAGGGGGTCGGATGGTTGTCTCTGGCTGTGGATTTTATGTCTTGTGGATTCTTTTCTCATACTGAGTAAGGATGGTCAGAGTAACAATTAAGGCACTGTAGAGATAGATGATAGTTTACCTTCTACTTCTAGTTTGGTCTGCTTGATTTTTGAGACAGAGTCTCCCTTTTGAGCCCAGGCTGGCCTGCAGCTCACGATTCTTCTGCCTCAGCATTCCAGAGTGTGTATGCCTGGCTGTGGTTAGTTCTAAAAGATTTTAACAGCTTTCATCTTCTCTGTCAGGGTTACTCCTTTAAAAAGGTGTGAGGACATCAGAGAGGCCCACAGAGATAGCCATGTGGCAAGGAACAATCACTGAAGGGTAGACCTTTTCATCAACAAATACGTGAGTGTGGTTTCAAGAGCAAACTGACAGTCCCAGTCACATCAGACTTCAAGGTAACCACGGCCCCAGATAAAGCACTTGCCTCAGCTTCCTGTGAGACTCTAACCTGTAACCTTAGGCTCGCCACTCCCTTCTGACCCACAAAAAGTCTTTCATGACAGATGTTTGTTGTATAGGTTGTTGTACAAATGGAATTTGCTATTCACAACCCTCACTATCACTGCCCTGGTTAAAGTGTTTGCTATTTTTGAATGTGATAGCCTATGTGTGGAGATCAGAAGACAATTTGCAAGAGTCCTTTCTCACTTTCCATGTACTTGGGATGGATCTCAGGTTGTCAGGCTTGAAGTCTTTACCTGCTCAGCCATCTCACTGGCCTGCATGTATCTTTTCTGTGTGTGCCTATCTGTGTGTGTTTGACCTTTTTCAATGTTTACAAAGTTAACTTTTTTGGCACTTAAAAAAAGGGAAACCATCTTTCTTAATTCTTAAGAAGGATCCCTTAAGTGTCTTGTGCTATCTGGTAAGTGCTTGGTCAATAAATACAGTAAGTCAAAACAAATTAAATTAATGGGTCATTGCTATCAGTTCCAGCTGTGTGTGTGACAAATGATCAGACTCTGAGCTCCTAGCCTACAAGTTCTACCTTTCATCTGTCACACTTTTTGAACTTTACCCATGGCATAAGCCATACCGAAGTGGGTGTTGGGGCCAGCCTAAGCTTGCTGTAGCAATCCATAGCAGCTGGCCCACACCTTGCATAACTGCAGGCCTGTGACACACACCAGAGGCTTCACTGTAATCCCATCCTCAGGAATGTCAAAACTATGTCTCATACATGGGCAGAACACAATATCTTTTTTCTTTTTCTTTTTTTTGAATCCATGTTTTAATGAGCTGTTTGAGTGATAGTGTTGTTTGTTTTGGACAGATTACTCATTGCTTAATTCCAAAGATAGAAACTAGGTCCATGGAAAGAACATGTAGTTAGTGTGACAATTCTTCTATGAAAGAAAATTGGAAATTCTAGTTTGAGATTCTCATTTATTGTTACATGGAGTTGAATTGTGTAATGTTAGCATTATTGATGATTTCATTTCCTGTTCTAGGGGAATTCTTGTAGTCACTTGTAGGTACATTAGGAATTCAAAATATGGGCTTAGTAGTTAAAAGTGTACTGTTGTTGTAGAGGACCTGGGCTTGAGTCTGAACACCAATGTGGGGTGGCTCGCAACCACTTATAGCTCTTGCTTTAGGAGGTATGTCACTTTCGGCTTACACAGGCACCTGCACTCAATGTTCACCTGCCACCACATACATATTATTAAGAATAAAATAGAAGCAGTGAAGGGAGAAAGCTACCCGCCCACTTGTGCTGAGGAGCCAGCGGAAGGCTGGCTCCAGACGCAGGGACTGAGGAAAAGCAGGGAGGTAAGAGCCTGCCTGCATCCACCTGTGGCCAGAGACCCCTGCCTGGGCCACCAGGCCTCCATATACAAGCAGCTCAGGGAGAAAGCTACCTGCCCACTTATGCTGAGGAGCCAGCAGAAGGCAGGCTCCAATTCAGGGTCTGAAGAACAGCTGGAAGAGAGAACTGGTCTCCCAGGAATATTGACATCTGAGCTTGAAGGAAAGACAAGCCACAGTCAGAGAGAGAAAGACCAGCTAACACCAGAGATAACCAGATGGCGAAAGACAAGGGCAAGAACACAAGGAACAGAAACCAAGACTACTTGGCTTCATCAGAACCCAGCTCTCCCACCACAGCCAGCCCTGGATACCCCAACACACCAGAAAAGGAAGACTCAAAGTTAAAATCACTTATCAAGAGGATGATAAGAAGATTTTAAGAAGGAAATAAATAACTCCCTTAAAGAAATACAAGAGAACACAGGTAAACAACTGGAAGCCCTAAAAGAGGACACACAAAAATCCCTTGAAGAATTACAGGAAAACACAATCAAACAAATGAACAAAACCATTCAGGAATTAAAAGCAGAAATAGAAACAATAAAGAAATCACAAAGGGAGACAACCCTGGAGTTAGAGAACATAGGAAAGAAATCAGGAGTCATAGATGCAAGCATCACCAACAGAATACAAGAGATGGAAGAGAGAATCTCAGGTGCGGAAGATACCATAGAAAACATGGACACAGCAATCAAAGAAAACACAAAATGCAAAAAGCTCCTAACCCAAAACATCCAAGATATCCAGGATGCAATGAGAAGACAGAACCTGAGGATAATAGGTATAGAAGAGAGTGAAGACTCCCAACTTAAAGGACCAGTAAATATCTTCAACAAAATTATAGAAGAAAACTTCCCTAACCTAAAGAAAGAGATGAACATAAATATACAAGAAGCCTACAGAACTCCAAATAGACTGGACCAGAAAAGAAATTCCTCCCATCATATTATAGTCAAAACACCAAATACACAAAACAAGGAAAGAATATTAAAAGCAGTAAGGGAAAAGGGGCAAGTAACATATAAAGGCAGACCTATCAGAATTACACCAGACTTCTCACCAGAGACTATGAAAGCTAGAAGATCCTGGGCAAATCTCATACAGACTCTAAGAGAACACAAATGCTAGCCCAGGCTGCTATACCGAGCAAAACTCTCAATAATCGTAGATGGTGAAACCAAAATATTCTACGACAAATCCAAATTTGTACAGTATGTTTCCACAAACCCAGCCCTACAAAGAATAATACATGGGAAACGCCAACTCAAGGAGGGAAACTACACTCACGAAAAAGGAAGAAAGTAATCTTTCAACAAACTCAAAAGAAGATAGCCACACAAACAATATAAACAACATCAAAAATAACAGGAAATAACAATCACTATTCTTTAATATCTCTTAACATCAATGGTTTCAACTCCCCAATAAAAAGACATAGACTGACAGACTGGATCCATAAACAGGACCCAACATTCTGCTGCATCCAGGAAACGCACCTCCATGTTAAAGACAAACACTACCTCAGAGTAAAGGGCTGGAAAACAATTTTCCAAGCAAATGGCCCCAAGAAACAGGCTGGAGTAGCCATTCTAATATCGGATAAAATTGACTTTCAACCAAAATTCATCAAAAATGATGAGGAAGGACACTTCTTACTCATCAAAGGAAAAATCTACCAAGAAGAACTCTCAATTATGAACATCTATGCCCCAAATGCAAGAGCTCCCACTTTCATAAAAGAAACTCTACTAAAGCTCAAAGCACACATTGTACCTCACACAATAATAGTGGGAGACTTCAACACCCCACTATCAACAATGGACAGATCTTGGAAACATAAACTAAACAGAGACACAGTGAAACTAACAGATGCTATGAACCAAATGGGTTTAACAGATATCTATAGAACATTTCATCCTGCATCAAAAGAATGTACCTTCTTCTCAGCACCTCATGGTACCTTCTCCAAAATTGATCATATAATTGGTCACAAAACTAGCCCTTATATTTATATTTCTTTGTATTCCCTAAGCCCGTACCCTTTCATTGGTGATGTGTTCAAGATCCCTAGTGGATGCCTGGAAGCATGCCTAGCACTCAACTTTATCCTCACACACCTGTGACAAAGTTATAAAGCATGCACAGCAAGAGACTAGTAATAGCTATCAATAAAGTGAATAATTATAAAGGTATACTATGAGTTACACTAGCCCTTCCCCCCATAATAGATTAATCTAGCATGCTTACCCTTCTTCCTGTGGTGATGGAAGATACCATTTAACACCAAGTGCTGTTCTCTGTGGCTTCTTTGGCCTTTCCCAAGTTGTTCACATCACACTACACTTGCCCTTCTGGACCTTTGTGAAGTAAAATTCAAGTTAGTTAAACAAGAGAGTCGTAGTACTGTACCAGGTGGTGTGATAACCAGGCTGGCTCCCCGGTAACTAAAGGGAGATAGTGCACAAAGTTGACGCTCTGAACTGGGATGATTCACATGGAATGAGGTACTGCAAAATGACCTCACGCCTCCTACAATGGACTGCCATTTAAAACTAGTGAGTTATTTATTTCTGGGATCTTCCATTTGATATTTATTGACCATGCTGACCATGGTAACCAAACACACAAAAAGTGGGCCAGAGGACAAGGAGGGGGATGTTCATGGAGAATTTTACTGGAGCATAGTACCAGTACTGTTTATGTACCTGTGGCTGCTTTTGGTTGAGTTGAGTGGTTCCCTTAGAGCTATGCATGATCCATGGAATGTAAATATTTACTACCTAGGCCTTGAAAAAACAAGTTTGCCATAACTGATCTGGAATTCAGATTAGCTGTGCAGCACAACAAAGAAATAGGATTGAGCCTGCCATTAACTGGAACAGATAGGGAAAATGATGGAACAATTAATAACATGTGAATGCCTGTAGACTAAATAATATAAATTTATCAATTTTAATTGTATGGTTTTGTCATCATAGTGTGACAATATATGATATACTCTGTTAAGAACCTAGGTAGAGAGTATATGAAAATTCTTCCTAGGATTAGAGATGCAACTCTGAGAGCATCTCTAATGACTTTTAAATTTAAAAAAAAATGATTTGAGAGATAGAAAAAGCCAGTCTTGTCTTTAAAAGCTTAACACTGTACACATATAGAGCTGTATTAACAAAGAATACTGACAATGAAGAGTTAGAGAGATCACCTCAGGAGGAACAGCCCTCTCAGCGTGAGGTAAGTTTTGTCACTATCCCAAATTACAGAATGATCATCAGATCAGCAATTGATATAGATATCTTAATAGAATATAGAATGGGAAGCTGGGTTCAGAAGGAAACAGTATCCATATGCAACTGGCCTTGCTAACACAACGCTTTGTCAGAAAATGTTTCTTCTCAGCTGCTTTAGTAGGCAGCTCTGCAGTTATAGACTCTAATAATGTCCTCACTGATCATTATTCATTATTACTATGTTTTTATCAGTACAATATTGTACATCAAATCTAGTGTCTTGCACATGCCAGGAAAGTTCTCTACCACTGACCTTACCTCAACAGCCCTCTTCTTACTCTTTACTGTGAGACAGAGTCTGACCAAGTTTCCCAAGTTGGCTTTGAACTGGAGATCCTCCCGACTTAGCCTGCAAAGTACTTGGGATTTCAGGTCCATAATGTTACTAACACTGCTACTGCATTAGATTTTGCTGCGGTGAAATGCCCAGATTGTCACCCAGGATCATGTTCTACAGTACGAAGAATTGATTCAGAGGCACATCAAGCTGTGCCTAATTCAAGGTTACTAAGGCAGAGACTGAGGTGAGGGCGAGGCTTCCAACTGCACACACTCCTCTTCCCTTTCCTGTTCCTCCAGCCACTTTACCTGTAGACAGAAGAGGAAAATATTCTATTTCCTCTTTTCTCCTACCTTGCTGTTGCTCTCAAGAATAAATTGGCATAGATCCTGGAAAGAAAATCATCCAGCAATTTGTCCATATTGTGATGGTCAATTGTCTTTGCCAACTTAAAAGGATTTAAAATCATCTTGGAAACAAATATCTGGCAGTGGCTGTGAACAATTTTCTAGATTAGGTTAATTGAAGCAGAAAGACTAAGTGCGGATGGATGGCATCGTTCCGTTGGCTGGGCTTTCAAACTGAATTACGAGGAGAAAGTGAGGGAAGCAAGCAGTATTCATCTGACTCTCCCTCCCGAGTCTACACACCGTGTGATTGGCTGCCTCATCTTCCCACCACCATGGTGTACTCTGTAAACATGAGTTACAAATAACCTTTCTTTAAGTTGCTTTTGTCCCGGCAATGAAACAAATAACTAATACAGAAAACTGGTACTGAGCAGGACCACTGCTCTATTGACACTGGATGCTGACCATGTGGTCCTTATGCCTTTGGAACTGGCTTACAGGAGCAATGAGGAGGTATTTGGAAGGTTAATCCTGAGGCAGAGGTTAATGGGCCATTCTAGTTGGAGTTCAGAAGATAAGACTCCTGAGAGCAACATGGACATTGAAGGAGTGTCTCACGGGGTCTCAAAGAACAAGGACCCTACCAGGAACTAGAGTAAGGGCTATTTGTGAGGCATTATGAAGTACCCAGGCTGCTTCCATCACAGGCTTAACCCCATCTTAGAGAAAAGACAAACCTCTGTTTCTCAAGGACTGGGCTATGTCCCATCTGTAACCTTAACTACAAATGGTTTTGTACTGTGTGTTCGTGTCTCTGTTTCAAAAAGTTAATAACCATCTTGTAACCCTACTTTTATTTTCAAAGGTTTGCTGTGGCCACCTGTTGTTAGGACCACTTTGCAGCCATGGCTTTGTTTCAGGAGGTCATTATGACTAATTTGTTGTACCTATGTTCTGCTCCTCCAACCCTGCCTATTTTATCTGCCAAATTCTCCATTTGGAACCCCCCCATCTCTGAGCTGTAAAAGCCTTGTCTTCCTCACATCCGGTACTGAGATCTCAAGCTCTACCTTAGTGGGAAGAAGCCTGTGTACATGAATTTAAAAGAGAAGCTTGCTGTACTTACTTGCTTTAATTATTTTGTCCACGATAACTTGGCTGGGTGGTCTTTGGTACTAATACTGCCAGTAAAGAATCTGCCCTCATTCTGCCTACAGAATGGTAAGATTTAAAGGTGTTCATTGTCTAGCTGATGAGGGGTGGAGTTGAGATGGTTAAACTTGATTATAAATTTGACAGGATTTAGAATAACCAGGAAAACAAATCTCTGGGCATGGTTGTAGGGCATTTTCTAGATTAAGTTAATTGAGGTGAGAAGAACTACCTCAAATATAGGTGGACCATTCCCTGGGCTGGGGTCCTAGACTAAAGGGAGGGGTGGATTGTTGAGCAGCAGCCTTCATCATGCCCTGCTTCCCAACTGTAGATTCACTGCCTCAGAATCCTGCTGCTGGGATGCACTTTACCCTGAACTGTGAGCCCAGACAAAGCCTTCCCTCCTTAAGTTACTTCTGTTAGGTATTTGGCTCTAGCAACATAGTGAGTTAACTAACACACATATCAAGCAATGTCAACAATTTCTAGTCCATACAACTGTAAATGGCTTTAAAAGGTTTTCTTTGTGTGTGTGTTGCCTGTGTGAATGAATGCCATACACATGTGGGTGACTAATGAGGCCAGGAAAAGGCACTGGATCTCTTGAGGCTGAGATTAGTGGCAGTTGTGACCTACCGAACATGGATGCTGGGAACTGAACCCAGATCTTCTGGAAGAGCAGCAAAGGCTCTTAGCTGCTGTCTTTGCAGGGTCTTACTTGCATCCCAAGCTGGCTTTGAACTCATCAAATAGCCTGTGCTGTAGCCACAGCTCCAACCTGTGATCAATCCTTCCTTCCTTCCTTCCTTCCTTCCTTCCTTCCTTCCTTCCTTCCTACCTCAGTTTCTTAAATGCTCGAATTACACGTTTGTGCTACCATGCTTGAGGCAAAGGTTAAAAATTCAGTTTCTTGAGTCAAGACTAAAGGCCAGGTGTACGTTTCCCCCCATCTATCAGCCAGTGTGCCATTTCAGCTCTGGTAGCTCTGAGTTAAGCTCATACTTAACTCATAGTGCAAGGGCAGAATGCACCTGCCTACTGACCAGGCTGGCTGGTGGCCTGGGGCTGGGTCTGTTATGGTCATATGTGTGTTTTGGTTATATGATTTTGTTCTTGTGTTAGGAAATAGCAGGGGATTTGAGCCTATGATATCAGAACTGTGCTTGGGCCCAAACAAAACCCTTTCACATGACATGCTGCAGGTAGTTCATTAAAGGCTTGGGATCAGACTAATTTGGCATTCAGATTTTTAAATATTTGTGTGTATATAATGTGTTTAGAGTAAAGCAGAACACTAAACCCTAGAATTGGAAACACAATGTTAATTTATATTTCTTACTTGTTCTAGACACAAAAATCTAAAAATATGTCATACAACTTTTTAAAAATGCTTTTAGGCATGAAATGAAGTTTTGGTGTGTGGAATTTTTTACTTGCAGAAATCATATTGACAGTCAAAAAGTTTCAGACTTTGGATCACCTGTGATTCTGAAGATCAGATTTGGGAATTCTAGCCATACTATATAACTTCAAGTAGGTTACTGAGGCTCTCAGAACCCTGCGTTTTAAGTCCTTTAAGTTATTAGGAAGTGATAAAAATGACAGGAAATTCAACAAATAGTGAGGAGCAGGGGGCAGCTTGCAGCAGTCTGTTGTGGGTCCTGAGGCTTGATTGCACTAGTCCTTAGCTGCATAGTCATGTGACCCTCAGACTTCTTTCGGCAGGTAAGTCAACCCAGGTTAGGCTGTGCTGTGGTAACAAATCCCATTTGCTCAATCAAGCAGTCCTCTATGTCTTTCATCTCACTGATGTTGCAACTGACATGTAGGCACATAGCTGCCAAGTGGCTACAACAGAGTAGGGAAGAACCGGAAGGAAGCTTGGCCTGGAAATAAAGTGCATCCCTTTTATACATTTACCCATTGTCTGGAATTTGTTTAAAACAACAACAAAGCACCCTCCTAGGAGAGTGCGAAGAGACACAGTCAGTGGGCAATGCACAGCTCTAATTCAGGTGAATCTATGACAAAAGTTTCCCATTTACACCTGAATGTGCTATAGCTTCTCTCTGGAAACTTCTAGAAGGCTTCAAAGAGATGTGCTATATATGATGGATCTCCAGAGGAAGCAGCAGCTGGAAAAGCCCTGTTGAGAATGGAGATACCTTGCAGAAAAAGTAACAAAGAGAGTGATAAAGGACTGGGGGGTCTGTTTTGCCAGACAAACTAGGAAGCTGGGGAGATGAGGTCTTCATTAGTCATTCAATGACAGTTGCACACTAAGGGGTTCAGACAACAGTTCAAGTGTGTGAAACTATAATTGATACAGGAAAGGATCATCTGAGCATGCCACACTGTGGGTGAAGGTTTCCCACGCGGTGGCAAAAGAAGAGACGCTCCCCCCAACCCCCATTCACGTAAGTAAAGGAGGAGCTCTAGACCGTAGGTTTCCTGAAAAAACAGTTCCGATTCTGTGCAGCAGTCCCTAGGAGAGCACGGATTTGCATGATCTGTCTGGAAATGCTGCACAGAATAGGTAACATGGTGCTTTACATCTTAAGGGTTGTATATAGTATAGATACTTTTACACTTTTTTTTTTCTAAATGAAAGGGACAAATCTTTTAATTGAGGCCAGTTCCTGAGAGGAATGGAGAATTTTATGGTCAGAGAGTAGTCCTTTGTTCTGGAGTCCATGTCTGAAACAAGTACTTTGGCTAAAGGGACAAGGTAGCTGGCTCAGTCTTACAGTCTGTTACTCTTCTCCTTTGCCATGATGTGCAGGAGAGATGATAGTGCAGGCCAGCTTTGACTGGGTTAGAACACTCAGCTCTGTGTTGGGGAGGACAAAGTTTCCATGCTTCTGTGGCCATACTGTTGCCAAACTTGACATCAGTAAAAATAGAACAAAACCCCACATGGCTCTGGCTAATATTTGTCTGTCTTGGATCCTATTTGACCTAACTCAGGAGAAGAAAGGGTGGTTATTTATTACCTTCATCTAACCGTGACAAAGGAAGAAAGTGTAAAAGCAGAATCCTAGAAGTTTGGACCCTAAACCATTCAGGTCACCTCCTTTTAGTGATGGGAAAATGAACCGAGCTCCCAAAAGTTTGAAATATCTGAGGTCATACTTGCACCTGAGTTATGCAGGTGCAATTCGTGGATCTTTCTCCTACTTGATTGTGGGTTAGATAGTGCTGGGGGAACATCAGCTGATAGAACAGGAATAAGAAGCCAGCTGGCCTTTAATCTAAGCATTTCTGAGGTCGAGGCATGAGGTTTGTGTGTTCAAGGCCAGCCTGGGTTCTATAGTAACACCATGTCTTATTAAAAACAAACAAACAAACAAAAAAAAACCAAAGCAACAACAATGAAAAAGTGCCAGCAGTGTGAGTAATTGGAAGTGGAAATTTAGGGTGAGAATGTGTTGGACCTAGAACATAGGAAAACAACCCTGACCAGAAAACTCTCTCCTATTGATAGCTTTTTTAGTGTTGGAAGGGGCCATGCAGGCTGATAGGGGAACATAGACATGGATGGTTTTAACTAGCATCAAACCCTGTATGGTATAATACTAACCTGCCAGTCAAGATGTGCCTACTGATGCAATAGCACATGATTGTTTATGATTTTATTCAACTGTTCTCTTGATTGGACTTGAGGCCTATGCCACAGGAAAGAATTCATGCCTAGTGCTATAAACATGTCCAAAGAATCAGCTGGGGAAGTCACGGGTCCAAGGGGCAAAGCTTTGGATGTTTTACTAGATGGTCGAGTTGTCTGTAGATGAGTCTAACTCTCCACCTTGGTCAGAGAAGGTTTCTGAAACTAGTGGGTGGTGGTTAGTGCAGAGACTTAGCACTGTCCTAAGTGCTGGAAAGAAATTACTGTGAGCGCTCAGCCTAGATGGGACATCTATGTTGACTCTCCCACCTCAAGGCTCAGGGAACATCGCAGGAGAGAAGGTAGGGAGAATATTAGAGGTAGAGAACCAAAGGGGGTGGGGAGGGGTGGTGGTAGGGGTGGTGGTAGGGGGTGGGGAAGGGTGGTGGGAGGGGTGGTGGGAGGGGGTGAGGAGGGGTTTTAGGAGGGGTCGTGTGAAATGCTGTTCTCTGGACTTTGGCCTTTGCACAAATGAACACACAGAAATCATAATATGACACAAGATCAAGCTAGTGAAAATTGCAGAACGGAACTAGGGCCCATTCCCGAGGCTCCACCCCTGATTGAAGAGCTGTCCAATGGCTGCCCCAGTAGGGCGGGTTACTTTTCTTTGAGGGGTGGTCTATAGCAGCTTGTTCATGTACCAGCAAATAATCCTATAGTTACTGGACTCAGTGGATTGTTAAAGGCAGGGGTAAGAGAGACTTAAAGTGAGGGAGGAGATATATTGGGGGAGGGCTAGACGGAGATTAAGAGGAGTTGGGGGCATATATTTAAGATGTATACTTCTATGAAAGTACAAGAAAATGTGAGTAAAGTCATAGGATACATATAGAAATATTGATAAATACTATTTTCTTATTTAAAATAAAACGTTTGGGCCAATTGGAGTTTGGTATGTGGTGTGGAATAAGCTGTTATGGCCAAGTTAATCGGGAAGACCATCACTCATCCTCACTGATTTGAAATACCACCCGTGTACCACTAAGAGCTGTTCCGGAAACTTTCCTTTCTGTCCCGTCTGAATATATATCAGCCCATTCTGCTTTGTGGTGGGTAGAAAATTAACATGGACAGAAATTTAGGCATTGCATTTTTTGAATTCAAACTACTTGGTTTGGATCCAGCGTATGTCTTATGGATGTATGTCCCTAAGGAAGATACATGCACCCCCCCTCCAAGATATACATAGATACACACAGACACAGACACACACACAGATACACACACACACACACACAGATGTACATACAGATATACATAGATACACACAGACACACACACAGATGTACATACAGATATACATAGATACACACAGACATACACACAGATACACACACACAGATGCACACACAGATATACATAGATACACACACACAGACACACACAGATCACACACACAGATACACACAGAAACACACACCCATACACACACACACACACACGCACACACACACACACACAAACACAATGAGTCCTGGCTTTGACCCTCAGCTTCAGTTTTCTCATCCATTACCTGGTGTTAATAACTACTTGCTGGGAGAGGTAAGCATAAAATAAAAGTCCATACTGTGTGGGCCTTTGCTTGATAGGGACAACGGTAGACATCTCATATGGAACTGATGCTGAGCTGGAAATTAATGGGGAAAATCATTGGAAATTTGTACATTGACTTAGAAAAATTAAATCTCAACATTTCATAAATATATCTACCTTGCAATTTATAATCCTCCTAGGGAGAATTATAAAGTGCTAATAATTTTTATTATCTGATGCCCCCTGGAGTCTTTTGCAAGTTACTACAATTTATATTTGAGAAGGTTTTCTTTTTGTTTTGTTTTAAAATTTGCTTTTGAGATAGGCTATGCTACCAGAGTTGGAGCTTATGATTCTCCTGTCTCAGCCTTCTGAGTACTAAAATCGCACACATGCACCACTATGCCTAGCTTATTCTCATGAAGTTTTAGTAGAAATGAAAGATATAGCTAATATTTTGCAGGCATTTTTCCCCCTGGGCCAGACACATGTAAAATTTCACTGTATTTGTTTGAGTGTTAATGAACTAATTAAATAAATACTTATTGAGGAACATCTCTCTTTATAAGTATATGATCTTATCACCTCAGCATGTGTCTCGATGGGTTTTAATGTCTCCCCATAAGACTCAGTGGGTTAAAGTAGATACCCAAGGTCACCCAGCCAGAGACGTCAATTCCGATCTTTGATGTGGTTAGTTACCTCTCACTGCCTCTGTAATAGTACTAATCTACTCTGAATACTGTGTAGCATTTTTTAAAAGATGATTCATCCCATGTAACAATCTTTTAATGCTTTCTTTGGGGTTAGTGGAGTATTCCTTTTTAATTTCTTTCTTGCCTTTGTGTCTGTGACTCTTTGAAAGGCTCTAGGGATGGCAATCCGCATTCTTACACACTACTGTCTGCTTATGTCACACCACTTCGCAGAAACAGCGAGAGCCTTAAACAGTACAAATTCCACTTAGACGACCTGGTATAACTTGTCAGATCCACAGTTTAGAACCCCTGCTCCACAATGTTATAACACAGTTTACTCAAAACAGTGATCTATGGTTTACTATTAAGAAAGGAACAGAGGACAAAAGCGTCAACATTTACCACTGATTGATTGCTTTTGATCCTTCTGTTTCTTCGTACTTAAATTTTAAAAAAATTACTATTATTATTTATTAATGTGTGTGTGTGTTGCGCATGTGTGCGCATGCCTGGGTGCATGGCGAGGTATAGGACAATTTAGTGGAGTCAAGCCTTTCCTTCTACCACGTGGGTGGATTCCAGGAATCAGACTCAGATTTTTAGGCTTGCATGGCAAGTACCTTTACCTGCCAAGCTCTCTTGCTAGACCTATTATCTTGTATTTGATATACTTTTCTTTCTTTCAGTTATGATTCTAATAATTTGGTATCTCTCTGTCTTTCTCTCTTTCCCTCCCTCCCTCCTTCCCTCTTTCCTTCCTTTTCCACTCCCACCTCTCTCTCTTCTCTCTCTCTTCCCCCCACCTCTGCCCTCCCATCTCCCACCTCTCTCTCCTCTCTCTCTCTCTTCCCCCACCTCCACCCTCCCATCTCCCACCTCTCTTTCCTCTCTCTCTCTTCCCCCACCTCTGCCCTCCCACCTCTCATATTTAGTGAAAGTTTTCTTTCTAAAATATATTTTCAATGAAGTTACCCCTTGGCTTTGTTGATTCTTTTCTATTTCCTTTCACCAATCTCCTCTGTAATCTTTACTCGTTCCTTCCTTTAGTCCGCTCGGGCTTAGTTTTCTCTTCTTTCCCTAGTTTTAAAGCAGAAATTCGGGAGGTTGCTTTGAGATTCTCTTTACTTCTAAGTGGACATTTTCAATCATAAATTTCCTTCTTGATACTATTTTTGCTGAGTTTGAACCCCCTAAGTTTAAATACACCATGTCTTTACATGGCTTCATCTGAACATACTCCCTAGTTTCCATTCTGATTTCCTTTTTTCAGCCATTATTTATGAGTGTGTTGCTCGATCTCACACACCCCTGAGTTTCCCAAAGTTTTCTGTTATTAATTTCTACCATCATTCCACTGTGTTCAGAAGACATGCTTTGCATTTTTTATTTTTTGAATGTAGTAAGGCTTGTCTGTGGACTAACACACAACATATCTTAGAGAGTGTCCCTTGTGTATACACTATTGTTTTTGAGAGGAGAGCTTTGTAGCTGTGGAAAGGAGCCAGGTGAGGTGTAGCTGTCTTCAAGTCTTCAGTTTCTATGCTGATCTTTTGCCCAAAGATTCTATTAATGAGAGAGTATTAGAGGGGCTAATGTTGCAGCTAATTAACTGATATATTCCTCATTTCTGGAAATATTTGCTCCATGCATCTTAGTTTTCTCTTTTTAGGTGCATGGATATTTATGGTTATTATATTCTCAGATGGACTGACCCCTGTGCCATTTAAAAGATAACCCTATTTGTGTGTTGTAACATCTAGTTATGCGATTTACTGTTTCTGATATTGATAAGCCATCCTACCTTTCTTACGATTATTATCTGCATGATACAGATTCATATTACTTAATGGCTGGGATATACCTGAAGAATTTCATCACTAGAGAATTCCTGCATTGTGTGAACAGCATGTGTGGAATAAAAACCTAGATGGTGTATGTCAGTAACTTAGTGTGGCCTCGGGGCAATGAAGATGTGTGTAGCTGGAACTGTAGTGAGTTCTGTTTTACAGGAGTGTAGTCCACAGTGATACAGAGTACAGTACCCTAAGTGTATGATTGTGTATTACCACTACGAAGCATTTTGTGCTGTGTAAAATTGTACGGGTTGTAGTTTTATCTGTAGCAGTAGTTTTATCTTATACAGTAGGTTTGTTTACACACCACGACCACACATATTTGAGTACGGTCTTAGGCTACAATGTTCCAAAGACCAAGATATCATTAAGCAATAGAAAATTCTCACCTCCATCATAATCTTATGGGACCATTCATGTTTCAGTGCCTGAAACTTCATTATGTAGCGTATGACTGTTTCTCTTTTTATTGTGCTGTTGTGTTATGTATACATTTGTGTATCTGCCTGTTTATGTGCACATGTAGATGCTCTCACTGAGCCATCTCTCCAGCCTGTCCTAGTGCTGTTTTTTGAAGAAGGTTTTTCTTGTTACCCCAAGCTAGCTACACATTCCCCTCCTGTGTTTTTTGATTTTTTAACTTCCTGATCTTTGAATCTAAAGTTAGTCTCCTATACAGAGCAGCTAGTAATCATCTTCAAAAAAAAAGTCTAGCGTTACAATTTCTACTTTAGTCATTTAATCTCTTTCTGCCCCTATTTAAATTATCATGGTTTGGTTTTTCATTACATTAATATAAATAAAAACATTGACTAATTTAAAGTGCTAAACAACCCTCAAATTTTCATGATTGACTTCCTTTTGGTTGTAAATTTATATTTACATCTTGCTTCATTATACTTCTTAGAAGATCTTTATGAGAAAATTTCTTAGTTTTTCTTCTTATACATGTTACATGATTTTAATATCTGAGTAATTCTATCATTATAAAATGAATCTGCAAATGTTATTGCATGTTTAATATCTTAGTTTTTAATAGTGTCTTTCTAGGAGGTCTGGGCAAGCCTTGAACTCATCACATAGCCATACCATCTTCCAACTCATGCTCCGCCTACTTTCCTGCTTTCCTACCTTGGGACCTGGGATCACAGGTAGGTACCACATTGCTAGACTGTTTGTTTGGAATTTTTGGAAGTCTAATTGGCACTGTTTCTTCCTTAAGTTTTTGTCAGATTTTATTCATGAAGCTGTCGGAGTTTTGGGGGTTTTAAAAAACCATTGTGACATTTCAAGGTATGGATTTAGTTTATTCAGTAGATAGATGACTATTTGCTTTACCTTCTTTCTCTGAACAAAGCTCCTTCCAAATACTCTTTGTTTCTGTGAGCCTACTGCCAGGTTTGTTTACCTTTCAGGCATATGTGAATCTGTAGTTTGTATACCACAGTCAACCCTAACTAGGACATGTAAATCACGTGTGTTTAACTGCTCTTCTCCATGTATGTATGTATATATTCATACACACACACACACACACACACACACATGAAAGGTGTAGGGTTGGAAGAACAGCTTGGCTATTGATCATGAGTACTCCTCCTTCAGAGGACCGGAGTTTGGTTCCCACTACGTACATCAGGCAGTTGACAGCTGCTTATGACTTCAGCTTCAGGTGAGCTGATGTTCACTTTCAACTCCTTGTCCATCTGTGCCCTCATCTGTGCACACTTACACGAACACACACACACATACACAGATATAAAAGTATCTTCAAATAGAAGATATAGATGATTCTAATTTGTGAGGCTGCCACCATTTCTGGATATAAAGGTAGCTCGTTAGTGACTAGGTTGCAGGTCCATGTTAAAGTGTCAAAAGGAAGGCCTTTCTCTGTGAGTTGTACAGGTGCTTCTCAGTGGGGTGACTGCACAGCCATTCTGTCTTTAAGTTTCTAATCACCAGTTCCCCTTAGGTAGGGAGCAGTTCCCTGACTTAGTGTTTTTGATTTGTGTATAGCTTTGCCAATAAGATATCCTTTTCCCCAGTGAGGACACAACAGCCAGGTTTTCTCCAAGGAACTTCTGAATCTTCAGTGGAATCACTCAAAGATCAGTTAGGAACTTGAGACTAATTCATGGTACGGTCTTTGCTATGGATTCTCTAACACCATCTCCTGCATTGTCTGCTATGTCTCTGGAGGTGGTCTCTCTTCTATTCTTTATGACTCAGTTCATTTCTTTAAGTTGTTCACCCCATATTTTCAGAAGTCATTAACTTAGTGAGACTTTTTTTCATTAGCTCTTAAAACTTAAAATTAATGTTAAATAAATTAATGCTATTAAATTAATGTTAAATTATTAATAAACTAATGTTTTAATAAATGTTAAAAGTCTGAGTCAAGAAGGTCATGGCCATTCTTTTCTGTATGAAGAGTGCATTGTAAGGGCCATATGACACGTAGACCATATAAAGGATATAGGGTTAGGGAGCATGTTAAAAACATGCTTCTCTACTCTGGGCCACTAAGTAACAATTCTCAGCAGGAGGCCTAGATCACTAACATTTGAACAAAGTTCTCAAGGATTGCCTTGCAAATTTACCTTGGAAAGCAGTACGGGTTTTAGAAGCTAAAACCACCTACTGGAAATGAGTGGATGGGTTTCACTGATCCTCCTTTCTCATCTGCAGCATGGGCTCATTAAGAGCCTGCTCGCTCATTCAGAGGATGTACACAGACCAAAAGTGCTTTTCTGTTGCCAAAACAGGGCAATTGCAACAGGATTCTGAAATGTAAGTTTAAGGTAAAGATTGTGAGTAACCAAAACATAGCTCTGGACCATTTAAATCTATAGTAATGTGTGGTCATACATATCCACCATGTTACAGGAAACTCAACTGTCATTAGCATATTGCTGAGCACTGTCTTCAAAGATCAACATAAGATCAACATCGATTAGGCCAGTTGAACAACAGGTAAAGGACTTAGCTTGCACTGAGAAATGATGTTGGATGTATATCAACCCCAAACAAAGCACAATCCAGTGACACATCTGAAGGGTGCTTCTCGCTCATGGTCCTTAAAGCATCAGGTCAGGAGCATGCCAATGGGTGCCTTAGTCTTTGAGATATTAACTTGATTCGACAGAGGAAGAGAAGACAGAATTGACCCCTAGTTCTTAGATATTTTTGTGCAGGAGTAGCCGCTTTCCCCTTACGTACACCTCCACTGGCAAACCAAATCACATGGCCGTGGCAGATAACAGGTGGTTGAGAAAGACAGTCTGCTCAAGTTCTTTGAAAGTAGGAGAAATAGGGGTGGGTGATACAGTGAGGTGGTAGAGCACTTGCCGAGCATGCACAAGGATCTTGGTTAATTTCCAAAGGTGCAAAGAGTAAAAACACTGGAGAGGATGGGAGTCTTGCCTTGTTAATGATTATATGACATGGGGTGTGGGTATTGTGTGGCATCATCTAACGTGAAGGAAAGGTTGGGAGACACCGCTCACCCTCGTTTTAAGGTGGAGAAGTTGTCAGTGGTCACTGGGACTTGGCCCCATGCTCTTCCCTCCTTTTCCACACTGGTCCCCACAAGGTCTTCCTACACCTGTCACAAGGACTATAGTTCAAATGAGGTCAATGGCAGGAGGTACCAAAAGGAAAAAGTAAAGCATTGATTTTAAAGATGACCTTGCTGGATGTAATAATCTTGGTTGGCAGTTATTCTAAAAAAAAAAAAAAAAAAGTCCTTTGATTTCAATATTAATGATTGTATAAGAGAGGAGGGGTGTTAGATCCCCCAGTCTAGGAGGAGAATGTCAAGGAGGGAAGACGAGAGTGGGTGGGGGATGGGTTGGGAGGTGGGTTGGAGAATACCCCCATAGAGGCAGGGGGAGGGCAGAGGAAATGGGGAGGTTCCAAAGGGGAGATCTGGAAAGGGGGAAACATTTGAAATGTAAATAAAATAAGAAAATAAAAAAAATTTTACATATCTGGCCGAACTCTTGAATTATCATTGGAATTAAAACAATCACCACTGCTCATGGACATGTCTTTTTTACAAATTAACGTGGCTCTCTGGAAAACAGTGGTTCTCAATCTCCCCAATGCTGTGACCCTTTAGTACAGTTCATCACGTTGTGGTGACCCCCAACCATGAAATTATTTTCATCGCTGCTTTGCAACTGTATTTTGCTACTGTTATGAATCATGATGTAAAATCTGGGTTTTCTGATGGTCTTAGGTAATCCCTTAGACAGTGGCCTCAACCCATGTGTTGAGAACTACTCCTCTGAGACAGTGATTATATATACCTAGGCAGAGACTATTATTTGGATATGATCTACCACTCTCCCCACCCCTGGCCCCACCTCCTAAATACTCCTGACTGGACAAGCACCAACTGCAGAAAATGCCACTTTGAAGTGTGCCACCTCTGCTCTGCAGTGGATATATGATGGTTCCTGTCTGAGCAGGATGAATCGGTTGCCTGGAAGGCTGACCACCATCCATCCGGAAGCCTGGTAGGATGTAAGAATGCAGAGAGGGTTCTGCTATATTCGGGGAGGTGGTGGTGGGAACTCATATATGGGGCGGGATAGGTGGCTCAGATGCATGGGTTGCCTTAAAATTATGTTGGCAAAAACACAGTGGCTGGAACAAACAGGCCTTTCAGTGCACATACTTTCACATCACCTCTCTATTAATTTCACCCTTGATGTCAGTGATTTATTTAGTTGCAGAATCTTAGAGTTCAATAATTTTATCTTCTTTGGATTCAGGAATAGAGAAGTCATAACCTCTTTGTACCTTATGCCGCCTTATTGTTTTTCATTTTCTTGTATTGATGATGATCTCTTAAGGTCTGATTTGGGATCTCCTTAGTAACTAGTCTATTCTTGAGAGCCCAATTCTTAGAAACATGGAGAGGAGAAAACAGTTTGCGGTGGTCAGAGAACACCCCAGTAAACTCAATGTAGAAGTACACTTAAAATCAACTCAAGCCAGCTAACACACAGGCAGTGATGGCTAGAACAGAAAATGGCAAAAGTAAGTGTGCTGTCATGATAAAATTACTTAAGGTAAAAATAAAACTAGCCGGGGGAGTCTACAGAGTGAGCTCCAGGACAGCCAAGGCTACACAGAGAAACCCTTCCTCAAAAAAATAACAATCAAAAGGAAAACCAAAACAAAACCAAAACCCAAACACCCAACTACACCAAAAAAAAAAAAAAAAAAAACAAAAAAACAAACAAAAAACCCACAAAACCCCAACCTCCCTCTAGTAAAATTTACTTAGCAAATGAATGGAAAATGAGAAGGAAGCAGGAATAACGGAAAAGAACGGAGAATGGAAGCAACCGGAAGTAAACCGAGGATTAGAGATGGGTGTTGCGAAAAAGGAAAAATTGCAGCAGATGCAAAAACATCTGGATGCCAAATAAAGAAAAGATGGTTAAGCAAAATTAGATAATTGTAAGAAGAACGATAAAATGTAAAATGATAAACGTCTTCAAGAATAAAGCATTATCAGAGGGTGACAAAGGGATGCCTGGGGGAAATGTAACAGAAAAACAAAGGCATATTGGAGAGGTTTCTTTCTGAGTCGTTAAGATTGGAGCCTGCCAGGTCTAGAACAGGGTCAGGTATCCACAAGAGTGCTCTTCTCGCTAGAACCTGTCCTTGTGTACCAGGATCATACGCTGACCACATTCACCTCTGCACTCTGTGGACCGGGTAGTCTTTTATGCTGTTATGCCCCCAGTTGATACTCACTCACTGTGGTGCCAATGATCTCCCTGGGGGAGTTGTCTGATGAGTGCCCTAGGAGTGGAATGTGCAAACGTAGCACTGACTGAGCTCTGTAGGAGGACCACCCTCCATGTGTACAGACTGTGGAAGGTCTCCATGGAAGTCCCAGAATCTTCAGACCCGTCAGCAGGTAAGGCAAGTGGCTCCAGAAACTGATTTACCACTGACCACAGACTCAGGATTCTTAGGTTCCACAGTTTTTGATGTGTGTGTGTGTGTGTGTGTGTGTGTGTGTGTGTGTGTGTGAGAGAGAGAGAGAGAGAGAGAGAGAGAGAGAAAGAGAGAGAGAGAGACAGAGAGAGAGATCTCACATGTAGCCTAGGTTGGCCTCCAACTAAGGTAATTCTTCTGTCTCAGCCTCCTATAATGCCAGGATTACAAATATGAGCCATGCCTGACTCAAGACTCCAAAGTATTTTCAAGTGATGAGTCTGGCTGCTGGCCACTGTGGTTGATGTTACTGCCCTTCTTTGAGCCTGCATTATTATTCCAACCAAGTCCCAGGTCCTCTTAACCCTCAAACTCTCCGACATGTCAGCAACTGTCCCCCGACCTACTCACAACTTCTTTGCATGGCTTTAATCCACTCTGGGAATATGGAAGGTTGTTCTCAGTCTCCCAGACTTATATTTGTTCCTTGTTATTAGGGCAGCTTAGTCTTAATAACAAAAATCTCAACATGGCCCCTTGCCACAAGACTTGGAGGTAAGAGAATAGAACTCCTCTCCTCTTGTTCTGTGGGTCCAAGAGGCCTGCACTAGCATCTACTTAGCTTCTTGTAAAGGGCTCATGTTGCTTCCATCACAGTGGGAGAATAACAGGACAAGTGGGAAGGAAAAGATTTGCCTGGTGAGAGATGAGGCAAAACAAAACAAAACAAAACAAAAATCAAAAAAACAAAAACAAAACAAAAAAACAAAAAACAAAACAAAACAAAACAAACAACAAGAAAACAAACCAAGGATACCAACTCCTCGTACAACACCCCACTCCCCCAGTAACTAATCCATTCCTCTGAGTAAGTGTTTTCTCTCTACAATGACATCAATCTTTTCATGACGGCTCTGACAGGACCTGATTACCTCTCAAAGGCCTGGCTGTTAGTATTGCTGTATTAATGTATTACATTTTCGCATGAGCTTTGTGGGAGAGAAACTGGGTTCACTCCATGCAGATGGTGTAGATTCTTGTTTTATAGTACATTCTCAAGGTTGTTCAACCATCACCACTATTTGATTTTAGAACATTCCTGTGGTGGTTTGAATAATGTCTCCTATAAGCTTACATATTTGAATGCTTGGTTCCCAGTTGGTGGAACTGTTTGGGAAGGATTAGGAGGTGTGGCCTTGTTGGAGGAGGTGTGTCACTGGGGGTTAGCTTTGAGGTTTCAAAAGCTTATGCCTTTCTTAGTAATCCTCCCTCTCTTCTTCTCCTGCCCCTCTCTGCTTTGTGCTTGAATATAAGGATGTGAGCTTTCTCCTACTTCTCTAGCACCATGCCTGCCTGCCTGCGCCAAGCTCCTGTCTATGATGGTCATGGACTAACCCTCTCAAACCATAAGCAAACCCTCAATAAACTCTTTCTTCTATATGTTGCTTAATTATGTATGGTGTCTCTTGATAGCAATAGAAAAGTTACCAAGACAATTTCCATCACCACAAAGAAACTCCACACTCATTTATAGCCACTTCCCCTCTCCCCACCCCTGTAAACTATTTATCTACATTATGTAACATTTCAAAGAAATGGAATGGTTTACAATTTTTATCTCTGCCTTATTTCTCTTGGCATGCTTTCCGGACTCATCCATGCAACTGTACTTCTTTTTATTGCCATGTTATGAATATTCTATTTCTGAATATACTACATTTCATTTACCCATGCTTGATTTGATGCACAGTTGGATGGCTTCCATTCTTTGCCATTACAAATAGCATTGCTATGAAAATCTTTGCAGATAGTAAATGTATTTTTTATTTCTCTTGGTCACATAATATTTAGAAGTGGAACTGATGGATTATATAATTATTTTAACATTTCTGGGTGGCTGAAACACTGTTTCCTTACCAAGCTCCACTAGAACTGGATATGGATTCATTTTAAATTTAGATTTGTTAGGTGATATTGAATGGCATACAATTTTGATTTTGTTTTGAATTTCCATGAAGATTAACAATATTGAATATTTTTAAAATGTTTAATGACAACTGGAATGTCTTTACAGGTTAATTAATTAATTGATTGATTGATTTCCTTTACATCCTGATCAAAGCTTCCCTTCCCTCGTCTGACAACTGGAATATCTTATGAAGAAATATCTATTCATATCTTGGTATAATTGTTTGTCTTTTAAAATGATTTTATATTCATAGAAAAATTGAAGACTGGGTACAGAGAATTCTATCTATCTATCTATCTATCTATCTATCCTTCCCACTTGTCAACACTGCCCCTCAGTGGCACACTGTCACCCCTGAAGAACTACTTTGATTCAGCATTCTTCCCAAAGTCCATAACTTATTTTAGGGTCCAGTTTTGGTGTGATAGAGTGAATGGGTTTGCAGGTGTATTTCACTTACTGAATTTATTCACCATTATAATATAGAGGATATTTGAACTACCATGAAAGTTTCCCATACTCTACCTGTTCATTCATCCCTTCCCCTGGCAACTACTAATTTAGTTCTTACTGTCCCATCATTTTTATTTTTCTAGAATGTAATATATTTGGAATTGCATAGTTAGGTACCTTTTTTAGGTTGGTTTGTGTATTAGTCATGTATAAACACACACATGTGCATGCGTGCGTGTGTGTGTAAGTAGGTTTCAATATAAGCAAGGAATGGACTTACTAGTTAGAGCAATGTCTTAGTCAGGGTTTCCATTCCTGCACAAACATCATGACCAAGAAGCAAGTTGGGGGGGAAAGGGTTTATTCGGCTTACACTTCCATGCTGCTGTTCATAATGAAAGGAAGTCAGGACTGGAACTCAAGCAGGTCAGGAAGCAGGAGCTGATGCAGAGGCCATGGAGGAATACTGCTCACTGGCTTGTTCGTTTCTCCTGGCTTGCTCAGCCTGCTTTCTTATAGAACCCAAGACTACCAGCCGACAGATGGTACCACTCACAAGGGGCCCTCCCCCCTTGATCACTAATTGAGAAAATGCCTTACCACTGGATCTCATGGAGGCATTTTCTCAACTGAAACTCCTTTCTCTGTGATAACTTCAGCTTGTGTCAAGTTGACACACAAAACTAGCCAGTACAAGCAAGAACAGCAGGCAAAGAATGAAGCTTCCTTCTTTCATGTCCTTTATATGGGATTCTAGCAGAAAGTGTGGCTCAGACAGATTATAGGTGGATTTTCTTGCCTCAAAAGGTCTGGATTAAAGTTATGTCTTCTCACCTCAAAGCTCTGGATTAGAAGTGTATCTTTCCACTTTCAGTGAGGTTTGTTTGTTTGTTTTGCTTTTTCTGTTTTCCTTGAGAAAGGGTTTCTCTGTGTGGCCCTGGCTGTCCTGGGAACTTGCTCTGTAGACCAGACTGCCTCGAACTCACTTAAGCAAAAATTGCTCACAGGTAAGCATAGCCACTAATGGTTTATCATTAATTCCAGATATAGTCAAGTTGACAAACAAACTAGCCAGCACAGCTTGTCTCATGTTTTCGTTTGTGCTTAACTTGCTTTTGCTGCTGAAGAGTATGCTATGGCCTAAAAAGCACAGTTTACTTATGTACTCACTGACTGGCCTGGAAGCACAGTTTACTTATGTACTCACTGACTGATATTCAGTTTCTTTGCTTCCAAGCTTGGCAAGCACAAAGAAATCTGGGACAATATTTTGTGCAAAGCCTGACATAGTGCCCATGCTTGTAGCCCCAGCACTTCATAGGCAGAGGCTGGACAACTTGAGTTCAATGTTATCTTTGGCTACTTGCTGAATTCCAGGCCAGGCTGGGTGACAGAAGTCCCTGTATACAAAAGAAAAATAAAGAGCCATAATGTTGACTTGAGTTTCTAAGTCACTTGAGAAAATATCAAGAGGTGTGACTGATAGATTATATTGTAAGAGCAATGTAATTTTGTAAGAAACTACCAAACTGTCTCCCAATGTGGCTGTGCAACTTTGCTTTCTGATGAGCTATATCTTTGTCTTAGTTTGGTTTCTATCACTGTAACAAAACACCATTACCAAAAGCATCTTGTGGAAGGAAGTCTTTATTTTAGCGCATAGCTTGTATCCTACCATCCAGGGAAGCCAGGACAGGAACTCAAGGCAGGAACCGAAGCAGAAGCCATGGAAGAATGCTACTTACTGGCTTGCTCCTCCTGGCTTTCTTAACCTGCCTTCTTACACAGAGCAGGACCACTTGCCCAAGGGTAGCACCACCCACAGTGTTCTAGGCCCAGTCATACCAATTATTAATCAAGAAAATGCCCCTTAGACTTATATATAGTCTAACAGAAACATTCTCAATTGAAGTTCCCTTTTTCCATGTAACCCTGCTGGCTTGTGCCAAAATCACCAGAAATGTCTAATCAGGACAAGCAATCCTCTGCCCATTAAAGTTATCTTTTTCTTACACTTTATTTATTTGTATATGTGTGTGTTTATGTGTAGACATGCGTATACATACGTGTATACATACCATGGCATCCTGTAGAAGTCAGAAGGCAACTTTCAGGAGTCATTTCTGTCTACCATGTCATCTTTAGGGCTAGAACTCAGATTATCAGGGTTAGCAGCAAGCTCCTTTACCCTCTCAGCCATACTCTAGTCCTCACTGCTCAGTCTTCATGGACTAATTTGTCTTTTTAAAATATTGAGTTTAAAGAGTGCATATACATATATATATATATATATATATATATACATACACACATACATATATACACACTCACATATATACACACACACATACATATGTACACACACACACACACACATATATATATACATACATCTATGCATAGATGTATATATATATATATATATATATATATATGAATAAATCCTGTTATACATCCATTATTAACTGCCAAATGTCCAAGTTTCTCAGTTCTGGATACCACATTTCCATGCTTCCTGGACACACGGGAGCAACATTTTACTGTTCTGTATGGTATGCTAGCTTGAGGGTAGTGACACTCCTCTGGATCCATCTCCATATGATGGCAGACTCAAAGGAAAGACGAATGTCAGCACGAGTGGACTGAATAGGTAGTGAAGTTCTGTGAGAGAAGATGACCCAAGAATCACTCTCAAGAAAGACCAGCAACTGTGATGTCTGCTGGCTCCATCTTCACAGGCTGTCTGTGTCCCCAGGGGTTAGTCAGAAACCCAAGAAATGGCTCCAACAAAGAGGATAAGCCATTTGCAGCATATTAAGGTATCTTGCAGAACCCAGGACCATGCCATCAGAAATTCCAAATTCCAAATGTAGTTAGTTTCTTTCTTTTTTTTTTTTTTTCACTTCCCAGAGGCATTTAAAGATAGCTTGACTCTCTGAAAAGAGTCTTTAGTTTCACAAAGTTCAACGCAGTGTGACTGGGGATGGGGGCAGGCCGAGGCTCTCTCTCAGCATAGGAACTAGACATTTCTTTTCTTACCCTGGAGGGCAAGCACTTCATTCTTTTATGCACTTGTACCCATCTCACCTGTTGTGGAGGACCACTGCTCTCTGTGCTCTGCTGGGTGACTTCTAATCCTCTGGGTGCAGGTCAGCCTTATCTCTGGAAGTGTTTTGACCTTCTAGAGAGCTTGTTTCTCTTCCTGCTGTTCTAAGTCTCTTATCACATTTGATTGTGTCACTGTCTAAGCTGTCTCGTTGTGTGCCTTTTTGAACATATAAATTTCCATTTCTACTCTTCCCCTGTGTTTCTTAGCTAAACCAAAGATGTTAAGAAGTCGCAAATACCACACAAATTCCTTCCTGATTCCTTCCTCTCTGTTCTTTCTGTTACCACAATACTTCCTTCACTCTGGAATCCTTCCTCTAGAATCTAGACACACTTTCTTTTTTGTCTCTGTTGTGTTCTATTTTGATAGCTATCTTCCAACTCATGGCTAAGGAGGATATATACTTTTAAACACTTAAATATTTTAAAATAAAAATTATAAAGTTGATTACTTTAAATCGAAATCAGTCATTTAACTTTTACATGTTTCTAAGTTACATAGAGTAAGACCATCAGGTAATTTTTGCTGCACCTCGGCAAGATTTCCTACTGGATTTGAAGGCTGAAATTTCTACTTAATTTTTTTTCTCGCTATGATCTAAATCAGGAAAAACAAAATCAATTTAAGAACTCTAAATATGTTTATTCCAGGAATCTAGGGTTTTCCTGAAACTCGAAACCAAAGCTTGTCCTTGCAGTGGCTAACAATTACCATACTGCATTCACAGATTAAGAGAAACATAGGAGGAAGTATAGTTTTAAAACGAAAAAGCTACTGAAAATGACACCGCAAAAATGACACTGGATAAGAACATAGCCAGTCGCGCTGTGACACCGCAAGTCATGCAGCTGATTTTGGGTGGCTTCACACCCAGAGACCTCATCAGAGGCTGCAGGGGCCTTGGTAAGGCTTCCGTCTGCGCCGACCGCCAGGTCATAGCGTCTCCATCCCCGCCCCCGAACTTCCACCTCTGATTGGTCTCTTTCACGGACCCGCCCCAGGAGACCGTCCAACGAGGAAGTCTGCGTCTCAGCTCCGCCTTCCCTGCCGGCAGCGTGGGCTGCGGTGCCTGAGAACCGGGGATGGCGGCGGTGGCTGCGCGAGCGGGCGGGCTGCTGCGGCTCCGGGCTGCTGGAGCGGAGCGGCGGCGGTGCGGACTGCGGTGCGCTGCGCTGGCGCAAGGCTTCCTGCAACCAGGGGGCGAGGACGCGGCCCAGAAGCGGCGGGTGGCCCACTTCACTTTCCAGCCGGACCCAGAGTCCCTGCAGTATGGTGAGACTTGGCGATCTTGCTGAATCCCGGGTCTATCCTTGCCTTGCCCTAGACTCTAGACTATAACCCAGTGCCTCCGTGGTTCGGGACTGTTTGTGTTTCTGTTGATCTTCCTTGGTGACTCTTCCCTTCAGATGCAGATCCCAGGAGCTTCAAAATGGGTGAGAGGGCACTCTGCCTTCTGCGAGGGCCTGAGGGCATAGAAGAGTTTTCCAGAGTGCTCCCCCCGCCCCCTTTTCCTTGAGTTCTATCCCTGCTTTCCCGTATCAGGTCTTTGGTGTTAGCTTGTCCTAGACTGACTCACTAACTTGAGGCAACAGTCTGTAAAATACGTGCCTTTTAATTTTCATTTGGACGGAAAGTGTAAACGTAAGGAGTAAATACTAGAATTTGATTTTCTCAAGGTCACGAAACAGGTTCTGCCTAAAGATGAGAATGAATCCAGACATCTAGTTGAGCCTAATACAGAGCTCCTGCTGGGCCCCGCTGTCATTTGGCCCCGCTGTCATTAGTCCATAGATGTGGTGGGAAAGAGCGAATGGAAGGGCAGGGGGCAGGCTCCTATTGTGCCACCTTTGCTACACTCTGTTTCTCCTGCAAGTTTAATGCAATCGCCTGCTATCCTAGGTCTATCTGTAGAATATCAGGAGAAAGTAAGGAAAACCTATCCTGTTTTCTTGTCTGATAACTTCTCACTGTGCTGGGGCTGGCATTTTTTGGGAAGCCTGTCCTTACTTGTGAACAATAATTGAATATTTATTGAAAGCTTGCTGTTGGTGAAATTTACATTCCTCATCTCATTTAGCTCATAGGACAAGGTTTAATTTCATGTGAGGTAGGTCATATTTTAATGTTTGCTTTGCAGTTAGATAAACTGAAGCCTTGAAGCAGATTATTCAACAGGACATAAGTTCATGACACATAGCTCCAAGGGTTGGAATCTAGTAAGCTGGATTGCAGACTTGCCACTCCATGCAAGGCAGTAAGAGGCCTTTAGAAATAATTTAAATGACCGGGTTTCCAAGTTTTGTATAGTAGTATTAGAAAGATGAACAGCAGTTCGTTTTTCCCTCCCAGCCTTCAATACTGTTTTCACAGCAGAGAAACTTTGGCCTAGTAATGGAGAAATAGAGCATAGGTCTTCCTAATGCTCCACAATTGTGAAACTACCAAAATAGGAGTGATGTCATGTCTCTAGGTTGTTACTATAGAAACAGTACAAGCATCTTACAGATAAAAGGCATAGTTTAGAAAAAAGTATTGTGCCACTCAAGGTGAATGCTGCTAAACCTTTTGAGGTTCATCCTTCCAGCTCACTGTCTTTTCCAAAATTATAGTTATTTTTCTTTTTTAAATTATTATCAATCATTCCATTTGTTTACATCTCAAATGATATCTTACTTCCCGGTTACCCCCCTCCACCAACCCCCCATCCCATGATAACCCACTTCCTTGTTAACCCCCTGCCACCCCCCCATTCCACATCTGCCCTCCCCCCTTCTCTCTGCCTGTATGAGAGTGCTCCCCCACCCTCTCACATTCTCCTGCTCCACCATGCCAGCATCCCCCTACACTGGGACATCAAACCTCCCCAGGACCAAGGGCCTCCCCTCCTCTTGCTGTTGGGCAAGACCATCTTCTGCTACCTCCATATGTATCTGGAGCCATGGATCCCTCCAACCACTCCATGGTTGGTGGTCCAGACTCTGGGAGCACTGGGTGGTCAGGCCAGCCTGTGTTGTTCTTCCAGTGGGGTTGCAACCCCCCTCCGCTCCTCCAGTCCTTCTGCCAGCTCCCCCACCAGGTTCCCTGAGTTCAGTCTGATGGTTGGCTCCAAGCATCCTCATCTGCATTGGTCAGTTGCTGGCTGTACCGCCGCAGGAACTGCCACACTTGATTCCTGTCCACAAGCACCTCTTGACCACGGGTGACAGTGTTGGGTTTGGTGTCTGCAGATATGATGTATCCCCAGGTGGGGCCTTTCCCCCATTGGCCCTTCTTTCAGTCTCTGTTCCATTTTTTGTCCCTGTTCTTCCTTTGGACAGGAACAATTCTGGGTTAAAAAACTTTGAGATGGGTGGGTAGCTCCATCCCTCGGCCAGAGGCTGTGACTATCTACTGGAGGTGGTCTGCACAGGTTCTATCTCCCCCTTCTCTTCGAATTATGGCTAAAGTTAATCCAGTGGCTGTCCCCAGTTCCTCATCTTCCATGCTACCGATTTTTATTTGATTTCTTGACCCTCTCTGTACTTCTCTCACATCTCCTTCAGATTCTGATACAAGTCCAATTTGCATCAATTAGAAAAAAAATTACAGTAATGCTGTAGGTTTTTGATGACCTGTAGAATTCAGTAGTGAGAGTCAGGGTCTTGAGTTTGGTCTAGTCCCCATCCCCTGAGATTTTTGAAGTTCTCACTTCTGCCAGCCTCACATCTCTATAATTTAGGGATTAATGATAATTGCTATTTCAGAAGGAGAGGAGAGTAAGGGCTGAATAAACATCACTCATGTATGTAACACAGTGTCTGCCATCTTGGAAGTACTAACTCAGTAAAGGGACTTTCAATAGACAACACCAGGCATTTGCCATAGTTTCACAGTGTTATAAAAAGGCAGAGATATGTTCCATGCATATGGTTCCCCTGCTCCCATGATACAGCCCCAGAGAATAGATTTCTCACTCAAAGATATGAATGGTTTAATGGAGTTTTAAAATGCCCACTTCAAATCTCCAGTTTACACCCAGTGTATATAGTTCTGTGTACTAACTGTGAGGGTGTGTGAAGGTGTGTGAGGGTGTGTGAGGGTGTGTGAGGGTGTGTGAGGGTGTGTTAGGGTGTGTGAGGGTATGTGAGGGTGTGTGAGGGTGTGTGAGAGTGTGTGAGGGTGTGAGAGTGTGTTGGGGTTAATGCTGAAAAGCCCAGACACACACCCTTGGAATTTACTAACCACTGCACCTTGTATTTGCAGCTGTTTCACTCCTGCTGAGGAACACTCAGCATATTTGCTCACTGGTTTATGTTTTTTTGTGACTCGAGTACTGCGTATATGTATGTAAAGTTGTGCCCTTGGTCATTTCTCCTGTCCATGTTAACACTGTCCTCCACTGTGGAGCAATTGCTTTTATTCAGCTGTTGTAGGCATGGGTCTCTTAGGGTCCCAACAAGCACGTGAGTTAGGTGTCATTGTGTACAGATGAGGTAGTCAGGGCTCAGAGATGCTTGTGGCCTTCCCAAGTGTGGTGAAGGACAGAGGCCGCTTTCTAGTCCCACTGTATCTGACTCTTTCTGATCTATTTATTTATATTGGATATTTTATTTATTTTCATTTAACATGTTATCCCTTTTCCTGGTTTCCCCTCTGGAACCCCCCCTATCCCATCCTCCCTCTCCCTGCTTCTACGAGGGTGCTATCCCCCACTACCTCCTTGACTCCTGCCTCCCCATCCTGGCATTCCTGACACTGGGGTATAGAGCCCTCTCAGGACCAAGGACCTGTCCTCCCATTGATGCCCAACAAGACCATCCTTTGCTACATATGCGGCTGGAACCAAGGGTTCCTTCATGTGTACTCTTTGGTTGGTGGTTTAGTCCCTGGGAGCTCTGGGTGGGGTGGATCTGGTTGGTTGATGTTGTTGTTCTTCCTATGGGTGGCAAACCCCTTCAGCTTCTTCACTCCTTACTCTAACTCCTCCATTGGGGACCCCGTGATCAGTCCAGTGGTTGGCTGCGAGCATCCGCCTCTGTATTTGTCAGGCTCTGGCAGAGCCTCTCAGGAGACAGCTATATCAGGCTTCTGTCAGCAAGCACTTCTTTGTATCCGCAATAGTGTGCAGGATTGGTGACTGTATATGGGATGGATCCCCAGGTGGGGTAGTCTCTGGATGGCCTTTCCTTCAGTCTCTGCTCCACACTTTGTCTCCATATTTCCTCCCGTGAGTATTTTGTTACTCCTTCCAA
This sequence comes from Rhynchomys soricoides, assembly GCA_019843965.1. Classification (NCBI taxonomy): domain Eukaryota; kingdom Metazoa; phylum Chordata; class Mammalia; order Rodentia; family Muridae; genus Rhynchomys; species Rhynchomys soricoides. The sequence continues at coordinate 10,389,629 of JADRCH010000056.1, read as the reverse complement.
GGAGGACCAAAGCATCCACATTTTGGTCTTCCTTTTTCTTGAGTTTCATGTGGTCTATGAATTGAATCTTGGGTATTTCGAGCTTTTGGGCTAATATCCATTTATCAGTGAGTGCATACCATGTGTATTCTTTTGTGAATGGATTTCCTCACTCAGGATGATATTTTCTAATTCCATCCATTTGCCTGTGAATTTCATGAAGTCATTGTTTTTAATAGCTGAGTAGTACTCCAATGTGTAAATGTACCACATTTTCTGTATCCATTCTTCTGTTGAAGAACATCTGGGTTGTTCCAGCTTCTAGCTATTATAAATAAGGCTGTTATGAACATAGTGGAGCATGTGTCCTTGTTATATGTTGGAGCATATTTTGGGAATATGCCCAGGAGTGGCATAGCTGGGTCCTCAGGTAGTACTATGTCCAATTTTCTGAGGAACTGCCAGAGAGGTTGTACCAGCTTGCAATCCCACCAACAATAGAGGAGTGTTCCTCTTTCTCCACATCCTCGCCAACATCTGCTGTCACCTGAGTTTTTGGTCTTAGCCATTCTGACTGGTGTGAGGTGGAATCTCAGGGTTGTTTTGATTTGCATTTTCTTGATGACTAAGGATGTTGAACATTTCTTTAGGTCCTTCTCGGCCATTCAAGTTTCCTCAGTTGAGAATTCTCTGTTTAGCTCTGTTCCCCATTTTAAAAATAGGGTTATTTGGTTCTCTGGAGTCTAACTTCCTGAGTTCTTTGTATATATTGGATATTAGCCCTCTATCGGATGTAGGATTGGTAAAGATCTTTTCCCAATCTGTTGGTTGCTGTTTTGTCCTGTTTGTCCTATTTGCAATTTTATGAGGTCCCATTTGTAAATTCTTGATCTTCGAGCATAAGCCACTGGTGTTCTGTTCAGAAATTTTCCCCTGTGCCCATGTGTTCAATGCTCTTCCCCACTTTCTCTTCTGTTCGTTTCAATGTATCTGGTTTTATGTTGAGGTCCTTGATCCACTTGGACTTGAGCTTTGTACAGGAGATAAGAATGGATCGATTTGCATTCTTATACATGTTGACCTCCAATTGAACCAGCACCATTTGTTGAAGATGTTGTCTTTTTTCCACTGGATGGTTTTAGCTCCTTTGTCAAAGATCAAGTGACCATAGGTGTGTGGGATCATTTCTGGGTCTTCAATGCTGTTCCATTGATCTGCCTGCCTATCTCTGTACCAATACCATGCAGTTTTTATCACTATTGCTCTGTAGTACAGCTTGAGGTCAGGGGTGCTCATTTCCCAGAACTTCTTTTATTGTTGAGAATAGTTTTCGATATCCTGGATTTTTTGTTATTCTAAATGAATTTGCAGATTGCTCTTTCTAACTCTATGAAGAATCAAATTGGAATTTTGTAGGGATTGCATTGAATCTGTAGATTGCTTTCGGCAGGATGGCCATTTTAACTATGTTAATCCTGCCAATCCTTGAGCATGGGAGATCTTTCCATCTTCTGAGGTCTTCTTCGATTTCTTTCTTCAGAGCCTTGAAGTTCTTGTCATACAGATCTTTCACTTGTTTGGTTAGAGTTACACCAAGATATTTTATATTATTTGTGACAATTGTGAAGGGTGTCATTCCCCTAATTTCTTTCTCAGTCTGTTTATCCTTTGAGTAGAGGAAGGCTACTGATTTGTTTCGGTTAATTTTATATCCAGCCACTTTGCTGAAGTTGTTTATCAGGTTTAGTAGTTCTCTGGTAGAATTTTTGGGGTCACTTAAATATCCTATCATATCATCTGCAAATAGTGATATTTTGACTTCTTCTCCAATTTGTATTCATTTGCCCTCCTTTTGTTATCTAATTGCTCTGGCTAAAACTTCGAGTACTATATTGAATAGGTAGGGAGAGAGTGGGCACTCTTGTCTAGTCCCTGATTTTAGTGGGATTGCTTCAAGTTTCACTCCATTTAGTTTGATGTTGGCCACTGGCTTGCTGTATATTGCTTTTACTATGTTTAGGTATGCTCTTTGAATTCCTGATCTTTCCAAGACTTTTATCATGAAGGGGTGTTGAATTTTGTCAAATGCTTTCTCAGCATCTAATGAAATGATCATGTGGGTTTTTTTTCTTTGAGTTTGTTTATATAGTGGATTACACTGACTGATTTCTGTATATTAAACCATCCCTGCATCCCTGGATTGAAGCCTACTTGATCATGATTGATGATCGTTTTGATGTGTTCTTGCATTTGGTTTGCAAGAATTTTATTGAGTATTTTTGCATCAACACTCATAAGTGAAATTGGTCTGATGTTCTCTTTCTTTGTTGGGTCTTTGTGTGATTTAGGTATGAGCATAATTGTGGCTTCATAGAACAATTTGGGTAGTCTTCCTTTTGTTACTATTTTGTGGAATAGTTTGAATAGTATTGGTATTAGGTCTTCTTTGAAGGTCTGATAGAATTCTGTACTAAACCCATCTGGCCCTGGACTTTTTTTGGCTGGGAGACTTTTAATGACTGCTTCTATTTCTTTAGGGGTTATGGGACTGTTTAGATGGTTTATCTGATCCTGATTTAACTTTACTACCTGGTATCTGTCTAGAATATTGTCCATTTTATCCAGATTTTCCAATTTTGTTGCATATAGGCTTTTGTAGTAGGATCTGATGATTTTTTTGTATTTCCTTGGTTTCTCTTGTTATATCTCCACTTTCATTTTTGATTTTGTTAATTATGAATACTGTCTCTGCGCTGTCTGGTTATTCTGGGTAAGGGTTTATCTATGTTGTTGATTTTATCAAAGTACCCATTCTTGGTTTTGTTGATTCTTAGTATAATTTCTACTTGGTTGATTTCAGCCCTGAGTTTGATTATTTCCTGCCATCTACTCTGTTTGGGTGCATTTGCTTCTTTTTGTTCTAGAGCTTTCAGATGTGCTGTCAAGCTGCTAGTGTATGCTCTCTCCAGTTTCTTTTTGGAGGCACTAAGAGCTATGAGTTTTCCTCTTAGCACTGCTTTCATTGTGTCCCATAAGTTTGGGTATGTTGTGCCTTCATTTTCATTACATTCTAAAAAGTCTTTAATTTCTTTCTTTATTTCTTCCTTGACCAAGTTATCATTGAGTAGAACGTTGGTCAGCTTCCATGTATATGTGGGCTTTCTGTTGTTTTTGTTGTTATTGAAGACCAGCTTTAGTCTGTGTTGATCTTATAGGTGCATGGGATTATTTCAAACTTCTTGTATCTGTTGAGGCTGTTTTGTAACCCATTATATGATCAGTTTTGGAGAAGGTACTGTGAGGTGCTGAGAAGAAGGTATATTCTTTTGTTTTAGGATGAAATATTTTATAGATATCTGGTAAATTCATTTGGTTCATAACTTCTGTTAGTTTCACTGTGTCTGTGTTTATTTTCTGTTTCTATGATCTGTCCATGGCTGAGTGTGGGGTGTTGAAGTCTCCCACTATTATTGTGTGAGGTGCAATGTGTGCTTTGAGCTTTAGTAAAGTTTCTTCTGTGAATGTGGGCACCCTTGCATTTGGAGTGTAGATGTTCAGAATTGAGAGGTCATCTTGGTAGATTTTTCCTTTGATGAGTAAGAAGTGTCCTTTCTTATCTTTTTTGATAACTTGTGTTTGAAAGTTGATGTGATTCAATATTAGGATGGCCACTCCAGCTTGTTCCTTGGGACTGTTTGCTTGGAAAAAATTTTCCAGCCTTTTTCTCTGAGGTAGTGTCTGTCTTTGTCACTCAGGTAGTGTCTGTCTTTGTTACTGAGGTGTCTTTCCTGTATGCAGCAAAATGCTGTGTCCCATTTATGTATCTAGTCTTTCAGTCTATGTCTTTTTATTGGGGAATTGAGTCCATTGATTTTAAGAGATATTAAGGAAAAGTGATTCCTGTTATTTTTGTTGTTAGAGATGGAATTATGTTTGTGTGTCTATCTTCTTTTGTGTTTGTTGAAAGAAGATTACTTTCTTGCTTTTTCTAGGGTGTAGTTTCCCTCCTTTGGAGTTTTCCATCTATTATCCTTTGTAGGGCTGAATTTGTGGAAAGATATTGTGTAAATTTGTTTTTGTCATGGAATATCTTGGTTTCTCCATCTATGGTAATTGAGAGTTTTCCTAGGTATAGCAGACTGAGCTGGTATTTGTGTTGTCTTAGGGTCTGTATGACATCTGCCCAGGATCTTTTGGCTTTTATAGTCTTTGGTGAGAAGTCTGGTGTAATTCTGATAGGTCTTTCTTTATATGTTACTTGACCTTTCCCCCTTACTGCTTTTAATATTCTTTCTTTGTTTTGTGCATTTGGTGTTTTGATTATTATGTGATGGGAGGAATTTCTTTTCTGGTCCAGTCTATTTGGAGTTCTGTAGGTTTCTTCTATGTTCATGGGCATCTCTTTCTTTAGGTTAGGGAAATTTTCTTCTATAATTTTGTTGAAGATATTTACTGGCCCTTTAAGTTGGGACTCTTTGCTCTCTTCTATACCTATTATCCTTAGGTTTGGTCTTCTCATTGTGTCCTGGATTTCCTGGATGTTTTGGGTTAGGAGCTTTTTGCATTTTGCATTTTCTTTGACTGTTGTGTTAATGTTTTCTATGGTATCTTCTGCACCTGAGATTCTCTCTTCTATCTTTTGTATTCTGTTGGTGATGCTTGCATCTATGACTTCTGATCTCTTTCCTAGGTTTTCTATCTCCAGAGTTGTCTCTCTTTGTCATTTCTTTATTGTTTCCATTTCCATTTTTAGATTCTGGATAGTTTTCAGTTCCTTCACCTGTTTGGTTGTGTTTTCCTGCAATTCTTTAAGGGATTTTTGTGTTTCCTCTTTAAGGGCTTCTACCTGTATTTCTTTAAGGGAGTTATTTTGACCTTCTTAAAGTGCTCTATCATCATCATGAGATGTGATTTTTAAATCAAATCTTGTTTTTCCGGTGTGATGATGTATCCAGGACTTGCTATTGTGGCAAAACTGGGTTCTGACGCTGACAAGTAACCTTTCTGCTTCTTATGTTCTTAATCTTGCCTCTCGCCATCTGGTTATCTCTAGTGCTATATGCCCTTGCTGTCTCTGACTGGAGCCTGTTTCTTTTGTGATCCTTGTTGTGTCAGAACTCCTCAGAGTCCAGATGTCTCTGGGATCCTGTGGTTCTGTGATCCTGTGATCCTGAGATCCTGGGTGTTTCAGAGCTTCTGGAAATCAAGCTGCCTCTGGGAACCTGAAGTCCTGTGCCCTGTACCCTCCGCCCTCCTGGTGGGTCCCTCTTTGGACAGTTAATGGAGCGAAAGTGGTGATCTCATCTCTGGACTTAGGACTGAGAGCACTCCTGGGAGACCAGCTGTCTCTTGGAGGGATTTGGGTGCAGAGGGCTGTGGGGCAGCCTTAGCTCTGGGTTGCAGATGGAGGCTGGAAGGTGACTCTTAGAGTCTTACAGTTTTAGGTCCTAAAACTTTGCATATTATGGCTGTTAATGAAGATGCTGACTCTCTGCACTTTACAGGTGCTGTAAATGCTTTCCAGTTATCTAGTACTGTTTAATTTCACATACAAAAGGTTCTTCTTCAGTTGGTGGCCGGGTCAACTTCTTTTAAGCTGCACAGTGGGCTGGGACAAGGACTTATCTTTGGAAAGACCATGGGAGTATTGTTTTTCAGGCAGAAAAAAGACTGAGTTGGTTTAAGGCTTATCCTGTATTGTATCAACAGAGAAAACCCCTGTGATGAGATGTTTCTGGTAGTGGGGTATGAAAGTCCCATGATAATCAGGGCCTTTTGTTGTTAGGGATTGTCTTTTTTATGGGATAGGGATAGCATGAATAAAATCAGATTAGGAAGCATGATGTTTAAATTTGAATCAGACTTGTAAAGTTTGAAAAAAAAATTACTCAGCTCTTGAGTGGTTAGTCCAGTAGTTGCCCATAACCAGTTAAGATCTCCCAATAGTTTTTGAAAGTCATTAATAGTTTGTAGCTGATCTCTTCTGATCTGTAGCTGATTAAATCTCCTTTCTGTATTTTTTCAGGAGCAATCTGTAAACCCTAAATAGGATATATGTATATAATATATATATATATATATTATATATATTGCTTTATTAAACATTCTCTCTAATGTATTTGCATCAGAATCAGCCAATAAGATACCATTTTTATAGTGGTAAATTATGGATTGAGGAAATTGTTTATAAATTATTTCTGGTGGTTGTTATACAAAATATTCACATAGAGTTAGATTATTAAACATTCCTTGAGGAAGAACTTTCCATTGGTATGTTTTCACAGGTTGAGGATTATTTTAAGTTGGTACTGTAAAGGCAAATTTTTCTCTGTCTTGCTCTTGTAAGGGAATGAAGCAGTCTTTAAAATTGATTATTATTATAGGTCATCTTTTGGTAATGGATTCATAGGTTTGGTCACTTTGTTTCCAGCCCTTAGATCAGTCAACATCTTCTAATTTCCAAATTTTTTTTTTTTTTTTAATTGGCACATACAGAAGGTTCCAAGGACTTTTAGACTGTTTTATATGTTGAGCTTCCAGCTACTCTTGTACCTGCTGCTCAAGTGTCTGTATTTTTTTTCCATTCAAAGTCCATTGCTCTAACTGACACAGTCTTGTCAGTTAACCATTTTAAAGGTAGGGCTCTTAGTTTCCCAGTACATCCAGAACTTCTTGTTCTATTGAGTGGAGCTGCTCTTCCCCTGTTTGATGGGATACTTAGGGTTATTACCAGAGTACTGTTGCCTTCTGTAGCATGTATTAGATATCCAATACCTAGTTTAGTTTTCTCTAGTTGCTCTGTGGATTGCTGACAGGAGTTATCTGGCTCATGTTGTTTGTTGCCTGGGTATGAGTGAACCTCCTTGGGAGTTTCCTGTATTTAAAAGATCATCTCATAGGGAGTTTCTTATTGGTAAGGGATTATCTTACATATCTTTTGCTGATTTGCATAAATTAGTCCAATTAGACCCTTACCACACCTTCTACAAATTCTGAAAGGCTGAGGTCTTCTAGAGCAGTCTCTAGGAATACTTTGTCTACAGTTCCTTTTCAAATGACCTTGTCTCCTATAATCAAAACAACAGACATTTTGAAATTAAGGATTATTGGCCATTGCTTCTTCAATTACATAGTCATTAGGGTCAACATCAGCAATAGTTCTAATCCATTCATCCATGGGTGTGTATCAAGCTTTGAAAGGTCTAAGAACTTTTTTACAGTCTGCATTTGCATTTCGAAGGTTAAAGTTTCAATTAATACCTGTCTTGCATCTGATATTGCCCTGTTTATAGCAGACATTAATCTATGTAAGAAATCAGTAAAAGTCTCTCAGGGCTTTGCATAATCTTTGTGAATGATATAGACCTTTCCCCTTGTTCTTCCATTTTATTCCAGCCTCTTAAAGCTACTAAAGTACATTGTATAATAAAAGAGTCATCAAATTCCATCTGCTTTTGTAAGTCAGCAATTGATGTTCACCTAACAATTGTTCTTTCATGTTATTAACACCTTTAGACCAATTACAATTTTCCATAACTGCAGCCTCTATGCCACCATGTCAGCCACTGTAATTGAAAACTAGTTTCTAGTACAGTCATTGCTAAATCTTTTCAGACTAGTTGTTAATTTTGTGAATTTCAGCATTTTCTGGCATTTGTTCCTGGGTAACTGGGAAAGCTAGTGGGGATGCTCACCTTTCCTAAATTTCATTAGGCGGTGGCACTGTCGGTTCAGTGGACTGTCTTGATCCTCAATTTCATTAGTTACTGTAGTTTCACAACAAGCACTTGCTATTCTCTTACTTCCTCTGTCTTTTGTCTCTCCAGCCTCTGTACTATCATAACTAATTTTTCTTCCTGTTCAGCTATTTCTCTTGCTGTACATTTATTCTTTTAATCTTTTAAAAGGGGAACTATGTAAAGATTGCAGTTGAAAGTAAAGAAGGGTTACTCTGGTGGTCAGAGTTGCAGTAACTACTGAGATGGCTTTTTCAAGTGTTTCTATCATCTCATGTCCTATCCCTGCTCTCAAGGGATCTGAGATCTTCCCATTTTTTAATGCAGGAAGAGTCTGTCTATATAATAAAATTGTCTTATGGGGTGCCTTACTGTGATTCATTGTCTCAGAGATTTCTCCATATTTGGAGTCTCCTGAGTATGATTGAGTGTCCAGCCAAACTCAAAGAACTGATGCTTTCTCTGGAGACGATTGGGACAAATTTCTCTTTGTGGCTTCCTGTCAGATGCCTTCTGTCTTCTGCCATGTTTCTGTCAGATGTCCTCTGTTTTCTGCAATGTTGGTGGGCTTTCTCCTTCTCCAATCATGTTGGATTTTCTTCTAACCACATTGGGTGCCAGATGTTAATGTTGCTTTTATCTCCTCAGATGATGGGATGAGGTGAGAGTTGTACACAAGCCGTGTGTATATACACGTATATACAAATGTGTGTATACACACTTGGGGCTGAACCAGGAGTATTTCTCTGTTCTAACTATCCCTAGGCCTAGAATCTTCTAGTCTCTGTACAATCTAATCTTCCAAGATGACTGATTCAGTATGGCTTCTCTAGGCTTCTTACTGAATTGCTTTGCTTGGCCTCATACTAACTTTGGCAGTATGTTGTAATCTTCTGGCTTCTTCCCATTCTCTGGCTCATTCTGCCTACACTTGAGTCTAGCTTGTTTTCTCTGCAACCTGTCTCTGTAAAACTGTCCTGGTAAAACTGACACACACACACACACACACACACACACACACACACACCACATCCACCACCTGTGTCTAGCTTATTCTCTCTTCCTATGCTGCTCTTAAAAAACCTTTCTTTCCTGTGCTGTTCTTGTGAGAGTTGGGTGTATTGTATCTTTGACTCATTCTGTCAAATCTTTCTCTGATTTGTCACCTTGTTAGCCTTTCAATTAGATGTCACCTTCAAACATGGCTGCTTCCTTCTAGAAACTAACTTTACCTTCCTTGTTAGGAATTAAAAGTGTGTACTAAAGATGACTATATTCTAGCCATATCATACTGTAACCCAGAGCACATAGACCTAGGTCTTTGGATGTGACCCCTCGCCAGAGCAGCCATGTTGCTGGATTAAAATTTCTCTATAAATTCTGTCTTCAGGCATTTAAATGTAAGAGACGGGGTCACATGTCCTTTCCTTCACCAGGTAGGTGCTTTAACGCAAGCTCCCATACCTCCCATACTTGGCTCTGCTTAGCTCACATCTGGCCTTTGCTGAAGATGCTGCTTCTTGTGTATCTCAGTGAAGACTGACCCTTCCCTGTTACATCATTTACCACCTGCAGGTTTCTTTTGATCGTTCAGGGACTTCATTATTTTCTTCTTCATCTCATTTTTTATTTTGTTATTCCAGAGGCGATATCACCTAAACATTAGGAGCTGTGGGTTTGTGCTTCCTCCCTCTCTCCCTCTTTTCTTCTCTCTTCCTCGTCCCTCCACCTCCCAAGTGCTGCTCTTGTATGAATGAGCCGGTACATGCCTGAATCTATTTCTCTCTTGACAACACTGCATTGTGACATTGTCCAGGCTCACTAATCTTTGTATATTTTACTGCTTTCATCTGTACTGTGGGAACCTAGTAAGATGATCCATGTAGTTATTGGTACCCAACAGCTGGGGTACTAGAATAAGTCTCTGTAGGTAGGTGAAAGAGGAGGTATATATCAGCATGGAGTGGAAACTGACTATTGGCTACTTGATAGACATCACCTCACAGGTTTTCCACAGTGGTCCTGTACATTAGATATCATTGGTTTTGTTTCTATAGAGGAGGAAACTGGATGCCAGCAGCATAAGCAGCTTTCACTAAGTCACACAGAGAATAAATAGCTTAGCAGACTTCAGATGAGACCTGTCTCAGGCTTATGTGTGCACTGCCTACATAACAGAGATTACACATTACCTCCTGGCCTCTCTTTTTTCCATGGTCTTGTAATTGTGTGCAGGTGTGAGCTTGTTAACAAATCCATTCCACACATTCTTATTTCTTTCTGGATGACAGACTGCTAGATGCTCTTGATATGGACATGGCCCTGTCCTCCTGGAATTTGAAGTCTGGACAGAAAATAACAACCATGAGTATAATTAAGCCAATGCCTATGGCAGTAAATGACCCTTGAGTAATGTTCCAGTGCCAAGAAAGAATAAGACAGATCAGTCACGGCTCCTAAGATGTGTAGCCAAGGTTTTAGAAAGGTACCCAGAGGTGTGAGAGGGGGCTTCTGGCTGGAGGGGCTCATGTGTGAAGATTCTGTATTTTCAGCACTTGGAGGCCGAGTAAGGTGGATCTCTGTGAGTTCGAGGCCAGCTGATCTATGTGGTGAATTCCAGACCAGCCAGGGCCACAAGTTGTCAGTAAAACAAATTAAAACAAAACAAACAAATGAAAAAGAAAGCAATAAAGGAAGACATCAGATGTTGACCCCGGGCTTTCATAGACACCACACAGGCACAGATGGATTTATAGAGTTACTTTAGTTTGTTCTTGTTAGTTTTTGTTGCTGGTGATTGAAGCTAAGCAGGTGATTGAAGCCAAGCAGGCATGCTGGGCAAGCTTTCTGTCATTGAGCTATAACCAAGCCCTTTCATTTACTTATAGTACAAACAGTGTGTGTGTATACATGTGCGCTTTCATGCAAGTGTGCTGTCTTTTTCCCTCTCCCCAACCCACTCCCTGTGTGTGTGTGTGTATGTGTGTTTGTATCCAGTTTTGGATTCTCTCAGATCTGAAGTTGTGCTAGTGTATGTGTAGCACATGTTTGAAACAATTTATAAATAATTTAATTTTAAAATTTATTTTATTTTTAGTTATATGTATTGTCTTAGGGTTTTACTGCTGTGAACAGACACCATGACCAAGGCAACTCTTTTTTTTTTGTTTTTGTTTTTGTTTTTGTTTTGTTTTGTTTTTTTGTTTTCGAGACAGGGTTTCTCTGTGTAGCCCTGGCTGTCCTGATACTCCCTCTGTAGACCAGGCTGGCCTTGAACTCAGAAATCTATCTGCCTCTGCCTACCAAGTGCTAGGATTAAAGGTGTGCCACCACTGCCTGGCCCAAGGCAACTCTTATAAGGATAACATTTAATTGGGTCTGGCTTACCGTTCAGAGGTTCAGTCCATTAACATCAAAGCTGGAACATGGGAGCATCCAGGCAGGCATGGTACGGGAGGAACTGAGAGTTCTACATCTTCATCTGAAGGCTTCTAGGAGAAGACTGACTTCCAGGCAGCTAGGATGAGGGTCTTAGCCCACACCCACAGTGACACACCTACTTGAACAAGGCCACACCTATTCCAACAGGGTCACACCTTCTAATAGTGCCATTCCCTGGACCGAGCATATACAAACCATCAGATGTATGTTATCTATGTGTGGATATGATATTTGGGATGTTTTAATGAGAATTAGGGAAGGATAAGAGTACATAGCAGGCACATAGAGGGAAAATCCAGAAGAATGGAGTGTCTGGATGCTGAGGAAGGGCCGTCTTAAGTTCGAGACCAGCCACACTCAGACTATAAAATAAAGCTGTACCTGTGAGTAAAATGGTTTCTTCTATACCATCTGTGCTTCAGCTTTAAAGGAATGGGAGTAGATGTTAGTGTATCAGAATGGCACTGATCACTCAGAATAGTACTAAGGAGAACTCCAACCCTAAACTTTGCAGGATTTGGCAAAAACATCCCTTAGTGAAAATATAATTTGTGTACTGACACAGAAACACAAATAACTTGTAACTTATTTCCCATAAGGCGAGGCAATTTTTCAGTGTCAAGAATACATTCTAGATGAGTTCCTTATGTAGCCTAGGATGGCCTTGAACTCACCATCCTCCTGCCTTAGGGTTGTACGATTTTACTCCTTGTCTACTAAAAACTTGTGGCACACGCCTTTAATCCCAGCACTTGGGAGGCAGAGGCAGGCGGATTTCTGAGTTCGAGGCCAGCCTGGTCTACAGAGTGAGTTCCAGGACAGCCAGGGCTACACAGAGAAACCCTGTCT
>JADRCH010000056.1:10228976-10377614 GCA_019843965.1 Rhynchomys soricoides | reverse complement strand
AAAAAAAAAAAAAAAAAAAAAAAAAAAAAAAAAAAAAAAAAAAAAACCCAACAAAACAAAACAAAAACCAAAAACCAAAAAACTTGCTGAGCAGCAGTGTGATGATATGAATCGAGAGCTTGGGGTGGAGCTCAAAGGTGAAGCCCTTGGGTTTGGTCCCTAGCTCTGGGAAAAGAAAAGGTCTTGTGGAGACATTTGCTACTAAATGGTCAGCAAGATTAAAATGAAAATGAGATCAGCTCTTAAGGTGTTCCTATTCTGCCTAGGCTCTTAACTATGAAAATCCTAATAAGCAAAAATATTTTATTACACGTATGAAGTAGGAGAGAGTATGATATTGTCTTTAGGAAAAACTGTTATGTTTAGTACCACCAAAAACTTTTAAGAGCATAGATAGGCCTTTTAGTTTATGTCAGCTGTCAACTTAACACAGCCTAGGGGGATTGCTTCAATCAGATTGGCCTGTGGGCAGCCTGAGGAGGTATTTTCTTGATTGTTAATTGTTGTGGAAGGCTGAGTAGGTGGTCCTGGCTTGTACAAGGAAGCCAGAGAGCAAGCTAGCAAGCAGCTTTCTTTCTGTGCTTCCTGACTCAGCTTGAATCCCTACCTTGACTTCCCTCAGTGGTGGGCTACATATAACCTGTATGATTAAATAAACATTTTCCTCCCTAAGGTGCTTTTGGTAATGGTGTTTATCTAGTTTGCAACAGTAAAGCAAACTAGAACAATAGGGTAGAGAAAGATTAAGGAAGGTAAAAGAAAAATACTTCATGACGTAATTCTGCACATTTGGTGTGACTGTATTCTTTGCCATGACTGAAATAATGATACTTTCTGAATGAGTTCTGTTTTGAGAATTCAATTTATTTATTTTTATGTTCATTGATGGTTTTTCTGAACATGTGTCTGTGTGAGGGTGTCAGATCTCCTCGAAGAGGAGTTCCAGATAGTTGTGAGCCACCATGTGGTTGCTGGGAATTGAACCTGAGTCCTCTGGAGAGCAGCCAGTGCTCTTAATCGCTGAGACATCTCTCCAGCCCCTGAATGAATTCTTATTGTCTCCAGAAACAAGAGTATGAACAGGGCATTATTCCTGGGTGCAGAGGGAAGCAAGGTGTTCTGACAGGGGCTGCCAAGGCCTGAAGCTTGGGCATGCAGCAGTATTGAAGTGATCAGAGAGACACCTGAGGTCTAGCAGGAGAATGCCAGAGGTCAGGCTGAGAGAACAGTGGAAGGCTTAAAGATGGCAGAGGTGAGAGCTCACTGAGGAGTCTGGTGGCTAAGGAAGAGAAGGAAAGGGTGAGTGACCAGCACTTCATGGGCAGGTTTGAAGCCCACAGCAGGAGCTGCTATGACCCATGCTGGCTAGTAGACCTTGATGGTGCCTCACATTAGATGACTTTAAAGAGCATGGAGGTTAGAGGAACAATGGCCAGAGTGGGGGCAGGAGTTGGAGGTAGATCAAGTGCTAAGGTAAGGACTGGACTGTTCATCAGAAGTTTCATATGAAGCCTGTCTGTGCTCTGAATGCTGTTGGAGAGGGGTCGACCTGAAGTTCCGGTGACTGTGGGCATCTGTCAGCATTTAGTTTGTTCAAAGCTCTGAAGTCATGCTTATTCTGAATTTGCAACATTAGGAATTCTGTCTGAAAAAGCTTTTGATGAACTTGAGAGGGTCATGAACAAAACCTGGATCTAACCATTGACAGCTAGCTTTCCCTCTGCATTTACGGATTACAAAGTGTATTCTTTGAACATCATTTTTCTGTAATATTTAGTGAAGATGCTGCCTTTGGCAGAGTCTTGCAGTGCACTGTTGGTTTACGAGACACTATCTTAAGGTCCTTCTCTATTGTCTCATCTATTCCTTCCCAAAGACTGTTTCCAGAGACAGGCATGACCTGCTTAGGTTTTAAGCGGTAGGACAGTAGGAAGGGCTGAGTCTGGTGTGTTTGCAGAGAGACTACAGTATCCCCCAGCACCAACGTGGTCCTGCACACCAGTCCTTATCCTTAGCCTACCTTACTGCTCATGCACTGTGGCCATTTGCTGCTGTCATCAGTTTAAACATAGGCCACTGGCCATGTGCGTTCTTTATACCTTTGGCTCATAACTCCTGCTAGGGTGCTCTCTTCCAACACTGGCTCCCCTTTGCTCCTTTCTGCTGAAAGCTGTAGCTTTTGTCTTCACCGTTGGGTGGTTTCTCGCCATTTGCTTACTATTCTAGTCGTTGTTTAGCAACTTAGGGTTTACCTCACCCACCCACCTCTGTAGGCTTACTGTGTGTGCATCTTTTATAGATCTGGGATCTCTGCAAACTATTTGGTAAATTCCTTTGTTAGATTCTGTACTTTTCTTCCTACCTTGCCCTTTTCTTTTCTTTTTTTTTTTGATACTTTATTTACATTTCAAATGTTTCCCCCTTTCCAGATCTCCCCTTTGGAACCTCCCTATTCCCTCTCCCTCCACCTGCCTCTATGGGGGTATTCCCCCACCCACCCACCCACTCTCGTCTTCTCTCCTTGGCATTCTTCTATACTGGGGCATCTAACACCCTCAGGCTCAAGGGCCTCTCCTCCCCCTGATGGCTAACAAGACCCTCCTCTGCCGCATATGTGGCCAGCACCATGGGTCCCTCCATGTATATTCTTTGGTTGGTGATCCAGTCTTCAGGAGCATCTGGAGGTCAGGCAAGTGGACACTGTTGCTCCCTCCATGGGGCCGCAAACTCCCTCAGCTCCTTTAGTCCCTTCTCCAACTCCTCCATCTGGGACCTTACACTCAGCCCTACGGTTGCTGTGAAGTGAATCTTGGGTATTCCGAACTTTTGGGCTAATAACCACTTATCAGTGAGTACATACCGTGTTCATTCTTTTGTGACTGCGTTACCTCATTCAGGATGATATTTTCAAGTTCCATCCATTTGCCTGCTAATTTCATGAAGTCATTGTTTTTAATAGCTGAGTAGTATTCCATTGTGTAAATGTACCATGTTTTCTGTTTCCATTCCTCTGTTGAAGAACATCTGGGTTCTTTTTTTTTTTTTTGTTTTTAAAGCCATGTTATAACAACTGTTAAGAAACTGGTCATTTTTTTCTGTATGTTACAAGTTTTGATATAATATAACTTTACTTTTCACAGGGCAAACTCAGAAAATGAATCTCTTCCAGTCAATAACAAGTGCCTTGGATAACTCATTGGCCAAAGACCCCACTGCAGGTAAGCTTAATGCATGTGTATGGCTTTGTTCCTTCCATAATTGGAAACCTAAGCAGATCATCCAAGCCAAAGAATCTACTGGCAGTATTAACACCGGTTCATATCTTTGCTAACTTGCCCTTCACATTAAGTGTGGCCCCCTTCTTATATGCTGCTTTCTGACTGACACCTGCTGGTTATTCCCATTAGCTTAGTGTATAGAAAAAACCAGGAAATGCCACTTTGTGTAGATATTTTGATCTAGCATAAAGATTAGGTTTGCTTATGTTTTGGTTGTTTTTACATTGAACTTGTTAATATTTTTGGAAATAATAATTTTAGTATTTCTGTTTTTAAAATCAGTTTTTAAGTTGCCATGCAGAGCAGTGGAATTTACTATGGCACTGTCATGCATAGGTGTCATAGTTTGTTCTGTGTGTCTTCTTCCGCTCACCCACTTACCTACCCTTAGGTTGTCCCCATTCTGCTTTCAATGACAAATTTTATTCCCTTCTTTCTTTTCCTATTCCTTTCCTTAAGATCTCTTTCAATCTTCTCATGATAACTTCTCTGGCCACACACCCACACACACCCACCTAGGTTCCATATATGAGAGAAAGCAGGTGGTATTTATTTTATCTTTCCAAGTCTGGTTTGTTTTAATCAGTGTAATGATTTCTGGTTCCACCCATTTTCCTGCCAATGTCATGATTTCATTTTTTCCTTGTTCCTGAAAAAAAGTTTGCTGGTGGATGTGTAGCACATCTTTGAAACAATTTTAAAAGTAATTTAATTTTTAAACTTTATTGTAATTTTGTGTATGCTATCTCTATGTGGGTCTGTGTATTTGAGTGCATGTGCCCCAGGAGTCTAGGCATGCTAGAGATGTCAGATTGCCCTGGAGCTAGAGTTCCAGGAAGTGGTCAGCCACCTTCTGTGGGTGCTGAGAACCAAACTTGATTCCTAGGCAAGTTCAGTGAGCACCCTTGACTGCTGAGCTGTTGATCTGGCTGAGTTATTAAAGTTTGGTTGACTTTGTATACATGTGCACAATTACATGTACATGTATGTGTGTGTATACAAATATAAATATTATACATACTCAGGATTATGTTTATATATACATATATGTATGATATATGCAAACAGATATATATATGTGTGTGTGTGTTTGTGTATACCACTTTTGTATTACACAGATATGAATATGTATGTGTATTCATAATTTCAAATCTAAATATTTTAAATCTAATCTAATTAGATTTTTAAAAATAATCTAATTATTTCATGACTTAATATTTGGGAATTAATAAATATAATTCTTTGAACAATCATTTTTCAGTAATATTTGGTGAAGATGTTGCCTTTGGTGGAGTCTTCCGATGCACTGTTGGATTACGAGACAAATATGGTAAGTTATTAACTATGTCACTAGCATTCAGTAGAATGTTTACTTAAGGATCTTGAAAGTATCAGACATGTCTGTAACATTGCTATACTATCGTTTGGCTAGGTTCCTTTTATTTTGGCAACATCCTGCAGAGTGCTATGGCCTGGATTTCTTCAAATCTGTTCGAACTGGAATTCTTCTAATATAGTTTATTCTACATGTATCACAAATTGCAGAGCGCCAGAACAGTTCACAACATGGATTGTCACATCATTCATCTATCCAAGGACCTCTTCCTCTTGCCACTGGCCATAGTCAAACTCAGCCTTGTTGTCTCTAACTCAAGATTCTGCCCGTTTGTCTGTGATAATAAGAGTGGATATTTTGTTGCTTTGGTGGTTATGGTGGTTTGAATATGCTTGGCCCAGGGAATGGCGCTATTAGGAGGTGTGGCCTTGTGCCACTATGGGGGGTGGGCTCTGAGACCCTTCTCCTCCTACCTGCCTGGCAGACAGTCTTCTCCTAAGAGGTAGAATGCTCAGCTTCTTCTCCAGCATCCTGTCTGCCTGGATGCTGCCATGCTTCCCATCTTGATGATAATGGACTGAACCAGTGAGCCTGTTAAGTCAGCCCTAATTAAATGCTGACCTTTATAAGAGTTGTCTTGGTCATGGTGTCTCTTCACGGCAACCCTAACTAAGACATTGGTAGATATTTAATTTGTATTGCACCCTTGGTTTTCATGGCTGTGGAGATCTGGTCAGTCTGTAGGGAAGCTCAGGCAGGATTCCTATGGCTCTATCTTGAAGCCAAATTTAGTTTCTTTTGGGAAACCTCAGACTTAAAACCTGGGGATGACCAGAAAAAGCCCAGTCTGTGCTGTGAAGTGTTCTCTGCATAGAGGCCACAGACTTAAACGTTCTTCATAGCCAATGTGAATCTCTGCAACAGTGTCTAGACCTGTGTTTGAGTAAATATAACTACACTGTGGCCTGGCCAAGGTGACACTTAAGTCCACCAGCTGTAGCCCCTTCTCTGAGTCTTTGCTCACAGCCAATCTGCGTCTCTGGCGTGGTGCACATTCCCTTTCTACATGCTGATCTCATTGTCTTTTCACTCAGAGGTAGAGTCATCCAAGCTTGCTTTTATTCTAACGATGCTCACCCCTCTAACTTACTAATGAATGTATTTCTACTTTTACTGTTAATGATGCCTTTCCGGTGCCCCATGCTTTATTTCTTCATTCATTCTTGCCTAGTCTCGGGGGGGGGGGGAGGAGAGAGAGAGAGAGAGAGAGACAGACAGAGAGAGAGAGAGAGAGCGCAAAGCAGATACATTCAGCCTTAGGAGAAGTTGATATCAGTCATCTGCCAGTGGCCTCTGCCATGGAGTGCTCAGGTATATTTTGAATGGGCAGTGAGGGTGGTTAAGAGCTTTAACAAAATTATTGTGTTTCCTGATTGCACCATTGCATGGTATCGAGTTCCATGTGGTCTACTGAGAACAGTCAGCATGTTCTTTTTTTTGGCCACTGATAACAGGGTTCCAATCCTCAGTTTCCTCCTGCCTGTGTGTTCTGTGAGCCTTTGAGAGGCAGAAGACGTTGGTTAAAAGGCTGTCTTCTGTACTGCCGGCTCTTAGAAACTTTTAAATCTTTAGAAAAAAAGGAGAGAAACTTTTTATATGTTTGATTTCAGAGAGATGAGTGTACATTGTGTACTATTTCAGGCAGTTAGAACACATAGAAGAGAGAGTAAACATTGCTCAGGTATTTCCTGAGATAATCACTGGGCACATCTGAATATTTGTACCTCTGGAGCATATCTGACTAGGTATGTATATACTAAATATGCAGAGTTTATATATATTAAATGGAGTTACGCTTTTTACAACTTGGTGTATTCTCTGTGTGATGCAGCTTCATGTTGTTGAGGGCAGTCCCTTTTCAGCTGACTCAGTGTGATGTATTTATGCTGGGGAGAGTTTTCCTGGCTCTCCCCACAAGGTCATATGTGTGATTCTTTACCGAACCCATTCTGTCTGGGGCATTTCATCCATGTTTTCTCCTGTTGACATACTAACAAATTCTGACTTTCTTCTAATTTTACTTCTACCCTGAGCTTGAGAGCCATAGATTCACTATTGTATCCCAAATCTTCATGTTAGAGTCCCACAGTGTGCTGATTGTCAGCTTTCACTGACCTATGAAGATCTGTCTGTGAGACCTGGGAATTGAGGACCTTAAAGAATGGAGCTGACCACAGTCTAATGCTGTAGAGAAATTTACTTCAGTTTTAGTGTACTTTTATATACACGAATGTAACAGAGAAAGCAATGATCTAATGAAGGTTGTTTGAAATTAGAAAAGCATGATCAGAAAATCATGTAAATAAACACCAGTAAGCACATAACTAGATATGAACAGAGCAGCCATTCCCCAGAACTTTCTCAGGACAGACAAGTTTAAACACAATCGCCTGGTGCGTGCTATAGATTGTATCTGGGGAAGCATGAAAATAGGGCAGGAGGCCAGATCCAGATTCAGGGTCTTTCATCTGTACTTCTTTAGCTTCAGCACTGTGTCAGATTGACTCAGCATCAGTGTGAAAAGGTGCTATAGGGGTCTGGTTCGAATCTCAACAGAAATGGACCTGATGAAGATGGACAGTTATGTTACTGCTCTGTGACCAAGTTTTGTTTTCAGAACCAAAGGGTACAGTGGATGCTGGAGAGAATATGTATGAAAATAGGATTCTCTTATTCTTACAGAAATACTTCTGATTCATGGCATGAAAAAGGAAAAAAGGAACAAAAACCACAAACATCAAATAAATACTTTCTAAAAATAATCTCTGCTCTTCTGAGTGTACTCCAGGAGTTTTTCAGTTTTACGTAAACATGTCTGCTTACCATTATTTTATGATGTTAAAATAATTTATACAAACTAAAAACAAATTGTAATAATACAGTTGAAGACACTGTTTTTTTATGATGAACTGACTCTTGGTTCTCTACAGCTCGACACAAGCTAGAATCATCCGAGAAGAAGCATCCTTGACTGAGAAAATGCCCCCATAAGACTGGCCTGTGGACACACCTGTGGGGCATTTTCTTGATTAATGATCTATGTGGGAGGGTGCAACCCACTGTGGGCAGTGCCAACCATGGGCGGGTAGTCTTGGGTTGTGTAAGAAAGCAAGTGGACCAAGTGATAGAGAGCAAGCCAGTAGTCAGTTTTCCTCGATGGTCTGTGCCTCAGTTCCTGCCTTCCGGTTTTAGCCTCGAGGCCCTGCCCCGACTTCCCTTCATGCGGACTTTAAGCTGTAAAGTGAAATAATCCCTTTCCTCTTCAAGTTACTTTTGGTCACAGTGTTTTATCACAGCAATAGAAAGCAGACCAAGATACCCAGGCTTCCTGTTCTGGGAACTTTGTTTGTATGGTGCAGGAAGGCTCATGGCCAGTAGGTGGCAGCCTGCGCTTTTCAATGAGAGCTGAGCGTTGTGCTGGTATGGAACTGTGGCCACGCATTTTGCATCCACCAGGAGGTAAAGATTGAAGTTTTGCAGGTTTACTGATGTAGTATTGGAAAGCTGGGCACTGCTTCGTATTATCATGAAAGGGCAGCATGATTAGAGGCCACACTAAACCAAGAGCTACAGGGCTGTTTTGTACTCAGATGGCCAGGATGAATGGGGATTTAAAAGCATCAAACTGTTTCTCTTTTCCTTCCCTGTCCTTTGAGAGAACAAACTGAGTGCCTTGGAAATTAAAAGCAATAGAATGATGTCCCTAGCAACTCATTGTGTACTAAATAGCAGCTCTAAACTCGGTGGGCTCTGAGATCTGTCACAGAGCAGCATCGGATGGAGCTAGCCGACTTCCGGGAAAGCAAGGGTCAGGAGAGTGGTTTATGGTCCTTGGTTTGTGGGGAATGTGTAGTCTTCTGTTGAAGGTCACATGCATATGCAGCAGTCTCCTTTGACCCTGTGTGTGAGATGTATGTCTTCCATGAGACTGCTGTATGCATTTATAGTTTTTTCCATTAAAAATATATTTGTTAAGTTAGCACACAAAATAACAGGTTTCTTAATGGCTGCCTTTTCACACATACCTAGCTTTGGATGATTCTGTCCCTACCTTTTCTGGCCTCCCCATTTCCCTGCTCTTGTTCCTGCTTGAGCCCTCCCCCACCAGAATCCTCACTTTCTCTTTCACACCCATGTCTTCTGTTACCCTCCCCCCCATCCCGAACCATCCCCCACCCCCACACCTCATGGCCCACTTTCCAGTTTTCTGGTCTCTACCCAAAGCCCCTCCCACATAAACACAACTAACTCCTAAAGTTACGATCTGCCCAGTACTGTTCTGCACTGCTAAAAATACTGCTGTGCTGTGCTTCTTGGACTCTCTTTGGCTCACTCACTGCAGGAAACTTAGGTGAGGAAGAGAACTTGAAGGAGTCTCCTGCCCGGCTGGACTTCTGCCTTTTCTCAGGCGCCGGGGATTTTCCATTACTGCATCTATTCCTTCATAAGTGTGTGGCTGCCATAGCTAGGGAGAGCTAATATAACCACTAAGCTGTTTTCTTCTCTAAACACCAATGGGATTGTATAACCAGATACTTTAAGATGCTGAAGTTGGGATGGAGGAGTTGGGCAATCATGAGGAGAGAGAAAGTTCATCTGCGACTGTGTTTGCGAGTTGACTTTTGGTGTCCATCCGTCCTCACTGGTGGGGTGGAGACGGAAGGCCAGGAGAGCCCATGGACTCTTCCCCACGCTTTCAGGCAATCCTTTTCAGCTTTCTTCTGGTCCTCCTCATGCATTGCTCCCTGAATGACCTTAGGCACTGTTGAATATTAGTTTAAGAAGTGTCTTTTTCAGATTAGTTTCAAACCTGAGGGGCATATGCATAGCTTTTTGGTGGGTCTCAAACTTTTCTCTGAATAATGATATTAATATTGTCAACGTAGCAAACAGCTTTGTTATACATTCCTACTGCCGAAAGGCTCGTCTGACTGACAGCTTGGTTTTGGACTTAGTGTAAGGCCTGCACTGAACAACAGTGGTCAGTGAGATGAGGTGTCTAGAAAACTGGAGCTCGAATTTTTGCTAAAGAAAACAGCTTATAAAACCACGAATTCTTTGGAGAAATGGAATATATGATTTGTTTGTCCTATTGAGCTGGGCGTGTGTTTTATCAATTTCTTACGTTTTTGTTCATTTGGAGGAATTACACTCAGAAATGAGATGGAATCTTGTTAATCCATACTTCATTTATATTGACCTGCTTAATTGCTTTGTTGATTTTTTTTTTTAAATCAGTTTTTATTACAAATGACCACTTTGGAATCTACTAAAATTCAAGTTGTCAGAAGTGGCCACCGTATTTTAATTTCTCAAAAATTGAGTATTCTCTTAATGGTACTTCTGAACAATGGTTCAACAAACAGCATTTAAGAGGATGAGCTATTTAATGTTTTATAAGGTATCAGAGTTGGAGAGAAAGGAAGGCTGTGTGTAGCCTAGAGATTGTTGGCTCAGTCGTACTGAGGCTGAGAAGACTTGCTCTATCTGTTCATCTCTCACAAAAAGCCACAGAAATGGAGAGGTTAGCTATCCTGAGTGCCCAGTGGCAAGCAGACCAGCAGTCCCTTTCTATTAGGAAGTTAGAAATGTCAAGAGTTAGTAGCCCAGGGTGATGTCACAGGCCTGTAATCCCAGAAGGCAGATTTGAGGTAGGCAGATCTTTATGAGTTTGAGGCCAACCAAGGCTATAACCCCCTTTAGCTTAACTCTTCCCTCCCCCACCCCCCTCTTGGAAGAGAGAAAACAATATAAAGAGTTCTGGAGCTGGAGACCTCATAAGTATGTATGTCAGCGTAGTTGACAGAGAGCTTGCCCGACATGCAGGAAGCCCTGAATTCAATCCCCTGAATTTGGCAAACCCGTTCCAGCACAGGAGGCAGAGGCAAGAGGATCAAGACTTTAAAGCCACTTGAGTTTGGGGCCAACCTGGTACATGAGCTTCTGTCTCAAAACAAACCCAAGCAAACTGAAAGAAAGGAGGAAAGCAAGCAAGAAAAGAAAGAGGGATTCTGATTTACAAAGCTTAAAGCTTTTGAGTGTTCTGTGGAATAAGGATCAGCTAACAGTTCATCTTAAAAAGTTTTGAGAACTTCGTGCTTTTCTCCCAATCAAGTTCTTCTAGTGCATTAAGTCATTTTGCTGGCAGCTGGTATTTTCACTGTTCTTTTCCCCTTCTTAATTGATTAAACACTAAATGTTAGCACTGCAGACAGGTGTTCTTTTTGACATTTTAAGCATCACACAGAATATGATGCCCTTAAGCCAGTTTTTCTCAGCCTTATTTGACTGTGGCACAATTTTAAACTTTTCAAATGTGTGTGTGAACAGGAGCTTGGGAGATAGACTGAGATCAGCATGACCAGGTAGTGATTGTCCACAGAACAACACCGACTCTTAGATCTTTTGAAACTTGGCCATTTAGTCTTAGAAAAGTGAGGCTTTGTATTTTATGAAAAGCCATATGTTAAATGGTTAGAGGTCTTTTACATTTTCAAGTATGACATGCCTTGCCTGTGACGATGTCACATGTCCCTTGAGGGATGGATTTGCTATAGTAACCTCCCAGACCTTGACCCGGAGCCTCTGCATGTCTTTCTTCATGCTGATACCTTTTAATAGATGGGAGTATTGTTTGTGACTTTGCTATAAATATTTTTGATTACTTCAGTTTTGTAAAAACTTTTTATGTATTCAGAGTTGTTTGACTCAAGTCTAGTCTGTGGTGTAAAACCTTTCCAGTTTATTGTTCACTCTAATCATAGATCCTGGGGAACATATGATGTGATTCTTTTAGTGAAGGGAAAATATAAGGCTTTAAACATTAGCTAAAGCTTGAGACAGAGCTCAGTGTTAGTTATTCACCAAGGAAGAGTGAGGCCCTGGGATGAATTATCAGCACCACTAAGGAACAAGAACAAAGGAGTAAAGACAGCACAAATACACTGATTTCTTTCTTTCTTTTTAAATCAGGGTCTCACTATGTAGCCCTGACTAGCCTGGAATGCCCTGTGTAGACCAGGCCAGCCTCAAACTCATGGAGACCCGCCTGCCTCTGCCTGCTCCACCATGCCTGGCAATATGTTAAGAGAGATTTAACTTAAAATAACACTCACCAAAAAGACAACTTCTATTAATCTTAAGAGTTTGGAACCGCTGGGCAGTGGTGGCGCACGCCTTTAATCCCAGCACTCGGGAGGCAGAGGCAGGTGGATTTCTGAGTTCAAGGCCAGCCTGGTCTACAGAATGAGTTCCAGGATAGCCAGGGCTACACAGAGAAACCCTGCCTCAAAAAACCAAAAAAGAAAAAAAGAGTTTGGAACCACCAGGTTGAATGCCACATGGCTGTCTTCCATTCCTGGGTATGGCTGACCTGTCTGTGAAGACTAGAAAGTGGTGGTCGTAGCTACTTGTTGGTTATTTTGCACTTTATTTCAGCTGTAGTAATTATATATCTACAGCCACAAGAGCACTTTCTAGAAGGGACTCCCATTTAGAAATGGGAATATGAACATTTTGAGACACTTGTAGTTTGTAAATTTAATATATTAAACAACAACAACAACAACCAACTGTGAGGAGTTAAGAGAGATGGCCCACTGGCTAAGAGCACCTGCTGCTCTTTCAGAGGACCCACATTCGGTTGCCAGCACCGATGTTGGGTGTCTCACAACTGCCTGTAACCCAAGCTCCAGGGAATCTGATGTCCTCTTCTGGCCTGTGAGGATACTCACACACATCTGGAAAACACACACTTACATTTTTTTTTCTTAAGTACATTTTCGGTTTATCCTTCACCCATTTGATGTTCACTCCATTATCCTGGCCATGCTTGGGGGAGTTCAACACTTGGTTTCTGTACTGCCTCCATTCCACTGTTCACTCTTGTTTATATATCTTGTCATAGTCGTCTTCCTCCTTTTCAAAGACAAACCGTGGGTGTTGAAGAATTAAAAACAGACTTGTGGTCGCTGCTGACTTGGAGATTCAAAGATCAGCTTAGGTTAGGTTACAGAATAGACTCCTTCCTCTCCAAAGAGCATGTGGATCCCTCAGTTTTAATTGCTCAGGTTTCTTTGGGATTATCAACTTAACGATTTATTAAGTTTCTTAAAATTAAAAACCATCAGGCAATAAAGGAGTGTGATTAACAATAGCTCATTTAGACTTCTGGGACATGAGGGTGAAGAGGCTGGATACAATGACCATTTTATTTTTTTTTCCTCTGGTATCTATGGATGTCTGGATTCTCCCATCCTCTTCTGTTCAACTTGAAACAAATCACATCATCCCCTGAGTTCTTTCAAGGATGTTTTTTCCCTGTAGAAACTGTATGCATGACAACTGTGGCTACTTCAGGGTGGCTTGACAATAAGCTGATATTGTCACTTACCGAGTCACTGCAGGAACCTTAATGTACAGGCTACTATAGTCTACAGGGAGGCACATTCCCTGCCTCTAATCCTAGCTTGGGATTTCATTGCTTAGTGCATGTAATACAGCTCTAAGATCACATAGTAATAATTATTAAATTCACTAGGAAAAAGTAATTCTCTACTCAGACTAGGCGTAGCCAGTAAAAACAAGCCTTGCGTGGAGGGGACAGACAGCATGAATGTCATTTGCCAGGTATTTGCTGAGTGAGACTCCTTTGTGAGAGCCACAGAAGTTTGGAGAACATTGGCTTTGTTTTCTGTTCCCATTTAAATAGATGGGGTTTCTCACTTGCTTTGATTGGCAGGGTTGATGAAGATCAGTTAGGTAAAGGCTGGCAAATGTCATGAGCTGAGAAGTCACTTGGGAAGCTTGCTGGACCGAAAGTTTTCAGTTTCCTGGTGAGCAGCTACACCCAAAGGCAGCATTAGCCATGCAGTGCGTGACCTTCTCTGTGGCACTCTGCCACCCCTTCCCACAGGTCCTCTGGCCCCCAGCCAGAAGCAGTGGCATCTGGCCAGCCATAAATTAGCCAAAGGATTCTTATTTTGTAGTTCTGGCTCCTGGAAGCACAAGTGTCTTTAGTAATAAGGAATTTCTGTTCATTTTTCTGGGCAGGCTGCTCACTTAACCCATCATCTTCTTTTCTGGTCTTTGTTAGTGGGGAGTCCAGTAGACACAAAGGAGAAACTCGTTTCTGAGCCAGAAGGGAAGACACTCCCGCACCCCCAGCACTGGACTCTAAATTAGACAAGGTCTCTTCTATATTGAATTTGAGCGTTTGTTTTAGAAAAAGTGGGAGTTCACCATGTTCAGGAGGAAACTTTAAATCACTGTAGGACCATCTTAGTTCTCTAATTAAAACAAGAAATGGAATATACTGCATGCCACCAATCCCTGTGCTTATTCAAATTGAAATCAAACAATAGAATGGTATGTCTGTTTCTCTCTTCCTCTTTTCTTTGTCTCTTTGTCTCTCTCCTTCTCTTCTTCCTCCTTTTCTCCTCCTTCCTTTCACAGGGTCCCAGGTGGCCTCAATCTTGTGATCCTCCTGCCTCAGTCTCCTCAGTGCTGAGATTACAGGTGTTCACATTGTTTTGGTATATTCAGTGGAATTTCTGCCTAAGGAATACTTTTAATCATTCTGTCCATATATACCAATGAATATCATAGCCCTTTGCTTCCTTGGCAATGGAGTTTGTTTACAGGGTGTGACTACGTAAAAGGAGAAACGCTTGCTATTACTGTCTGAGCTGTGTTCTCTTTAATGGCCTGTTTCACCACAAAGGATGCTGAAGGTAAATTCAGAGGGATCCCATCTGTTAGGAGGCTCTGACCTCCAAATCCTGTCCTGATTGCTCCCAGAGACTCGTAAGCAAATCTAGAACCGGATAATCTCAATGCTTGGTTGCTCTTCCATTCTTGATAGTTATCTTGATTGGCTGTGTGGGTAGCAGATGTTTTTTCTTAGTGCATGGAGTAGAAGAAGGTAGCTCACTACTCAGTGTTAGCTTTCATTGTAGTTAAAGATGTTAGCAAAGTAAAACTTGTTCCCTGTTCTTCCAGCCTAAAGATGCTTACTCCCCAGTCTTCATTTACAAAGGAAGAGACAGCCAAGTCAGACTGCATGGCTCACTCTTTGAAATTGCCTTCAAAAGACAGTGCCACTGCTCTGCTTATGGTGTCCGCCTCCTATTGTACCTGGAAGGGTCCAGGGAAGCGTGGATCACAGGACAGAATTATTGGTTCTGGGGTCTGCTTCACTTGTGATTTCCATAGCAGAGATGGTTTGCTGCAGCACAATTTACCTGCTCAGCTTTATTTGCAGATCTCCCTCTGGTATTAGTGGTGTCTGTTTAGGTAGTTAATTTCTGCTGAACTGTGAAGGGATGGGGTGCGGTAGTTAAGATGTGATGTAATCTCTTCTTCTTTCCAGACCACAGGGAGTTTGTCTTTCTCTGTTGAGTCTGTCATATGAAGGCTTGAGCAGTTGCTTGGTGTCTTGCTTTGCCTCTCTCTTCTTGCCCTTCACCTGACCACTGTCCGTCATTTAGGATGAAGGGATATGAGGAGGTGTTTTTTGATAGGGCAGTGATACAGGCATCTAAGGTCCCTGCTTTTGCTGAAACTGAATTTTCAAGAATGCTTGAGGGAGACTTGTGGCCTCAGTAATTCTCCTGTATCACCTTTTGAGTAGTCAGATCTCAGGGAAAAACAACAGGTGCTATGGGCGTGCAAGTTCAACACCTGCCCTCTGGCTTTCATTTCTGGCAGGAGCAAGTTTCCTAAGCTTCTGCTATATAGCTACTTTGGAACCCTTGCTGCCTGGCAGCTCTGTCTGTTTTGTTTATTTGGGTCGGTTTTATAATATCTAAAGAACTGGAAGGTTGCCATTCAAAGTGTCTCTGGTTCCCTTCATGCATGTGATATGATTGTTGGGCTGTTGACCACAAGTTATGAAGAATAACAAGGCAGAGATGGGCAGTACACACAGTAGAGAAATGCTGCCATGCACTGGTCTCATTGGTACCTTGACTAGTGGTCATGAGACATAGACAGTTAACTCTGCAGAGTTCTCTAACAGGCAGGAAAAATAGGACTAAACTTGGTCTAGGCTGATGTACTTCAGTGGAGTTACCTTCCTGGTTTAAGGGTCAGATTATCAGGATCAAGAGTTTGTTGGTGGTACCATCCATCACATATGTAGCCAAGACTGAGAACCGATGCCCTAGAAGGTACCAAAAGTTTAAGATGTTATTTCTGCATTTAAGTAAATCATAATGTACTGGATAAACCAACACTATATTACATATGGAGTAAAATAGTTAAGTATGAAGTAACAATATAAAACCACATAAGAAATGCCAAGAAACTTTGTTTCTTTTCTTTAGGACAGAATTTAAATAAAAGGGTGAGTTAAATTATTTGAAGTTTAAACTGTGAACCAAGAGTTTTGATAACAAATGGCACTGAAGACCTCTTTTATTCTTTCCAAATGCCACTGAAATGTAAGGGTCATCCTTTGCAAAGGAGTTATTGTGGATGGGAGTGGTGAGACCAAGGATAGCCTTGGCAAAAGTGTTAGAAGTTCAAGAGTAAAAGGTCTTATAGCATGGAAAAATGGGATCTATAGTGCTTAGCCAAGGATTAGCCCAGTTCATGTCCTAAACTTGCCCAAAGACTCAGGACATGGCAATACCAGAGAGAAGCAATGAAATAAAGCGAATGGGTAGAAAGACTTCTGAGGAAGCTCTCAGACCATCAGCTTTCCTGAACCACCTGGCAGTATCTTACCCTCGACTCACATGAAAAAGGTAACGTGCACAGAGACAAAGGGTTGGCTAGGCAAGGTGTCCTGTGTGTTCTGTGATTCGATGGGCAGCCAGGGGTTCAGAGTTTGGCATGCAAAGGTACAGGAGAGTGCATATTGGGGGCAACTAGACATTATGCTTCCATGCCCAGGTACTTGCTACCTTAATATGAGAATATGGAGACTATGGGACAAAATCAGAAAGTATCTTTATGAGAATACAGGTCCATGCTTAAACCATAGCCTTCCTCAGGGAAGAGCACAACAATTGGCCATCCAATACTGAAAGGTCAGCCTTGAAAACATATATACAAGTGTGAGTTAGTATCTGACTTTGGCTACAGCATGAGGGGAGGGTGGGCTGAGAAGAGAGGCAGGGCAGCCAGGGGTGAGGTGACTGCTGGGCCAGGGATTTGAACTTGGAAGGTTTTCTAGGACACAGATTGTGGGAACCCTCTCCCCAGGACATCTAACTTGTAGATCTGAGGTGATATCTGAGCATTTTTCCTTCCGGAAAGTGCAGATGTTGTGACTCCTGTTTGAGAAGTGTGAGGATTAGTCCTTGGCCCTGCTGGGGAGACAGCAGGGAAGGACAAAGATGGAGTCAGTCAGGGTAAATGAATAGGAAATAAGAGTTTTGGGAAGGTCAGGAAAATGGGGAAGGATGAGGCTGGGGAAATGTGAGGGGTGAAATAATAAATGGAGGGCCCGCTGAGGCATTCCCATTGAGCCCACCAGAGTTCATGGATGACTGGCCTACCTAAATGAAGGCAGTTTTCCATGGAAAAGCATGCTCAGAAGTAGGTTAGATGACTAAGGCTGTAAGACGCTATGATTAAATCCTCTCATGTCATGGACGATGAATGGAGGTCTCTTTTCTTTCAGAACACTGGGTTCGAGTGAGTCTGTATCCCGGTTTGCTTTATCTGCGTGTCTGATTTGGAACTGACTGGGCCCATGCTTAAACAACAGTCTTCCTCAAGGATGAGCCTATCAATTGTTTATCCAATAGCAAATGGTTGGCCCTGAGAACATGCTATACAAGTAACATGCTATAGACTGAGAGAGTTGTATGTATGTGTTTAGGGGGAAAGCCACACATCCACACAAACATGTATGTACAGCAGTTAAAGGAAGAGGCCATGAATTTAAAAGAGATCAAGCAAGGGTATATGGGAGGGAAGGCGTTTGTGTGATGGAGCTATATTATTATCTCAAAAAGAAAAAACCCAAAATCTCCCCCGATGTCTTTGACACTGAAAGAGATGTTTGTATTCTCTTCAAGTGACACCCCTTCTTCTACTGTTGCTGGCTGGCTGGGGACCAACATGGAAACCTTTCTGCTGTGTTTAATTCTAGATAGTGAGTTCTAAGATCTACCTGACTCTCTGAGTCTGCATAGATCTTCAGAGTGACTCCAGGCATGCCAAGTTCTGTGGTTTTACTTTGGGGCTTATAGACAGCTGTGAGCTTCCATGTGGGTGCTAGGAGTTGAAGAACCTGGGTCCTTTGGAAGAGTGTCCAGTGCTCTTAACCTCTGACCCAGCTCTCCAGCCCCTGTTGATGTTTTTCTGATTCTGTAGTTATCTGCTCATTGGAGTATGGGATGTAAAAGTGCTCTCTGCAAGCAATTAAGCTGTACGAATGGGCTGTAGGATTTGTTGGTTATAGTTGATTTTAGGGGGAAAAATATCTGGAGCTAGCTTAGGAAATGATGTGCTAAGCTATAAAAATTAGAAAGCACTTCAGATTTGGAGAAGAAGAATTTATATTGTTCAAAACTATTTTTTTTTCTCTTTGGCCAATCATCAGTTCTTTGGGGACATTTTTACACTGTGCTGCCTTGGGGCTATATTAAAGATCATAATTATGGAAGAGGTTGTGTTTAGCTTTGCTCACATGTTTGCCTTGAGTTTGTTCCTAGCTGTGAAACTGACAGATCTTTTTTTAAAAAAAAATGGCTGATGATATTTGAAGAACATTGTTTGTTTTCTGTTTAAAATGGATTCTTCATTTTCTTGTGCTGTATCTTATTAATAGCTCCTCAGTGTGGATGTCGAATTGGTTTGCTGTCAACCTTCCCCTGTTTATCAAGGGAGGAGGGAAGCTCATTTATTTTTTTATACTTCCGTGTCCTGTTCCTTTCACTTCGGAGAAAAGGGCAGCATCCTATTTAGACAGGGAGGTTTAGGCTGTTTTTAAAGCAAGGCAGGTTAATGGAAATTGACAGCTTGGTAATGTCCTTCTTGGTGAATGACGCACACGGGTTTCAGATGCTGCTGCCGGGCTGTTTTCCCTTACAGTCAAGAGTCAGCTGGAGGAGTTTGTGTGCTTGGAGCTTTGCTGTTGACGTAGGTACTGGGTACAGATACATTTTCGGAAACATCTCATTTCCATATAAATGAAGGGAGAGTAAAAAGAAAAATGGAGTTGGCTTGCCCTTAAATTCCAGCTGGTATCACAGGGATGATGCAAGTCTGTCTTTGGTGTTTATGGACAGATGCTTTGGTTATAGTCAGCCACCGTGAAACAGCCACAGGTTCATTCAGAAATACCCTCTGCTTGGTTCCTGGAATCTGTTTACCGGAATCAGCTATGTGCACATTTATTTGAAAAATTACTTTTCCAGTGTGAATTTGTCTAATTTCCAATGTTTAATCCCCCCACCCCTCTTAGGCTTGTGTAGAACCCAGGGCCTTGTGTAATGGAGGGGAGGTTAGAACATTACTCCTGAGATCCCTCCCTAGGCCTTCCTACTACATTTTAGTTAAGTGTACTGGGGGAGTTTCCATTATCCCACCAATAAACATGTCCACTTGGTCTTAGCAAAAGATATAAGAGCCAGGGCTTGAGGTGTATCTTAGTGGTAGAGTGTGTGTTTTGCAGGCATTAGGCCTGTCTTCATCTGAAACAAAAAGACAAAAGAGCTCTTTCAAATTTCCTCTCCCTGTCTCTTTCCATGGGTTTGACTGAAACAAGTCATCTTGACTGAAATGTAATTTTGTGTTTTTCTTTTCATGTTTCTGAAGCTTAAATAGTTGTAATAGTCTGAATTCTCTTAACACCCAGGCCGTTAGACTGTAGTTTTTCTCCTCAGAGTCATTCACAATGCTATGATACTTCTCAGTGCCAGAGCAGCCTTAGCTCCATGTGCCTCTTCACTGACGACTACGAATCTCCACATTTCTACAGTGTTTCTCACGTTTTCTCTCGCCATTACCTAGATGCTAGGGCTCCATCTGCCTTTGCATGCGGTAGCTTGCTTTTTTCCCTTAGATCCTTCATAGGTTAATTCTTTTTTATCCTAACTTACGGATGGGAAAATTGAAGCATGATGCAAGATTGCCTGGCTGGGAAGTTGTTAGAACCATATTTAAACCTGGCATTCTGACTCTGGAGGTCTCTGTAACTGCATGAGCTTTTTTTATGCCCATAAGAGTTTCTGAATAATGACACGGAACCTTAACTTTATTTACAATGGTTTTGGCCTTAGCTTTGGCTTGTTCCCAACTAGCTAAAAACTCATTTATCCTGTGTATTCTAATTTAAGTTCTGCTACATGGCTGGTTACCTCTCCTCAGTTTTATAGTCCATGTCTGACTTCTCACCTGACTCCTTCCCAGAGCTCCTCTCTCTGCCAGAAGTCCCACCTTACTGTCCTGCCTTTTGCTATAGTCCGTAGGCTTTTTATTTTTAACCAATCAGAAGGTTCCTTAGCTAGGTAAGGAAGAACAAAGACACATCTTCACACAATGTATAACATATCACGCAGCAGGTTCCACTTTGAGCTGCTGCACTAAGCCTGATTTCAAACAGGAAATGTTGAATGGAGCTCAACTTTCCCTCACTACCACCATATTATAATTGTGGTTATTTGCTAAATTATATACGAGATAGGGTGGGTGGAGATTTCAGAGACTCTGAACTCACAGGAGGATTTCCCTGAAGTTGTTTTTGTACCAGTTTGTCTTCTCCCCTACTCCTTTGTTTTCTGATTTTAAGAAAGGAAACTAAGGCCTTCCAAGTGTTGAACAAGCACTGTACTCTTAAGCTCTATCTCCAGGTCTACCATTTTGTGTTTTGAGTTAGGGTCCCACTAAGTTGCTCAGGTTGGCCTTGAATGTGGTCAGTAGCTTATGCAGGCCCTGAATTCTCTATCCTCCTGCCTCAGCCCAAGGTCTTAGATGTGATCTACTATACCCAGCCTACCTTTACCCTTCATGAATGTAGGTTGTATAAAAACATCCTGATACTTTACAACCTATGGCATCTTAATTCTGGCCAACGAAGAGGTAGGTATGTGTCCATCTCTGTAACCCAGCTGCTAACATTTCTGCAGGATTATCAGTACTACATACAGTCTTGTGCGGTTTATTATTCAGTCATTTTTAAATCAAGCCTTTTTGGATAGGTTGTTCAAAACATGCTCTCCATTAAGAGTTTTCTTGACCATTTTAAACATTGATTTGTCTTTAAAAAATCTTTTTGTTTTATTGTTGGTAACTAGGTCACATACTGTAAAAGTTTAAATGAACTGTCTATTTGTTTTAACATTTTGGAGAAACATCTAAGAGAGTTTTAGGACATTGCTCACAGAGACCTATGACATTTGGAGTCAGTGTTTAAAACTATTTTGTATCTGTGCCTGTGGCCAGATGATTAAGGTCTAATTTGATATGTTTTAAGAAGTTATGAGTTGAGTAACTTGCAATAGAAAATTTAGGGACAGCATTTTTGTTTTTGAGGGGACCAGGCACTGGTCAGACCACTGCTAGTAGACTTTGGGCAAGTTGATGTAACAATGAATTTCATTGTCCTTGAAGAGCCTGGGCCTGGTAGGAGCACCTTACTTAGAGCTGGATATTGTATCTTGTTCTTTTACTCTTTTTGCACGCCCAGTTGTAACATTTACAGCTCATTACATTACTTGTGACTTAACACACTTGAATCTTCTGGAATCCTTGTCAGTCATGAATTTTTAATCTTTTTTCACCCCCCTTACTGTGATTAAAGTAAATAGACAAAACCCCAACAAGCTGGAGAGAGTAACTGTGACATAAGCCCTGAATCTACATTGTTGCCAAGTGTAATTTGTATGCATTCAGATAACACAGTAAAGCTGATTGAGTGTGTGGCATGTAAGCATCTTCTTTTCAGATAAACAGTCCCCATCTCTGGTACTTGCTTTTGCAGTTCCACATGTCTCAAATACTGTTCTAAGTACTAGAGAAAGATTGGATACATTTGTAACTATATGCCTCAGTGACTGTGTGCTCTTTGTTGTTGTTGGAATCTTTTGTTTTTCCTGCCTGTTTCTCTGTGCAGGCTTGGCTGCCCTGGAAGTCACTGTACACCAGGCTAACCTTGAAGTCACTGAGTTCTGCCTGCCTCTGCCTCCTGAACACTGAGAATAAAAGGCAAGGCGAGTGCCACCAACACTTAGCAACTGTGGTCTTTTGTTGTCATGTTTCCCATTATTTATATTAAATATTTCATGTGTGTATTACTCCCTCGATTTCCTATTAGGTACTCAGCTCAACTCCTGCCTGCCTTGCTGCCCTATCTCTTTGTCTTAGAACTTGGTGGGATATGGGACATATATCTACATGTGTTCCTCAGACACAGTTGTCTTTAGCCTCCAGTCTTTAGTGTGTGTATATGTATATGTATATGTATATGCCTGTTCATTTACACAATATCAGATAACCTCCATTCCATTTCCAAAGGTGACGGGTCGGGACGGAGTCTGTGTTGTTAGTGGAAAAGCTTATGGCTTTTTTTTTTTCTTCTTGTCATTCATTGGCATTGATTCGGGATTTTCTGATCGACAGTGCTGTTGCATGCACAGCCAGAATTACAGACTCCTTTGTCGCAAAGGGACATTTGTGTTTTAGTACATGTCATTCAACAAATGTTTCCTGAGCATATACATTTGCCCCTATTTGACTTTGATTTTTTTCCCCTTACTCATTAGCATACACGGGCATGCTTGGCTGAGTGTTGTGGATAAGGTGTAGAATCTATAGGACAAGGTTCACAGTCATTTGCAATGATTGCTTCCTGAAAATTTGTTTTTTGAAGGCTTGTGATATTAATATAAATACAAGTGAACTTCCTACACTTGGAGCCGTGAACTTGGCACTTTCTAGGATGGCAAAACCAATGTTGTTACCTGTTGAAAGTAGAGTTGGGCAGTGGGAGATGGCCAGTCATGGTGTAGGACCCATGGCATTCACAACCAGCTCCAGGAGATGTGCTGTCAGAGTGACTTTTGAGTTGTATTCAACTGGGCTGAAATGACCAGGCCTTTGTCCTCACATACAATCCAGCTATGCATGTGGGTTGCCAACTGTGGCCTCAGGCTGAATGGGTTGCTGTTGATGAATCAGTCCTTAGAGGATGGGCTGGTAATTGATGCCTCCCATCTAGCAGCATCCTTAGCAGCCAAAGGAACACCTCGGGAACTCTCCATCTGGGAGTCCTAGTGAGCATCCTGGTAGTGACTGGGGCTCTACCTCCATGGCTGGTTGCTTGTTGCTCTTCTCCATCTTCATTTCTAGGACTAGATACTGAGCAGCTCATCAAGAAAGCCAACACCCCATTTTCCCTGATGGGTGTTGCTGTCATTGACATTTAATAATAAGGAGACTGGGAGTCTTTGTTACCTGGAGCTGTTTGTCTAGAGCTGCTTTCAAAAATAATTAATCTCTCTCTCTTTCTCTCTCTCTCTCTCTCTCTCTCTCTCTCTATATATATATATATATATATATATTTTAATAATACCTAGCACCTTGAACAGTATTCCAGTTTGGAAGATAAATTATATGGCCATCTCATTTTAGAATGAAAAAAATATTCCTTTAAGAATATTCCATTTTCTGTTTTTAATATTAGAAAAAAAGAACATTTAATTCATGGATGCAGAGTGATCTAGATTAGTTTTATATTGGCTTTAGGCAACCCTGAAAATTGCTTCATATTTATCAAAGCTTTGAACAGCAAATGTAAAAAAAAAAATGTTGAACAATCACAACATATCCCAGGAAGTCTATGACAAAGCTGATAAAAATACAGTATTTCTTCTCTATTGTTAAAATTGTGCGTATATAGGAGCTGGAGAGATGGCTTAGTGGTTCTGAATGCATACTGCTCTTGCAGAGGACCTTAGTTCGGTTCCCAGTAACCATGTCAGGTGGGTCACAATCACCAATAACTCCAGCTCCAATGTATCTATCAGCCTCTTCTGGCTTTTGCAGGTAACTACATTCTCCTGCACACGCACCCTTTCAACACCAATACCATATTCTTATATACATAATTAAAAATAAAGCAAACATTTAAAAAATTATACCTGTAATGACTTCTAGTTCTCTGCTTTGTTTTATGCCTTAGTCACATATATTCATGTCTTTCCTCTCTTTGCCACAAATGTCCTGGAACAGATGGTGGTTAAGTTGGCTGTTGTGATGGTTTGGATGAAAATGGTCCCCATAGACCCATAGGGATGGCAAGATTAGGAGGTGTGGCCTTGTTGGATGGGTGTGGCCTTGTTGGAGTGGGTGTGGCCTTGTTGGAGTGGGAGTGGCCTTTTTGGACAAAGTGTGTCAGTAGAGGTTGGATTTGAGGTCTCAGATGTTCAGGCCAAGCCCAGTGTCTCACTCTCTTCCTGCTGCCTGCCAATCTCAGATCCTTCTCCAGCACCATGTCTGCCTGCATGTTGTCATGCTTCCTGACATGATGATAATGGACTAAACCCCTGAACCTGTAAGCCAGCCCCAATTAAATGTTTTCCTTATAATAGTTGCCGTGGTCATGGTGCCTCTACATAGCAACAGAAACCCTAACTAAGACAGCTATTATTTGAAAGGTTGTCTTGGTCTACTGAAATCTGGGTACTGTGGATATAGAAGCTGCTTGGAGATGGATAGTTTTAGTTCTGCCTTTTCAGAAAGTTTTATGGGAAAAGACAACTTTAATTTTATCCCAGGTGGCTTCAAGAACTCATAGGGGCACTTTATTTCAAAGTACACTCTAAAATGAAGGATGGGTTCTGAAAACTGACTAGGGACAGAGGAGAGTGAGGGTTCATTGACTTCTGTATCCCTGGAGGGGATTGGCCAGCAGTCATCCATGGTCCTTTCCTTTCTCTAGCTGTTTCTTCTTTGCCCAGTGATTTGTGTATTGGGTTCAGGGCAGGATTACTGCTGGGCTCAGCTTTGAACCTCTCCACTTCTTCAGCACGAGACGTTAACTGCTGGTTCTAGTTTGATGTCTGGCTCTTTACAGACAGTGCCTTACTGGAAGGCAGAGCTTCTGAGTCCTGTGTCTTTTATAAATGAATACTATCAGGAGGGGGTTCTGTGACCTAATGCATGATTTTCCACAAATGTGAAGTCAGTGAGACAACAGGCAGCTGATATTCCACATGATTTTCATGGTTTTGGGAGACTGTGAAGTTATACAAGGATGTAGTCTGCCATCCCCCCCCCCCCCCAGTTTTCTAAAGCCATATGTTTATCTGAAATGTCAATTGCTTTTTTTTCCCTTTATTTTAATCTTTTGGTTCTGGAGATCAAACATCATAGATGGGTATTCTCCCATTGAGCTACCCTACCCCAGTTGCCTTAAGTGTTAATTTGATTTACAGTTGAAGAAGTACATGTAATATTTCCTTTTTTTTTTTTTTAACCTGACCCAGTTAAAGATGGGGCTGTTTCAGGGGAGGTGTGGTTTTCCTTCATCTGAAGTGAAATACCTAAAGCAACTAATTATGTTCATGACAGAGTGGTATATAGGACTGCCTTGTGACTCTCCCTGAGCCTCAGAGGCTTAGAAAGATAAGGATTTCAACTGATCCCACATACTAGCCATCACTTAGATGAATGGATCCCATATTTCAGAGATCAGCAGTTTTGGTACTTGCTAAGCTACAAAGAGGACAGCTGTGTGAGACTTTTATGTTACCACATGCATACTGCCTAGGAGTACTGAACTCAAAAGAACTTGGTTCTAGGTTTCAAAAGGCTGAATTCAGTCATCTCAGAACCCAGGATGGGCTCACGAGGTGGCTCAGCTGTTAAGAACACTTCTGCTATTCAGGAAGACCAGGGATTGGTTCCTAGCACCCACATTGGTCACTCAAAATTGACTGAAACTCCTGTTCTAGAGGCCCTGATGCCTCCTGCAGGTCTCTGAGGGCACCTGCACTCATGTGTGCAGACACCCTCAGACACACACAAACACACATACAAAAAAATTGATAAATCTTAAAAAATGTAGGACATGCTAATAAAGTGTACTTCTAAAGGCAAGTGTAGTTACCTAATTTATCTTTTAAAAACAAACATCTATTAATTGGTTGCAGTATGTGTTGAGTGATAAGCATGTGCTATGATTTTTGTCATTTGCTGGCCCTGACCAATCCCTGCTGAGGGCTACTGGCTACTGTCATTCTCCATCGTCTCTCTGTGTCTTCACAGATGGTCTCCTCAACATCCCAGTCGCTCCATTTCTTTTTTTGTTTTCCTTCTGGTTCTCTTGCTTATTACGTTCAGACTCTCATTCTTATTACCATCAATAGAAGCATATTCTCTCTAAAATCTCATTTTTGAAGTATCTTGATCTCAGCCTTGAACGTCTCCAGCTCCCTGATCCTAGGACTGCCACTTCAGTAATCTTTTGGTTGCTTTTTTAAAAAAATTATCATCTCTTTTAAAATAAGCAGTACTTTCTTCATCATTTGAGAATTTCATGCACTATATTTTGATCCTGTCCATTTCCCTCCCCTCATCCCTTTCCCTCCCTCCCTTTCTTTCTTTCTTTCTTTCTTTCTTTCCATTGAGTCTAATATATGCTCCCCAAATATCCTTGAGTATGAAGCCTGGCTCGGACCATGATTGACCTCTTAAGGGCCACACCCTTAAGGAAAGCAGACTCATCCTTTCACAGCTGCTCTCAGTTGCCAGTAGCTCCTTCCTCTCCTAGGGTTGGGACTTTACTGCCCTCCCCATGCCGAGACTTCATTGGTTCTTTTATATTAGATTGTAAAAATTTTATGTTACAGGCTGCAAAGATGGCTCTGTGGTTAAGAGGACTGACTGCTTTCCCAGAGAACATAGATTTGATTTCCAGTACCCACAAGGCAGCTTATAATCATTGTGCCTCTAGTTCTGGATGATCTGATAACCTCTTCTGGCCTTTGAAAGCACCAGAGATGCATATAGCACACAGATATATATGCAGGCAAAATACCCATGCATATTAAATATAAGTAAATGTTTAAAAAATTATGTTATGTGTATGGGTGTTTCACAAACATCTGAGTACATCTCATGTGAGCCTGGTGCTAGTGGGAACCAGATGAGGGAGTCGGATTGCCTGGAATTAGTGTTATAGACAGTTGTGAGCCACCATGTGGGTCCTGGGAATTGAACTTAGGTCATCTAGGACAGCTCTTAACCACTGAGCCATCTACCAGTCCTATATTACTGGTTCTTAAAGCCACATATTTCCCCTCTCTTGTTTTCTCTCTTCTCTGATGTTCTTTCTTGATCCCCATCTTGAATTCCATACAATATTTGCTTGTTGGGATCCATTTCTAGCTAAATCCACCTTGCTGTATAAATCCTAGTCACTGAACTGAATGCCGCTGGTACAAAACAAGCAATTACATCCAGTGCTCTCAGTTTGGGCTCAAGGCTGGGGGTCA
The DNA here is from genome assembly GCA_019843965.1 of Rhynchomys soricoides. Classification (NCBI taxonomy): domain Eukaryota; kingdom Metazoa; phylum Chordata; class Mammalia; order Rodentia; family Muridae; genus Rhynchomys; species Rhynchomys soricoides. The sequence goes on along the minus strand of JADRCH010000056.1, from coordinate 10,350,489 downwards.
CCTTCAAGGACCACCCTTGCTGCCTGACTCTGGGCATGTTTCCGTACTGTTTCTTTCTTTCTTCTCTTCAATACTGCCTGCCTCCCCTTCCCTCTGCTAATAATCTATTTTGTGGGTGTGGGAACTCTGGTTTAGAACACACGAGACCCTCAGTTTGATCCATAGTACCACAAAACAAAAGCCGGATCTAGTTTAGGATTTTACTAAAAAGATAAGTAGATGTCACCGAGAACTTGGGCAGGCCCCTCTTTCCTTGCTGCTTGTGTGGTCCTCAGTGCTTCTGTGCTTCCTTTCCTTCTGGATCTTTTTGTTTTTTTTTAAAGATTTATTTATTTATTTATTTATTTATTTATTTTATGTATATGAGTACACCGTTGCTCTCTCCAGACACACCAGAAGAGGGCATTGGATCCCATTACAGATGGTTGTGAACTACCATGTGGTTGCTGAGAATTGAACTAAGGACCTCTGGAAGAGCAGTCAGTGCTCTTAACTGCTGAGCCATCTCTTCAGCCCCTCTTTCTGGATCTTGATGGATGTCAGGGTGTGATTGAGCTTCCCCGTCACTTGAGACATGGTCCTAGTTATTCTCTCTATGTATTTCAGTAATTTTTCTTGGACCAGTTTCCCTTTCTCTACTGATCATTTCTATTGACCTGAAAATTTGTTATTTCTTTCCACCCTAAATTTTTTTGGGACAGGGTCTCATGAACTCTGACTGACCTAGAACTCCCTTTGTAGACTAGGCTGGGTGCTAAAAGAAAGCAGGCTGAGCAAGCCATAAAGAGTAAGTTTGTAAGTAGTGTCTCTGCATCACTTCCAATCCCCAGGTTCCTGTCATGACCTCCCACAGTGATAGGCTGTTATCTGGAATCTGTATGAGGAAATAAACCCCTTCCTCCCCAAGGTTTTGATCAGGGTGTTGCTTTTGGTTATCTTGTTTCATGACAGCAAAATAAACCCTAGCTAAGACAGTACCAATGACCGCTTCTGCTCATTTCTTCACTCACTTTGCCCCCCTAAATTCACTCAGTAATTGTGGGGCAGTGATCTGTGACAGGCAGTCTGGCACCCAGTTGAGCACAGGTGAAAACTCTGGGAGACCCAGTAGAATCTGCAAGGGACCAGAAACTATATGCCAACACTCCCAGGAGGCTTTTGGCTCCAGTCAAGGTCATGTACCACCCCTCCTCAGGTAGAGGTGTGGCCACGCCCCAGCTAGAGGCATGGCCACACAGCCCCAAGCTATCTCCAAGTTAAGGAGACACCTAAAGGCTTAGCCACACCTCTTCCCAGTTACTATATCTGCCTCCAGAGAGACAGGGGTACAATTCCATCCAAGCCACTCTCCACATGATGAAAATAAACGTCTTAGAATTATGGACTGTCTCTTCATCTGGGAAGCGAGGGATCCGGCCCTTGATTAAGGAGCTGAGTCTAATCTCTTATTGAGGGAATCCCAGTGCTCCCAGACAGTACCCATTCACCCAAGCCTAGGCAGCTAACCTGGTGCCCATAAGCCGCAGAGACCCAGTTCCGGCGGGAACCCCAGCTGTGCTCCGGCTAGCCCGTCTACGGCACCCTGCCGTGCCCCAGGCTAGAGAACCCATGGAGACGGCTGCCCCTTGTTCCCTGGGAATGGCCTCTTCCCCCACCAACAGGCAGGGTCCGCAAAGGCTTCCCACAGCCCCCACCTGCCTGTTGGACTGTGTGGAAAGGCGAGCAGTCACTTCCCGAGTGTCTGCTGTTCCACCCAGAGCCGTAGCGCCTGGGACAGACACGTGGGGCTTCATTCCACCTCACCAGGTTTGTTCCCACAAGTAATTATATCCCATCTTATGTCATTAATATATAACGTTACTTATGCCAAATATTTCTAACTCATATTTGACAGTCCTTTGACACTACCTAAATGTCTGAGGCATGACATTCATTTTTGAAACAAAACCTTGGAATCTCATCCCCAGAAGCTTTTATATAGCATTGTATCTATTTCCTTTCTCAGCCTCACTTACTGGCTATGGTATCTTTAACATTCCTCAGGCCCAAAGCTCTGAGTATCCTTTGCATGACTTTGACTCAGACTGCAGGATCCGTTCATCAGTGAATCCTTTGACTCAGGTTTTAGAATTCATCCAGTCTTGCCTGCCTTTCCTGCCTTTTCTGCTGCTAAGAGTCTATCTTTCCCTTCAGTGTTATGGTATCCTGCAGTCTGTCCTGCCGGTGACTTCCTTTGCTGTTTACAGACTATTCACAGAACACCAGCCAGAAAGAAAGATAGTGATGAAATGACACTCAGGGTGGCCTGGCTCTGCTCTGCCATTTCCTGTTCATCCCAGGCACCTGAGACCCATCCTCAAGAAAAGATTTCAAGGGTGAGCAGGATGGTTCATGCTGGGAACCAGATGTGTACTCACCTTGGAGATGGGTCTCAGCGCTTGCCTGTGGAGGGTTAATTTTGGATGGGACACTGCAGTCCTCAGAACCCTGGCATAAGCTGAGAGTGAGCTGAGCATTACCACATGGTTCTCACTCTGCTTCTTAACCGAGAGTAGAATGTGACCCTTTACCTCAAGTTCCTTCTGCTGTTCCTGCTATGACGGACTGTAGCCTGGGACTGTGAACTATAATAAACTGTATCTCTCTTATGTTGCATTTGTTATAGTATTTGATTGCACCACTAGGGAAAGAAACTAAGACGGATGGCCTGGAAGGCCCTGCCTAACCCACAATGCTCCCCGATAGCCTCTTCCTTATCCATGGCTCATCTCTGCCACACTTTTTTTTGTGTTTAGATTTTTGACTCTCCTCTGTACCCTTCCTCTGATATGCTGAAGTGATTTCTTCAAGGTCTTTCCACTCTCGGCTCCTGTATTAGTTCGTCTTGCAGTGCTGTGACCAAAGCACCTGGCCTAACAGTGTAAACAGAGAGATGTGCTGTGGCTCATGGTTTCAGAGGGCTCGGCCCATGCTTGCTTGGGCTTGAGTCAGCACAAGATTGTGGTAGCAGGAGCTAGTGGAGGAGCGTGGCATTTCATATCTCAGCAGATGGGAAGCAGAGAGAAGGGCCAGGCCACTATTAAGCTAGCTTCCTCTTTTCATCCCTTCTTTGAGACCCACAGCCCATGGGATGCTCCCAAACCATCTTTAGTGTGGGTCTGAACTGCTCTTACAGATGCACCTAGAAGTGTGTCTCTGTCTGCTAGATGTTGGTCACGCAGTCCGGTTGACAATGAAGATTAACTATGGCTTGACCTGTGCCCAGACATCTCTGGGGATGCATGTGTGGCTCACACTTTTTTTCTTAAATGTCACCTCTTAGTGGTGACTTTCCAGTCTGTAAACTCCCTGGTTGAAGCCACTTTAGTTTCAACTCCCTGTCACCCATTCCGTTCTTTGCTGTCCTGTACAGCACTTAGTGTTATAAACAGACCATATGTCTACTCAGTTGTTCTTTATTGCAGTTTCCATTGTCTAGAATATAAGCCTCATCCATGAGGGGAGATGAGGTTTTTGTTTACCTAGTTAGGTTTGGTCACCTTAACATAATCATAGAGGTACGTTGGAAGAGGAAATGCCTCTGTGAGATTGACCTGAAGGTATTTGTGTGTGTGTGTGTGTGTGTGTGTGTGTGTGTGTGTCCGCCCTTGAGTAATGACTTGGTAAAGTCTGGGCAAGTGCTGTGAAGTTGCTTAAAAAAGCCGGGCAGTGGTGGCACACGCCTTTAATCCCAGCACTTGGGAGGCAGAGGCAGGTGGATTTCTGAATTCGAGGCCAGCCTGGTCTACAGAGTGAGTTCCAGGGCAGCCAGGGGTATACAGAGAAATCCTGTCTTGAGGAAAAAAAAAAAAAAAAGTTGCTTAGGAAAGCAGGCTGAGCAAGCCAGAGAGGGCGCAACCCAGTGAACAGTGTTCCTCATTGGCCTTTGCTTCAGTTCCTGCCTTGAACTCCTATCCAGACTTCCCTCCAAAATGGGTTGGGGAATGTATATCAAATAAATACTTTCCTCCTCAAGATGCTTTTGGTCATAGTGTTTTTAGTTACAGCATAAAGACCAAGCTATGATAACCCTAACATACAGAAAAGTGTTAATGTGATGTTCAGTGCTTTGTGATCACGTGAAATAAATGTGTGAAGGAGTTTCGTCTGTTTTGCGTCATGAATCTTCTGTTGCAGATAAGGATAGAGCTTAGGTAATTTAGTAATTTCTGAAGATAGCTATCCTGGTCTGTCTTGCTTCACAGCGCCCTTGCTGTTTGCAATGTTTCATCTCTCGGGATATTACATACATGAGCTTTACATTGGGTTAATTCCATTGTAGGCAAGAGTAAGTCATCAACATTGTGTATGTTATTAGTGCCTATACCACCAGTCAAGATTAGGCAGAAGACAGAAAGAGATTTAACTTTGTGATTATGTGGGAGCTCTTTCTCTTAGAGCATTTAAAAATGTCCTTTGTTAAACTGTTTTCTCTAAAATAAGAATTCTGAGAAGTTCACCTTTTCTGCCTTCTAGTGGCTAAAAAAGCTGTACTTACTTTACCAAGATGAAAAATACCCAACTGTATCCTATGAACTTGAGGCTGCAAGGAGCAAATTAGTGACGTCTGCCTGTTTGGTTAAGGAGGCTCAGACTTGCTGGATTTGGCTTCCGCTGCAGGCAGCTGGGATATGTGTTCATTTGCTGCCACTCAAGCAATAGAATCTTTTTTCTTTTCTTTGTTTTTCAAAAATCATCCAGGTACTTTCAGTGGAGTAAGGCATTGATAAGATATAGAGGTTACACGCTCAGAAGACAGTCACAGATTATGATGAGTGTGAATCACACTTTTAACTCTCTGCAGCTGCTTTTAAGAGTTACAAAGTACAGGATGTGTCTAGTCGGCATTTCCAGCACCTGCTCTATTTGTGGCTCATACTCAAAGGGAATGATTGAGCTGAAAGTGAATTTTGCATACCAAGATGAGCTGATATCCTGGGTTATAGAAACAAACTTTGAATACCAACCGGGTCTGTCCCTGAATGTTTGGGTTCCTGATCAGATTTCTGAAATTAGATTTTTGTCATAAAATGTTGTCAGTAGCTGAGAAGCAGTGAAATTTTAACTGAGATTTGAGCAGTGCATTAATGAAGTGTGCACTGCAGTTTGAAGACAAAGCCTACCTGAGGGATTTATCAAACTCCTCCCACCCCCGACACTCCCATTTGTGGCCCTTCCATTTTTGTCCACATCCTTGACAGAAGTTTTTCAATGTATTGTCTGTTTGGTTTACAAATACAATATTAAGAATTTTTGCATCTAAGTTTATTCATTGAGAATATTGGACTATAATTTTATCTTTTTTTTCCTTTTTTCTTCTTTTGTACCTTTATCTGGGAGTGGCATCAAGGTAATACTGGTTTTATACAAAGTTTTCTAGCATTCCTTTCTTTTCGATTTTATGTAGTAATTTAAGAAGGACTTCTGTTAATTCTTCTTTAAAGATGTGGTAGAATTGTGCAGTGAATCCATTGGGCCCTGGACCAGTTTTAGTTGGGAATGCACATGTGTGTTTGTGGGTGTATGTGTGAGGGCTGGAGGACAACCTTGGGTGTCAGTTCTTAGGCGTTGTTCACCTTGCTTTTTGAGACAAGGTCTCTCACTGGTCTGGAGCTTGCCAAGTAAGCCAGGTGAGCTATAAAGTGAGTCTGGTGGATCTTCCTACTTCTGTCTCCCGATTTTGGGGATTATACAGTATGTTTGCCTTCCCTTCCCCAGCTTCTTCCAGCTCCTCCTTACCTCTCACCCACACAACTTCATGTTCTGTCTCTTTAAAAAAAAAAAAACCAAAACTCCCAAATCAAAACAAACAAATAAACATCCCATTAAGATGGGGAGGTAGGCAAACAAAAAACACACAAAATCATGAGTCCATTGTGTGTTGACCAACTACTCCTGGGCATGGGGCCTGCTTTGGAGTGTGATTGATATCCAGTGACACTCTGTTGGAGAAAATTGATTTTCCCTTTCCCAGCAAGAATCATTGCTCATTGGTTGAAGGTGGGACTTTGTGTACACTATCTGCTCTCTGAGTTGGAATTTTTGTCTGGCTTGAACTTGTGTAGGTTTTGTGCATTCGGTCACAGTCACTGTGAGTTAATATGTGATCAATCATGTTTTATCTGGAAGACACTTTCTGAGGAGCCATCCCCTACCTCTGACTTTTCTTTCCACCTCTTCTGCATAGATCTGTGAGCACTGGGGCAGGGCTCAGGGGTTGATAAAGATCCCTTTTATGACCAAGTGCTCTAAAGTTTTTGACTCACTGTGGCACAGTGTCCAGTTGTGGGTCTCTGTGTTAATTGCCATGCCCTGCAAAAAGAAACATTTTCTTTCTGAGAGTTGAGTGGTATACTGATCATTTCCTATCCTTTTACCTCTACGGTGGTGTCTGTTCTTGGTGGTGAAGTGTGTTTCTTGGATACAGCAGAAAGATGGCACCTGATTTCTCCTCTAGTCTTGTAGATTATTGAGGATTTGAGATCATTAATATATAGAATTATTGAGCAGTGTTTATTAATTCCTTTAACATGTTGTGTATTTTCCCTTTTTTTGGATTAATTGTTCTGGATTATTTATTCTTTGTGTCCTCTTGGGTGTTTTTCAAGCTTTTTTTTTTTTTTCTTCTTCTAACGCTTTCTGTGTTGGATTGGTTTGTTTTTATTGTGAACTGTTTTTAATTTCTTCATCAACTGTGATTGATAGTTTGGCCCGGTATAGTAGTTCATACTGGCATCTGTGTTTTTTCATGTTTACCCCCGATACTTCTGGAGACTAATCCACCAACCAAAGAATACACATGGAGAGACCCATGGTGCTGGCCACAAATGCGGCAGAGGAGGGTCTTGTTATCCGTCAGGGGGAGGAGAGGCCCTTGGGCCTGAGGGTGTTAGATCCCCCAGTATAGGAGAATGACAAGGAGGAAAGACAAGAGTGGGTGGGTGGGTGCGAGGGTGGATTGGAGAATATCCCCATATTGGCAGGGGGAAGGTGGAGGGAATGGGGAGGTTCCAAAGGGGAGATCTGAAACATTCGAAATGTAAATAAAATATGAAAATAAAAAAAAAAAAAAGAAAGAAATAGAATATCTGGAGCTTCCAATAAAAAGTCTGGTTTTAATCTGATGGGCTTGCCTTTAGGTGTAACTTGGTCTTTTTCTCTTGCATCTTGTAATATCCTCTTTCCCCCTATACATTTAGTGTTTTAATTATTATATGTTTTGGGCAGTTTCTCTCTGGTTCTGTTTATTTGGTGTTGTGTATGCCTCTTGCACCTTGATAGGTATTTCTTTCTTTAGATTGGGAAAGCGTCCTTCTGTGATTTTTGTTAACAGTACTTTCTGTGCCTTTATCTGGGCTTCTTCTCCTTCCTGTATACCAGCAGTTATTAAACTGTGGTTCATGACCCCTTTGGAGGTTGAATACTGTTTCACAGGGGTTGCCTAAGACCATTGGGAAACACAGATATTTACATTACAATTCATAACAGTACAAAATTACAGTTATGAAGTAGTAATAAAAATGATTTTATGGTTGTGGAGTCACCACAGCATGAGGGACTGTTAAGGGTTGTGGCATTACAAAGATTGAGAACCGGTGCTCTATACCTATTATTTATAGGTTTTGTCTTTTCATAGTGTCCCAGATTTCCTGGATGTTTTGTGCCTGGACTTTTTTTTTTAAAAAAAAAAAAAAAACTCTATACCTTTATTAATAAGTTGATGGTCCAAGTTGGAAGCTGATCATCATCCTTCCTCATGAGGGTATTAAGACGTTTAATTTAGTTTATCTTTGGCTATAGCTCCTGAGTTTTATTTTTTACTCATTTCCTATTAGGCTTTCATCAATTGCATCAGCAGCTGTTTTGTAAAGCAAAATAATGTATTACCCAGTCTCTCACCTTTAGTATGTTTATTTTAGTCTTCAAAGCCTGCTTTCATAATGCTTCCTTTACTAGGTGGCAAACTGTCTCTGGTGGTTTTATCATGCTTATTTATTTATTCTTTTTACAGTCAACATTTTCTTTGATTGAGCTGCCCATTTCTTCTCTATTGTCTTCAACACCTGAAATTCTCCTCTACTTCTACTGTTGGTGAGGCTTACCTTTGAACTCTTCTTTGACTTCCTGAGCTTTTCATTTTGAGTTTTATTTCCCTTTGGCTCTCCTTTAGTAATCCTCTTTCTCTGTTAAATTCTACTTTCATGTCTTGAATTGTTGTCATTATTTCATTATTCAATGAAGTAATTTGTGCTTTCATGATCTCATTGAAGCATATATTAATATCCTCTTCTGGGTCCTTGAGCATATTCATAATTGGTATTTTGAAGTTCTTGTTTTGTGCTTCAGCTAAGTTGCTTTTCTGAGGGCCTATTGCAGTAGGATTTCTGGTTTCTGGGCGAGGCACATTGTCTTGGTTGTTCATGTTTGTGTTCTTGAACTGAGATTGAGCACCTGGAGTTAATGATAGTTGTGGTATTTCTTCGTATAGATGTCGGGTCTTGACTATGTTGGGTGGGCATTCAATTCTTTGGTTGTTATTGCCCCAGTCTGGTTCCTAGCCAAATGTGACAGCTGTGGGTTCTTTGTAGAGAACAGTTGCATTAGTTGGAGTGGGGGTGGGTTAGAAGGAATGACTGTATCCTAGTTAAGTGTGATGACTGTGCGTTCCCTGGTAGAGAGTGGTTCTGAATCTCACAGCTAAGTATGCAGCTATGCGTCCCTAGTAGAGACCTTGTTCTGTGGATTGATGGGGAGTCACAAAGGACTGGAGATGGCCTGGAAGGAATTACTGAAAAGTCAAAAGCTAGTGCAGCCCTAATTCTGCAGTAAGAAGCCAAGTCTCACGGGGATGGAGGTATGCTGAAAAGGGGAAGGAGGGAACATGTAGCATACCTGAGCCCCGTCTTGGTGTGGCAGGTCTGGGGTTCCTGGTAGAGAGCTATTTTGTAGATCAGAAGGAGTCATAAAGAAATGGAGGTAGGCTAGAAGAAATGACTGAGAAGGGGTGGCAATAAAGGTCTAAGGGACCCTGGGTCCACACCAAGAGGACAAGTCTCAAAAGGATGGAGGTCAAATTGTTGGCTTTTTAAAAAAATGTGGGTTTTGGGGATTGGACTCAGGTTCTCACATTCATTTCAGTCTTGTTACTTGTCATTGATATATTAGATTTACTTAAACGATGTCTTCTTTTATAGGTGTATTAGATATATTTAAATGATGCTATCTTGGATTATTTTGGTAGGTCATATGCTTTTAGAGATTCTTTCATTTCTTTTATATTTTCCAATTTAAGGGGATATGATCTTTGTTTGTTTTGTTTTGTTTTTAGACAGGGTCTCAATTTATAGGTCTAGTTGGCCTGAGACTTGCTGTGTAGACCATATTGGCCTTGAGCTCACAAAGATCCACCTGCATGCTGGTGTTAAAGGTTTCTGTGGCCATGCCTAGCTAATGGACTATATTAAAGTTTGTCATAATTTTCTGAATTTCTTTGGCATTTGTCATAATTTATACCTCTTTTTGGGTTAGTTTATGTAAGGATATGAGAACCTTATTTACATTTTATAAGAACCAACTCTTGGTTCTTTGGTTCTTTTTTCCCCCATTTCTCTCATTTTATTAATAATTTCTGTCTTCCTGTCTACTGGTTTTGGGTTTGCCTTGTTTTTGGTTTCTCAGGTATATCATTCAATTATCTGAGGTTTCTCTGATTTTTATTTATTTATTTATTTTTTTAAGTAGACACTTGTAGCTAGATGCTTCTACCCTTGGAACTGATTTCATGATTTAATTATTTCCCATAGGTTTTAATCTGTTGTGGTTTCCCTTTCATTAACTTCTAGGGATTTTTGGATTTCTCTCGTACTTCCGTTGGTGACCCATTTATTATTCAATAGTGTTCCCTAAACTCCATGAAGTTCCTCTAATTTAAAGAGACTAGGATTCCATATACTTAAATTCTCTTTCATGGGTACAGAAGAAATTTGCGCTTAGCTCTTCTAACTTCCAGAGGTTATTTTCTAATGAGGGATGTATTTCTGTAGAGGGATGTACAGGCCCAGGTGTGTGTGTGTGTGTGTGTGTGTGTGTGTGTGCCAGTTTGTGCAAAAATGGGCCATATCCTCCTCAGATTCTGCTTTTTGACACTCATTAATATAGTCTGTCTTTTCTGATGATAGTGGGTCTCCTATGCAGAGTGGAGAGTCCTTTTGGGTAAGCCTCATAACTGTGATCATTTGCCTGTGTCTCTTCTTTCAAGGTTCAAGTGTTCAGTTAATGCCCACTTTTAGCTTTCCAATGCCTCTAATAATTGATCACTTTTTGCCTGGAATTTTAAAACATAGAGGAGGGTTAGTTTGGAAGAAGCAACTCTGCAGTTAATAAGTTCAGTAAGGTGAGATGTAGAGTTTAGTTACTCAACTCAGACACTGTCATATTTCCACTTTTTTCATTTTCTTGAGCTATGTATTATAGAGATGCATTTAGTAAGCCATCCAACACAAACTATACTGCGTCTCCCCATCTCCTTTTTCTCCTCTCCTCCTTCCTTTTCTGTTTCTTTTTCTCTGTTGCTGGGATAGAATAACATGATATAAGCAGCTTAAGGCAGAAAGGCTTTGTTTTGGCTCACAGCTCAGTGGTACTGTATGTCATAGTGGGGAAGACATGGCAGTAGGCAGGGAAGGCATGGTGCCAGGAGCTGGGGTGTGGGCGGGAGGAGGAAGGGGCTGGTCACATTGCATGGAACTAAAGTAGAGAGAAACTAGGAAGTGGGGGTGGGCTTCACAGCCTTAAACCTTGTCATCAGTAACCCAGTTCCTTCAGAAAGGCTCCACCTCTTAAAGGTTTCACTTTCATCCCAAACAGAGCTACTAGCTCATGGGTGGGGCTGAGGTTGGTGATGGTGTTTAAATATATAAGCCTATAAGGGATATTTTACAATAAACAACAACAAAATAATCAGCTAGCTTTCTCGGTCCCTCCCTTCTCCCAGTCTCTCCTCTCCCCTTCTCTTCCCTCTCTACGCCCCCTTCTCCCTTCCCCTCCCTTCCTGTCCCTATTTTATTTTTTCTTGTGTATTGGAACTTGAGCCTAAGGTCTCCACTGAGCTACCACTGAGTGCTACAGCCCCACTTATAGATTTCGCACTGTTACTGATTCCTAGTATAATCCCACCATGGCCAGAGAACATACTCAGTATGGTTCTTATAAATAATTCTTAATGAATTTGTAATTTGACAGTTTGATATATATGTGTGTAAAGTGCGTTCTGCTTTCTGCTCCCTCCCACCTGCTACCCCTACTCCTGCCAACAAGTCTCTTTCCCACATTCAAGTCTTCTCTTTTGAGACATGCTGGATTTGATTTTACTCTTTACACAGTTACTGAGATAGGTAGATAGCCCAGCGTATGGTTGGCCCTGTCTTAGAGTTCCTGGTGTTGGTGGCATTCTGCATATCTCAGTTAAGTCACATAATTTATTGTGCTATATCAGTATTTTTAAAGCCCCTTCCCTTTTGGGGGGGTGGCAGTTTTTTCTGTTATTGTCCAGATAGAATTTCAAAATCTCATGCTAACTTATGTACTTGCCTATGTTCTATTTAAGTTGTGGCAGTTATTCCGTCCTGCTTGCCACTCATTGTTGCAGGACTTCTTAAGTCTTTGTGACTTCGTGAATCTGACGCTTTATTTTTGCCTTACCATCTCTGGCAGTGTCTTTCTCTCGATGTCCGCTGTTGATTGTGTGATATCAACTTCTTGTGATTAGGATTTTCACTGTGTAGTTTTTACACCTTTCCCTTCAGATACCAGGGATTTGCATTTCAGACAGTCTCAGTGTGGCAGTGTTTCTTTAATTGGTATGTTTATGTTTCTTGTGTTTCATACAGTTATGTTCTGAAGTAAGCTGTTTTGCTGTTCACGGTTTCCTCTAGCTGTTCCATTTTTCTTCATCACACTCATTTTCAGACCCATATTGCATTGCTGTAATTTACTGCATTTCTTTTGTTTGCTATTTATGTTCCTATTGATGTTATTTATTTAATCTTTTTTTTTGTTTTGTTTTAAAGGAAAAGATAGAGTGTTTAACACCCCGTTGTGTGAACAAGGAATTGTTGGATTTGGCATTGGAATCGCTGTCACTGGTGCTACGGCTATTGCGGAAATCCAGTTTGCCGACTATATTTTCCCTGCCTTTGATCAGGTAGGTTGCCTGATGCTTTGCTGGGAAGGGTATCTCTTAGGGTCAGTCTCCAGTGTTCAGACGCCGGCTCCTCCCACTCAGCTTCGCCCTGCCTTCAGCAACTGTTGTCTATTTGTGCTCTGCAGTTCATGTTTTTGTAATGGGGATGCATTTGAAGATCCAATGTCATGCTTTTAGGGCATGCATTGGGCAGGAAAGAGTCACTGTGGCATGTCCCATCTCTCTGCAGATTGTCAACGAAGCCGCCAAGTATCGCTACCGCTCTGGTGATCTTTTCAACTGTGGGAGCCTCACCATCCGGGCCCCGTGGGGTTGTGTGGGCCATGGGGCTCTCTACCATTCTCAGAGTCCTGAAGCCTTTTTTGCCCATTGCCCAGGAATCAAGGTATCCTTGTTTATTTTCTTTATTTGATCATTATTAGCTGTTTCTGCCTTTGCTCATGCTGTTGGTATTAGCCAACAACACTCTTACCTGATGGAAGACAAGTGGGCCTTGGGAACTGATATCAACTTAGCTATATTTGAGAAAGAGAGGTTAGCATTTCTTTTTAAATTAACTTGCTGATGCCGAGTTTTCTAGAATGTTCCTTCTGAAGCAGCACTGGCATGGCGTTGGCATTAATTAACTGCATACGTTCTAAAGAGTATGACATTCTCCCAAAGTTCTAGTTTCTTCTTTCGAATGGGTTTTTCTTATTTAACTGATTTCGAGGTACTTTTCATAATACCTACTTTTCAGTCATTATTTACCTCACAGTCATGTTTGCTTTTAGCTCAGTTTTCAGTGTTTGAGCAGATGGAGGGAAGGCTGTTATCTTGATGTGACTTCCAGGGAATCACAGAAACACACAGATGTTTTGCAGAGAGGCATGTTTGTTTTTTACAGAACAAATCAGTTGTGAAAATGTTTATATTTTTTTCTTTTTTTTTTTTCCTGCTGGATCATAAGAATAAGGTTTGTCTCAGTTGAACGGAATCTGTATGCTTTTCTGATACAAGCCAGTGGTGGCACTTGGGGACAAGAGCCACTCCGAGGCAATACTTGTTTTTAAGTTTGAGCTGGATGTTGATCATATTTAATGTTTATACCATGTCCTAGGGTTTTAAACAACAGAACTTTTAATCTTCTGTTGTGTTTTCTATTTTTTATTTTTAAACTTGAAATGCGCGCGCGTGCGCGCGCGCGCGCACACACACACACACACACACACACACACACACTAAAAGGCTAATAAAAATAAGCAAGGGCTGGAGAGATGGCTTAGTGGTTAAGAGCTGTAATTGTTCTTGAAGAGGATCCAGATTCGATTCCTAGCACCACGAGTTGACTTAGAACCATCTGTGTAACTCAAGTTCTAGGGGATCTGATACCTTCTGGCCTCTGTAGGCACTGCACACTTGTGGTAATATAGAAATACATACAAACAAAATATCAAGCACATAAAATAAAAATAAATTTTATGGCAGGGCAGTGGTGGCGCACGCCTTTAATCCCAGTGGTTGGGAGGCAGAGGCAGCCAGCTATCTATGAGTTTGAGGCCAGCCTGATCTACAGAGATAGTTCCAAGTTCTAGGACAGCCAGGGCTACACAGAGAAACACTGTTTGGAAAAACAACAACAACAATAACAACAACAACAACGAAAGGAAGACTAAAGAACAGAAGCATAAAGGCATTGTGTGACATGGTTAGTAGAGACATCTATGCTATTTTATTTTTTAAAAAAAAATCTTTTAATAAAAATAACACAATTCCTGCAAGGCAGTAAGATTAAAAGTATGAGGTCAACCTAGTCTACATAGTATGGCTTTCTCTGAACCAGATCAGGGCCTGGGGGTGTTGCAGTGTAGAGCACTTGCCTAATATGTGCAAGCTAAGGACTTGACTTCCAGATCCACAAACCCAACCAAACAAAAACCACAATAGTGTGTTTGAAATCCAAAGGTAGATTGCTTCAAGGAGTCTTCTTTGATCTTTGTAGGAGGTTCAGGCTTATCCTAATAATCCTTCCAAACTAAAGTTTGTTCTTATTTATTTTACAATCATGAGAATTTGGATGCAGGTTTGTGATTATAGATGGTCAAGAGTGTGGTCTCCAGTTTGTATCTGGAGAGAGTAAGAATCTCTGTTCTAGCAAGCTTTGTGACCTTGGGCAGTGTCATTACCTCTCTGTACTCCAGTCTCTATTTCTAAGTGGGAAAATGTAGAAGCTGCTTCTTGAGATCACTGTGAAGGGTAGATGAAACAACCATGCAGAGTGCTTTGCCAAGTCATCTCAAGCACTTTCTTCTGTCTCCAATCCCCCTCCTCGTTTCTAAGGTCTTGGAGCCCTTTCCTGTCCACTGGAGATGTGGGATAGCCATGTTGTTCTCTTCCCTGTGCAATAGGATGCTAAAATACATAGGCCACAGAGTTCAGTGGATTGCTTTTTTCACTTATGAAATGCATTTGCCTGTTAGAACGAAGGGGATTGTGGTACCTTACATTGGTGAGTGATAGCCCCTTGTCGTAGGAGCTGGTGCTTACACATAGACACTTCTCTTTGCTTTCTTTTTATGTGCTTTGTGGGTTCTCTTCCCTCAGCATCTTAGCTATCAGAATGTGGGACACATTTTAGAAATGCTTATCTGAGGGGCAAGATGTACATTTTATAGTAAATACAAACACCCAGTCTCTAGTTGAATTAGTTACGCTATGATTGCTTCAGTATCAACCTTAAGAGTGGACTTAATGGAATGTATTTTTTAAAACTTGTTTGTTTTTGCAGGTGGTTATACCCAGAAGCCCTTTCCAGGCCAAGGGACTTCTGTTGTCGTGTATAGAAGATAAAAATCCATGTATATTTTTTGAACCTAAAATACTTTACCGAGCAGCAGGTAAAGATTTCTTATATTTTGTATTTGTGATTATCCTTGCACTCTTTTATATAGTTAAGTTTTTTAGAAAACCTTATCTCCCTAGCCTTGATTCCACTTTCCTTATAGATTGAATTCTATGATACTTAATTTTGTCTTCAGATGTAAACTTTTGAGAAAACCCATCTATTTAGACTTTGATTGTGGGATATAAAATGTTAGCAAGAATAAAAGATCATGCTGCTTGGTGAGTGTGGGTTGGAGGAGAAAGAGAAGGTACTTCTTCTTCATGACATTGATGCTTTAGCTAAGTGACCCCAAGGTACTCTAGGTCAAGGGGCTCTGGTGAGGCAGATACTGTTAACAGTGTGCTGTGGTATCGGGCTTCCCTGGGGGTCTGCCTGTAGTACACCAAGATGCCTGGTTACCCTTTCTTTAGCTCACAATCACGTTTTTATAAACACACATCTGTGACTGCTTATTTCTCAACTGTAATGGAAAATTTAAATATCAAATGATTTATTTAAAGTGTATCCCCCCGACACCCTGAATTCAAGAACATTACTTTGGCAAATCACTTTTGGACAGTTAAATTTGAAGCCACATGTTTTTGTTATGATGTAATTTATGTACAAGAAAACACACAGCTATTGTGTTCGGTTTGATGGGTTTTTGACAACCGTATACCTCCATGTAGCCACTGTACAGAACAAGATGCAGGACATTTCATCGTTCCTGCAAACCCTTCCTTCTTCTTCCTGCCTGTCTATTCTCGCTGCTTGAAGCCTAGTTGCTTTCTGATTGTGATTAGGTTAGCTGTTCATGTGTATTTTAGATTAGCAGGGCTTTGTGGAAATGGAGTCTCCCATATATTCTGTTTGTCTTCTTTTGCCCAACCTAGTGTCACAGAGATTCGTCCACATTGTTGCCTGTGTCTATTTTATCTGTACTGCTGTGTCACAGCCTATTGTGCGAATAGTCATTGTTCATTATTATTATTACAATTGTGATAATTCTGCACAGTTGCGTAAAATGTTAGGGCATTATTTAGAGAATGAACATGCCTTTCAGTTATATGAATAGTTGTTGTTCATCATTATTATTACTGAATATATTTTGTTGTTACTGTAAGAAAAATTGTTTCTACGAAGGAAAGTAGGTTACTTCTCTCTTCAGCAAGCTACTGACCTTTAAATATTATTAATATATTGCACCTCTACTTCTGGCACCTGACTGCTAATGAGTTAATTAGGAAATGCATCTCTGTTATGAAGAAAAAAGTACTTGAAAATCTAAGGCATACACAATTTTGTTGCATAAGTGTGACCTTAAGTTCATATCCATTGTATGAGCCCACTATCATTTATTGAAGGCTCATGCACTGGGCTTCTATTTCACTTTATCCACTTAGTTTTTGAAAACTGACTTGTATTCCATGGAGAGCAAGATTTCCCCAAATCTGAAGTATTATCTCCGTAGTTCCTGAAATAAAGTATTTTAAGGGTTCTAAACATTGATTTCCTTAGGGACCTAAAATGTCAGTCATCCAAAATAATTGCCTGTTTCCCTTGAAACACTATTATATGAGTGTGTGTTTGTGTGTATAATCAGAATATATCTTTCACTCTATATATGTAGTGTCTATACTATATCATCTGAATCTGTGTATCTGTGCTTCACTTCGGAGGCATGTGTTCCATGACAGTGAAGTTTTCATTTATTTGATTACACCAGTTAACTTTGTATGTCTCTGTTCTCTTATGCATTGTTCACAGAGATCTCTGTTTCCATCTTAGCCATGGAGGAGAGCTTTTGTTGTATCTAAAACAAATGGATCCATAGTTAACAGGACATAATTTCATCATTTCAGAGTGCTTTGATAAAATATTGAGAACAGAGGAGAATCAAAGATTTTCAGTGACCTTGAAGTGCAGCCTTTGAATTTGTTGATGTGTTTTCTGTGATCGATGAGCTGTGCTGTTCATGGCACTGGGCCCAGAAGAATTTTCCTATCTACTTTCCAGATTGAATGTAAACATTGAACACATGTGTCCTTACCTTCCATTAGTTAACTTCTTCGTGACTAAGCTTATGCCATGTGATACAGTGATGCTTTCTTGCTACTGTGTAAAGTTTAGGATCATGAGTCACTGAACCTTGTACCAAGTTCACCCGTTAAATCTCCATAGCCACTTATAGTTTATATACAGAATAAAAATAGCAAAAGTTCCACTTCCATTCCTTTACTCCCCTCTGCCCTTTAGTCCAACTTCTCTGGATCTATATTTATCTGCATAGGTGACTAGCTGGATGATATTTGCCTGATGTATAAAACATAAACAAGATATAAGCACTTTCCTGTAATTTGCTTTGTGAAACATTTTTCTATAAATGTACAAAAATCTATAAATATATGTCTGTATACCAAGTAATAAAGAGCAAGCTATAAGTTTTCTATAAGGAACTGTTCCTTAAAATATATTTCTATTAATTCTTTGGGAATTTCATATAATGTGTTTTGATCATGTTCACCCCCACTCCTACCCACCCTCCCAACTTTGTGACCCCCCCCTTAAATACTTATCGGATCCAATTGGTAATGCTTCTATATTCCTGGGCGTGGGGCTGTATACTGTAATATGGTGGACATACCTGGGACCACACCCTTAAGGAAAACTGAATCTTCTTCACTAGATGCCATCAACCACAAATAGTTCTTCAGTAAGGGTGGGGCCTCTTGACACAGGCCCCCAGCTTGCCATGTATTTTATTTGGATATATTTCTGTCAGTTAACCTAGGTGAAGCTGGTTTTTACTTCATAAAATATGTACCATACCTATGTCTTTCCCCTGCTTATAAACATTGAAGTGCTTCTAAATTCCAGATGTTTTAAACAGTATTGAAGAAAACATTTGTTTATATACATTTAAGTATATAGGAGAAGGAAATTACATCTTTATTTAAAATTTGTCTGTAAAAAAGTCAAGAAATGTATAATCTGTATATTCAAATATTGAAGATCAAGCTATAAGTATTCTACAAATAGCTTTTTAAAATATTTCTATTAATTATAAAGTAATAAATTGATACAGTAATAATTGTTCTGTAAATTAGAAGCTCACAAAATTGGTATTAAGTCCTTTACTATTTCTTCTAATCCCCATGTAGTTTTTGGTTGCACCTTGGTAGTACATGGAGCTTGAAGTCAAGAGCATCTTGTTATTTTTTTCCCCCCAGGGGCCAGTAGTTGCTATTGCCTGATTTTGTACAAATATAAAAACTAATATTGGTCCCTACCTAATAGGTAACTACAGTTGAGAAAGTTCGAGAAAGCTAGATGTGGTGGCACATACCTGCAATCCCTACGTTTGGGAAACTGAGGAAAGGGGATTGCTGTAAGTTCAAGGCCAGCCAGGGATACAGGGGTATACAGTAAGATCTTCAAATAAACAAAACAAACATGCCAAAGAAATGTTTTAGAAACACTAGGAAACTATTCTTGACGATGAAGTCTAAATGGTTGTGGTGATGTGGAAAGGTCCAGAAATGCATGAGGTGTTCAGTGGTTTACTAAGCTTCTGAAGCAAGAGTCAAGCCGGGCTGGACCTCATGACTGAGGTAACCTGAGTCTTGAGTAGCAACTGTTCCATTCCTTTTTGCATCCATTTAAAAGTGATGTTTTGTGGAGCAACATGGATAGCCATGGCTGTAACTGTGCAAGTGACTGAGAACTATGTTGTGAATGTGGAAGAGTTTTAGGGATAGCCTAACCTAATTTATTATGCCCGTGTTTTGTTTTTTTGTATGCGTGTGTGCCTGCATGAATTTATATGCACCATGTGTTTGCAGAGGCCAGCCCAAGGAACTGGAGTTATAGGCAGTTATCAGCTGCTGATTAGTGTGGTGGGAGACAAGCTCAAGAGCATTAAGAGCTCCCCATCACTGAGCCATCCCTCTAGCACCTATTTTTTTTTTTTTAAATTAAAAACAGAATTACTTAAATTACAAAGGAAAATTCTGAAAAGATGCATCAATTTGTTGGTGCTTTTTTTTTAATTAACAAAACAGTGACCCATTTTAAATTGGGAGTAACAATCTTTTCTTTCTTTCTTTCTTTTTTCACCTCAATTCTTGTGTTAACTGATTTTCCTCTTCCCAGTTCTCTCTCTATTGCATAGTGACTGTAATTTAGTGTTCAGTTATTTTTCTCATGTGACATTCATAAATATTTTTCTTTGCTATAGAAAATGTATTTGGGAATACAAGTCAATTTTAAATATTTCATTATCTCTTTGAGAATTTCATACATTGTATTTGATCATATATCTCCTCCCCCAAACTCTCCCAATTTCATATCCACTCAACTTTGTATGTGTGTGTGTGTGTTTTTTTCCTTTAAACCCATCAAGCCTCATTGGTGTTACCTGTACACTGTTAGGTTGTGACCAGCCCCTGGAACATGTGAGACCTGCTGGAGCCACACCCTTACAGATAACTCTCTTTTGGTCAGCATCTGTAAATTACCAATAGATCGTCAGCTGTGGATGGGACTTTATACCCATATCTCCTCTCCATACTGGGATTTTGGCTGATTTGAGCTTGCACAGGTCACAACCATCATGAGTTCATATTTGCAACTGTTCCAGTGTGTCTGGAAAACATTGTTTTCCTTCAACCTCCACCTCTGGCTCTTAGTTTTTCAACTCCCTGAGACTTGGCAGTAAGGGACTGTGATAGAGATGTCCAATTTAGGCTTGAGCACTCTGCATTCAATTATTCTCTGCATCTTAACTAGTGAAACTCTATTTTAAATACCACTTGTAGGCTCATATTTTCCAAAGCCTACTTTAATAAGGGTTCTTAAATCCTTCAGCCTTTCTTACAGCCCACTGACCAAAGGTAGAGGAGGAAGATGGCTAATAGGACAAGGGGAACATAGACCTGTTTAGAAGTAGTTCTTTCGGGGGAAATTCTAGTCTTTATTGTCAGCAGTCCAGTCCACTAGCAAAACACCAGACATGATTCAACAGCAGTGGCTTGGTCCAGAAGAAACTGCAAGACGCCGAGGATTGGCACAAGTCCCTAGAAGCAGCCAGAAGCAGCTCTCCTTGAAGTCACAAAAAGCAAAGATCAGAAAGCAAGGTGAACCAATGCCAGAGCGGCATCAGCAAAGACCAGCAAGGTGAAGCCCAAGGAAGCCCAGCAAGGCAAACCAGTGCCAGAGCATTGTCTACTGTCTGTTGGGTTATGCTTACACTCTTTTCAAACATTGTGTGTCCTCAAGCATCTGTTTTCAGCAAAATATCACATACCATTTCAACAAGCAGCTTCCAGAAAAGCACCATGTGTCTGTTCTCAGCAAAACATCCTCTCACATGTCTGCTTCAGCAAAACATCCTCTCATAAGACAGCTTCCAGAAAAACATCACATGACACTACTGAGTCTTCAGTGAAACCAGAAATTCACGCGTCAACCATTGATTGCAAAAGGAAGCTTCTTTGATGAGGTTTGAGAGATGCTATAACAAGACATCATTAGGAGTTGGTTTAATACTGTTTAATATAGCAATCAGAGTAGATGCTCTAGGGTCTTTGTCTTGTCTAGCCACCAGTTCTTGGCTCTGATAACAGTGCCACATATGGGCTTCATCTTGGGGAACAGGCTTTATTTCTAATTAGAAAGTGGTTGGTTACTCCCGTGCCATTTGTGCCACTGTTACACCAGTCAGCATACCTGGGTAAGACTGAGTTTTACTTTCTTCCTCTAGTAGCATGCATAACAACTTCCTTATAAAAACTGTCCAGTAAGGATTAAGCTTCCAGGTCAGTACCTGCTTGATTTCTCCATGTTTTATGACAAATAGGTGATATATTCAGCAACAGGGTCTTGCCATCACTTCAGGAGGGTAACTAAGAACAGTGGCAAGAACCTGTAAAATGTGAGAATCTGTAGGACCTAATAGCCCATAACTCTGATAGAGTTAACCCATTCCTGACATTGGGTTTTTATTAGTTAGCTTGTAGTGCCTAGTAGGGAGATAGTTGTCCTGGAAAAGTATAACTACATTTAAGTTGCTTTTATATATGCAAATGTTTATATTTTAGGAAGCTTCTGCTATAGTTTTTCATGTCATTTTCAGAAAGTCTTTAATGTCAGTCATCTATCCCTTTTTTGGTTTTCTCTTCCAAACCCCATCCCATTTAACTCTTCCTGTTCCATTATTTACCTATTATATTGCTGTGTTCTTCCCTCCCTTGACACTCCCCTCCCAATGACCCTTTACCAATCTCAGTGTGGTACATTTATACAAGGGAATATTATTCAACTGTTTAGAAAAATGAGATTTGTAAGTAAATGGATGTGAACAACCATTCTGTGCGAGGTAACCCAGATGCAGAACTATAAACCTCATGTGTTTATTTCTCATTTGTTGATGGTAGCTTTGAATCTGTGTGTCTAATTTGGAATATCCAAAGAAATTCCAATGTTTTAAAGAAGAAAGAACAGTCGTCAGTACAATTGATTTGGTAGCACTGTTGCCAACCTAGAAATGTAACATACTGCTGATTGCATGGAAAAAATTGCTCTGAATAACTGAGAAGATGAAAGAGGCTGTGGCTGTGGCTAAAGTTCACTACACTTTGTTATGAAGTATCAGTCCCATGAAGGCTTTCTTTTGTAATGTCAAACAAGACTGCAGAATGTAATGAGGTTAATTGCAAGTCTTGCAAAGAGCAGATAGGTACTCTGTTATATCACTACTGCCTTTGTCATGCATGCTTGCCAACCATCTTGAGAAGCTTTCTAATTTGTCTCGTGCAGAAAAGCTGGAGATGTAGGATGTGATTATTCAATTAAGTGATTATTAAAAGTTATTTCAAGAGCTCTCTCTCCCTTTCTCTCTCTCTCTCTCTCTCTCTCTCTCTGTCTGTCTGTCTGTCTCTGACCCAGTTAAATAATTGTGTTACAACCAGAAGAAACTGAGTTCGATTACCAGAACCCATGTAAAAATGCTGGATGTGATGATATGCGCTTGTTATTCCAACCCTGGGGAGGCAGAGACAGGAGAAATCCTGGGGCCTACTGGCCAGTCAAGTGTGCTTGGTGAGCTCCAGACCAATGAGAGACCCTGACTCAAAGGAGGTGTATTATGTTTTGGAAGATGACACCTGAGGGTTGTGTTCTGGCTTCCACATACATGTTCACACATGCACATGTATCCATACTACACATATGAACACACATGCACAAAAGTGATATCAGGTGCATTTAAGTTGAAAAAGATGTAGACTTTTCCAGAGTAATATTTCAATTGAATTAGAAACAATAGGTTCTTTAGTGACAATGGTCAGAATACATGGTCTTCTGACATAATGACATGCATAAAGACACTTACAACCTTAAATGATGATATATGAAAGTATCTGCATGAGAAGTCTTCTGGTCACATGCAGAATATTTGCGGATTCTTTACTTGTAGTATTTGTTCAGATCCCTTTTATTTAATAGTCATGTCTCAAGGGAATTATTGTCTTGCATGCATAGATATGAGCTTTGTATCTTCCCATCTTTGCAGCTAAGTTTGTCCAGGATACAAAGAGATCACAGATATAGTATTAAGTGTGGTTCTGTTCCATGTACAGGTGCATTGCAGGTTGTTTTCAGGATGCAATGAAGACATTAAGTATATTTAATCATCGGGCACCATAGGCTAACATTCCAGAAATGCACAGTACTTTTTAATACAGGAAACATTTATGTCTTGTCAGGATATCAGGTGTAATAAAGCTCTACCCATGTTTCACATTTGTGGGGAAACTGTCATTCTTGAAGTTCAGTGTGTGGGGAAGGATCGATGATCCTTACATATCTGTAATGGTCATCATGTACTTCAAGGGGAATTTGCAGCATGAAGATCAGTAGTTAATTTCTTGTACACAGTAATTAATCTAGGAAATCAGAAGGCATTGGCAAGTTCTTTCAAGGGATGGGGAGTGATAACTTAATAGGTTACAGTATTTGCCTCATCTGAAATATCATAAGTGTGTTTTCTTAGATGCCTGTGTATACTTGGCTGCACACTTCCATGCTTTTTGTTTCCTCTCATTTTTGTTTTTGTTTTTTTGAGATAGGTTTTCTTTGTGTAGTCCTGGATGTCCTGGGGCTAGCTCTTTAGACCAGAATCCTTCTTTATTGTCTCTCATGCCAACCTCCCCTGTCTCTAAGACTCTCCCCACTTGTGCCATACTTGATGAGACCTTTTTGATCTCCATAAGCGGGCTGATTCCCAGAGTGGCTGGTGATATGTTGTTGATATCATGTTATTATTTTTTGGCTGATACTAATAGTATCTTTTATCTTTATAATTCCCAGAGAAGGTTGTATTTTTCAATAATATGAGTGGCTTCTTCAGTGTGGGTTTTTTTTTTTTTTTTTGTCCACTGTCTTATTTGAGGCTTAGATATAGTGGATGCTTAGTCATTGTTAACTGACTATATTATACATAGTGTATATATTATTTATGCATTTTGTTTCTTGCAAAAATCGTTTAAGATGGTCTATTAGAAGAAAGTTGGGGGAAAAGTATGGGAAATGAAATGCGTTGTTTGGAAATAAAATGAACATATTCATGCCGTGAGTCTGTAAGTGAACATGTGCTAGGCATGCAAATGTGTTCTCATGTGCAAGCAAGTGTTGAGGTGAGAGGTTTATAATATTTGTTTATAAAACCCGTCCTGCCCAATAATTGTGCCCTCTGTTAGGCTTCATAATGACTTCTTGTTCTCTCAGTTGTACTGCCGTCTCTGTGGATCTGGTGCTGAGGATTTCTCTGTGCACAGCTCATTAGGATGTGAATGCCATCAGCATGAAGGAGGGGGGAATGGATTCAGTTGGTGTGCATGCTCTGATCATATGTGATGCTCCGTAGCTCCTGCTGTCAGAGTTCCAACTCCTGTTGCTTGGTCCTTTTCAGAAAGCCCTTTTCAGAAAGCACATAGCACATCGGAATGCACACTTGCAAATTTGAAATAACCTTCTGGAATATGTTACCCTTTAAACTAATAAAACTACAGAGTACCTGTGGATTTTCAATGGCTCATCTGGCTTGACTCATTTGTAAATGAGCATATTCAAGTCATAGTCTTACTTTCAAGTGCTTAAGATTAAACTGATGCAAAGCTGAGAAGAACTCTGAAGAGATCTGTGGCATTCAGCATGGCTCCAGGGGCTGACCTGACTGGAGTGGTGAGAGAATGAAGAACGGACTTATACACAGACAGAGCGTACAAGAAGACTGGGATCCGGTGGTTTGCGCTCTTGAATGGAGACACTGCAGCACCCTGAAGCTCAGCCTGTTTAGTATACACAGTTGAACAGGGAGGTGAGAGTTTTAGGTACAGCTGAATACGGAGTCAGGTTTAGCTAATGTTGGTGGATTAGTGTGCACACGGAGTAGTCTTCAGGCTGTAAACGTGGGGGTAGGGGCTAGAAATAGAAAGTGAACATTTTCTGTGCATACTGTCAGCATTCACACTTGGACTAGTGGAAGGCTTTGCCATTCCTCTGAGCCTTACCTGGGGAAGGCTTGGCACTCCCATGTGGCTGAGACATTGGTTCTTGATGCTTACCCAAGACTTCACTTGTCTCCTGCAGAGGGTTTATGACCCCCAATTTGGTTTTAATATGCTTTTCCCTGAATCACATTTTCTGTATGATGTAAACAACAACAGAGAGAAAGAGAGAGAGAGAGAGAGAGAGAGAGAGAGAAAATAAAGCATTGTTTGCCATGCTGTTCCTTAATTGCTAAAATAATGAGGCCTTATTATTGTTCTGGGTAATTTATTTAAGACAACAAAGCAGTCATTGCTGGCAATTTTTTAAAGAAGATGCTCCAAGATGCCAAGACATCATGTTAGTGTGCCAGCCTTAGAGTCCTTATTCCAGGGATTTGCTATTCACCAGCTGACAATTGATTTACAAGACAGGGAGACAGGGTTCTTGCCTGTCCTTTGCTGACTCACAAGCAGACTAGAATGTGTGCTGGTTTCCTGTCCTTTCTGCTGGCCTGTGATTTTGCTGCTAAAGCATGAAGTGATGGCAGAAGACCATGGTGCTATCTTTGGCCAGGTGTCCTCGGTTCGGTCCTGACTTTCATGATGGTTAACAGCCTAGTAGAATCTAATACCCTGGTCAAATGTGTCTCTGTGTCTGTCCATTTTTCCATCTGTTGGTCGCTTATGTGTAATATTTTCATCATGCAATGTACAAAAATGAAACACAATAAACGTAATCCTACTATGTGTTCCCCCTATGTTTCAAATATTCCCGCATTTCCTGCTTAAAAGAAAACTGGTCTGAGAACATAAGAACTTGCTTGAATAGTGACATAGGGTTTTGTCAAATTTGTTAATAATTTTTAAATTCCCTTTAAAATTAACTTTTAAATGATTTTGTTTGGGCATGACATGGTATGTGAGTGGAAGCGGGATTCCAGTGGCTTTTCTTCTTCCCCCTTTATGTGGGTTCTTGGAATTGAACTCAGGTCGCCCAACTTGTGCTGCAAGCACTTTCACATGCTGAACCGTTTCACTGAACCCAAATTTATAAACATCTTAACAATAACAGTTTTAAATCTGTGCAGTGCAGAGAATTCCATCCACCACAGTCCATTTCCCTCAGTCATCATCATGTCATTGAGCACTCAGTTCTTACGCCTCACCAATTCTGATGAGTTAAGTTGGATGAAAACATGCACCATTAAGATTTATTCAGTTTCTGACTATGGTCTTTTATGTTTAAGGATAGATGATATATTTCAAATGCTGCGTATATTTATCTGGGCCGTGCTGTCATAGAGTTATATAATAAAATTTATATTTTTACATGAAGCTTTTAACAATGAGACCCTGTCACAGCGCGATTTCTTATATTCTCTAAGACACAAGTGTCACATCAGGAACATTAATTAACTTTTGTTTTTCTCTCTTGTTATGTATTTAGTGGAACAGGTCCCAGTAGAGCCTTACAAGATCCCCTTGTCTCAGGCTGAAGTCATCCAGGAGGGCAGCGATGTGACTCTTGTTGCCTGGGGCACTCAGGTCTGTAATGCTGACCACCTGCTGAGTCCACACTGCGCTGGAAACTCTTGTTTGTCATTCTGGTGTGTTTTTTATGTCTCCAATGGTCTCTTTGTGCTAATGATGTCCATCCTCACCTCCAATTTTATTAAGGTGTGACTGACCAATAAGAACAATTTGAGGTGGATAGCATGATGATTTCACATACATACATACTGTTAAATGATGACCCCAATCAAGTTAATCAATAGTTTACTACTGCAGTGCCCATGTGCGTGTGTGTGAGGAGACTGCTCTACTCTATTTGATCTACTCTGAGCAGATTTTAAGTTATCCAATTTCTTTTTAAAGCAAGGCTTTATTTAGTTTTATTTTTGATAAATTTTCTGCTTTGACACTTTCATTCATTCGTACACACACACGTACTCACATGCACATACACACACACACACACACGCACACACATACACATCATGCTCTGATTACTTTTATCTCCTTACCCTCTCTCTTCTCTCTTTCCTCTTTATCATGGCTCCTCCTTTATGCTCCCCAGTCTTGTTCCTAGGTTTACAACTTTTGTGACCCAGTTAGTTTAACTACAGGGATATCTGTGTGAGCAGTGGATTGGAACTATCCATTGGATCCTAGTTTGGGTTACGATTCCCCGCTGAAGGCAGTGATTCCTCTTCCCTATAAATGTCAGTAGTAAATATTTGCACAGTGTGACGTGGCGTCCCTAAATTCTTTGTTCATGACTGGCCGTTGATAGGCTCATTCTTGTGAAGACCACGTGCAGCCATCCATAGCCGTTCTAAGTTCTAGGTTTCAACATATCTTGCCAAGAAGATGGTGGTTTTGCGGCTCTTCTCCTATCTTCCAGCACTTTATGACTCCTCTTCTACATTGTCCCTGAGCCTCAGGTGGAATATCTTACTTAAAGCTGAGGACTCATCTATTACTTAGCCTCTGCACCTTGTTCAGCCGTGACTGCCTTTAAACAGAGTCTTAATGATGCTCAGGTCAGGCCATGAACTTGCTAAGCAGCTGTTGATGCAATTGGACTTCTGTTCCTTCTTCCTGTACCTCCTGAGTGCTGGGATTACAGGCTCTTGCCACTGTGCCCAGCTTACAAGCAACGCAATTTTATTCGCTTGGTGCCTATGCTGCTCTTTCCTCCCTTGGCATTGACTCATTTTATGACTGGAGGTACCTATTCAGTCACACTGAGATATTAAATGGGCATACACAGCTGTGGCCATTAAGAATACCTCTGTAGCTCATATTGCATATCTGTGTTACATGTTGCACTGGGATCCTTCTCATCCTATCTTTTGCTCTCTCACAAGTGCTTTGCTGGCCTCATGGACCACCTCTCCTATGATCCTGTGACGGAACTGGGTATCTTAAGCTATCTTTCTCTTTCCTAGTGATAGTTTCATCAGATTTGCCTTAGCCATAACAGCAAGGCTTGGTGTCATAGTTCTTTACTTTCTCTGCCTCTCTGCCTGCCTGCCTGCTTGTCTGCTTTTCTGTCTGTCTGTCTGCCATCATGTATGATGCTAAGGATTGAATCCAGGTCATCTGCAGGATCAGCGAGTTCTCTTAACCACTGAGCCATTTCTCCAGTTCCTCTTCTAGTTATTAAACCCGGCACTTATTTATTATTTGGGTGTCGGTACTTGCTACTTTGTCTATGAAACCTTTTGGTCTTTAGCTTTTGGGATTACTGGCTTTTTTCTTTCCTTTTCAGTTTCTTTAGCTGTTTCATGTTTAGAACTCTTGTTCTGTACCCCACCCCCACTTGTCTTTAAATGTTGTTGGTGTGTGGGCTCTCTCTCTCTCTTTATGTTTTGTAGTCATCTTGCTTTTGCCTTTGCCCCCGTTTGCCTTCTGAGCTTTTGAAATGACTATTTCTCCTTTTCTTCTGGCATTTTTTTCCTCACTGGTTTCTAGACATTTGTCCTCGATTGTTCTTGTGACTCCATGATCAACATTAATGAATTCTCCCTGCAGATCATTTCTCCAACTGCACACAGTACCATTATGAATGATGCTGACATTCAGCTAGTCTCTCAACTCCAAACTGTTCTAGTCATTCTCTCTGTATTTTCCCTCATTTTCAGGTTCATGTCATCCGGGAGGTGGCTTCCATGGCCCAAGAGAAGCTTGGAGTGTCTTGTGAAGTCATCGATCTGCGGACGATTGTGCCTTGGGATGTGGATACAGTTTGCAAGGTATAGGTCTGCAACTGATGCATCACTGTTTCCCTAAGGCCTTCTGTCAACTTCTTTGGATATTTGAAAAGAGCCATTTTGAAATTTTGACTTGCATGAGCATTTTCCACTGATTTCAATGTTTTGAATCTTATGATATGAATGGTATAGGTGCTGTAGCTTGATGTTCAAATAACCAGATCTCTTTGTTCTCCCATGGTTTTCTCTGTTTAAAATATCCAGAATGTTGTCCTTGTAGACAACTCACTTGACTTCTGTGGGAAAATGTGGTATAAAGAGAGAGTGTCAGGACCATTGACATCACCCGTGCAGCTAACTTCTCACTGGTTAGGTTCAGCAAGCTTGGTTTGATTTAGTGAGGCAGATGGTTTGGCTCTATTTTTCTAAGTCTTTTTTCTCAATAATCAACCAAGTTATTATTTAGGGAATTACTGTAGTTATATCAGATTGATCCTGTAGACCACGGACTGGATGTTATGTTGTAGGATTCTGGCTACTCTGAATTATAGTTTCTGTCCCGATATTTAGATTAGATTGCTGATGTCCTTATTACTAAGTAAATCCACATAGTTGTCTTTGAAGAATAGAGCTGAGTTTATAACTGGTGTCTTAATGCATTGACTTCTGCATAGTTTATAGAGTGTCAGTTCTTACATCAGTGCCCAAGGGAAAGTCAGATCTTCTGTTTTGTGATGATCTCATCCACTAAAGTCTAGATAATAATTACAGGTATTTCTCTGTGTCTCTTTTCTGTATTTGTTGCTATAGCAAATAAACTCTAAGATTTAAAGTATTTTATGGTTACTACTTTTAAATTTTAAAAATATTTTTAGTTCTTTTGAGAATTTTATGTGATGTCCTTTGATCCTACTCACCCAAACGCTTCCTAGATTCACTCCCTTTCTGTTATCTCCCGTGCCGTGTCCTGCCTTTGTAATCGATTTTTAAAACTTTTTGTTTTTATAACATAATTATAACATTTTCCCTCTCTCATTCTTCCCTCCAAATCCTCCTTTATAACCTTCCTTCCTTTCAAATTTATGGCCCCTTTTTTCATTAATTATTGTTGCATACACATCAATATGTATATCCACATATAGTCCTAAATGTATAAATACAGCATCCTCAGTCTGTATACTGGACTTTATGTCTGCTTCAGTTGGTATCCTTGGGGAAGGCCATTGCTACTGCTCTTGGCATTCCTTAGTTGCCTGTACTTCTTTGTCTCGGGTTGAGGCCTCTTGTCCTCCCCACTAACCCTCATTAGGATGTCTATTGTCCTTGTGCAGCTCATGTTCGGTCATTCGGACTGTCATGTTGGTGAGATTTCACAGGTGTAGCTTCTGCCATTGCTGAGAGGCACAGTCTCACAACCCTGTTCTTTTGGCTTTTACAATCTTTCTGTACACACTTCTACAATGTTCCATAAATTTTAGGTGTGGGAGTTGTTTTGTAGCCATATTCATTGGGACTTGGCTCCATAACTCTGCATTTTGCTTGGCTGTGGTTTTCTGTTATGCTCTCCAGCCGTTGTAAAGAGAAACTTTCTTCATGATGGGTAAGGACTCCCTTTGTTGGAAGATTGCACGGTGCTTCCTGGTACCATGGTAGATAGTCTTCATGGAGGAGGCATCATTTCCAGCTCGGCCCTCTGGACCCTGTTTCTGAAGGTTATGGGGTCTTCAGCAATGGAGGCTTGTCTTCCACCTCCGTGGGGGACACAAAGGAGTAGGAACTCTGTAATGCTTTAGGAGTCTCTTGGACAACCTGTCCAATGACTCAAAAGAGGGCTTCTCATGTCTGGTATTGGGCTTCTTTGTTAGAGAGTTTTTGGATCTTAGAAAAAGTATTGTCAGCACAGATGAGGGATTTCATTTAAACTACATGTATATTTATACATAGACTTATCTGTATTACAGTTTATTTTATTTCTTTAGGTCGTTGATAGTATGATTCCTTATGATTTTTTTTTCTGGCTCCACTTTTCTTATAAAGAACTCACAGTAAAGCCATGTGGGCCTAAGGTTTTCTTTACATATGGTTAGTGGAAATGAATTCAATTCCTAACCTAGATAATGACAGTGAAGGTTTTCTAATTTCTTATTTATTAATTTTAAAACAATTTTTGTTTTAATAGAAATTTTATCCAGAATTTATTCATAAAACTGTTAGGATTATTTAATCTGTTTAGACTTATTTAATTGCTTCTATGTGAGTTTACGTCTATCATCTACTGTCTGTTTTATACGGACTTCAGCTGTGTTTTGTACCTCCTTCATTCATTCTTTTGGGTTGACCAGCTATTTGTAATTTACAGTTTTGTACCGGCTTGCTAGATCCGCAGCCCTTACTATGATTATTTCACTCACTACGCTAGAGATTGTAACACACACTCCTGGTTATTGTCACAAACATGTTATAGTTCACTTATAATCTCAAAGGTAGACAGTAGAGTTCTTGTCATTAAATTAAAACATTTCCTTAATTGTAAGGGTTTATTTGATATACTCCAGTGCTGTGATTCCCTGGGCAACATTCAGACAACTTTGCTGTGCACCCCAGAGGACATACACACCTACACATACATATACCCATGTACACACATGCGTGCGCGCACACACACACACACACACACACACACACACCCCTAACCCACGTATATATTCTTTCTCTTGTACATATACTTAACTCACATGCATGCACATACACTCAGGCAAATATATGTTTATTCTGTCTCACACATACATGCATATACTAATAGATACATTCACACATACAGTCAGACACATACTACTACACTAATAAATACAGTCACACTTGTAGTCATACACATACACACAGATATAGTCACACACATATACACACTCACAAACACACACACACACTCAATATACATGCTACCACATATAAACACATTCACTTATACAGACATAACACACATTTACTCACTTACATATAGAAACACAGTCATACATGTATATGCAGACACATACCTATACATACATTCACACATACATTTTCTTATACACACTCATACACACAAATTCACTCTCACACACATCCTCACGCACCTTATAAACAATGTGCAGGGCTAAGGAAAAAAATACAAATTCTCAACCCTCCCAGAATCACTTTCCTGTGCAAGCTGCTGAGGTATGCGTCACATTTAGCATTTGTATTTCTAATGACATTTCCTGACTGAGGATTCCAAGAGATGCACATGTGTGTTAAGTCGTAGTGAAGAAAACTGAGGAATCTACTTTGATTCCTCTGATGAAGCATGGCTACTAAAAATAGGACTACATTTTGTTATCTATAAAATTCATAAAGATGAGGAAAAGCTTAACTTGAATTAAGCAAATCAAAACCCAAACCAAAGCTTTTGTTTTTAGTATGCTTATACTATATTATAGGGCCATCTTTTTTCAAATCATTTCTAGGGTCCCAAGTGATTGTCTCAGAGGGTCAGAACCTTGCTGTTCTTGGAGAGGACCCAAGTTTGGTTTCCAGCAACCACATTGTCAATCAAAAACTGCCTGTAACTCCCAATTACAGGGGATTGGACTTCCTCTTCTGGCCTCTGTAGATACCAGGCACACATATGGCACACATACATACATACATACATACATACATGCATACATGTATAATACTCACAAAATAAAAATAAATAAATCATCTCTAATTTCCGGGGGGGAAAAGGCGAAGTGTTGAAACATTTTCCTTTTGGTATCATGAAAAGAAAACAAGAATTGTACCAAGATAAGCAATGGAGAGAGTCACAGAGACCCAAAGCCATCCAGGATTGCCAAGCTGGCTTCCACTGTCAAACTGGAGGGTCATCAACCAAAGAATCAGCATGATGAAAGTAGCCCAACACAGAACCAAGTTAATGAGGCTAACAAGCCAGAGACCTCATTCAGCAGAAAACTCTGGTCTTTCATTTCTGAGGTGAATGGAGCTTTCAACACAGTGGCTCGACAATCTAGGATCACACACAGATGCAACTAGTATAGCTAATAAAGGAAGGAAAAACCAAATTGATAGAAATATCAATATTTCTCCTTTCTTCCACTGGCTGTCTCTTTGATCTCATGGTACTAATTTGGTATGTTATTATATTTGTGTTTTCTCCTAAGGGGCTACAAATCCTTTTTGAATGTAGATGGCATAGATACAGTTAAATAAAATTCTAAAAGTAATTTACATATCAGAACACAGACCACTCCCCCCATCCCATCAGGATCGAACCTCATATCTCTAAGCTAAAATACCATCCATACTGAAAATCCAAGTGGGAAAGACAGCATTGCAGATGAGGGTAGCTCTGGTTTAGCTAGGTCTTGACCAGCTATACAAGGATCTAAGATACTGTTAAAAGTACTTGTAACCAAGTCAAGTGTTTTACTGATGTCGACTGGGTCCACAAAAGCCTTTATTAGTCTCAGATCTGCTAAATCACAACACAATTTTCCTTTAAGAGTACCTTACCCCACCCTTTTATGGCAGTATATCTGCAGATTGTTTTCATGTGACTTACCAAAGGAGTAGTATGTAAAAGCTAAGAGCACACCAGCCTTGGGAGAGCCTACTCTTATTCTGCTAAGTGGATATAGTGCTAAGGTGACCTATAGTGACTTATTATATGCATAAATTAATGCATTTCTCAACCCTCATAGTGAAGTTTCTATTTACAGTAGAAAAAAGTTAATTCAGGGAGCCATCATTGGCCAAGATTTAGAGAATAAGAGACTGCAGGATGCTTAGCGTTAATTGGAAGATATATATGTACTCCCTGCACCCCAACCAAGGCGCAGGGATCATTGTAGAAATGAGGGCAGAAACAGTGAGAGCCAGAGGGTTTCCTACAAGGAAACCGTGGCTGGACACAGCAGGACAGTTGTACATAGGTTTGTTTCCAAGGGTCGTGACAGCACGCACAAGACCTGTGCAAGACCAAGCCAGTACAGATCCAAAATGGAGAGGGGAGTTGAACATGATGTCCCTCCCAACTGCTGGCAGTCGTTAGGGGCTGGGAGAGAGAGGGAGAGTCGGTTTTCTCTAACAGTGTGGCTCCTGGTAAGTTGACATGCTTCAATGGAAGGTCACACATCCAAGAATATTTGGGCAGCACAAACTGGTCCTGATGGATTTTAAAAAAAAACCTTTCTGTGCTTAGTTTTTAAGTTTTGCTTTTTAATTCTAATTTTCATGTTGACATCACCGTGCATTCTTGCCTAGATATGCTTGAGAACCCAATGGTCAGACTTTGTACCCAAGACATGTGCATTGCTCAAAGAAGACTGGTCTATGGCATTTCCTCATAAATCAGAAGCCCATGTTTTATCATTCAGACCTCGTTCTATCTGGCTGTGCTTTGGCTGCCTTTTCTCCTCTCATTTCTTAGTCTGCACTGCAGGTGTGCCACTGTCAATGGGATTTTTAGCCGGAGCACATCCTAGTAGTTGGTTCTCTTTCTTAGGCCTGCCTTCCCAGGCCCAAGCTGGTTGGTTTCCATTCTTCATAAGTACCCCAGGGTGTTGAATCAGTGCTTTTCTCTTTGGAGAACTTTCTAGGATTAGATAGTATCACAGTTTCCCTTGCTTCCTTTACCCCCACCCCAAAGCAATGTGTACTGGCTGGTTTTGTGTGTCAACTTGACACAAGCTAGAGTCAAGGAATCACAGAGGAAGGAGCCTCAGTTGAGGGAATGCCTCTGTAAGATCCAGCTGTAAGGCATTTTCTCCATTAGTGATCAAGGGGGGAGGGCCCAGCTCATTGTGGATGGTGCCATCCCTGGGCTGGTGGACCTGGGCTCTGTAATAAAGCCAGGCTGAGCAAGCCAGCAGAAGCAAGCCAGTAAGCAGTACTCCTCCAGGGCCGCTGTATCAGCTCCTGCCTCCCAGTTGCAGTCTTGCTTGAGTTCCTGTCCTGACTTCCTCCACTGATGGATTGTGATCTGGAAGCGGAACCATTTCCCCCAACTTGCTTTTAGATCATGGTGTGTTGTTGCAGTAATAGAAACCCTAAGACACAATGTTTTATTTTTCTCAAGATTTAAAAAATAAATTAACAAAATCACAAAAGGATATAGATTTTCTATTTTCCATTCTTCCGCCTTTTCTTCTTGAGCACCCTCTGTCACCTTTTGCCTTTTGTTAAGCGTCACTTACATGGCTGACTGTGGTTGTCCACACGTGGGAGTAAGTTCTGTGACTTCAGGTCAAGGACGCCCGTACCTCTGTGTGTTTTGGAGCTGGGTGATCATAGGAGTCAGTCAACATGAAGTAATTCATTTGTGGCATAGAGCATGACTTAAATCAGCTGTCCCTGATTTGACATTGCCCTTTCTCTCATTTCTAGACAGTGATTCCCTTGTTTCGGTAAAATACTCCACTGGGACACTGCCTAAAGGCCAGACAGGTAGCTGGCAGGAAGGAAGGGTTTGGGAGCAAAGAGGTCTCAGTAAGGAAAAGGGAGGCTGCAGGTACCTCTGCACACATCGAAAAGGATCAAGATGGCCTTCCCATTTGTACCGGGTTGATGAGTGCATTTTGATAGAAGAAACCCTACCTCGTGAAAGCTCATCAGCTTCACCCTAACTTTGCAACCTTTCAAGACATCATTTTCATTGGGCTGGTTTAGATCATCTTTGATGCCATTTTAAAAATTAGGGTTGTTGCCATGAGCAGAGCAGTAGTTAAATTTGGGGGCTTTGTACCACATGGCTGCACCCTGTATTCATGGGAAACTGAGGGCTTTCCTCCCAAGAGTTCCTGGTGGACAAGCGCTGCTCACTGGTTTATATGCCTTTTTTTTTTTTTTTTTTAAAAATGGCATTTTGGACTTAATTGACTAATTCAGTGACTGAAAACTACATATTTTGCTTGAGCCTCTGTGTGTGCAACAGAGGGAATAAGATAGAGAGAGAAAGGAGAGAGGGGGGCAGAGAAAGAGTGAACATTAGAGAGTTATAGAGAGAAAAGAAGGGAAAGATGACAGTGAGAATGTCCATGGCCACAGAAGCCTCATGAGGTGGAACAGGGTGGTTGGTAACTGACCATAGCCACTAGGGGCCTCTCTTAGGCAGGGTTTTAGGGTAAATATCCTTAGGTTTCCATGGTGGAGTCTGGTTTTGTCATTGTAAATTACTTATATTTTACATTACAGTTCTGAGTAAATATTCTGTCCATAGGTTTATTCTAGGGTATGTGTTATGCTGCAAACCTAAGTGGTTTCTTAATTTGTATATTAGTGGATGGGCGCTCAATTAGGTTGAAGTCAGCTACTTGGGAATCTCTTCTCTAAAAGCCCTTGAGTAAAAGTTGCAGTCAAAGAGTTATTGGGCGAAATGATGTGTCTTCAACAACACAAAGATATTTAGTTTTACAGTTATTCTTGATTTAAAGTGTTCTGTTTAACTTTTGAGTGGCTTATTCTTCTCATCATCAACCTCAAGGAAAGGTACTTTAGACTGTTGGAAAAAAATCTTTATAATAGAAAAAACTATTATGGAACTGAATGTGGAGAAGGTCATTGAATAAATGATTTTAGACCCTTCTGTCTGAGAGGAATTTGATGTGTTTATTTAGGAGCAGGGAGCCAGAGTCTCATGTTTATTTGGAGTTGGTTGCGATGTAGTTTGACTTTACAGAGAGGTTGATCAGGGCTTCCCATCCCTGTCTGACAGAGTAGTAATGTTCAGGTCCAGAACAGGAAAGCAACGGTGGACTGGGGCTTATTTGTCAGGTTATCTTTCTTGTGTTGCTTGCTTGATTTTGTCATGGTTATGTCCAATTGGTTGAGGTACTGATGGGATCAGGGTTCACCTTCTGGCCTTGTAGTATGGTGCTGCACTCCATGCTCTGCTGTGGCCCTGTGGCCAGCTAGGTATTCTTAGGTCCCTCGAAGCAGGGACTTTGTTTGCTCCTTTGCTAGATTGCACCAGCCATGAAAAGTGTCCAAAACTATTTTGTTTGTTTATTTAGTGTATGCATGTATATGAGAGTGTGTCTGTGTGAGTGCACAAGAGGACAATTTGTGGTGAGTACCAGGAGTTGAACTCAGGCCATTAGGCTTGACTGCAAACGACATTATGCAGAGCCATCTTACTGGCCTCCGTGAAGAGGACAGTATAGTAGATGCTCTTTATATAGTTACTAATGATCTCATTGAATTTTAAAATAGCTGGTGGTATTTGATCTTTCAATGAAAGAAATAATATGGGAACTTATACTTTCTGAGTTGAAGGACTGAGAATATCATTCTTGCCACTTGGTCTGACTTGTGGTCTGGATTTCAGAGGTGTTTAAGATAACAACTCTAGGTTTCAACCTAATTTTGTGTAATATATTCTGTTCATAGGATGTAACAGCCCAAATTCCTGGTGAGAGAGAAATGGAAATGGTTAAAAGTCCCCACACCTTACGCAAATCCTCTTGTTATTCTCAACAGTTCTAAGTTGACACCAGTGTCTGTTTTACAGGGAGGAGATTGAGTTTGGAGACAGTGGGATGGGAGGTGGGAAGGGATGGCTGATGGCTCAGCAAGGGCAGCTGCTTCTCTGGCAGCTGGGTCTTGACTCTAGTCCTTGCTTTCTCACACAATACACAGCTTCCCAAGGAATGAGTGAGCAGATGTTTGCCATAGTTTTGAGATGTGATGAAATGAGTGATTTGTTTGCGTGCACCTGGAAAATCTAGCAGCCATTGGCACTAGAAGTAGATCAATGGAGAGCTTGAAGCTTTTCCTTGGTGTCTATTACATGTTGGAGTCTCCCTCCCCCATTAACCCTTTCTGTTATGGTGTGTGGTGAGAACTATCATCAACTGTTTTAGGAAGAAGGAAATTGAGTCTCAGGAAGACAAGGAACTTCTGAGTCACTCAGCTAGGAAGTGTCTCCCTTGTAATCCATCCCCAGGCCTGATACCCTCCTAGAGTACGGATTCCTCATGTCAGAGTACTCTTACAATGGAAATGTTTTATGCTTTGAAAATTATCGCTTGAGAGTGTTAGTGATGTTGCTGAATTTCAGCTTAGAACATATTTTATAAGATGCCTAGACATTTCTCCCATATTTACACATTTGCATTCTTCTAAAATATGTGACAGAAATTCTGCATCTACTCAGTTAACTCAAGCTAACATATTCCTTCTATTTGATTTATTTTACATGGGCCCGGAGAGAGAACAATTATACAACTCCGTTTTTCCATTTCTAATCTTCTTTAGTATATTTTGCAAGTGCTCATTTACATATTCAAATTATGTGAGTTTGACTCAAGAGTTTCATTTTGCTTAAACTATTTGCTGTTGCTGTTCTGAGTAGCAACGGAAAGAAAGGGATTCCCACCTTATCTTCTGTGTTCTTGGAAAGAAATCTACCACTTCATTCAATAGTGATGGGGAGGGGGTAATCCCTATGTTCTTAGAAATAAACTTGTCATTTCATAGTGACAGATAGTAACTGAGGGAATTGGCTTGTGTTCTTAGGAAGAAATCTACCACTTCATGTGCTAGTGATAACTGGTCACCTCCCTGTGTCATTCATTTAGCATTTGCTGTATACTGCTAGACATCTACATTAAAAATAAAAAATATATATAATTATTATTTTTGTGTGTGTGTGTGTGTATGTGTGTGTGTATGTGTGTGTATGTGTGACAACAAAGAAACAACCAAACCAAACCAAACAAAACAAAGCTAGGTTGGGCAAGCCCAATTGTGGCCTGACGTTACGCAGGGGTAAAATGCATTGGACTTGAGGAGCCATGTAATAAACAGTTTTCAGTCGGGCTGAGTGGTTTCAAATGGGCCTGCTGGAGCCAAGCAGTAGGGTGAATGGCGCTGCTGCTGGGGCGCTTGAGTCAGCACTCTGGCTATGCTTGGCTTTTTCCTTTCTTCATAGTGGTGCAACATTAATGTGTTGGGGCAGACCCTGTTGCCAACATGGATTTGTTAAGTTGCTGCCCCCTCTGAGCCTCTGAAAGTGTATTTTAAATGAGCACCAGGAAAATGGACTCCCCCTGTGGAGTCCCTTCATTCCTGTGGTTCATGCTGAGTAAGGTTTGATGGCCAGAGCATGGGTTTGTGTCTTTATCCTGATTCTGATGGAGATTGGGACACATAGTTTCCTTTAGATTTTTATCTTTGAAGGTGTCCGATTAGTAATCTGGGAACTAATACAATTCGGAAAGAATGTAAAGCTTCTCTAGGGTACTTGAACATGTATGCTCCTAGAAACATACACTGACATACGAGTGACTGTTGTCCAGGTTTGTGCCATCTTTTGATTTGTCCTCTTTGAAACTTGGGTTCACCTCCATGGTATATAGTTGCCTTTTTTGTTGTTGTTGCTGCTGTGAGCAGATTTCTGATGGGAACAACTCATTCATTTGGATCATGATTTGAAGGGATGTAGCCCGTCTGGAGAAGGAAAGCGAGGCAATAGGTCGCTCCGTGGCAGTGAAAGCTGGAGGCTGCTTGCTCACATCTCAGTGGATCAGAGAGCAATAGGAGGGAGCACACAGAGCAATGGGAGGGAGCACAGGGTTGCAACTCATTTTCCCCTTTCATTCAGCGTGGACCCTGGTTATGGGATGGTGTCACAAGCCTCTGACATCTGGAGCAGATCTTCCATTCACTTAATTCTCTCTAGCAAAACACAGATGTACTGGAAGGTTTACCTCTGTAATGCCCTATGTGTTTCTCAGTCCTGCCAAGCTAAAGTGGACCACAGTGTCTGTTCAACATGTAGTCTCTGCTGACATCACATGGTCTTTCCTGAGCATATTCTTCTGCTGATTAACTTTTGGTTTTAAATTATTTTTTTCAGATGATATGTCTTGAATTACTAAATTTCAGGAATCCCACTGCCTCTGCCCTTGCTTTTTGCTCCTTGAGACAGAGTCTTTTAGTCAGAGGCCTGGGCTAGCCTGGAACTCAGGGCGTTCCTACTACCTTGGCTTCCCAAGTGCAAGGATTGCAAGTATGAGCCACCATGTTGACGCTCAGCATCTCTTGGTCTCTCATTACACCAGAAGATGATGCCAGTGCTTTGCTTGACTCCATCTCTGCCTTCATTTCCTCTTCCTGTTTTCTGTCCACTATCCATTTTTGCATTGTGAGACTGGTAACACTGTGTCCTGTTTCTTAATCCCAAGGAATTGCATCTCCTACACTTTATGTATGGATAGGCTCTAGAAGCTGGGAAACCAGTAGCTGCTCTATATACTATGATAACGTAAATAATCTTCACCCTTGAGATGGGCCCCGAGGTGCTTTGAATGAAAATGGCCCCCATAGGCCAATAGAGAATGTCACTATTAGGAGGTGTGGCCTTATTGGGGGAAGTCACTGAGTGTGGCTTTGAGGTTTCAAGTGCTTAATCCAACCCCAATGTCACTCTCTCTTCTGCTGCCTGCCAATCCAGATGTAGAACTCTGAGCCACCGCTCTAGCACCATGTCTGCCTGTGTGCTGCCATAAACCTCTGAAGTATAAGCCAGCTGTAAGCTAGCCTCAATTTAATGCTTCTGTTTATATGAGTTGCTGCGGTCATGGTGTCTCTTCACAGCAATAGAAACCCTCATTACACAGGTCTCTAAAAGATGTTCTTGCCCAACCAATCACATGGCTAGTGTTGCACAGAGCATGGGAAATGTCCATTCTTACCATCCAACTGACACTTCATATGTGGGCCATGGCATTCTTTTAGCTCCCTTTGGGTTTTAGGAGAGTGTTTGATTACTTTTCCTAAAGTAATAAGACGTTTCCTAAAGTCTAACAAGCCTTTTAGTGGTCTTTTAGTTCACCCTTCTTGGAGGCTGTACTGGCTGGTTTTGTGTGTCAACTTGACATAAGCTGGAGTTATCACAGAGAAAGGAGCCTCAGTTGAGGAAATGCCTCAGTAGTCAAGTAATCAAAGGGGGAGGGCCCAGACCATTGTGGATGGTGCCATCCCTGGACTGGTGGGCCTGGGTTCTGTAAGAAAGCAAGCTGAACAAGGCAGGGGAAGCAAGCCAGTAAGCAGCACCCCTCCATGGCCTCTGCAGTTCTTGCCTCCAGGTTCCTGCCCTGTGTGAGTTCCTGTCCTGACTTCCTTTGGTGATGAACAGTGATGTGGAAGTATAAACTGAATAGACCCTTTCCTCCCCAACTTGCTTCTTAGTTGTGGTGTTTTGTGCAAGAATACAAACCCTGACTAAGACAGAGGTCTATTCTGATTCTTGACCTTCCAGAGCCCTTGATTTGCTTCTCTAGCCCTGATTATCCATCCTGCTCTAGAAGAGCTGTGAGAGTCCCCAGCTTGTCTCCTCCAACTGCCCCTGGCCTGACTTCTCCCTCATGTTGCTGGGCCTTCTAGAGAACTGATCTCTTTAAGTACAACGCATGGGGTGTCTTGTTGCTCCCTGACACACTGTTTACCCATGAGCACTAGATCTGGCTAGGCTCTTAGCAACCTTCAGTCAGTACTTTGAAGATAGTTTTGTTCAATACTTGTGTCATATTGGAGGAGAGATCTTTTGTAAATGATTTCTCTGTGTGTTTGTTTTTCTGAAAGTTTTATCCCCCCCCCCCCCATTAATACTGAATGTTGCAGGTTTGAGTGTTGGAATGAAAGTCTTTCACTCATCTTGTTTGCTTGTTTGTTTGTTTTATTGTTGTGGTTGATTTTCCTTTGGGACCTTCTTACTTAATTAAAAATGAGTAAATCCTTCTGTATAGTTTCTTAAAGAAAAACCACTCCTTTTGGCTACGTGAAAAGCCTATTTTGGATTTTCTGTGTCTCTTTTCTCTCCTAGCCTTTTCTATTCTGCTTTAAAACATTATGTCTTTTTCTCTTCCTCTTTTTCAATTCTTTCTTTGAATATTTTAAGTTTCAGCTGTAGTATGTGTTTTGGGGTCCAGTTGTGGTTCCGAATCCTCTGCTTCCTCCCTCTCAAGGTATCTAGATGAGGCTGTACACCAGGCTGGAAGGATGAAGTGGAGTCCGGAATGGGTGGGGTTCTGCAGGATCCCAGTCTAGCTGGGAATGAGTGCAGAGGGGGTTGGTGGGGAGAGAGAAGGCCTTCTCCTAGCATCTTAGCGTTACAGCTCATCTAGATGAAGGCCTTCTCTGAGAGTCTTCAATGAAACAGCTCTGTTGGATGTTCTTAGCTTGTGTGCATACCTTTATTAGGGGTGGGCTTGTACACATACACTTTATCAGGGTGAATGGGGATATATATGGACTTTGGAGAGTGGGAAGGCATTTTCAGGGTTAATGAAAATTATTTAAAGTTCTGTGAATGCCTCGTTTGTATGAAGAGTCAGTTGTTCCAGGAATCTTAGGTACTTGCTAGGTTGGTTCTTTCAGGGAGAAAAGGAAGTTTGTAGGTCTGCCAAGGACTCCTCAGCCTTCCTTCCCCAGGTAGATTGTGTGGAAAGTTGGGATGGCCAGACAAGGTCAGAGAGGAGGAAGCCCTGCTGGTAAAGGGAGTCCACCATTTTGTCACTGTCTACTATGACCTGATAGCTTCTCGGAGCTGCACACAAATCCTTTACTCTGTTCTCTCCCTAGGGTATTGATTGTTATGCAATTTAACTTTTCATAAAGGCGTGTTTTAAAAATTACACTTTCTCAGTCCTTTCTGTTTTTTGTTTTGGTTGGAGTTGGTTATGCTGGGTGGCTAACTGATGTGGTTTCCATGGCCTTTGCCCTAGGGGAAAATGCTCTGATTTGTGCTTGGGGTGAGCCTATGCTTAGGGGTGATAGATGAAGAATCCTTCCTCACTCAGGAGGGTCTGCTTGATATTCAGGTGGAGTAGTCTTCATTTCTGCAGGATAATGTTATCTTTGTCAACAATTTGAATCACTATCAGAAATTGGCTTCTTTGGAGTGTCTCTGGAGTCAGGCCTTTAGTAGGGAAAAGTGGAGCAATTGATAGAACTATTCTCTTAAATCTTGTTATTTTCACTCTCAATTAAACTTTCTCTTCCTTTTGTAGGGGGGAAGGTTTCTTGCTGTGTGGTCCCAGCTGGTCTTATGCTGTCCTCCTGTCTTAGGCTCTCAAGTTTTGGAATTCAGGCCTGTGCTACCACACTTAAAAGACTTAAAAAGTCTTTTAAAAATTAAATATAACTTCAACTGACCCATAAACATAACATTTGTACAGATTAATGAGGTTATATTCTCAGTTTTTGCACCTACCTTCTACATCTGCTGGTGAGCTCCCTCCCCCCACCCCTCGACATTAGCTTCCTCTACCCCAGTTTCTACCACAGTTCTTCTCCTGTCTGGGGAATTGAGTTTCTTCTGCTTTTGTTTAAGGTTTCATTATTACCCCAGTTTCTTGTGTCTGAGGATCACTCCCCCTCACAAGTTGTGTTCCTGCTTTTACTGTCAGGGTCCCACCTGCCCTTTGCCCTCATTTCCTGTAAAAAGGCATGCATGCTGTTACCTTGAGCTGGAAAGGAGTCTTGTGTTTTATCATTTCATAACAAGAAGCTCGTGATTTGTGTATTTTGGTCTGTGTTGTATTTTCTCACCGGCATCTTATTCATCCTGGTACTCCCCCCACCCCCCAGACATTCTATATTGGTATTGTGTTCTTCAACTAAGTCAGATTCTTTACCTTTTTAATATATAAGCTCATATTGTCTTATATAACTGGAACTGGAAAGCTCAAGGTTGAATTAATTGAGTTCTTAGAGAAAATGAAAAATATTAATTTTTTTACGTAAGCTTATTGAAAAAAGATCAAAAATGCCTAGCGCAGTATTTGTTTTTAAAGCAAAGAACTTGCTTTAACACTAACTTACAGTAAACATTCTATTCTTTTGTAAGTAGCTACAATTTGGAGTTAATGACAGGTAACAAGGGAAAGGTATCTGTCTTAAGCAGGGAATCCTTTGCAGGGAACTTTCCAAGTTTAGGTAGCTGTGGTCATAGAACACCAGTAGGCAGTGAGCTTAGTGTTATGTCAGAAGTATTCTATAGAAGATGTTGACTGCTTGATTTGCTTGGGTGATTTAAAAGGCTCCGTAAGAATTGCATTGAAGATCTTTAAAACATTTTTTTTTTAAATTAAAATTTACTGATTTCTAATTTAGGCTTATTTTCCCCCTCAATTTTCCCACCCCCTTCACCATATAAGCCTGTCCACCCCCTTCCGGTTCCGTCCACACATGTCCTACTAACCTCCTTCCCTCCGAAGCTCAGTTCTGCTCCTCATGGCCCCTTTCTCGCCCTCTAGAGACAGACTCTTAATGTAGATCTCCAGACTATAGAATTTGGAAATACTTAGTAGAAGTTTCAGGGAAATGTTTTCTTC
The DNA here is from genome assembly GCA_019843965.1 of Rhynchomys soricoides. Lineage (NCBI taxonomy): Eukaryota > Metazoa > Chordata > Mammalia > Rodentia > Muridae > Rhynchomys > Rhynchomys soricoides. The sequence continues at coordinate 10,306,765 of JADRCH010000056.1, read as the reverse complement.
TTTCCTTTTTTTTTTTTTCTTTCTTTCTCAGTGTAAATCAGTTTTATCCATAAAGAGACATTTAATCATTTGGAACTGTCAGAAGGCCAAAAAAAAAAAAGCAAACAAACAAACAAACAAAATGAAATAAAACCAATTGTCTTTTGTAGGTGTAAGGCCTCTTTAATTAACAGGAGAAAGTTGCTGGTAGAGTCTTCAAAGATTAGCAATAGTGACCCAATAAGTGTTTTCTCTTCCTAAAGTTATGTGAAGTAAGGAAAAACTATCCATTAGCTTCTAAAACCAGAAGTGCCATGTTTAAATATTATATAGAAAAATAAAAAAATCCAGATAACATACGAAGCTCTCCGTTTATGTTTATTGTACATAGTTTCTCTTTTAATAGTCTTAAGTTTAATGCTCACTTAGACCTTTCTTTTTTAGTTTACTTGTCTGATTTATTATTCCCTAAACACAATCAGTAACGAGTTACTTTTCCAGTTTGTAGGTAGATCCTACCTACTAGCCATGCGGCACGGAGCATGTTCAGTGACATCTCTGTCATCTGTTCATTTAACTTTCCTCTTTTCTGTCAGCCTGCCTCCCTAGTCGAAAGCAATTGGTCCTCTGGGACCAATGACTCTGCTTTTCCTCACTTGAGCTGGTGTGGTGTGGTCTTTCTTGCCTTACTATCTGTCCTCTTCCTCTTTTTGAAGACGGTCCTGCTACCCAGGGGTAAGTGACTGAATGAGCTCATGTCCCTCAAACTTAACATGTTAAAATCCTCTCACATAGTGATTATAGGCAGGGCCTAGTTAAGTCCTAAGGGTGGACTTCTCATGGTGGATTAGCACCTTTATTAAAGGGCCCCAGGGAGCTCCCTGCTTTTCTACCATATAACGGTAGGAAATGACAATGGGAAACCAAAATAGGACGCTCCCCACACACCTTGGTTGTAGCAGTTCTCCAAACCATCAGTAATAAATTGTTACTGGTGCTTTTAAATTATTGTTATTATTTTGTAGGCACGGTCTTATTATATAGTTCTGACTGTCCTGGAACGCACAGAGATCTGTTCGCCTTTGCTTCATGATGGCTGTGGTCGGCAAGGTGTGCTACCATGCCTAACTAAACTAACCAATTACTGGGATTTTTCCTGTAGTTCCAATCAATCTGTTCAGTGTTTGGGGTGAACTTCAGGACAGAATGTAAAATCTATGATGTGCTTGGTCTGCTATTGTCTGCTGCCTCCTGTCTTTGTCTGACTTTTCTCTATGCACAGGGTAGAGTTCAGCTCTGTCAGCCCCCCCGCCCCCCTTCCAGCAGCATTCTTTCTTATAAAAATGTCTAGTCGCCGCTGTGGTCAGATCCAAGGCTGCAGCTAACCTGGTGGTTTTATGCTGGTGTCCTGTCTTTGCAGTTGCCTGCCTTTTGCCCTTAGCCCTCTCCTTGCTGGCTGTTACCATTCTCCAATCTAAGGAGTGCCTCCCCTGAGTGCTTCTCATTGCCTTCCAGCCTTTATTCAGCCTGACAGCCCATGTTGTCCCCAGGCTTCTTGCTTCCAGCTCTCTGGGAGCAGGTATCACTCTGTGTTGTGGTTTCTGATCTCTTCATCCATTTTGTTTCTCCTGCTCTGTGCATCGTGTCTGTGACCTTCACATCTAGTACGTGTAGCAGTGTGCAGTACATGGGAAATACATTTGTTTCTTGTTTTTTTTTTTTTTTGTTTTTTGTTTTTTTTTTGAGACAGGCTTGCTGTGTGTAGTTCTGGCAGATCTGGATCCAACTACATAGATTAGAATGACCTTGAATTTAGGTGACTCTTCTGCCTCTGCTACCTGAATGCTGGGATTGTAATGAGTGTGCTACCACACCCAGCTCAAAACTTGATTTCTTCTCCCTCAATATTTAAACTTCCTATTTATCCAGAGATGAGGTTCCTTGGAGTCTTAGTATTCTAGCATCTGGCAAAGACTTATGAAGAAGGCAGAAAACAAGCTTTTTAGGCACCTTGAAGACGTTGTGACTGAAGCCCTTGCTTAAGAGCGCACACTCCTTCTGCAGGGGAGGAAAGCATCCCGATCTCTTGCCTCCAGCCTCTGCCTTATGTAGAATCCTAGCCGACTCCTGTACTTGGTGCCCACAGTAGATTGAAAGCTACACATAAGAAGATGAGGCGACATCCTGCTGACAGCCGCAGGGGACCTGGAGCTGATATATTGAAAGCTGCTGCTGCTAGGAGATAGACTGAGACTCAGTGGGGGGAAAAAGTGTATGGAAAAGATGTCAGCATTTTAAGTTGTTTTTAAAACCACAGCCATTCATCTTCATTTAACGCAGAGCCAAAGCAGACACTTACTATGCTCGCATGGCTGTACCTGATATACATGCATGCTCGCCATGAAGAGATTAATTTCCTTCCTGTGAAGTTTGCATGTGTCCTTAATGGTATGGGAGGGGTGCAGGGTCAAGTAATTCACACACACACACACACACACACACACACACACACACACACCCGGGTTACATAAACAGGTTTTTCTGGGTTCCTGCAGGGTACGAGTTGTCTTGCTTCTAATCATTAATTTCCCTTTGGTTACAACAATCTTAATGATCGTTAACTGATGGCTGTTTGGGTATTTCTTAATAGTTTCTAATTTCTTGCATCAGATTTAGAAAGTAATAAAATTCCTCTGTCTCTTGACACTTTGTCCCCCGCCATTTGAGGTTTGAGAATTTCGTACCTGCGCAGGACGACTTGATCAAATCTACCTGCGTTCCGTCTTTAGTTCCTCCCTTTTCAGCTCTGCCCTTCCCTCTCAAATGAATGTGCTGTGATTTTAAAGCCACTTAGTGACATGGATATGTGCATGAGTGTAGGGCTATCTCTGGGGCATGAGTAGCCACTCAGGGGACATAACCTTGAAGAGCATAGGCTCGCCCCAGTAACCGTCAAGAGACAATAGCTCCTTGGCACTACATATTTATATTTTTTTCTTTTAGTCACAAGGCCACGGAAGAGTTTTAACTGGATCAGACCTCTGTGTGTTGCTAGTTCTCAAACAGTTTTACATGAATCTTGCTTAGCATGTTCCTAACTTTTCTTTAGTTACAGTATGGAGGAGAGATGAGAAGGAGGGTTTGTCCTTCACTTTGTGCTGATTGAGTTGTCTAGGTGTGACAGATGGGCTTTTTCCATCTCGGTCCTTACAAGTCCCTATGCCAGGCCATGGAATGGCGCTTCTTGGTGTGAATCACTGGAGACACACTGCTGTGTCTCAGTTAACTTCTTCCAGGGGAGCTTGGCTTGTAGAACCAAAGGGTGGAGGGTGATTGACTAATCTGCTAAATAAATAGCCTTTTATCTCCACTATCCTCATGTCTAGTTTCTCATTAGTATTTCTGAGCAGAAGGATGGCTGGTTGGGAATGTGGGTTTGTGTTTTTAATTAGTCTCTCTAGGGACGATGAGAGGCTTATTTTGAAGAACGGAACTTTAAGGAAGCCTGACAACCCTACTTTTCATGTGACTGAAAAATGTTGGCAGCTGAGAAAGGTTTCACAACTGTGATTTCAAGCCAGCCTTTCCCATGGCTTTGCTCATGGTGGGGATGCATGGGTGACCTGCGCTTCTGCTTCCAGGCCCCAGCCGTCTGGAGCCTCTGTAGAGAGCCTGGCATTCATAGCCTCTCATGCTTCCTCCTCTGTAGAGGCTCAAAGGGCTCTCATGGGGTTTACCCTCCTATCACATGTGCCGGCTCGATTCCTTCCTTTGTCTATGCGTTGTAATCAGGCTGCAGGCCTGTGTGGGGTTGTGTGACGGCTTCTTATCTGTATAAGAAGTACTTGTTTTCCATGCTGTACACCACCAGAAAAGTATAATGCTGCCTCATTACCATGGAGAGTCAGGGAGATGGGCTGTTTTGCTCAGGATTGTATTGGAAAATAAGGAAATGTAGCTACAGTGCCCTGAAGTACGGTATCCTGACAAATGGCCATTGAGCTGTGCATCTTGCCTGCTCCCATAAAATGAGGCAGCCAGTTCCTTTGTCCCAGCTGTTAGAGGGATTGTGTGTGTGTGTTTATTTTGTATTTGTTGTTGTTGTTGAGTTGAAAGGTGTTTTCTCACTTGTTTCTGTGCTTCCTTCTTAGAAGGCTTTGTTTCCACACAGCTTCCGTGAAAATATGTACACAGCTTCCAGACCCCCTAGTTATTGTCTTCTCTATGTCCTTTGCATAACCACCAACTCCCATTATTTGCATTTTTACTTTCCCTTTCTGTGGCTTCAGTTACTCATAGTCTGAAATTATTAAGTGGAAAATTCCAGAAATAATCCGTTTAAATTATGCACCATTCTGAATAGCATGGAGAAATTGCACACTGTCCCTTTTCTGTCCCGCCTGGGACATGAGTCACACTCTCCCCAGCTTATTTATGCCATAGGTGCTATTCCCACCTTTTGGTCGCTTCGTAGCCGAGTACTGATGATTAGTTATACTCACTAGGTCATATTACAGTGCTTAACGTAATGACCAGGAAGCAAAGGAGGGTGAGAGCGTTGCCGATGAGGTGTCATTGCCTAGAACATGGAGGGCTGCATTAACTCAGTGCTGTGCAATCGTGTGTTGGAAAAATGACAGCATGTTTAGAGTCTTCCTGGGGCTCTGATATCCCCTGTCCCCTGAAGGTGGGCCATCTCCTCTGAGTGAGGGAGGCCACCGTTGTCCCCATTCCTTTCAGCTGTTAGGTAAGTGTCCTGGTTTCCAGGTTCCTCATGGTGTTCTCAATGTCCAGTGGCTCTTTTCAGTTAAAGTGACTTTAAAAGTGATATGTGGGGCCTGGAGAAATGGCTCAGCGGTTAAGAGCACAGACTGCTCTTCCAGAGGTCCTGAGTTCAATTCCCAGCAAGCACATGGTGGCTCACAACCATCTGTAATGGAATCTGATGTACACTTCTAGTGTGTGTCTGAAGACAGCTACAGTGTACTCATAAAATAAAATAAATAAAGTCATAAAAAAAAAAGAAAGTGATATGTGACCTGGCCAGCTGAAGGCCTCTCAGGAGTTTGTCTGGTGACGTGAGGTCTATCATGCCCTGGAAGGAGATTGGTATGTTACTTTAGAATACCCTGAAATGGCAGTGAGTTCCTTGCCATTGACTGCGTTAAGCCCTCGCACAGAGGTTTATGAATATTATTGACGTAGAGCAGTAAAAATGTGTTGGGAAGGTAGAGATCTTGCAAAGACATCTCAAATGGTATTAGTTTAAAAATATATGTTTAGTGTGGTTTGTATGATTTTATTGGGGGGGGCTTTGACATTGTGTGCCTTGGTGTGCATGCAGTGGTTGAAGGACTTTATAGAGTTGTTTCCCTCTTTTCATATGGGTCTCAGGATCAAATTTGGGTTGCCAGGCTTGCTCAACAAATCCTTTCCCCCTGAGCCATCTTACAGGCCCATTTTTGGTTTTATTTTAGCTGTTTATGTAGTACCAATCGTAAAATATGGGGTAAATGACAGCGTCCATCTCTACCATACACCCGAGGAAATATTCTTCAGGAAGGGCATTTGGGTACTTTCATTTTCTGAGCAATCAGTAACTAAACATATTTTGCATCTGTGGAAAGTTTTTCCCTCCCTCCACCACGGCAAATGGCAGCTTTTATTTCTTTTACCTTGGTCCACATTATTCACTTCTATGTATGGTCAGCATTTGGGGCAGCACGCCTGTGTGGCTACAGACTTTGAAGGGATTCTTACTCAGTGTTGCGTTTGTGTCTCAACTGTGGCCTTCTTTTACTCCTGGTTACTGGGTAATCAGCCAAGCTTTGTTAGATGTTCTCCGATATGTACACATAGCACTCTTGGAAAAAGACCATTATTTATACTTAATCCTAAAATCTAGTTTGTGGGATGTATCTTTACCTTACTGTCTGTCAGTTTGGCTCCATGTAGAGGACAGCCTTCCTTAAATTATTGGCAATAAGAATTTTTGTGTTATCTGTTTTAGGACGAGTAATTCTTTAGAAGGTATGTCTTTTAACAGTTTATATAGTACATAGAGGATTTCTTTTGTCTTCCCCTATAAGGCACTTTTTGGAGTATGTGACTCTACTGGGATGTTTAGTCCAATAGTATATTGCATAGAAAGATAATTTGGTGAGAAGTTTTTTGTTATGAAGCAAGGATGTTAAAAAACCAGAATCATTCAAGTAAATTGTGGTCTGTAACAATTCCACCCTTGGGGAAGGGAGACTCACTGGAACTTCCATGGCTATTAATCTTGATAGAGCACACTCATGGTATCCTTGGAAGCCTCTCCTCATCTTGTCAAGGGACGGCTCCATAAGTGGGGTCAATCTGCATTCCTTCTGGCCCCACTAATCAGAATAAAGATGGAGGATTGGCTGCACAGTGGATTGGGTCTTTTGACAAGTGTGGGCTGTGAGTCATGACTGTTCCCTATTTCTTCATTTTTTTACCACTTGTCTTCCCAAAGTTCCTCACCAGAAATACATATCGAGACCTTGAGTTTGCTTGGATCACTGATTGTGTTCGGAGAAGGGGTGAGAAAGGTTTCCAGCTGGAGCTGCCATCTCCCTCCCCACCCCCAGCCTGTAACAGACTCCTTCCAAACCCAGGGATAACCTGATATGTGCCTTCTCTCATCTGCTACCACTAAGCACCCTCCCCTGGCTTTTGTAGGCCCTCAGAATGCAAGGCAGGCTCTGGGCTTTGGTGAGCACATGGAACTTTGGGACACAGAGAGCAATCAGATTGTTGGCCCCGCCATTTCCTCTGGTTGCTGGATGACCTTGAGCTAGTGAGTCAGCCTCTTCCCCGTTTTCTTTTCCACTTTCTAACTAAGACTTTCTCCTCTTTCTCTAATATTAGCAAGTGAACATTCATGACCATTAGGAAAAGGTAAAAGGAGTTTTGTAAGTTAGTTAACAGCTCTTTGGATACTTCAGTTAAACCGGGAGTCTTTCTCTTGTCAATGGGATGCGTTTCATTCCTCCAGTGGATGCTTTGTTCGTGCTTGGAGGTGACTGAAGCTCATGGATACCATGCTTTTCCCTGTACAACATATCCGTGAAAAAGAAAATTTATAAATTAGGAATCATAAGAAATTAAAAGCAGTAACTAATAAATAGAACAATTGCAACAGTATGTTATGATGAGACCTGGGTGAAGGTAGTTTCTCTTGCAGTAGCTGTTGTGTACTCTCCCTGGTCCTGCTGGGAGGGGATAGGATGTCGTGGGCTAAGATGAAGTGGGAAGAATGGCGGAGCTGTTGTGAAGTGGCATTAGGGTACCTTTGACCTTCTGACTTGTCTGTTAGTCACGGATAAATGAAACTGTAGCAAGCAGGAACATGGAGAAGAGGGGTGGATTGCTGTATACATAGAATGACTTTTTGGATTACTAAAGTAAATGAAAGAAAATGCGCCAAATGTATTCAATATGTATTCCAGATGGTCTATGTTAAGTAAGAGATGTAAGTCGTGTTGGATTTGTATAAATCATTTCAGTCTCTTTTGGGGGAAAGCAGTTATTATGTTGTCCGTGTAAGTTGTATTGTAGTATTGGAGAGCTTCAGAGGACACTGAACGATTGTTTAGTCGCCTGAACCCTTAAACTCCCTTTGGGAGGTCTGGTTCATTCATGAGGACTCTCCAACATGACCTAATTAACCACATTTTTAAATTGCATCACAATTATTTCATCTCCTTTTTACTTAACTTTGCTATTTTTTTTTTTCAAAGAAAGTGGCAGATGAATTATGGTTACTGCAGGCAAGTGTTTGGGTTCTGGTTTATGTAAATCCAGCTTCAATTTTGTATTTCAGAAGTCTTGAATGTCTCTCGGCTCTAGTTAGCTTGACATTCCTATTCTACTTGAGCCCCATGGAAGTATAGAGGTGACTCACCTGTGCTGTGATCTGAAGTTTCCTAAGTTGTTCTCAGTTGTGTGACCATAAGACACCTTACAAGGAACCCTTTGCTTATGGATCTGTGTTGATGCTTGTGGTAACGGCAGGCAGAGCTGGACCCTAATGGGAGAAATTTTGGGAATCACTTGGCATCTACTGATAGTGGAACTGAAATCTATCCAGGAGGGAGTCCTGCAAACAACTCACTGAAATTCCATTTTATTTGTGCACAAAAGAAACCCACTGAGGGAGTCAGAAGCATCCCTGTGTTGTGTGATGGGAGAGCGGGAGGCTTTTCCAACCACCATATGTGGTGACTAGATTCTTTGGAATGACATTGGGGTACTCTCTGAGCAAACAGCAAAAGCCTTCCAAATAACATATAATAAATAAAATATGCAAGACATTTCCCCAGCCAGATGTAACGTTCAATAGTAGAGAAATAAATTTACAGTGCCCTCCCACAGGAAACTCTGGAAATGCTCGCTGGACCAAGAAGGCAGTCATGCTGTTAGAACTGCAGGCTCCTTTCCTTGCTTCCAGGTGAGGATGCAGCTCATTGAAATTCTGTTTGTGTGATCTGTGGGATTTCTTAGAACATGCATGGATGAAACCTCAGAGCTTGAGTGAACTCGCTTTGAACTGGTACTGGATTTTCGTTTCCAGTATTCGAAAGGCAGAGTGTGTAAGTAGGTGTGGTTCATTTCCCTGAATGTTAGTAACTGATGTGATTTTTTTTTTCTGTAACCGATCTAATTTTGGTATATTAGATTATCATTTACATGGTGTAGAGAGAAATCCACTTCTGGCAGGATTCTCGAAAGTGGCAGTCATGGTTAATCCCTGAGGGCCTTCCCAGGCACCAAAAACAAGTTCAGGATTTCCAGGAAGAGAGCCTTTGGGGCAGGCATAGGGCAGCGGGAGGACTTTTTTTTTTTTTTTTTTCTTCTTTCATTCTTGTTGCATACAGTACTGTAAGTTTAGCTTTATGTTTACCCAGGATTCGAGCTGTGGAGCTTTCTATATGTCTCATCTAGCTGTGGGCAAACCCCTATAGCTCTTAACAGACTGAGCTGTGTGCCCCAGGTGTGTGTGTGTGTGTATGTGTGTGTGTGCAAAACCTGAGGGTAACTCCTGCCCAGCCTGTGGCCACCTTGAGCACTCTGAAGGTTCCAAAATGTTGTTTCTCTTTCTCCTACATGGAAGAAAACAAAACAAAAGAAAACCAGCTAAACAAATAAACAGCAACCACCACCACCACCAACTAATACTGGAGCCCTAGAGTGTGAGGGCCTTACATCTATCTTCAAGTTCCTAGAGTGAGCTAGCCTGGAAGTCTGTCTCCAGGGAATCCTGGTCCTTGCCCAGGGGTTGTACAGCAAGGCTGGGTGCCAAAGTTTGTAGACAACATCCTATCATAATAGGATCCCCTGAAGGCATTCTTGTTAAAACTGCATTTTCATTATGTTTATTTCTGTGAGAACCTTCTCACACAGGTGCTTCAGAAATAGAGGGCATAGTAGGGAGTAGAACAGAGAATATTTTTCACTCCTGGTTCTTAGATTCTATTGGGGAGACAATAAATAAGTATAATTATGTTTGTAGTCAGGAAATACTGTGAAGTAAAGGGAATAACTTGAAGGGTGAGTGAAGTGCTGATCAGGAAACACTGCCCTCAGATGGTGCGTGTGGAGTGAGCTCTTGACTTCAGTAAAGAAGGAAGCCATGTAAATAAATATGAGCAACATGAGTAGCGTGTGCACCAGAAGCAGGACTGTGCTATGTGCACAGGACCAGAAGCGGGACCGTGCCTAGCCTGTTGGAGGAATGCACGAAGTTGGTTTTGTTATACTAGAGTGAACAAGAACTGTTGAACTTTGGGGTCATGCAAGAAATCAGCTGCCAGATAAGCAGATAAAGCTCTCACTGCTTTTATTTATTTATTTATTTATTATTTATTATTTAAGCAGTATAGGATAAAATGATAATTAGTGAGTTGGCACAAATGTGGAAAGAAAAACAAGATTATCCGTCTATTAAAGGATGAGATTATGTTCTTGTAAAACCAGGAGTCTTTCACCACTGTTTGAACTGTGAGCTGGTAAGGATTTGTACAGTGCCTACTAGGGAAGCTGATACAGGGGAATTCTTTGATTCCAGGAGTTGGAGACAAGCTTGCTCAACATAGCAAAACTCTTCTGAAAAACACACACGTGAAAAAAATTAAAAGCAAGTTTTCTGTATCATGAGAATGTACAAAATCAATAGCCTTTTCTATACTAGTAAGAACTAGCTAGAAATGGAAAATGCTGGAAATTTCGATTCACAATGGAAAGAAATACAAATATTTCAGAATAAATTTTACGAGAATAGTAGTAGATACATGAAGAAATGAATCAAGTCCCATGGAAGGCCATCAAATTAGGCTCAATTATATTGTGTGCTGAATGATAAAGTGGCATCACATGAACACTGTTTCATACAGCCCCATATTGAATCCTCAAGGACCATTTACTTTTGTTAACTGCCTAAACTTTGTAACTTTGCATCAAAGAAGAAATCCTCAAAAATAGCCAAGGTAGAAAGGTTTCCTATTAGATAAAATTAAAATTTAGCGTAATGTCTTATAAATAGTCTGTTGTTGGAAACTGATTTGCAGATTGGGGGTTAGCAAGCTTTTGCTATAAGGACTTGATGCAGACATGGCAGCCGTGTAGACATATGGTCTTTGTCTGACTACTCAACTCTGCCCTTTTAGGTCAACAGCAATGATAGATAATTTGTGAATAGAAGATCCGCAACTGTTTCTGATAGTTGCTGATGTAGATGTTAAGACAGTACTGAGAAGGAGCCTGTGCTGCATATGTCAAAGGTTATATTTTAAATAATTTGAGTGGATAATTTATTTAATAAATGGTGCTGGAAAAACATACATTAATCTGAAAGACAAAGCACACTCAATTTTTCCTTCATTCCATGTGACAGCATTCCAAGTTCACATAAACACCATCACAACAAAGTAATAGGAGACTTAAGAAACAGTTTTTCTAACCCAGAGCCCGAGGGATTTTTAAAAACAAGACTGAGATCATAAAAGCTATAAAGAAAAACAGAGGTATTTGACTATGTAAAAAGTGAAATTTTTCTTATGACAAGTTACTTTAAACAAAGAAATAAAATGGCTGGCAGTTAAAAAAATATATTTACTGGACATATGGCAGAAAGAAAAAAAGGATAGATTCCACAGAATTTGAAGTACAGCTTCTTCGTCTGAATCAGTAAAAACAGAGCAAAGAATAGAGTTATTGACAAAGAAAGCAAGTGGGCGATTAGTGCAGATTATGCATAGTGTTACTGGAAGCTTCATCCTTCAGGGGAGGTGAGTCATTGGTACCCATCTCATGGGGCATTAGGTAATGCAAATGAAGAATAAGGAGCTGCTCGACTCTCAATAGCTAATCAGTAAAATGGTACTTTTTTTTTAGCCTGTAGAACATGAAAGCTTTAGTGTAAGAAGATTGCCATGGAATGCAGTTTTGTGAATAACTGGATATAAACAGAATGGCCTGCCAGTGGGGAGCTGGTATATTCTAGGGATTTCATGCAGTTATTAAAATAATGAGCTTAAGTTATTATGTGCATGTATGGTGCTAGGCATAGAGCTCAGGGTCTCCTACCCATCAGTCAAATGACACACCACTGACCCACATCCTGAGACCCAGTGAGTGAGTTATGACCGGAGGGTTAAAACACGGCCATTGATAGCTAACTAGAAGAAAAACAGACTTTAGGAAAATGAAGGTATTATTTTCACTTTTACAAAATGTCAGGAGCTTTTAGAAATGTTTGTACTTAGTGCTAAGATACTTGATCGATCCCACTCAGAACCTCTGTCTTGATAAAACAATACAAGGACTAGCTCACTGCCTTCTCCCCATGAACCTTTGTTATATACATGCATCAAGTCAACATTCCTCTCTCTCCCTCTCCTCCCTCTTGTGTTTGTGCATCTGCCTGCCTGTCTGTCTGTCTGTCTGCCTGCCTGCCTGCTTGGTCTCATCATGGCAGATAACCTTATTACCCGGGTTAAAGAATCAAATGCTGTGCGGGAACTACAGTGAGATTTGCAGCAGACGTCCTGGCTGTTACTGCTGTCCCTTTTTTCTCTTGCACCTTTGCTCTGTCCGCATCACGTCCTTGTGCCGTCATATCTAACACACCACATCTCTTCCCCCCACCTTCTTTTTACCTCTGCTTCTAATTAAGAAAGCAGTAATGGGAACCATCCTATGAACACATAAAGATAAGTTAGGTCCTTCCACCTGTCATGGTGATGTCATAGTTCTAACTGAGCCACCAACCAGGAGAAAGCCGGGCAGTTCTTATAGCTAGGAAATGCATGTAGTAGACCTACCTACATATTGGTCCTGGATGTTTAGTTAGCAGTAACTTTCCAGAGGTCTATTATTGCATCAAGGAATTTATTATAGGTTTGGTTTCAACAGTAGAACTTTCAGTTTCTGTTACAGAAGTCCACTTTTCTATATTTGTAGTATAGTTATATAGCTTTGTTTATGTGTGTGTCTTAGCGCTTCTTTGCTGTTGCAAAAAATATCTGGGATCACAACTTAAAGGGGAGAACATTTATTTTTGTGCATGCTTTCAGAGGTCACTGTGCCTGTGGTGGTTGGATATCTTATGGTGGGAGTGCATGGGATATTCAGCTAAGGGCAATAATTAATTAGAATGTAGAGGGTAGATCTATGAGACTAGGTAGGGTCATAAGAGATGAGTGTAGATGGAGATAAGTCCAAAAGGGCCGCCCAGAGACACTACGATCTCAGATCTGCAGAGGACACTGAGATGTGATCTGTATTAGAACACACAGGGCGGCATGAACTGCTGGGAGCACAGTGCAGGGAGCACCGGAGGAGAGGGGCCATCTGAGCTGTGTGATGCACGCTGGGTCCCCAGGAAGAGTGTGGAGGGCTGAGCAACTGATTAACCACACCAGAGTCACTGGCAAATTTAAATGGAAATTTAGAGGTCCAAACCCAGGGTGTGTAAGAGAAAATGAGAGGAGAGAAATAATTGAAACCACTAATGGAAAATTACCAAAGAGTTTTGTAGCAGAGAGAAGTAAGGGAGGATGTTCTAGGGTCTGGAAATAGGGGGCAGAGAATGGTGGTGTTTGTTTCCTATGAAATATGTAGGGCACATTGCAGCATGATCCGAGTGGAGTGAGAGGACAGTTGTGATTAATTGTCCTCCTAATTCATTCTGCTAGTATAACATTAAATGAATATTCCAAAATGTCTGCTTTTCCTATTAACATATATTTAAGATGCTTTTCATATTTCTACATTTTGCACTGTGCTTCTGGGACTGCTTTTGCACGTGCTTCTTTCTGCCCACCCGCAGTAACTGACTGGGAGATGTCTGGGAAAGCAGCTTCTGGGTCGTGTTCTGCTCTGTGGCCGTGCCTGGGTGTTTACCTCATGCGTGAGATAACACGGCATCTCGTCGGGTTCAGATCTGCCCTCCCGTAATTGTTAATGAGCTTGCATATCTTTTCTAAACATACAGATCATTCTTGTGCTGCTTCTGGAAGTTTCTTTCTAAACGGGGGGGGGGGGGGAATTCTTATGTTGATTGTAATATAACATTGTATCGCCTGGATAACAATATGTGAGTTGCGTAGTGATAGTATTACAGTCTTAGCTTAAGCCTGTATTTTTATTCTCTTAGTGACATCTTTAGAGGCATAGTAATTTTAAACTTTTCTATCACCAGATTTAATCTTTTTTTCACTTAAGTTTTATGTTTTCTTTACCTTGAAATTTTTCTTATCATAAGATTATAAAGATCATCTTTTGTATTTTAGGGACTGTTTTAAAGTTTTACTATTCAAGCCAAATTTTTAATTAACTTCTAATCTTTTTATTTTGTGTACGGGTTTGAAGGTTAATTTGATAAGCTTTTTCTATCTCACACACACATACACACGGTGGGGAGGGGGAGGGGAGAGAGAGAGGGAGAGGGAGAGAAAGAGAGAGAGAGAGCGAGCGAGCATGAACCCAGTTATTGGTATTTACTAGATTATCCAGGGAACATTGGCAATGTTAATTCTTCATTTCTATGAATGCTGAATCTCTTCATTTTGTCAAACCTTGTATTCTTCTTTTCTGTATAAAATTTCACGACAAACCTTTTTGCTCATGGTTGGCTAGATTTATTCCCAGATACCTTAGGGATTTAATTGCTCTGATGAATGTAATTTTTTCCCATCAGTTATTCTTTCTTTTCCTATTGCTGGTCCAGAGGAACATTATTTATCATCAAATCCCGAGCTCTGAAGCTGGATGGATTAGTAATGGAAAGGGCAGTTTGCCCTAGAGATAGTCCTAAATGGAGAGACCACGGTGAGGGCTGCTGAGTGCTTCAGTCAAACCAAACCTAGGCTGCTTCATGCTGCCTGCAGCAGCTCCTCCGACTTGGTGACTGAGTGACCTGAGGAAAACTTAGAAGGAAGGCAACAAGTGGATGGAAATCTTATTCCCTGCATAAGAGGAAGGGTTGAAGTAGGTGACTAAAGTCCATCGGGGCGACTAGTTTTCTAGTTAAGTGGTTTTAAGAACTGCAATTCTTGGAGCTAGCTCAGGAAGTCTGCAAAGCACGGCTCAATACAATGGATAGATTTGGAGAAGGCACACAGCCTGCATGGTAGGACAGCCAGGTCTCAGCTCTTCACCAGCCTGGCTGCCAGCCAGCTCTCAGGTCTTCATCAGATCGGCTTTCATGAATGCACACTTTTCTTCTATTCCCTATGTGCTATTGATTAGCATCGTGATTGATTACTCTGTCATAAGCTCCAGTCCAGCCTCTGTGCCGCACGGCCTGTCTCCAATGGGCAGTTCCTCTTATACCTAAGTTTTAAACTGTAAATAGAGTTGGCCCAGTCCTGTTCTGCATCCTTTTCACCGCTGTGAGGCCGCTGATCACCCACAGAGTGGCCCCGTAGTCTTTCTTTTAGTTTTGATTTTGGTTAGGGGGCTCACGTTGGTTCAGTGCTTTCTAGTATACCAATCCCAGTTTGCTCAGAGTCACTATTGTCTTAAGACAATTATTAATACACATTTTCTCTGAAGAGTGTTTTAGTTTGGACAGTACATTATCTGGTTACATTATTGAGAGATGGCAGGGTCTCTGCATCATGACTATGTATTCCACAAGCAAGGAGTACCTGACTACACCCAGGCCATTGATCGCAATGGTCACGTCAAACTGCACTGTGTTCACAGATAGTCTGCTGGTAATCAGACCTCAGGCTAAATGTAAGAGAACAGGTTGGGTGTGACATTTGTGTTGATTTCTAGGGATCAGTTAGTCACAGGGTAACGGCCCTTGCCTGGGCTGAATGTTCAGGTAGGGCAAGAGAGAAAGGTTGGTGTGATGCTGAAATCTTCACTGATGAGGCACTCCTGTGTGTATGTCTGTGAGGGCGATTATCTCAGTGAGAAATAATCTACCCTCACGGTAGGTGGCCCCACCACATAAGGGACAGATGAAACTAAAAACTAGAGTGTACCACATTCCCCCACTTTCCTCTGTTTCCTGATCTGCCCTCATGTGGTCCTAAGTGCTTGGCCATACCCTCAGCTGTGATGGAATGGACTCTGAAGCCAGTCAAAACAAACCCTCCTTCCCCTAAGCAATCTATGTCAGTAGCTTCCATTAGACAAAAGATTCTACCCCTATGCTGTGCTGTAGGTTAAGCTAAAACTTGATCTTGGAGCACTGGGGCCTGAGAGCCACCTCTCAGCTACAGACTACTTAGCTAGTGGGGTCGAATCAAGTATCTAAAAGTTTGGACAACTGGATAAAATTGGGTGCAAATGGACAAATCTGGTACACTGAGAGACCTAGCTGGTGCAAGGACAGGGTGTGTGTGTGTGTGTGTGTGTGTGTGTGTGTAATTATACTGAGCATGCTTACTCCCAGGGAGGTGGGATAGTACTGAGCATGCTCACTCCCAGGTAAAGCTTCGCAGGCTTTAGTTCATCACCGACATAAAGGCTGAAACATCAGTGGATATAAACCCAAAGGGAGTCTGTCTCAGTTAAGGGAGCAGGTCAGAAGCAGAGAGCCTTCTGCTTTCTTACAATCTTTGTTCTTTGGTGAAGCAAGAGCAAACTAGAGTGTGAGCTGGATTGACATCACTCTGCAGTAGGCTCAGGGTGGCTGGAGTGTGTTATATGAATGTCTGGGTAGAACAAGGTTGAATTAGGTGTTGTTTAATAATAGTGTAGAAGTAATGAAAAAGGTTTTCAAGTACCTGTATGTTTTAAGAGGCTCACTTTAAATGTGCTTTGATATAAGAATTATGTTTATGCTTGCTTCTTTCAAGAAAGAATTTATATGAAGAGAAATGAATAGCTCCTTTTGGGGGAGGGACATTTTTGACAATAAGAAGCTGCAAGCCTAATTATGAGCAAAGTATCTAAGAAAATACCCTATTATTTTATGATGCCTGCTTTATAAACCCGAGTCTATAAAAGTTTGATAGCAGAAGCTACTGGCTTGTTATATTTGGGAAACTCTGACTGGGAAGCATGTGTTATGTATTAATGTGTGGGAAAGGCTGAGGGGTCTGATGACAGATGGAAGTGGAGGGCTGGAGGGGACTGGAGATGGATGGGCACAGTCTGGGATGTGTGCGCATGTGTGTGTGTGTACGCGTGTATGCGTGTGCATGTGAGTGTGCGTGGGTGTGTGCTGAATCACAAAACAGCATGGCTAGAAGCATGTGTAGTAGAACTAATAACTAGGCAATGAAGGGTTTCAAAATCACTCATTATAAAATTAAATTTCTTTTTGATGTAATATCCCATAGAGATTCTACGACGGGTTGCTCATAAATCAAATCTTGAAGGGCTCCAATGTAACAATAAGAAAGAAAATAGCCCCGTTAAAGTTACTGTTAAAAGACTTAGGCATAAGGTTGTTTGTTGGTTGTTTCAATATTATGTAAACGGGGAGCAGAATTGTCTTTGTTCCTAGGGTGAATGGGTAACAGGCTTTTGTATGCTTTGTGTGATGTGTGCATGCATGTACTGTAATTGTAGCAGATAATGCCTTTTAACAGCTTATGGAAAGAATTAGTTTCTTCTCTATCAAAAGCTAGCCTACGGAATCTGACAAAGGTCGTTATATTGTAATGATTTTTGGCCTGAGAAAATAATGATATCTTGGAATAAGTGAAGAAATGTGACAGCAGAAGAAAGATACCCCTAACACAGCAGAAATTATTTAAACAAAAGATACAGTGTTTTTTTTAAAATTGGATTCCCATGGCATACTGATTGAAAACGTGCTGACCAAACATTATCTATGAGAAAGGAATTTTGGATTTCTGGGTCCTGCATTTTATGGTGTGGATTCTGTTTGATTCGGAAAACTTCTATCGGCCGTCTCATTCTTAGCTCTCTTGTCTACTGTTTTTAGTGTATATTGAGTATTAAGGACATTGTTTGCCAGTTGGGCAGAGAAAATCCCCTAGGTTAGAACTGGGGGTGGAAGCCATTCATGATCCCAGTGGAGCAAACAGGAACTTTATAATTTTCTGATGATGCCAAGAAAATATTTATTCAGAGAAGAATGGAGAAATAGAAAGTTTGAACAAACGACCATCTTTGTTTTCTGGAATAACCTCCCTCCGGCTGTTTTGTAGGGACATTAAAAGGAAATCTCTCAAAGTCCAGGAAGCAAGAAATGAGCAAAGTCATGTCCAGGACACATTCACCTGGGCCTCACGGAGCTTCCTTCCTACTGGTCCTGGCACTGCATCTGGCCAGAGCCTGTTAGACTCTAACCTGGGAGAGCAGTGCATGAGCTCTTAGGTAATGTAAAGTATATGTGGTTCCAGATGTGTGCAGAGATGGCTTTGTCAGTGTGGTGGACGTATTGGCAGAAAGAAGTGCTCTATCCAGTCTGTAATCCACTGGTCCTATGTGGCTTTTTGCATGACAGCCCTTCTGAGCCTTGGCTTCTCTCTCTGTGTTATTCCATGTTGGTCTGCCAATAGCTGGGGAGGCTCTGGGTGAGATAAAACTGTAACGGCCTTGCGGCCTTGTGTTACACTGGCTAGGCCCAATGCTTTCCATGCAGCATCTCTACCCCTCCATCACTATTGTAGCAACAAAAGCCTCACAGGCCTCCCTTGGAGTGGGGGCTGGGAGTGGAGGCTGCTTTTGGATCTCACTGATGTCCATGGAGCCTGGAAGACAAGAGTTCTCAGTGTCATGTAGCCCTGGTATTGCGTTCCTCAACTGCTGTTGTATTCTGTCTACTCAGACAGGCTCCCAATTATTTCAGAGATTGGGTACAAGCTTCTAACATTTGTAGATAACCTCCCATAGTGTTACCACCTCCCCCCCCCCCCCCGCTGAGATACACCTGTGTGTGCCCCATAGGTCACAGGCTCAGGAAGTTTAACCATTTGTTTCTTAGTCCTTTCTACCAGTCTTGGAGCCAGGCAAATGACTCTTGCCTACTATGTTATTGTCCTACTCTATGATAAGTAGCCATTTAAACGCCCAACTCTGTGTGCTCTGAGCCACCAGCCTGTGGGCTGTAATAGAGTGTTGGGTTCAAGACCATTGCTCCTGCTGATCCTAAAGTCTTAGTTGAAAAGTGAGACCTGAGTAGTAGCACCAAACTTAGCAGTCTCTGCCTCCTTCTGAAGTTGCCTGAGCTTCAGTGAATAATGATTAGGCTAGCGAGAATGAAAAGTCAACACATACTAGTTTTCAAATTGGAGCTTGTTCAGTCCTAAGTCCTGCACTTGCATCACCCCCTGAACACTGTGGTGATGAGTCAAGCTGATTTCTACACATATTTATGAATAGAATTAGCAGTTTTTCCAAAGATGTATTACAGGTAAGCAAATGATAGATTCATCGAATAAACTCCTTTAGATTCTGATTCCTCTGAGTCATCTGAATGTCTTTACATTGATTTAAATTCTAAAATCCTATCATTAAGGCAGGCATAGAAACTCATGACAATACAGTGTCTTGTCTGTTCTTTTGGGAACTCAAAGGCACAGTGTCATCAGCCAGCAACATTATATTATCAGAGACACATGATGACATGAAATGGGTCTTGTACTGGCCCACATTCAGTCCAGAAATAGCATCTTCTTGGGTCATCACCACATGCCTGACCGACTGATGGCTGTATTGGTGGGAGTCCTGTTGGGTGAGGAGAAGAGAAACACTTTTTTCAGGGCCTTTCTAAGCTCTCTGCTATTTAATATTTATTGGAATTAGCTGGCACTTAATGCTATAGGAAACCCTCTTATCTCTTATGAGTGAGTGCAGCAGGTGTCATTACTCAGAAATGAGAAGACTTACTTCCCAAAGGCTTTATAAGTAAATGCTGCCTAAAATGATATTGTGTCTTGCAGCTCTATTGCAATGATGCCTGCACATACTGTGACCTGCAGCTCTATTGCAGTGATGCCCCCACACACTGTGACTTGCAGTTTATTGCAAACCTTAGTTCATAGTTTTGAGCGGTTTGTACAAACTTTCTCTCCTGAGTTTCTCCTCACTAGTTTCTTGTGTTTTCTATCCCATACTTTGTGATACCCTTGTTCATAAAGCTAGATTTTCCATTTTTTTAGTGAAAATCTCTCCTCAGCATCAGCATCCCAGGTGTCTCATGTCATGTGTTATCTGAGTGCCATGTCCACCCTTAAGTCTGTGGCTTGGCTCGCATTGGTTCTTTTTGAGTCTAAGGCTGTTTGTGTGTTTTAAGTGTGGGATGTTTCCATATGTGCTGTTGTTTTATTTTTTGAAATTTAGTTTCCCTTGGTTTTATGGCTTTTATTTCCTTTAGTCCTTTTGGGGCTGAGAATTTGTTGTTCTTTATAAATTGGCCTGAAAATGATTAATTTTCTCAATATTTAATGTTTCACTCAAGTGTCAGTTATGAGCAAAATGTAGCGTTGCTGGGATCTGTCTGGGCTGAGTGGAGATGCCCAGGTTGGGCACGGCCAGGACAGGTGCAAGAATGAAAGAGAAGGAAGAGGACTTCTCTGTTGAGTAATCTCTGACTTGTCCAGGCTAACCTGTAAAAGGCTGTCCTGTTTGGAGACAGGAGTTTGTATTTAAAAGTGCTCTGATGGCTTTGAGGAATTCTTGTGTTTAATATATCAGTGAACTCTGTAGAAATTATACTTTTTAAAATTAATGAGGACCACGACACTACTTGCATGTTTAACCAGGTAGCGCTTTTCTATGGGGATGCCCTGTGCATTGAAGGGTCTTTAGAGGTAACTCTAGTTTCTGTTCTCCGATGCCATTGGCACCTCAATGTGAATCCTTCTCTTTGCAGTTTGCCTCACCCCTCCCCCAACTTGTGGCAATTCCAAAGGTCTCAAAATATTTCTAAGTGCCCTAGCGGCTAGAAAATACCACTGGAATATGTTCTTCTCTGGCTTTCAGAAGGAATTGTGTTAGCATTTCTACTGTAGAAAAATTCAGTTATGTCTGTGATTATCCTAGTCTGCATTTAGAGAGCAGCTTACTCATTCTGGAGGATGAATTGAGTAAGTTGATACTGCTTCATTTCAGTTACCTACTATGGCACAGTAGCCCCGATAGATGGCAGGGAGTGCTTCTTGCTTTCCTCCATGTATATATCATATGTAAATAGAATGGGGAGACTGGGAGGTGGCGTGTTCCAAATAGTGGAATAGCATGTGGTTAGGACTCAGCTAGTTCAAAGGAATTTCTGTCAGTTCTTTACATGTCAAATCTACTACGGGAGCCTATCCAGAAGTTACCTGATAGGACTCTTGGGATATAAGTGGGAGGACATGTTTCAAGTGACATTCACATGAACCCTGCAGTAGTAGTGGGGATGTACAAAGTTTGAACCCTGAGAGCTAGTGCTGTATATTTTTACACTTGCTTTCTTGGTTATGGTTCATGGAGAAACGAAATATAAGAAGGTAGCCAAACTAGCCCCCTGCCATGCAATCTAAATTGACTTAGTGCTCTAAAACCTCCTTAAGTTCTCAAGGGTTATTTATAAGTTGTGGTACCCAGTGTACTCATTGTTCTGACGTGACACTGATATTACTTTGTCAGATGCTCCGGGAGGCAGAGGCTCTGTTCTGTCAGTTCTCATCTATGACCCACACCTGCTCAGTGCTGTGATACTCCATGGTGCCGAGGGGGCTCTCAGGGAGTCAGGATGTTGTTTCAGCTTCACTGTAGCTCCCTCATTGTTCTTTCTCTTCACTGTGCTCCTCTTCCTCCTCCTCTCTGCTAGTATTCTCGACACTCCATTCGGAAAGAGCTGGAGCCAAGGAGTTGAGGCCATGGTTTGTACCACTTCTCATGGATGGATCTTTAAATCCAGCAGTTATCCCCGAAGCTCATAAAGTGGTGATGCTGACATTTTATATGCCCAGTAACATTGTGGCTGCAGTTGCGGCTCCAGTTTCAGTCTGAGTCACTTTGGAGGAAAGAAATGAGGTAAATTTGAGCCTTGGCTGTATGTACTCAGTCCCTGCAGAGATGGCCATGCTTATGTGCTCAAATCTGGATTGTGGTGCCCTTGATTGTTAGGCATGGGAAGGAGAAAGGAGAAAAGAAAAGAACAATGGAGTTATTTTTATTTATTTATTTTTTTAAATCCTGAAGACAGGAAGGACGGAGACGGGAAGATGGAGGCCTCTGTGAACTTTCACTGCTGAGCTTTGACTGGAATGACTAAGGTCCCACTGGAACCAGAGTTTCCATTTTCTTCACTCAGTGCAGAACTAAGTTTGGGTTGATGTAGACTTAGACAGCACAGAGGCAATGGACTGAACATAGCATGCCTAGTATGAGTTAATCCCACAAGAGTCTGTGTGTACAAGAGCTTGAGCATGCTTAGCTAGGCTTACGGACTCCATGGATGTACTGTGGTGGTCCTGATGCCCAGGCTGTAAAGCCCACTCAGTCATAAAGACTATGTAGTATGTTAACCACGGAAAGCAGTTCTTAACAGTTTAAATGCCGAGTCTTTATTATTTTCTTAGTTGCTCTAGAATTATGTAAGAATTACTCTGCTGGCTCTTCTGAGGGATTTAGGATTCCTTTCTTGTTTTCATTACTAAATAGTGTCATGACTTAAATCATTTAACTTTGTAGACCCTGGAATTTGTATATTAAAAACTTTTGAAATGGAAGATCTTTTATATTAGTTATTTTAAAATCTCTGTGATTAAAGTATCCAGCATTACCTAGAGACTGGATCACCAACCGAAGAATACACATGGAGGGACCCACGGTGCTGGCCACATATGCAGCAGAGGAGGGTCTTGTTAGCCATCAGGGGGAGCAGAGGCCCTTGGGCCTGAGGGTGTTAGATCTCCCAGTATAGGGGAATGCCAAGGAGGGAAGATGAGAGTGAGTGAGTGAGTGGGTGGGTGGGTGGGTGGGGAAATACCCCCATAGTGGCAGGGGGAGGGGGAGGGAAAAGGGAGGTTCCAAAGGGGAGATCTGGAAAGAGAGAAACTTTGAAATGTAAATAAAGTATGAAAAAAAAGTATCCAGCATTACTGACTAAATGGGGGGCACTTTATGTTGGCTCTCACTTTCAGGGGGCTTGGCCTTTCTGGCATCAGGAATGTGAGCAGAGACCCCTCTGATCATCGCAGAATGGGAAAGCAGGGTAACTGGAACCAGGGATCTATGTGTAGTGACCTACAACTAACTGCTAGCTAGGTCCCACCTCTGCAAGTTTCTACAGCCTTCCAAAACAGTGCCACTGGCTGAGAAAGACACCTTCAAAAGGTAGCCTCTGGGGATAGATCAGATTTCAGCTGTAACATCTATTTCCAAAGCTACAGGCATTACATTTTGTTTCCCTATTTGGAAACCTTTGTGTCTTTTGTGAAAATAAATACTTGGAGAGAAGCTTGAATCCTGGCTCCCTTGAGGAACAGCCACGGGGAGTACAAACCTTTTCACAAGTCTTATGATTTTTCAGATGAGTAGTGGCAAATGGAAGGACTAAGTTAATTGACGTCTTCCAATCAATTCTGTCTTAGAGATCAAGGTTAGAAGAGTAAGCTTGTGTAAGATTCTATAGCAGGGAGGTGTGAGAAAGTTAAACTCTGTAAAGGAATGATTTTTAAACAATGTACTCTTTTTGCCAAATAATCTTTTCACAGAAGGAATGTGAATGCCGTGTTCTTTCTGTGCTTAGATTTTTCTTCTCTTGCCATGTATGTTCTTTGTGTCAAGCAAAGATATTACATATAATTAAGTGAGAAGAACAACCCTTCCTCTAGGCCAGCATTTTCAATTGTCATTTGTATTCTCTGATTCTCTGAGGAATTGACCTTATCCTTTGAAAGCTCATCCCATTCTTGCTTGCATTTCTGTTTGTATAGGAGTAAAACAATTATTATACATATACTTGCGTGTGCACGTGTGTGTGTGTGTGTGTGTAGGAGGCCGTGCATGCTACAGTGAGCATGTGTAGATCAGAGGAGGAACTGCAGGAGTTTGTTCTCTTTTTTCTACTATATAGGCCCTAAGGATTGAACTCAGGTCATCAGGCGTGGTGGCAAGTGCTTTTACCTGTAAAGCCATCTTTATGGTTGTATATTTAAGAGAACGTTGTCATACTTTATCCAGTGTGTGTGTGTGTGTGTGTGTGTATGTGTGTGTGTGTGTGTGTGTGTGTGTGTCGGGGAGCACATTTTTAAAAAGATTTATTTGAATATTTTTAATTGTGTATACCAGAGTGTGAGTAGTGTCCAGGTGTCCACAGAGGCCAGGAGAGGTCATTGGATATCCTGATGCTGGAGTTACAGGCCTGGGTTACAGACTTAGGTTCTGGGAACCTGACTTGCATCGTCTGTAAGAGTGTGCTTTCTCTTAACCAACTGAACCATCCATCCAGCCTCAGCACATTTTAAAAAGGCAGTTGTAATAGAGCACTATTAAACTTCAAATGTAGCAAACAAAAAGTACTTTTAACAAACTATTTACAATACTTTGAGTTATTATTTTGCTAGAATACTGTTGTTGAGAAAGGCAGTGGGGATGTTATCTTTCAAATTTTAAAACCTAAAAGGAAATAGAGAACACAAAGTTACACGGAACAAAAATTCAGTTTTATGCTAATATTAACGCTAGCATAATAGAATGTTCACTATAGGCACCAAGTTAGGAGCTATGTGCAATACCTCAGATTTAAATACCCGTCAGAACTAATTGGTGACTACTCCTCTATCTGTTGATAAAGTACTGAAGCTTGGAAAACTTAAGCTCACATGACCACATAGTTAAGTACAGAGGTCAGGCTTGAACCCAGGCTGCCCAATTCCATGCTTACACTGCACTTTTAATAACCAGAATTTCTGTATTATAGCCCTGGCATTTATTTTTTCTTGGAAATTTAAGCCCAGTTACTGCTGAGGTCACTTAGAGTATTTTTATCATTATTCATTTGGTGATTAAGCCTGTCCGTAACCTGAGCAAGACTAAGGGAGGTTCTGAAAAGCACATTAATTCTCCACTCTGTGGTGAATTCCTTGCAATAATACATTATTATTATTATTATTATTATTATTATTATTAATTATTACTGTAACTGTTTTAAACACATTTTTTCCTGAGCTTAAGTTTTTGGATTAATTAGGAAACTGGAAAATGTTTAGAAGCATCAGATGACATAAAGCAGAGAGGTCAGCTGTATTTTTGCATCAAATGAAGGCAATGGATGTGGTATCGAAGGTGATTTTTTTTTTAACAAGATTATTTGTAAGTATTTTTTTTGTTTGTTTCCTATTGAACTTACTTGTGTGTTTATATGTGTGCATGAGTGTGCGCATGAGAGGAACACTTTGGGACTCAGTTCTCTCCTTCCTTCATGTGGGTCCTGGGGATCAAACTAGGCAGTTAGGTTTGGTAGCAGGCACCTTTACCCACTGAGCATCTTTCTGGTCATTATTTTAAATAATCTATAGATAATTTATTAATGTAGTAATATTATGAATTATTCACTAGATGTAAAATTGTAGTAAGAAATAAATACTACTTTAAAAACTTACTACGACTTTTAAATGGTATTTTCACACTTTAACTGCAGTCAGTTAGGCAGGCTGATGCGTGGCATCCCTCATAGCCTGTTATATTTGCTTCTGCCCTTGCTTCCTCTTCAGTCCCTCCTTTCACCAGCATCATCATTGTCATGGCAACCATCACCATCCTCATCCTTTCCCTTAGGACATCAGCATGAGAAATCTAATTGTGAGCAACAGAAGCTGCTGAGTTAAGCCTAGAACTAGTCTCTATTTTAGTGGAAGAATATTTGTGGATTTTAGTTGGAGTACATCTGGGCCTTGAAGAGCATCCCAGCTCATATGGGTTAGATTTTCATATTCATATCTGGCCACTATTATATTTTATAGGCACGTATTTGGGCACCATCTCTTTTAATGCCCTTAAAGGTTCTGTCAAACACGTTTCCAATGACTTTGAGCCTTACTGGATTTTGCTAATAGTGCATTGTAGTGTCACAGTCTACAATATGGAAAAGAAATAAGGACTATAATTTTCTGTGAAGACCATAGCATACTAATCGATATGATTTTTCTAACACACCCTTAAAGGTAGGTTTAGTGAACTTTCCATAGAAGGTGTTTCGTTTCTATGTTTCCATTGGTACTGGCTTTCAGTTTTTCTGCTAAAACAAGCCAACCAAGCAAAACTATTTGGGGATTAAGTCCTCGAGTATTCTTATTCTGAAAAATGAAGGACAAAATTTGAGTTACCTCTGACCCATTAGTGCTCGTAGTCCCAATATCATAACATCATTGTACTGCATGCAGTAGAGAGGCACTCTGAAAATGCAAGCAGTATTGCATGCCACAGGGTCACAAAAACAGAAGGAGTTTTGTATGTGTCTCATGCAGCGGTTCAGGCTGGGGTGCTCAGGAGCACAATGTGGTCCAGTATCCAAGTTGGATGTGGAGTATGGTTTCCTGTGGACAAGGACTTAGGCTCCTGAAGAAACAACATGCCTGGCGTGCTGTTTAATGTTTTGTCATCATAGAGCATACACATATCCAGTGCTGAAGTTGTTTATGGACAGCTGATATGACAATGAGGCAGTGGCAAGGCTCTGAGTACAGGTGTCTGGAGGCATGAGTCCCATAAGCAAGAGGCATTTACCCCATGTACCCTGCCATTGCTATGTCATCCTTAAGGCTGCAAGTTCTCTCATGAGCTTGTCTTTGTGAAATTATTCATTTCCTTGTGGATCATGACTGGTAACAAATAAGTTTAAGCCCATAAAATTCAATGTTAATAAAAGTGTCTCATGCTATTGAATTTCTTCTTTAAATCTCTCTCTCTCTCTCTCTCTCTCTCTCTCTCTCTCTCACACACACACACACACACACACACATACACACACACAAAGAGAGAGAGAGAGAGAGAGAGAGAGAGAGAGAGAGAATTGTAAGTGTACTGATTTAAATCCACAGAGTCACACATTGAAATGAATAGTCTCAGGATGGCTCTTCCGTGATTCAGTTGAGTAGTTCTTGTCCCCATGCTGATGAAGTCTGGTGGTTCTTTACTGTGGGCTTCAGTCCTATGTTCTAAATGAGACACTGGATCTGGATTCTGCACAGATCTTCAGAAAGGCTATAGTTGTTAGTAATATTTACTCATAATAAATGTAGGTATCTGAGTACAGTTTTAAAAATAGCAACATCATTTTAGGCAGAGGCTTCTGATTAAATAATTGTTAGGTAACAGAAATGAATGCTTTCAGATTTGTGGATTCAGTGGTGGGTGGTTTTGCTCTAAAGCAGTGGCTCTCAACCTTCCTAGTGCTGTGATTCTTTGATACAATTCCTCATGTTGTAGGGACCCAACCATAAAATTATTTCATTGCTATGTCATGACTGTAATCTTGCTACTGTTACGAATCAGAATTAAACATTTGTGTTTTTCAATGGTCTTAGACAACTCCTGTGAAATAGTTATTCATCCCCAAAAGGGGTTGTGACACGCAGGTTGAGAACCTCTGCTCTAGAGCCTCTAGTGACTTTTAGTTTCTATAACGACTTACAAATGTGAATACATAGAGTTTTGGGAATACATTTTCTAGCTGGAATTATAGCTTCTTTAGAATTATGTCTGCGAGACAATTTTGGAAAAGGAAAAATAGCTGGTGTTTACCCCTTGACTAGGGAGTTCAGCGTCTGCTGTTTCCCGAGAGCCTGAGATCAGTTGCTCTTCTGGGCTAATGCTGAAATGGTTCATTGCTTTGGGTTCAAAAATCTTAGTTTCTTTTGTCTTATACTCCCTTCTCACCCTCTGCAAAACTACGTAAAAATATCTACACACATAAATATATGTGGACAACACTATGTATTGTGCCAAGTGTCTTGTGTGGGGCAACACATACAAACACAAATACATGCGTTTTTGTACTGTATCTTATAAGTCAATGACTTAGTTCATTGTGTATAGGAATAATATAAACTTTAAGAACACTGCCACACACACATACTCTATTATTCCAAGCTTTTCATTTAAACCTTTGGCTGTGTCTTCCATGTTAACTTTTTAATAAAATCTGTACTGAGCCCCCATCCTTCATGTTAACTTGTTTCCTATCCACATGGGTTCTCTCCCCTCTCATGTGTGAAATAGAACATAGCAAATAGCAACTTATACCTGAAAGCCCAGAAATGTCAAAGAATAGTGTTTTACCAGCTCCTAGTAGCCTCTGGTAGGTAGTTATCTAGGAATAAAAGGCCAGGAATCTGAGCTGAAGCTTCAAGCGCTGAGGGATTTGAAGGGACTTTATTGTTTGCTCAGTGTGACTCACTGAAGACCATCAAAAATTGGACTTTGATTTCAAGTAGAGCACATGGCAGTGTATTAAGATGTTTCCTTCTTTGTGAAAATGTGCCTGGGGAGGGGGTAGGGGATTAAAAACTTTACTTTTTCTTTAAAAAAAAAAGTCAGCTTGTAGACATCTATTCATTATCTCCTGTATGTGGTTCTGTTGAATAAAGTCATAAAGGATGGATATGGAGCCTCTGAGCTAGAGCTAAGGGCCTGGGACTCATCAGTGGGATTGCTTGGTGGTGTTGAACCTGACCAGACCCAGGGCAGCAGGGGGCTTTCTTCCAGGTTCGGTCCCTGTTCCTTAAGCAGCAGTAGACTCTTGATGAGGAGAGCAGACAGGCTAGTGTGGGTATTTACTCCTTGAGGTGTTCTTTGACAAGAGTTCATATAAAAAAAAGCGAGTTCAGCAGTGCCCTGTTCCTGATGCTCAAACGGACACACGAATCAGGTTTTACCTGTATCTTAACTCTATGTTCTGACTCGTTCACAAAGTCCTTCCTTTTTCTTCCTCCTAGCTGTGATGACTCTTAGTTTGTGTTACATGTATTCTCTCAACACAACACCATTGTCGCAAGAGGTCCTAAGGCAGGGTAGTGTCATGATGTCAGGGAGACTAGGAATGGAGAATGCCAGGTACCGTCAAGACCTTCACCTGCCCATGCTCTTGGCATTTAACCCCTTTCCGTTTTAACCCCTGAGCATAGGGAATATGTTTACTCCGTGCACATATGGAAGCCTGGTAGCTAAGACAATGGAAACAGTCCACTTTTAAACTAAGGAAGAGATGTGAATAGAACTTTTGTTTTGTTCTTTATAGATATCTTGGTCTTTCCTTGGCTTGTGGTTGTACCTGAATATATCCTAACTTCATTTCTTTTGTTGGTATAAAATGCCTTGAGGAAAACAGCTTAGGGGAGAAAGGATATGTTCTAGTTCCCAATTTCAGGTTACGGGTCATCATTGTGGGTAAGTTACGGCAGCGGGAACTTGAAGCAGCGAGTTACATCCATAGCCAGGATCAGAGAGATGAATGCATGCTTACTTGTGTTCAGCTTATTTTTTTTAGTCAAGGACCCAAACCCAGGAAATAACACTACCTACCTGCCTTTTGTCTGAATCTTCTCACATCAGCTAATGTAATCAAGACAGTTGTTAGCAGACACCCAGCCACTGGACAGCACTTGCCTAATCTAGACTTCATTATGACTCTCTTGTCAGGAGTCAAGGCTGTATTAAGTTGAGATTTAAAGGAAACCGTCTTGCTGAGCAAATGTATAGGAGTTTATGCATTTAGGTACATTTTAGTATTATAAATGTAATTTAAGTTTATAAAGTAGTTTTGAGAATTTTGTCTGTAAAAGGAATTTAGACTTTCTCAAGTTGTGTGACAAAACTTTTCCTGGGCAGACACAACACACATGCATACCCACTTTAGACAGGGAACCCATGGCAGACAAAAGTATGTATACTACCAAATTCCAGCTTTCTGACCCATAAGTTTTATTGGGATCACTTACTGGAATATGGGTGAGAAGTTACTCACAGAAGCAGTAATGACTCAAAAGACAGCTGTGTCACCAAAGCCCACCCCAGCAAGGGTGACAGCTCCCAAAAGCTGGGAATTTGGAACATACTGTACAGCTGCAGGCAGCTCAACAGGCTGGAGAGTGTCCCTTCCAGGTACCTCAGTTGGTCTAAACCTCTTCCAAGCAGTTTGGCTGGTTTCTGTTTCTCAGAGGCAGCTGGTCTGATCTCAAGAGTCTTCTTTGCAGCTCAGCTTTTTCTTCTGAAAGGGTCTTTTAGCTTTTATTTCTTACTCTGGCAGGGAGGGGCCTAGTGAATTTTTCAATTTCAGGGACTTCCTGAAGCTATTTTGAATTGTTTAGCTTCTTTTTTAAGGTACTTCCCTGCAGGATGTAGTGTTTTAGTCTCAGAGGAAACTGTTACACATCACCAGTGAAAGTAG
The DNA here is from genome assembly GCA_019843965.1 of Rhynchomys soricoides. Classification (NCBI taxonomy): domain Eukaryota; kingdom Metazoa; phylum Chordata; class Mammalia; order Rodentia; family Muridae; genus Rhynchomys; species Rhynchomys soricoides. The sequence continues at coordinate 10,276,947 of JADRCH010000056.1, read as the reverse complement.
ATGATCTATTTATAATTACATCATTTCCCCCTCCATTCCCTCCAGATCTTCCCATGTTCCCACCCCCACTTGCTTTCTTTCAAATTTTGGCATTTTTTTTTTTTTTTAATTTTTGTTACATATTGGTGTGGTTGTTGTTTGTATGGGCTCACGATCCTGTTCAGCTCATGTAATGTTACTTATATATGTATGTTTTTAGGGCTGACCATTTAGTATTGGCTAACAAACTGGTGTTTTTCCCCTGGGGAAGACTTTCTCCAGTATCCCTTAGTTACCAACAGTTCTTTTCCTGGGGTTGAGGCCTCATGAGCTTTCTTTCTCCTTTCCATGTTAGCACATCTACGGTTGCGTCCTGGTTTGAGTCATCTTTAGGCAGCCATGTTAGCAAGACTTCAGGGTGTAGCTTTTGACATTCCCAGGAGACACAGTCTCACAGAAACATTTCTACTAGTCCATGCCCATAAAAACATTATGACTAGAGAATTAGAAATCAATCAGGAAAGTGTTAACACTGCAGGAAGTGAAATTTCTTGAGAAAAATTAAACTTATAATTTGATTAAAAATATGAATCATCTTTATAACTATCATCACCTCTTGCTAATACACAAATCATCTTGATAACTATCATAATGTGGAGCTAATATTCCAGTAACATTGAGTTTTAAGACTATAATTCTTGGCCTTGAAATGTTCACACCTATGTTTTTAACTTTCTTTACCAAGTAGTAGACACATGTTCTGTGGGTACTTATTACTCTCTCTGATGAAGGGATTCTTTTCCTGAGTCCACCTGTCATAATGATCTTGGTTTTAAAGAAAATAGGAAGGTTTGTAGTTTTCCTTCTATACCAGCTTTCTTATATGTGCTCAGTGTGTAATTTTTCTGAAACATTCTTGAAGTTTTCCTATAACACTGTTTGCATCCAAGAAAGACCCAAAAGATTTTTAGCCTTGACCCTGGATTATGAACTACACATGATTTCGTTTCATAATGTACTAAAAATCCATTTATTCTAACAGAGTTGGACCAAGGTTTAGGAAATGAAACCATTTATCCATGGTGATGCAGAAGTGTAGCTGTGTTTATACTTTTGATCATTCTGTGGAGAAGTATTACCTTGGTAGGCACCCAGCTGGCGTCAGGGAGAATTGTACCCTTGATACATGCTTCGAACAACCATGTAAAACCTAACTGGCTGACGCCTTGGTTTGGGTTTCGGGTCACTTTCTTTGTTTCTATGTTAAACTGGGAGCAGGGTGGATGATGTCAGTTTCTATCAGTTATCACTCTCAAAGATGGCCAGACGTAGTATTTCTCCCTCTTGTCAACACTTGAGAACAGTTTGCCAAATGTTGTTTTAAGACGAGAAAAATACAGGTTTCCCCTTTCCTCCCCTCCCCCATTATTTTAGAAAAGGAGTAAAGTGTTGAAATTTAAAGTTCTTCAATGAATTTCTGAACTTCATTTTAACAGCGCATTCTTTCTTTCTTTTTTATCTTCGAGATCTTAAAACGGTCTTTGTTTGGTTCCCCTAGGAAATTGTGGTAATGGAAGTTATGACTCTTTGGGACCCGAGTTAACTCTCTTGCTTTTCCCCAGTACTAGCCCATGGCTCGAGATGTTGTTTTTGATATGAACTAGTGACCTTTGGAATTTATACAACATTAAAAGTCTATTGAGAGGTTACATAGATACTTAAAATGGTGAAGAAAGCGTTTTTCTGGTTTGTACTATGGTTCCAAGCTTTCTTGATTGACCCTCGGTATCTAGTTGGTGGCACAGTGTAGAACAGACCTGATTCTCAGAGGCTTCTGTGCTGTGGGGCCAGGCCACACTGTTTTTATGGGTAATGAACATTATTCATTTGTTATGACTGACATCTTGAGTAGCTGATTTTCCAGTGTGACTTTCAGGAAGGGATTGCTGTCATGGATAGCCAATCTAGGTAAAGATGAATATTGGAGACATTAGGGGAAAGCTTTGTGTTTGTTTCAAAATGGTGAGAGACCAGAGTAGATGGTGGATATTTCAAGATGGGGGCATGGTAAGCAGTTAAGGGTTCCCTATCACAAGATCATCATTTGAAGTGGTTTACTTACAGTACCCTTTACTTACAGCAAAGGGACCAGATTAAAAAAATCAGATGTGTGGAGATCTTTACAACATATTTGGGGGGGGGGAGGGGTGGTCAATCCTGGTGATTAAAAAAGAGGCAAAGGAGTTGATTTTAAATCCCCCCCATGGAAAGTATATACATGTCCAATAAGCATATGGAAAGATGGTTAACACCTCTAATTTTTAGGCAAATGCAAATTAAACTTCAGTAATTATAACTTTATAATTACTCGGATGACTGCAATGAAAAACAGAGAGGAAAGCAAGTATGATATCAGAACTCATGTCATTCTTAGTGGATATGTAATATAATGCAGCATAGCTAAATATGGGATTATGGTATAATCCATCCATCCTATTTTTGGAGGGCAGGGCCAGGGCATGGGCAGGTAGGTCTCTTGAGTTCAAGCGCAGTCTGACTTTAAATTCTACCCCCAAAATGATGGGAACTTGATAGGAATGAAAGCCCTGGTGAACACAAGCAGTTCTTGTTTCAGTCTTTGAAGAGTTTTTCTGGCAGAAAAAAGAAAATGTTCCGTAGATTTGCTTAATCTTTGCATGATATTTAAGCAATCAGGACAGATGCAGTATAATAGAACTCTTTAAAGCCACAGTTAATACTTCCCAACACTCAACTGCATGTCTAAAAATGTCCATGAGTCCAGTACCGTGCCTCTACCTCATAGTGATTCTTTGTCAACTGGGAAAACTTGAGTTTAGTAGCAACCTGTGTTTGTATATTGGCTGTGATTGTGCATTTCTAAAAAGGTGCATAGAAAGAGAAATGTATTTTGCTCTGGAATAGGGACAATAGGTGGAATGTGGTGGCTATGAGTCTTTGAGGGTTAGGCTATAGGACTTTTCTTTTCAGGATTCCCTTGCAATATCTTTTTAGCAGCAGGACTCCTTCCTGAGAGATTAGAAGTCTGAGTATTGGAGGCTCCAGGGTGGGAATCACTCTGTTCTTATATTTAAAGTCAACACAATACAATATGCTGAACAGCACAGCAGCAAACTCAGCTGCATCTGTGTGTTACACTTTGTGGTCAGGGACAGAATATCACATAGGGAATTTTGAAGTGTGAATGAATTAATATTTGTTGGAGGAGATAGAATAGAACTCCTCCCTTGATGAAAAGGGATATTTCCCCAAAAAGACAAATCAAACCACTTAAATAACATTTTCAAACTGCCATACTTTAATAATATATGTATGTATTCCAAAACAACAATAAAATGAGTGTAATCAGCCCAGTTGGACACAAACTGTGTGCCATGCATTATATTCTGTGTTAGGCACCAAGAAGAATAAGACAGCCTTCAGGCTTGTGTTAGGAGCATGGTGTACAGCGTAGGACAGCTGCATTTCTAAGAGTGATGTAGCAATATGTGCCGCCTGGATCATGTTCATTGAGACTTGCACTGGTACCCTGGCTTTAGTTTTTATAAAAGGTCCTAGTATTGTCAGTGTCCTCTGACTCTGCTAGAATCTGGTAAGAAACCGAGAAAATACCATGGCATTTAAAACAAGAGGAAATCCAGCCTATTGTGGGGACCAGGCCGGAGGGGTTGCAGAGATGGGTCTTTGAAGGGGGTAGAATGTCTGCTAATTTAGGGAAAGGCAGAAGTAGATGGCTCATGTTCTTAAACTAGCCAGTAGCTCACCTGCTTTGGCCACTGATGGCAGTGTAAAAGCAAACCGCAGAGATAAAAACTGGCTGGCACCAGCAGACTTAGCCAAAGTATTGTGAAGTAGCTTTTAGAATCAGAGACACTCGTAATTTTGTTAGGATTTCCACCGTGATTTTCAAAATAACGGAGGGAAGTGTGAACCATGAAGAAGATCTAGAAGTGTCATAGCAGGGCCTGGAAGCTGGGGTACCATGGCGGCTTCCCTTCTGGATGTGTTCAGGTGTCTGTCGTTGCTTTCTGCTTGTTCTTTTACCTCCCTTCCCACATGGGTGACAAAGCCGCAGGGATTCGGTTTTTTTCGGCTTACACTACTTTCCTACAATATTAAATATTTGTAACCCTGCCAGCATTCTCTGCCAAAATGGACTTTTCAGACCTCTTTCCGGAGCTCTGGACAACTCTTTTAAGTGTTGGTACCCCTCCAGGGGAATACTGGCCAGTGGTCCAGTCATGTGCAGCAGGCATGCTGATAAATACAGGTTTCTAGGCATCCAGTGGTACATTTGTCAGCCTGTGACTAATTGTGTTTTTTTTGTTTTGTTTTTCTTTTCTTTTCTAGTTAGCATGAGAGTATTAGGCTACTACACGTAAAAATGCTTCAAAAATACCTACCTAATTCATTCCCATTGATGTCTGAAGCTCATCCATCCAATTCTAGATGGCAATTACTGAGTAGCATGTGTTCCTTAACGGAACCGTGTTGTGACACTATCAATCATTGTGATGACTGGTAAAAGCAGGCTTTGATGTTTCATTGCCTATCTTTATCTGATGGAAATTGCTAGATTGCCTATGTAGAATATTATATTCTTATTGTGTCTTGCCAGCACTTGAATGTGTTGCTCAACCTGGTGCTGGTAAGGTTAAATTATCTGTAGGGAGAAGTTTTCGCTCTAGATTTCAAGTAAGAAATCTCTCTCTCTCTCTCTCTCTCTCTCTCTCTCTCTCACTCACACACACACACACACACACACACAGAGCCAGCCATACACTCATATAGCATTCTGAATGCTGATGCTGTACTTTCAAGCATATGCAAGCTTAATGGTCTGCCTGTCTGTATCATTTTCTCCTGGAATGACAGCTTAATAGTTTTCCTGGTTGGATTGTGTTAAAATCCTTAAAGGCTACATTCGCTAAACCATATGTCTAACATTTGGGCAGCCAACCTCTGCATGACCACTTAGTTCTGCGGAGACTGGCATCTTGTTGCTAAAGTGACACTAGCCTGTATGTATGAGACATCACAGGGGACCCATATATAGGTATGAATTTTATGTTTTACTTTAACAGCTAAAAACTGCTTTAAATTAACAGATAAAAGCTATGTTCAAATTCCATTAATTTCAAGTTTTACTTCAAACCATTGCAGGTAGGCTGAGGTATATTTTTATGTTACCTTAATATGGATTTTGTAATGTAAGATGTGTTTATTTTTAATGTGCAAAGGTGACATGTGCAATACCTCTAAACATGTTTTCATAGAGTTTGGTCTGGATTGCCTGGAGTATCACCCATATTCAGAACACTGGACTAGTTATCCTGTATAGATAAGCTTAGCTCTCTCACTATTGCTAAAGATGCTTGGGCTGAGCACAGCTGTGGGGAAAAGTCACGGATCCCAAATCTGGGTTCCATTAAAACAGGGAATTGTGTTTGCCTGTGGTCTTCCGTGTCTCCATTTTGCTTGCCTCTCCTGTGACAGGAGGCTGCTGGTGTCTGATAAAAGATCTTTAAATGGTAAATAGTCTTTGCGAGGCAGCCTTTAAGGTTTTGACAGGCAGGGATTAGACTCTCTTGTTTTTCGAATATGTAGAAAAATGGTGACAGTTTTCACAGTCTTAATTTTAATTGGCTTAGCCCTTGCTGGTACCCCATATGCCATAGACCTTAATCCAGGAGCAGGTTGTAGCAGTGAAAAGTTGAAGAAGAAAGAACTGGAAAATCCAGCCTATGTAGTCTTTCCTGGATTTGATTGGTTTAGCTTTTATATTGAAAAATTGTTTAAAGACTTCAGGTTTTTCAAATTGAGAAGTACGCATCTCAGATGGGGACTTGACAACTTGAAACTGTAAGCTTCCCTCTCTTTAGAAGTATTAGCATTTATATCTGTCATTTTGGTACTTTAAAAGCTAATGGCAATCATCCTTTAAAAACACCACACCAGTGTTAAGAAAGTGCTTTGCAAAGTTCTTTGTAAAGAAATTTCCAGGCAGTTGTATGTTTTAAATTTTGCCTAGGTGTATGATCATTGGAAACTAAACTTGATTTTACTAGATAGTTAATTGAGCCACAGATGATAGGTTTCTGTTTCATGAATTTGGAGTGATCTCAATAAAGTGAAAATATTAAAATGGAGTTGAAAAAAGAACAATTTTTAGGAGTCTTAGCAAATTAAAAATGTGAATCTGAATGATGAAAGGCATATGCCACGCTGAGTTTCTGTTCTGCCTCATGAAATTATTGAACTATATTTAGACGATCACAGTATATATTCATTCTTAAAATGGCTGAAAATAGCAGCGTTTCTTCTTTATTTTATACATGTAAATGCTTTCCAGGGATCAGAGATATTTTTAAGCTTCAGAAATGAAACTTGAGCACTTTCCAAATTAAATGAAATAGTGGGCATGAAATCCTTGGCTCAGAGCAGAGACCGTGGCAGTGTCTAAGACACTTGTGATTCTAATAATTACTTCTGTATGCCTCTTCCTCCACGCTCTCTTTTACTTGTATGAATGCAGTGGCCATGTCCACACATCCAAAGTGAGGTTAGGTTGTGTTTCATCTGTTCTGCCCTGATCTTGGGGTTTCAGAAGTTTCTGGAATTGTATCTACAGTTCTGATAGTAACGTGCTTTATCTGAGGATGACAACAGGTTTTACTGTTAGGCACAGGCAGAGAGATTGGACTTGATCCTCTCATGCCAAGGGTTTATTTGTCATTCTGCCTGGGGTCTGTTGTCTTGGAGTCTCAGGGAGGAGCTTCCTATGGTTCTGCATAAGCAGATCTCTAAGAAGGTGGCAGGGGGAGGCTGGTTACCAGTGGTTTTAATGTGACCTTTTGCATTTGCAGTTTGGGATCTAAAGATTCCTCTGTTTTTTGAAGGGAATCTTAAAATAGTATCAAAACCAATTCTGTTTCTTGAGGAGATTATGCCCGTAATGTATTTGTCAATTTAGCATCAATTCATGGGATTCTGCTTTAGTTTTGCTTCTTTAGATTTCCCGAGAATACTTTCAGTAACCTACCTGATATACAAGAAGCTTTAAGATTCCTTTCCTGTTCCTCCTTAACTACCATCTCCCAGGAGAAACCAGATCTGACCATGTAGAAGGAGTGTTTCTAATGACATACGTATTTAAAGGGGTCTTTATGTCTCATCACTTTTCACAAAATGGGCTGTCATTGTTCAAGTGGCTTATTTTTAGAATTGACGTGCTTTGGGAATCTTTCCATACTGGCATTCTTTTCTGTGGCTCCACAGTGTTCTCTGGTGTGGGGGTTCGCTCCTGTAGCCACTTCCACCTGAAGCATGCTCAGAGGGTCTTGATTCTCTACACTTACACGTCATGCTGCTTGAACTGCCAGAGTTGTAATATAGGTTTTCCCTAGAGTTTCCAGTCTGTAGCTTGCTGGAAGCTCAGACTCTTTGCTCCAAATGCTTGTTGGATTTCAAGGTTCATTCTAATCCTTGTCATTTGATCTTGGATTGGCCCACACCTGGATTATTAAGGACTACTATGTCATATGGAGTTTTAGGATTAGAGCATGTTGAGAGCAGTCTCTCATTTCCACCTGTTATTCATGAACTGACACCATCTAGCTTGGGTGGGTGTTAGCTGCTTCGTTGGTTACATAATACTGGCAGGACTCTGCGACACTGAGCTTTCAGAGATCTGACAGCCAAATATGGATTGCTCAAGCTGATTAACCAAGGCAGCAAAATCTATTACAGGATATTTTGAAAACATATGTGTCTTTTTTCTTGATTATAGAATGTTTGTATGATATCATTTCTAGCTGGGCACATTGAAGTTTGTTTTTTTTGTTTGTTTGTTTGTTTTGTTTTTTTAAAGTGTCAAATTACTTCAGCCATAGAAAGCCAAATGCCCATTCCTCAGGTTGTCAGATCTGTGGAAGCAGTAGGAGTCATTACAGTGTTCCTGTCCTCTCATGTTGTCCAGGAACTACTTAGCAACTATGGTGACTTCTGCCCATACCTTGGGGCTTAGCATCTGCTGGCTGAAGCTGCTGTCATTGTTTCTGAGTTCTAAGCTAGAATTGCCCAGTCTGAGTAAAATCTTTCCTTTTAGACATGTATCTCTTGCTTGAAGATTTCATTTTAAATGGATGAAACAGTAAATTTTTAAAAGAGGGGTGATAACCTTGACAGCAATTTCGAGAAGAATTTACCTCTTCTCCGCTAATACGGTTTAATGTACTTTAAGCAATAACTTGTTGATTTTGGTATCCTGCTGGCATCCTGCTGTGATATCATAGCCATGACTTTTGATTTGATTTTATAAATAATCTATCATGCCCCTCGTGAGCAACTGTTTAAGCCACTATACATCACTGTGTCCTTTTTCATGTTCAAGTGGCACAGTGATCATTAACGAGATCTTACAGCACATTAGTGAAGCCGGTTGTAACCCTTCATTTTCAGAGAGACTTGTTACTTCCAAGTCTCTTAAGGACGCACTGGCTTTTCCTTCACCATGGTGCTTTCGTACAGTTTCTGTGTTTTTATATTCCATGACCAGTGTTTCTCAAGACTGTTGTTGTATGTACTCACATGTCATGTGCCCCCATCCAAAAAACATTTGGATCTTAAAAGCAAAAAGATGGAAAAATCAGACCAAGATACGGACAGATGAAACAGTAATTCACTTATAACAAAAAATATCCTGTAAAATAGGCATGCATTTTAAATTATATATTACATGGAGTTATAAATCTCATTTTTCTTTCATGCTAAGATTATAAGCTATGTGAAAGTTTCTTGACAGTACAAAAATGTACCCAATTGGAAGACATTTCTAATAACTTATTAAGCATAACATCAATTTTCTGATTTTTATTTATGGCATTTAAGCAGTTTGTTTTTATTAGTGAATTAAAATGCTATCATATGCGTAAAATATGTATTCTTTTCAACATCGGGTTCCCCTCTTCTCTTTCAGTCTGTGATCAAAACGGGGCGACTGTTGATCAGCCACGAGGCTCCCTTGACAGGCGGCTTTGCATCTGAGATCAGCTCCACGGTCCAGGTAGAGTAATAGAGCACTGATTTTTACATTTATGAGGTCCTGCATGTCTGTTCCAGAGGAACGATTGCTTATCACAGAATATCAAAGGATTAACTGTTGTGAAGTGAACATTGCCCATGGAGACTGTACTAGCCTTCAGTTAATGGTGTAATTATATCTTGAAAGAAGAAAATTCAAATTAATCAACATGGAAAAATCCTTTATGAAAGAAGAAAAATAAGTTGCGTTTGCTGCATTAAAAGCAAAAGGAAATGCTTTTACATATCAACCTAATCATCCCCTTGCAATAAAACCTAATGTTGTTATGAAATAGGTTGGTTATGAAATACATCTTAGAAATATATCAAAATCTTAAATCTGTCAAAAGTATCTAATTTCAAAAAAATATCAGTTCAATTAGTTATAAAAGGGTGGGATGTTATTTGAAGTATTTGAGAAGTGAAACACTTTCATTTTTCAAATGTTCACTTAAGATACCGTGTAAGAGGGGAAAATTCCTACATACTTCTTTCTTAGGAGAAGATTTTACTTAAAACTGTTTTTTCATATGTGTATAATACATATACACAATGTGAAGAAATTTTATTTTTCCTAATGTTTTAAATTTAAAAAGTAAGTAATTAGAATAAAAACTACGTGCATTTTAAACTCAGAATATCAATAAAGTTTATAAATGCTTGTTTTTTCCATGATATTATGGTTCTTTAATAATTAAGATATATCTTTGTAGAGAACGCATAAGTTTGATATTACTAGCATAAGTATAGAAGTTAGTGAAAGAATAATGCTGTAAATTAAGTTTTAAATTTTTAACCAGCAAATGAATTTTTCCATTAAAATAGTTTATGTGCTAGTTAGTGAAATTACATAGCTTTTTAAAAATAATACTATGGAAACAGATTTAAACAAAATATTTAAAAACCAAATCTAAGTCATAATTATATTCAATGAAAATTAAGCCTTTCTGTCATCTATAGGTATTGACATGGTTGAGAAAAGTGAATATTTGAATTTTGTCAGTGTTTTGCGTTCCTTTTACTATCATTTATGTGTCTTGAGTACTTGGTTTGCATTATGTTACGTGCTAATTATTGAGTAGCATAATGTACCAACTCTATTTAAAACGAGGCTGCAGGAATAATCACTGTAGTACTAAGATGTTATTTCAAGCCAGAGGCAGCATTGGCAAAAGAAACTGGATTTTCTGACTCCTGATAACTCGGGATTGCAATGAAGTCTACAGGAGGGGAAAGATTGCTGCTGATGGGAGCTTTGACAGCCCTGCCTGTTGAGGCCACTGCTTGGGTAATAAGCTTATTGCCTATACCAAATATAATTTGCATATAATTATTCAAGGACCACTAGTAGAAGGGGTAGTTGAAGTTGGGATTGTGTCTTTCCATAAACATTTCTTCCTCCGAGCTTGCTTTTAAAATGTGATCTCTGTTGGTACACTGCTGTAGCGTATAATACAGTTTTCAGACTGGAATGAACTTCGAAAGATGATCTAATCTGGTGTCTCTTGATTTTGAATAGTATGTGGACTCATGTTTATGGAAAAATGACTCTCCAACCCCAGGAATACATTAGCAAATCCTCATTTCAGAAACACTGGGTTAAGAGTTTAAACACTGCCATTGCAGCTTGCCAGCACCAGAAATCACAAAAGAGTGTGTCACAGTTAGGTCCTGAAGCCGTGAGATGATTTATGGTGGTAAAAGTTGACAGAGAGATTACCCACTGTGTAATCACATTTGTACCATAGCTCGGATGCACCAAAGCAAGACAGCTTGTGCCACACCCTGACCCTCACAGCTCGAGAGTCACAACACCTGTAACATGTAGCTGCTTTTGACCAGATGCATTATTTCTACTAAACTGCTGTGACTGATAGGTTTATAAAGAGGGGAAAGATCTTGAACTAGTCCAGGAATTTTGAATCAGTGCTCAGAGAATACATACACAATCATTTCTGAGAGTCCAACAGCCCCAAGAGGGACACAGAAATTTTGAATTCATTATAGAATTGTCTGTTTCTAAAAAGAAATCATCCAGCGATTCACAAGGTGAATTAGGTAATGCTGTAAAATTTGTAGGGGATTTGAATCTAATTAGAACTTTGTTTCATCTTAATTCGTTTTGTCTAAACACAGAATGCAGAAAATGAATTTAAATAGGTCTTACGAGTGTATTTGCCTTTTATTGCTTTTACCTATTGAGAAAGAAGGCTTTATGTGGGCTTTGTCCTTTTTAGTAATGTGTTTAAGAATAAGCTGAAGTGTGTTGTTTTTCGCTCCTGCAGCTACAGGAGGTAGGCGCTCACAGTCTCCTGTCAGTGAAACCCGGATCAGATTACTGGTGCCACGGGTTGTTTGAATGGAGTCACTGAAGTGACTTAGAGCTGCTCTCACCACTTGGAGTGATTCATACTTCTACATTTCTTTTTGATGTTTGGACTTTGTAAGGATAGCAAAGATGAAACGAGGTTATGGTATTGAAAGTCAACCTTCTGAGCAGAAGGAAAGGGAGACGTCCGAGGGAAAGTTTTCATCCTCTTTGGGAGAAAGAAGCTTGAAGCTCTGAATGAGAGTGGACCCCGAATCGATGACTCCTTGCTAAAATATCTGGTTCTCATTGTATCAAACAATCTTACGTTTCCTATGGAATTTTAAGTAAAAATGTTGCACCCCACATGTTTTTATGTGGAGCATACATGGCAGGTTTTTAGAGACCTATGATTAATTCTTTAAAGTGCTTAGGAAAATAATTACCAAATAGTAAAACTGCTGTTTTTAAATTAAAAAAAAAAAAAAAGTTGAAAACCAAAAATGTCTTATTTATATTTCAACCTATTATCCATAGTCAAAATTAAAAAAAACAAAACGAGAATTTATCACCTTATCAAATAGCTTTTCAAGTTTTATAATTGATATTATTAGATTAGAAGCATCATACTTTGCTACAAAAATTAAATCTCTGACAGAACACCTTGACAATATGATATTATTGACATCACTACAGAAAGATTATTTTTAGTTATTGAAATAAAATATGAAAAGAATGAATACAAAATATAGTCATAATTTATTTGTTTAGCTTTAATTTACTGCAGATGCCCCTTCTCACCAGACAAGATGTTTACGGCCCATATCCTCCATCTCTTCATAACTGCTGCTTCTTCCTTATAAAGCCCCATGTAGTATTTATTATTAACATTGTTATAAATAGTCTTATTGTGAAATAATGCTAAATTCACCAGAGAAATGACTACCTTATGTTCAGTATATAGAAATCTTTCAGAGTTATTAATAGTGTCTTCTAAGATTTATGTTTTAAAGGATGCTGATAAGAATGATAGGAAAACATTTAATCAAGAACATTGGATTTAATTTAGAAGTTAAGTGGGAGGCTGAACAAGCTGAGACCCGATACCCTCGGGAGAGATTTTCTGCTCCTTCCTCCAAAGCGCCGCTGTCTCTCCCCATCTAAGTTTTATGCTCCCATCTGTTCTTACTTTGGGGTGCGCGAACTCTTTTGCTCTCCCCTCTCATTTGACACATGATGAATCTCGAAGTCCTTGAGGACTTAAAGGGTTAAATTTGAACCCTGGAGTGTGAACAAAAAAAAAAAAAGCAAAGACGATAGATTTCATTGTTTTCAGAAAATGAGTTTTATATCGTGTTTGTGTTCCTCAGCTTTGTAGCCACAGACTTTCAAAACAATATGTCCAGTGTCCAGAAGGCATTAACTTCCTCCATTTTAACTTCTCCCAAATTAATTTCTGCTGTATATTTGAGGGTCTGGTCTCCAACTCAGTAATTACATATTTAAATGTTAAGGCTGACCAATTTAGGCATTTCACAGTTCCAGATACATAGCTTGATTCCTGTGAGCATTTTAGAAACCAACCTTCATTGTTAGCTTCCGGCACAGTCCCATAATGACAAGTCTCCGACCCTGATATAATGGTGTGATAATAAAAAAAATGTTTTCTTTTTTTTTAAATCCCCCTGCTGGATTCAATACTCAATAAGAGCGCCAAAAGCTTTAGGGATTGTGGTTGGCTTAAAGGTTTCTTTTTTTTCTTTCTTTTTTCAACACATGGAAGCAATAACTCCGCACTAGAAAAGCCAATTGGAGAGGATGGTAACTTTCCATACTATTGTTCTGTCCTTGCTGTGCGGTCTTCTAGCCGAGAATGAGAACTGAGAAGTCGCACACACATACCCATAGTTTGTAAGGCGATCGGGTTCTGATAGTTTGAGAGGATAGAGCCCGTGGGAATCACTGTGCAAAAGGAAAGTCTCATAGTGTTTAACAGAAGGAAGTTTGCTCTTCTGTTTGTGTTTGAAAGGCTGATGTGGAGATTTGTTTTTCTTTATAAACCTGTTACTACCAAATTTATAAATATTGTATTTAAGCATGTCATGTTGTAAAAAGAAGACAGATCCTAAATGATTTTGAGTTTTTACATGTGATATCTATCTTTTTAATTTATCTATTTCTCTCTCTCTCTCTCGATCTCTCTCTCTATATATATGTACATATATATATCATGGTAAATATATCATGTTGATCAATTAAGAGTCATCAGGATACTAATGTGATGAATAGTTTCCTACAACTTTGTTACCTTAATTTTTTTCAAAAAGGTGTTTATTAGCGATATATCATTGGCTAGCAACAGATGAAGCGAGCAGTCAGGGGAAATGTGCCTTTTTGCTAAAGTGTGGGAGCCAGGGCTTCTTGAGAGCTGGTCAGCGTGGAGTGGCTGACTGTGACCTGGGCTTTGTAAAAAAGCAGTTTTGCCCCAAAGCCTGTTGAGTACTTTTGGTGAGTAGCTTCTGTGGCCACAGACAGTGGTCTCATCCCAGTGGTCCCAGCTTGTACTGTGGATGGGTGTGCTCATGAGCATCTAGGGTGAAGCCCCCTGTTCTTTCTCCCTCTGTGTCTTCTGTGTGCCCAGTTTCCACCACCTGCCTTCCCTCCCCTCACTCTGATTTTCTCAGGGGGAGGAGGTTAGTAGTTTGTGTGGCTGTTCTGGAAACCTTTAACTCTGCCTTGCTGTTGTGCTTTAGACAGAAAGTTCCTTTTTCTTGTTAATTTTTGAGATGATACAAAATATAATAAATGACTTATGTGGAAGGATGGAAACAAGGAACAGCGAGAATAGAGAGTGATGAACGCAGGGTATCTGTCAGCTTATGGAAACGAGCTTCAGTACGTGCCAACACTTCGCATTCACTCCTGAAGCTTTTGGGGGACTTTTTACTTCTTTGGCTTCAACTTCTTACTCCTTATCTAGTCTTTATTTTTCAGAACATCACTTTTCCCATCCTCTGCTTGAAAATTTCTAAGGACTTCATTGCAGCAGTGAGTTGTTTATACAAAACCTTGATTGCCTAAAACAGAAGGTACAGTTAGGTTGTATGAAACCCATGTGCTGCTTACACTGACCATCTCTTGAGTGAGAGTTCATTTCTGAGTTTTTTTTTAACTCAGTACTTTAGGCAGTGTCTTAATACGGACATTTGATATGAGAAGTGGAGTCCTTGCTTTAGACACTTTGAGTTTATTAAAAGGAACAGATGATAAACCGTGATCTAGTATGGAGTATAATACAACCCAGTCTAACAGAGCATTGTGGGATTGCAAAAGCTTTGACAATTTAATTGATATGTGGTAGCTCACATAGCCAGAGTGTGAGCATGATCCTAGAAATGAAAGTGAATTTGCTCTGGGTTGAAAGGGGTGTAATTCTGGGGATAAACATGGCTTCGAAAGGGTTAGAAAACTGCACCAAAGGCTGTAGTTTGAGGTCAAGGTTAACAAGAAGGGACTAGAACCCAAAGAATCCGGAATACAGTATTACAGAATTTATCTTTGTGTGGAAGAAGTCCCATAACTGAGCTGGCCTCCCTCAGTATAAATTCTAAGTTTTCCATAAATATGTGAAAAATAGACCTTATAGGACTCTTGACAAGTAGTTGTAAGTAAGTAAGCAATCCTTGCTGTTATCATTTCAAGCAGTGACATATAATTAAAGGATTTTTAAGCAGCGGAGTATGGATTTTCTAGTTGGAAAGGGTAGGCTGAGAGATTTATTAAAATACTATCTCCCTAGTCTAATTGGAAGATTTGAAGGTCTTCAACAACTAAGAAGTAGGGTTGGCAAGCAGTGTGACTTTTAGAGAGTAGGAGAATGAATTTGAAGGAAAGACTTGGTTCACGAGAAAGGCAAGGACTGAGGTGGTTGGTGGAGTGTCTGGGAGTCAAAAGAAAATACACACTAGGCTTATTAATAGAGGCATGGCTTCACTGAGATAAGAATATCATTGGGAAAAGTGGTTAGCATTTGAGTGCAGTCTTGAAAACATGAATACCGATTACTGTTTCAATGAGGAGAGAGGTGAAGCACATTGCTTCCTCTTGTCTATGGTTTCTACCAGTCTGCTTACATTTAAGTAATTGTTTCTCAAATATATAAAAATATAATGTAATACAATAATCATATACTAATGCCCTCAAAGCTCAGTAGTAGTCATGCTGGGGATTTATTACAGGATATGGCTGTAATTATTTCACCTTATGATTAAAATGTATTGTAAATCTAATTGCAGACAGTCTTTGAGTCAAGCTTTGTCAAAGGTATTCACATAGAGAGAAGATAGCATATTATGACTAGGTGCTGTTTGTGATTTTAGGCATCTTCTGGAAGACTTAGAACATTCTGTGTGGATGAGGGGCATTTACTGTGGTTAGAACTGGGCTTAATCATTACTATGAGGCTACTTGCTTAGCAGAGAATGCCATTTTCTTGGTTTGAAGCCCCTCCTGCAGCCTCCCTAACTTCTCTGCCTTCTCCCCCTTCCTGCCAGCTCACGGAGTCAAACTTTTAATATCTCTCAGATCTGGCCTCCTCTTGTAGTCCCCCAATAAATTCAAAATGAGCTCAGAGACTGCAAAGCCTAAAAGAAAAACATGGGAAATAACAGCCACTACGGTGAGCATTTTCTACGAAACAACAAATAACTTCCTGTGTTTCTCCTGTTTGGTACAGTGTTGACTATAGTTCTTAAAGGGGCTTTATTATCCTGGGGAATACCCCTTTTATTCCTAGTAGCTTTAGGGCTTTATGTTAAGGGATTGTTGGATTTTGTCAAAGGTTTCTTTTTTTTTTCCTCTCTACATCAGTTGTGACAATATTGTGATGCATGTGCTTGGTTCTATGTACATCATGTATTATTTTGACCAGTTTGGATATGTTGAACCGTACATCCTTGGACTAAAGTCAATTTGATCCTAGTTTATGATCTTTGTAATATGATGTTGAGTTGAGTTTATGGGAATCAAGCTTTCTGGGTTCAAGAGAGAGACTTCTTGCTCCCTTCTGGAAGCCGGGTCCCAGAGCCATATAGGTCACTAAGCAAAAACTCAGTCAATGATTTAAATGAGTTGTTTGTGTCCCAGTATCACTCTTGATTTATTTGAAGGTGAGTACTATTCTTGCTGTTCTTGTTAGAAGGACTGATAGCTGAGCTGTTTATTTTTCCATCATCACTCCATTGAATAAAAATTCATTGTGGTTTGTGTTTGTAAACTGGAAAGCAGACAGTGATGTTATGTGTTGCATGCTTCACCTTTCTGCACTGTGACCTCGTGACAGAGGTTTTTTGTTTTCTGTTTTCAAATAAACTAGGAGTACTTTTCTTCTCTTTGTCATTGAGTCTATGAAAGAGATTTTTATTCACATGTTGACCAGTGAAGTTTCACAGGCTAGTAAAACCAGTTATCTGAAGGAAGCCGTTCTTTTATTTCATTACATGGGAGGGCTTTTGTGAATTCGTCTCTGTAAATAGCTCCTTTAATACCCAAAGAGTTATATTTTTCACTTAGCTCTATAATCCTTAAAAATCTACTTATATCTTTGAAGAAAATGACAAATGATTTAAAATATTTCTGTATGGGTTAGCTTCTTTGCTATTATGAACAAAACAATGAATAGTAGTAATTCTGAATAGAAATAATGGAGATCTTTACTCTGGCCCATGGTTCCAGAGCAGTGGTCCTCAACCTTCCTAATGCCGTGACCTTTTAATACAGTTGTGCTGACCCCCAACCATAAAATCATTTTGTTGCAACTTCCTAATTTTGCTAATGTTATGACTCACAATGTAAATATGTAACCATAAAGGGTTTGCAACCCACAATTTGAGAACCACTGTTTTAGAGCATTTGGTTTATGGTTTACTTGGTCCCAAGTAGTTGGGCAGAACATCATGGTGGCAGGAAGGAATGAAGGAGAGAACCTCCATGTGATGCAGGCCAGAACAGTGAACAGGGAGCAGCTGCTGCTCTGTTGTTTTTCTCATTTTACTTTGTCCCGGTCCCAGCCAAGTAGACAGTGCTGCTCACCATTGATCTTGCAACCACAATGAACCCATATATGTTCTCCCAGATATGCCTGGGTATCTCTCACAATCTCTTAGGTGATTCTAAACCAAATCAGATTGGCACTCAGCATTCACTGGCATAATTTTACTTCCTTATTTGGTATGAAATAATATCTTACATTTTTCTATTATTATCATTATAATATAATTATACTATATGTAATGCATATGCATATATTATATATTAAATATAAGGTATCACTTAAAATATTTTCAAATAAGCTAGAGAGTTGACTTAGCGCTGAAGATTACTTGTTGCTCTTGCAGAAGACTTGTGTTCCGTTATAAGCAGTCACATGATGCTGCATAACCATCAATAACTCTTAATTCCAAGACACTCTCTTCTGACTTCTTTCAACACCAGACATGCAGTGGTGCAGTACGTGAATGTAGACAAAATGCTCACATACATTAAATAAAAAAAAAAAAATTTCCTACTACAGTAAGTTCATGTAAAATTTTGTAAGTGCTAGACATCAGAGGATGTTTTATGTGTCCTGGCCAATCCTGTTGGCTATATTGCCAACTTGTTAGGCTAAATGAAGCATCATGATAAATTCTCCATGATATGCTAGGCATGGATTGTCAGCCTGACATGCATACTTCTTGTTTAGGCTGACTATGCTTTCTGAAGAAGCAGCTAATTTTCTCAGTTTCTCATGCCTCTTAAGTAGGCAGCGGTATTTGTAATTTTGGAAGATCATTTTAGTTTGGTTCTTTAGTATAATTCAATTTATAGCTCAAATTAGTCCATGTATATTTACAAGGGCCATCATCTCCTTTCATGAGTGAGTTCATGGTCACAAGAAATATGTTTAAAGATTAATTACTGCTAACGAATTCCCTGCTAAACTGTAAGCCGTTAAATCAGTGCTTATTGCAAAAAGCCCAAACAAACAAAAAAACCAAACAGCAGTTGAAAATGAAGATTATAAACAGAAAATAAATGATTTATTATTGTTTTGTTTTTTACTATTGATGCAAATATTCCAAATGATATTTTAATGTTCAGAGATGTCCAAAAAATTGCATTTGAATAAGAAATGTTGAATGTTTTGATTATTCTTTTTCAAAATAGGAAGACTTGATTTTATTTCTTTATCCATTTTGGAGAGTCTTCCTTTTCCGACTTAAGTCCTTCGGGGAGATCAGGTACCAATATTAGCTATTCAAAGTAGTTTGTGTCCCAGATGGCACAAGATATCTATTTGTCTTCATCAAAATTACTAACTAAAAGTTGTAATGACATACTCAGGAGGCAAAGGCACTTGCTATACAAACCTGGTGACCCAACTGTGGTAGGAGAACCAGCCTAGAGGAGGAGAGAATTGATGTCACAGAGAACTGATGTCACAGAGCTCTTCTTCCTCCTTCACACGGGAGCAGTGACCCACATGTCCCTTCCTTGACACCATACAGGATAATAAATTTAATTTTTTTTAAAAGAAAAATGGAATTAAAACGTATAACTAGAATGATTTTTGAAGGCTGTCAGTATCTTTATGTTTAAAGACCGCTCTGTGTGACTCACACATTCAAACCCATGTCTGAAGCATCCATAGATGTGATTAGGCCACTCCCTGGCTACTGGTGTTTTGATAGGGTTAGATTGCTCTCAGCCCTGTATTTCTTTCCTGGATCAATTTTAAATCCCGAGCAGATGGTTTTGATAGTACAAAATATGTACTTTGAAACAAGCCCATGGTGGTGTCTTGGTCTTCCCTGAGCTGGTTCAACTTTCCTATTGTTCTTAAATCATTTTTTCTCCTTTGTTCTCATAGTCTTTACTTCTGATATGAATACCTTTAGTCAGCAGTCAGAGAAACTGAAGTGGAGCTTTGTCTCTCATCTCATTTCTTAACAATCTTCTGCCTTAGCACTTGACCTCCAAATTTATACTCCATATTTTTTTACCCATGTACTTTTCTGGGCATAGGCTCATAACTTAAATATACATAGCACACCATCTTGAATGTATTTTGTGACTAATATTCTGATATCACATAATCCTATACGTTTTTATTAAAACCACCTTTCATGCAGTAGATCCAAAACCAGTTCAAGTACATTAAAATAAGTACTGCACGTTATGTTGATAAAATATTATGGAATGTCGAATATGGTAGAATATTTAATTATGTGGGCAGCTAATAACTTAATAAATTGAATGTAGTGTTTGTTTCAGCAAGACCCGAATTGTCCAATAAAGTAGGACCTAGATTGACCAGTTTTTAAACTGAGTCTTGGGAGTTACAGTAGCACAGGTGTTGGCTGAACTCTGCCATAGAAAGATGCCATATGGCTTTCTCTGGGGCTAGTCGAGACACTCATCTTTTCTCTTGCTTTTCCTTCTTCCTTTCCTGTCTTTCTTGCCTCTGCAGACCCCTCTTTTCCTTCTGCTTTTTTTTTTTTGTTATTTTATTTATTTACATTTCAGATGCTGTACTCCTTCCAGGTTTCCCCTCTGCAAACGCCCCTATCCCATCCCCAGGGGAAGGACTGAGGAGCTGAGGGAGATTGCAACCCCATAGGAAGAACAATGTCAATAACCTTCTGCCTTTCTTGACAGTTTCTCCATGCCAGCCTTAGCAAACATGCAGATCTTTGTAGAAAATACATAGTTCCTCTCTCACCACTGGCAGACTAGGCATTATTGAAGAGTAGTTTCTTAATGAGAACTTTCTGTACCCCAGGAGGTGAGAAATAGAAGTCCCTTGTGGTACGGGATCGAAGTTAAGAAATAAGTTGGGTTTAGGCAATGCCTTCTCTGTGTAGTTGATCAAAGGTGGTATTTACACAAAACAATGTGAAAACAACGTTTGAAAAGCACTTTAAAGAGTTGATCTTCTGTCAGTAGGAGCATTGTTCATGTTAAGGTACAGTGATTCTCCCTACGTCACATTTCACCATAAAGAACATAAAGAACCAGCTCTTTGTTGCTGATTTTTTTTTTTTTTCAAAAAGGCATTCTTGAGAAGGGGGATACATGAGTGCTTGTCTGTGCTGTTAATTTTCTATGAGGATATCATAGCTATTAGTAGATTGATTATTGTTAGAGAATGATTCACTAAAGCCAAACAACATAATTAAAAGAGAGATTGTACCCAAACTATGAAATAAGAGGAAAAATGCAGCATAAGGGGCCATAAACACTTTAAAACAAGTTCTCGTTAGAACAAGGTAAATAAAAACGTGCCCATTGGAACAACGCTTCTAGAAAAGCCCTCAATTTGAAATGCAGCCCTCAATTTGAAATGCTGGTTGAACTCTCTGAAGAAATGTCTAAGGACTTACAAGTTCATTTGCTGTGGCTTTTCTTACCACTTATGCCATTACTGAAGATTGGGGGAAAATGTTATTGATTCGTTTCTGAAGATGCAGTAAATTAATAATCTATCCTACCTTCTTCATTGTGTTCTCTCATGGAAAACCCTTTTCTGAATGTGAGGGCTTGGCTCACTGATAGAGCAGGCCACACTCGTGGCTTTCCACGCTTTCTGTGAGGATGGGAGTCTGTTCATGCTCATGTGAGCTTAGGGACAGGCAGATAGGCGTATCCGGTGAAGGACAGCTTGTCTTCGGAAGTCTATTGCTTAGGACTGTGGCACCAACAGACTCTTCACCATCTATAACATTTTACATTTTTGTAGATTACAGCTCTTCATTATTAGTGAAAGCTTTCATTATTAGCATGATTTTTGTGTGTGTCACAGAAGTGAAATACAGTCATCTCTAATCACTTCGTGTATTAGCTAGTTTTCTTGTCACTGTAACAAAGGAAGAAGGCCTTCTGTTTTCAGAGAGCTCAGTCCGTAATAGGGGAGAGGCAGTTATAGAACAGAGCCGTTCATATCATGGTGAACCAGAATATAGAGAACAAGAGGAATGCAGGGAGAAGCCAGATTTACCACCACCCCCTGTAGGGACACACCTCTAGCAGCCTTCATTTTCTTTCAGGCCACACCACCTTTCTTCACTACCATTCTTTATGGTTTTGGTCTTTTGTCTTGGGTTCTTGGGCATTACGTTGCCCATATTCAGCATCATATTATTGTCTATTAAGGACTGCATCCATTTTGTGTGTGTGTGTTGCTCATGTGTATGCATGCATGTGCTTGCATGTGCATGCGTGCATGCCCGGGTGCATGCGTGAGTTAGAACCCTCATGGTCTAATTTCATCTAGAGACACCATCACAGATACACTAAGAGCTGTGCTTTCCTAATAATCAAACATTTCTTAATTCCTAGGGAGTTGATTATGAAAATTAACTATCAAAACGGTCTTTCAGTCCCAGCACTCAGGAGGCAGAGGAAGGTAGATCTCTGAGTTTGAGGCCAGCCTGGTCTATTGAGTGAGTTCCAGGGCAAATTACACAGAGAAACCTTGTGTCAAAAAAAAAAAAAAAGAAAGAAAGAAAATCAGAAGGAGGAGGAGGGAAGAAAAGGAGGAGGAGGAAAAGAAAGAGAGAAGGAGGAGGAAGGGGGAGGAAGAAGAAGAGGAGGAGGAGGAAGAAGAAGAGGAGGAGGAGGAGAAGAAAAAGATTAACTGTCACATTTATCTTTATGAGATTTGCAAGCTAACACTTCTAGTATGGTTTTGTTATTTTTGTATTGTTTTTCATGATCCTTTAGTTATTGGTATGCCAGACACTGCTGCTTTGTTTCCTAAAGTTCTCTTATCTGAAGGAGAAACACTTACTCAGATCACAGTAAAAATGGAGTTCCTTCTTCTGTGTCAGGGAGATGAGCTGAAGGCAGCAGAGACTCTGTGCCTGCTGCTTCCTTCATGGTCCAGGTACTGAAAATGCTGTTTAAGCTTCAGGAAGCTCCTGAATTTATATGTATCTGCCTGACCAGATATGGGGACACAGAGGACCTGATTGGTAATGGAATAATGGTGATCCTTTAAGTCATTTTCCAAACTGAAACAGTTAACACAAACCAGGATTCGCCTGTGCATGGGGGTTATATATGTGCCCCCTTAAAGTACTTCATGGAACATGCCACCTCCCACACTGTGCCACTGCATTTTAAGTAGAAGGTCCAGGGTAATGTAGAACTAAGTAGCAATGCTTGTAAATTACATTTTGGTCTCTTAATGTCCTAGAACCTGAGACACATGACCAGTAACATAAATGCTAGATTTGTTCTCAGTGCTTGCTTCTTTTAAATGCGATGTCGAAAAAATTTGCAGCAAATTCTTACTCTGGAAATGAGCCTCTGCTCTTCTACATCCATATGCTTAGCAGCAAACTCTTTGGGAGTCACTAAATGGCTTGTTTGTTGTAATGGAAACTAAGTGATCCTTAACAGTTTCAGAACGTCAATATTTCCTATGTGTTTAAATTAAAATATATCTTTTTCTTCCATATTATGTGTGTAGCAGCTAGTATTTATGCACAGAATGAGGATAAATCTATATTTATGTGATTTAATATGCCTTTAACTTTTTAATAACATTACAACATCAGTGCTTGCAAAAAAAAAAAAAATAAACCTATTAGTAGCTACGTTCTCTTTTTATAAGGCTGGGTTTTTAAAATAATTGCTGAAAGGGGAGACCACATTGTTCTCTCATGGCAAATCAAAGCTGTGTGCAGGATCCTTCACTATTTCAGTGTGTTGATTCTTTCAGTGAACCTCCTTTCAATTGCATTTAATCATGTTGCTAAGACCTGAAATCATTCTACAGACACTCGTTTGCTAGCACATAGCCTCGGAGAAAGAAAACAATGGGAAAGATCAAGATCATGTGAAAAATAGTGGCGTGTGTGTGTGTGTGTGTGTGTGTCACTCCTACAAAAAAGTATTGTCTTGGGGTGTTTGCACACAGCCTAAGTTCCCCTTCCTGAAATGACTTTCAGTTTATAAAACCTGGTTGTAGCTCTATGCTTGCCTAAGGCAGAGTCTTCCAAGACTATGCCTAATGCAGACTGCACTTTATCACAACCTTTTAAGTCAACTTTCATTATAATACAAGCTGCTATAGTTTTGTTTTGTTTTTTCCACTTAAATACTTCTGAAACTGCCCAGACATTTTTGGAGATTACTTCGGGGCTTAAAGTTGAGTCCCGTGGACTGGTGTTTGTTTCTATATTAAGTAGCTGAAGTCTCAGTGGTGTTGGGAAGCCTAAGGGCAGGGGAAGGGGATGGTCAAGTTAGTGGCCAGGTGTCACATCCTACCTTGTCTATAGAAAGAGACCCCACTTAATACTAGAAAAAATGTAAATTCATTCCCTCCCCCTCGTGTGTGTGTGTGTGTGTGTGTGTGTGTGTGTGTGATGCATGTGTGATTGAACCCTGATCCTTACATACACTGTTCTACTGATCTATGCTTTAATATAGGTACAGAGCAGATTAAATAAAAGGTTCAGAGAAGATAAATATGTCCTACGCATGCGACTAAGGCTTCTTAGAGTGGTTTGTTATTGTTTTCTTTTTCAGGATACCATATTTTGAATAAGACTTTATAATATGAATAAGCTTCATACTGAATTAAGTGCTTATCAGAGTTAACTATAGAAAATCAATTTACCTTTAGCCTGCAGACAAATGATGGCTGGCTTCTTTTCAGAAACAATGGAGGCCAGAAGGCAGTGACAGCTTTAAAACACAAGAAGAAAAATTAACACTCTGCCCTCAAATCTGTATCTGATGAACTCTCTTTGAAAATATCAGAAAAAGTTTTTCTTTCTCACAGTGTTTATCCTTTGAGCATTAGTTTTCAACATGGAATTTTGGTGGGATCCAGTCTATACTTTACATAGACATGTAATTAATTTTTTTTCAGTGCCATTTTTTTTTATATATATTTTATTTACATTTCAAATGTTTTCCCCTTTCCAGATCTCCCCTTTGGAACTTCTCTATCCAATTGCCCTTCCCCTGCCTCTATGGGGTTATTCCCCACCCACCCACTTGTCCCGCGCTACGGTCTCGCCAGCAAGAACGACGCGGCACACATAGGATCCTTCTGCAGTAAAAGCTTTAATGCATCTTGAGAGGGAGAGCATAAGCTTGCCACGAATGGAGACTCAGAACAATTGAATACCCGCCCTTTATATGGGTCACAGCGCTTGCCTGGGACATGGAGCTTCCCCATTGGCTCCCGCACACCAGGCCAGATGCCGCCACGAGAGAGGCTGAGATTCTGAAGTGGAAAATTACCAGGTGCATGCGCACTAGCCTGTTTACAACTTGTCCTCGGCCGAATGTAGGCGCCATCTTGTAATGGCGGATGTGGGTGCTCAGGCGGCTCCCAACATCTCCCCCTTTTTATTTCTGTAAGCAAAGTAGGACACTCTTAAGAGGGCGGAGACAGAGGTCAAATCCCCTGACCAAAAGCTTGGGCCTTGTACAGGAGAAGACCCCTAAGCTCATGCGCGCCGAGGTTTTCCTGACCCGCCCAGTGCCGTTTTTTAGAGGGAGGGAAACTAGGGCACTTAACCCTCATGCAGATGACATATCTCCCAAGGTGGCCCACAATGATGACCGCCTTGTGCGATGCTTTGCTCGACATCCCTCAAGAGCTGCTCAGACCAAACATTCTACCCAGTGCAATGAGACTAGACTCGCGGGTGTGCAAGAACTGTCTGGCTGGCGACCTACTGCTATTGTTTAAGCATGGACAGCCAAACACCGGCCGGGGCTCTTTGTTCTAAGGCAACAAACCACCTTGTCTCTTTTAGTCTGGGCCCTGAGTTTGCAGATGAGCCATAGGAGGAACACCAACCCACAGCAAAGCCCTGCTCCAAACAATCCCACCCCTACCCATTCCTTGAAATAAGAAATTGCCGAGGAAATCCATGAAGAGAGGCCCTCGGGTCAAGGACAGGTCAAGACGGGTGGAGTTAATCTGAATAATTGCTGTCGGCAGTTCCCGCAGGGTGTCATCAAATTTAAGGGTCCAATTCTGTAACATATACTGCGAAAAACTTTTAGACAGGTTAGCTGCTTTTGTAAATCTATCATATTGTATGGAAGTAACACAGAGTCCTGGCAACTTTTGTTCACAGCCCAATTGGGCTAGCTGTCAAAGGACATCCAGTTGTTCTTGAATAAGATCAATGTGCTGGTTAACCAGCATTAGGTCCCTCTGGACTTGAGTACTGGCGGATACCTGTCTGTCTAGAGCTAAGGCGGCAGCTGCAGACAACTCATTAATGGTATTGGCGGTCTGCATCGTTCCAGAGCGCGCAAGGGCCGAAGCAGTGACAGCCCCTGTAACCGCAGCCGCTGCCACCACACCTATGATAATGGCAGAGATACCAAAGTCTCTTTTCTGCCTGAATACGGTCTGATCTGCCGCAAAAGGACCTTGGCCAGTTAACATATCAAAGGTCCAATCTCTCTGTGCAGGGGTCGGTGCCGTAGCATTGGCTCTGGCTTGAGCTTGTGTAGCTTCATGCCATAAAGCCTTCCACTCCATATATTGGCCCATTGTAGGGAGCGCAGCCTTGGCCAGCATCTGCCAATCGGCGGGAGTCATGGACGCCCCGGCAAATCTCTCTAACATTACTATAGTAAAATTAGCATTTACCCCATACTTTCGGACCGCTTCAGCCAGGTCTTTAATTTGGCTGTACTCTACTTTGTCTTTAATCTCTCCCTCGTCTTTCGACTTACCAGGAGGTCCGTTTCCATTGCTAAGATTTTGGGTACCCCTCCTCTCACTCTGTCCGGTTTCTGACATGGTGTCCTGGACCCTATCAGGGGTGATTTGCCCCTCCCTTACAGCATCTACACAGGCCCTACCTTGTTCGCCGCAATACAAAGACAGTAAAACCAAAATGAGGGCACTTAACACAATTAGCAAAACTTCAAATCCCAAATCAAGATCCAGGGTCAACATGCCTATCCGAACCTACCTCCCTGCAGTTCTGAATCCTCCCTGTTTCCAGGGGGTCTCCAAAGGTGCTTGATGATGACAAAGTTTCCCGGGTTTCGGCACCAGATGTCCCGCGCTACGGTCTCGCCAGCAAGAACGACGCGGCACACATAGGATCCTTCTGCAGTAAAAGCTTTAATGCATCTTGAGAGGGAGAGCATAAGCTTGCCACGAATGGAGACTCAGAACAATTGAATACCCGCCCTTTATATGGGTCACAGCGCTTGCCTGGGACATGGAGCTTCCCCATTGGCTCCCGCACACCAGGCCAGATGCCGCCACGAGAGAGGCTGAGACTCTGAGGTGGAAAATTACCAGGTGCATGCGCACTAGCCTGTTTACAACTTGTCCTCGGCCGAATGTAGGCGCCATCTTGTAATGGCGGATGTGGGTGCTCAGGCGGCTCCCAACACCCACTCACTCTCGTCTTCCCTCCTTGGCATTCTCCTATACTGGGGGATCTAACACCCTCAGGCCCAAGGGCCTCTCTACCCCCTGATGGCTAACAAGACCCTCCTCTGCCACATATGTGGCCAGCACCATGGGTCCCTCCATGTATATTCTTTGGTTGGTGATCCAGTCTTCGGGAGCATCTGGAGGTCAGGCCAGTTGCCACTGTTGCTCCCTCCCTGGGGCTGCCAATTCCCTCAGCTCCTTCAGTCCCTTCTCCAACTCCTCCATCTGGGACCTCACACTCAGCCCTACAGTTGCTGTGGAGTGACTCTTGGGTATTCCGAACTTTTGGGCTAATCACCACTTATCAGTGAGTACATACCGTGTTCTTAAACGCTTTAATGTCCCTTTTAGCCCACCACCCACCCGAGGTCGTAGGAAAGAAATGATACGGGGGAATGGATGGGTTGGGGAGGTGGACCTGTTTAGAAAGGTTCTTTGGAGCAACTCCCATCTGTGTTGTTAGGAAACTGCAGTTCAGTTTACAGGTTAGCAGCAGCCACTCGACCCACTCGCAAACACTTCATGGATACATCAGCAGTCCAGTTCGGGAGAGTCAGGATAGCAAACATGAATCAGCAGTGGTTGCAAGACCTAACAGAGACAGTCAGGCCCCAGTCTTTGCTGAGTCAGCAGGAGGGACCAGGAGGAATGCTGGCAGAAGGTCTCTGCTGTACCTCTCTCAGGGAAGCAAAGATCCGTGGAGGCAGGAGACCCACGAGCATTGCACAGCTGTCTCCATAGCTCAGTCTCTTCCACTGCCTGTCAAGTCCTTTTTATTCCCTTCAAATATCACGTGTCTTCCACAGGTCTTGCCTCAGCACATGTGTCTGTCCCAGCTGATTTCACTCTGCCAATCAGTCTGAGTCCACTGAAGCTGCAAGAAACTGCAGCACACCACCAGGTTTTTAGTGCGTTTCTTTATGGAGTCCTGACAAATGCAGCTCAGCTACACAGTGTAAGGCAGACCAGTACATGCGTGTTGTTAGCAAACAATCTTTCGTCATGTGTCCTTCCACATGCTTGCTTTAGCGGAACATCCTTTTGCCTGTGTCTGCTTCAGTTAAATGTTCCTTCACAAATCTGTCACCTGTGTCCACTTTAGTTAAACGTTCCTTCACGTATTTGCCCCAGCAAAACACCATCCAACTGACTTTCCAGAGAACCCTCAAGTTTCCACTTCATTTTCCCCTTTTTGTTTAAGAATTGTCCTTTTCTCTAATATTAAAAATCTATACACAATAGAAATAATTATAAGAACCATCACATTTTCAATAAATCCCTTAAACAACCTTAAATTTCTACCAATATGCAATGAACAAAAGCCCCTAAATATCTATCAATATATAATAATTCAAACAAAACAACTTAAATTTCTATCAGCATACAATAATTAAAGAAAAAAATTTAAATTCCATTAACATACAATAGTTAAACAAAAACCTTACATTTCTATTAAAATAGAATACAATAATTAAACAAATCAACCTACCACCCTAGATGATAACAAATCACACAACTAAAATTACCCACCCACCCCAACTTAAGGGATTGAGATGATGGTGTATGTGTGTGTGTGTGTGTGTGTGTGTGTGTGTACTTGTTTCCTGATGGATTAGGGTGCAGAATTCCTGTTTTGGGCCCCAAAGAAAAATTACTCTGAGGGAAGCTAGCTGTAGCATTTATTGCCAGTCTCTGGGTTTATCCAGTCTCTGTATTGTCTGTTGTTTGGGCCCTTAGGGGGAAAATGCTTTGTCTCAGAACAGCTAGCTGTAGCACACGTATGAAATGCCCTCCTTGGCAGCTCATGTTGTTTCCGCCTCCTTTTCACATTTAATCTGAAATGGGACTGTATTTTCATGTTTAGTATTCTCAAACCCATTTTCTTCATTTTACAGTGAAGTCCATGTAAGTTATGAACTCTGAAAGGATGTTATCAGATGTTTAGAGTAAAAGTCTGGGCTCTCGAAGCGTTCAAATGCTAGTCCAAGCCACGATTCTCACTTTGCCAGTTAAAGAGGCAAGAAATAGTGAACAGTAGAGAAAGGCGATTTAGTCCTTGTGGCCACATACGAAGAATAGATAAGGAGGACCAGGTGTCCTCCAGGTTCATCTGTAGGGTGCTGATGTGAAGGTCGGGTTTAAATAGAGGACCAGGCAGGCGTAACTAAGCAGTCTTGCCCACTCAAAATATAGTCCACTCCATTACTGGCCCAGCCTTGTCTCAGCTCTGGTTTGTCCTGAAAGGTAGTTGTAAGTTGTGTGAACTGTAAAATCTCTTCCTGAAAGGCAGGCTCCTCCTCTGACTGGTGACAGCCTTCAGCCTTTTTCTTACCCCAGAATATCATTTCCTGGTTTAATTCCAGTTACTTGGGGACCATTTTGTCAATAGTTTTGATAGCCAATCCAAGACAGGAGGGGAGCAAATGTGTCTCTTGGAATATCTTCTGTCTTGCTAGGATGGTCACAGAGTCCCTTGTGCTTTGACACAAGCAGTGTTTTAGTAACTATAGTAGCCATTTCTGGTTGTCAACTTGACTTTATCTGGAGTGAGTTACAATCCAGGATTAGAGGGCTCACCTGTGATCTAGATCTTGAGTCTGGAAGACAAAAGTTTCAGGTGTGGTGGTGATCTGGGCCACACCTGCTGCTGAAGATCTACATAAGGACATTGGAAGGAGGAAGATTCAATCTTCTTTGCCTGCGAGCCTTGTGGGACTGAGCGACCGCTGAGCGACCGCTAGATCCTTGGGTTTTCATTCACAGCTACTGCTGACCATTGTTGGGGAATTTGACTACAGACTGTAAGTCATTAACAAATTCCCTTACTATATAGAGACTACCTATAAGTTCTGTGACTCTAGAGAACCCTGACTAATACAGTAACCCAGTAGCCCTTTTCAAATGGCAGGCCCATAATAGTCTCTAAAAAGATTTTGTTTTGTATTTTTCTCACACATCAGTTTTTTATTCCCAATTTTAAACACCAGTTAAGACATACGCATTTTCCTTTCTGATATTGTAACTAAAAGAGATTTGTTTTCGCTCAAATGGGTGAGCAATATTTCTTTGCATCCAAAAGTCAACCATGTTGAGCAAAGTTATCTCTTAGCTGGGTATGGTAGCACACACCTGTAATCCCGTCACTTAGGAGGTAAAGGAGTACTAAGTCATCCTCAGTCACCCTCAGCTGCATAGTGAGTGGGGGTCAGCCGGGGCTCCATGCGATCCTATCACAAACGGGAGGATAGAATTCTCGGTCTGATGTAGTGGTGCATGCTTTTTATCTCATAATTTTAGCACTCAGGAGAACCAAGAGTTCTAGGTTAGCCTGGGCTACAGAGAGACCTTGTGTCAAAAAAGAAAAACAGATGTAAAACTGCGTGCAGTGTTGTATTTTTAACAGTATAATTCATCTTCTATTTAACTCTTTTTGTTACTAATCTTAGCACATACCTTTTATCTCTTGCGAGATCGAGGTTGGTGGATTAGTATTGAGGGCAGCCTGTACTACACAGCAAGTCCTTGTCTCAAAGCCAAAAGACAGAAGAAAAATAAGTTAGAGTGTGTTTGGTGCTTCAGTGGTACATTTCAGAACTGTGTCAGAAGGTAATGATGGAAATCATCAGGAAAGTATCTTGCATGGATTGAAGTATATTTTATGATTAAGATATTGCATTACATTATTTTTAAAGCAAATCATAGATGTTTTATAATTTTTATAAATGATAACTTTAGAATGCTAAAAGTTTATCACACACATTTTTTTTTTTTTGTAAAAGAGTTCTGTAATCATGATATTAAAATGGTCACCTTGAAACATGCTGAGTTTCTGGCAAAAGCTATGTTGTCAAAGAAAAGATAAAAATGTTTTCTAGGTTGCAATCCCACCAGCAATGGAGGAGTGTTCCTCTTTTTCCACATCTGCTGTCACCTGAGTTTTTGATCTTAGCCATTCTGACTGGTGTAAGGTGGAATCTCGAGGTTGTTTTGATTTGCATTTCCCTGATGACTAAGGATGTTGAACATTTCTTTAGGTGCTTCTCAGCCATTTGAGATTCCTCAGTTGACCACCAACTAAAGCGTATACATGGGCTGGTCCATGGTTCCTGCTACAGAGGACTTCCTCATTTGGCATCCGTGGGAGGGGAGGCGCCTGTTCCTGTGGAGGCTTGATGCCCCAGAGAAGGGGGATGCTAGAGGGGTGAGGTGGAAGTGGGTGAGTGGGTGGAGGACCACCCTCTTGAGGCAAAAGGAGGGGTATAGTGTGGGGGGGTTCATGGAGGGAAGACCAGGAAGGAGGATGACATTTGAAATGTAAATAAATAAAATGATTAATAAATACAAAAATTTTAAAAAAGTTTTCTAGGAAAAGGAAAACATCAAGTATGAGTGTCAGTTCCTATGAGACAGCCCAGGCTCCCTGGCTGGCCAGACTTGAAGCACACAGCCAGCTCTTTCCCTAACCATGTTTTTACGTTTGTTTAACTTCAAACTCTAATTTGGGTTTGTTTGGCTACACTCTTAAGAGAAAACCATGACATGAAGTTTTGCTGAAGCACAATCATGGAATAAGACAAAGTGTGAGCTATGCTGAGAACACACGTAGTATGGCTGAATGGAGAGGTGTGGCATTTATCAGAAACAGAGTCTGTAGGTTAGCAGCTCTGCTTTGTGTTGATCCATGAGGGCTGGACATGCCAGTGTGCACAGGGAGAGATGCATGTCTCACATCTGTGAAGCAGATACAGTCAGAGAGAGAAACGTGTTTTCTTGATATCCCTGGACTCTGAACATGTAGCTGCCGGAGTTCCATGATCTCCACCAGAGTTCACTAGTACAGAGACATTGCCACTTGTACTAATGTGCCACTAGTAATGCCGTTAGTAATAACTTATCTGGGAGGCTGGAGACTGTTTTCAAACCTGGTTAAATGCACTTACCCATCAAACTGAACATGCCTCTGAAATAGATGATAGGCAAATGGCTTCCCTGAGAAGTTGAATCTTGTTCATCTTAAAGTTTCGTTGACATAATTTCTACTACCATTTCTTTTAATGCCCTTATCTATATACAGCCCAATATCCATTGCCAGTTTGGTTGTGTTCAGTATGGTGCCTGTTCATAAGATGGCAGCACACAAAAGTGTTTTCATTGCCATGCAGAAGCTTAGGTCCTTAGGGCTTCTCTGTTTTTATTACTGCTATTTATCGCTGGACAACAAGATTCACTTAGGTGCATCTCCCAGAAAGCACTGCACAGGAACACCCTGCTCTGAGGAGAGGGTCTGAGAATGTCTAACTACTTGAACTAGCAAAAGTTCATGTTTTAAAAACCCTAAGGCAAAGAGTACAGTTTTGATTTTTCTTAAAAAACTTTGTCACTTTATTTCTCTCTTAAACCACAAGTTACTGATTTGCCAGTATTCTGTTTAAGGAAGATGGAGACCATATGAGTTTTAACTGCACAGGACATATAGCCAACACTATCACTCATTAGACTCTAGGCTCTTTACTCAGATTATTTTATTGTCAGTATTGTTAAAGCTACAGTCCAAAACAATACTATGAAAGAGCAATGACTGTCACCTCCACAGGTAAAATGATTGAATATAGAAAGGGTTTGCAACTTGATCAAAACTCACACTGTGAGTAGGTAGCAGAATTTAACTATGGCCATGTAATTCTAGATAGCCAAATTGCTCTAAAATCTGTATTTAATAAAAAGAAAAGATATGATAGCTTCCTTTAAAGTTGAAAAATATTGCTATTAAATATTTGTCAGCATGTGTATTATGTTCAGAATGTTGGAATTAATCTTGTGTTGGCTTTTCAGGCATTTAAGTTTATCTAAGTGTTACTGACAGGACAGCCAACATTTTACATAATCTTTAGCTGAATAATCTTTGTTTTGTTTAACCAGCAAAGTAACTTTTCTAGGATTATAAAATTATCAAATAGTATAAAGGGTGTTTTGTAATTCTTGGTCCACTTTAATAAGCACAAGTATGAAGGACTTTTAGTGTCATTTACTGCAATTTTGTGTCAATGGCAACACACACCCATACTGCTGGTAGTAGATGTTTGAGAGCCTACCCTCTTAGTGCTCATTTCTCTAAACTGTAAATGTCTGACCTCTGACCTGAGGCTATGTATCTGTGTGGTGAGTTCTGAGTGTGGAGGGTTTGATCTGGAGTTTACTATTCAGCTGGTATTTCCCAGTGCTCAGATGTGCCCTGGCTGAATAACCAGAGGTAGAACACAGGGAATCCAAACAGTATTTTATTTCCTTCAAAGCTTTTACTTACTGTGTTCTGGAGGAACATTCAAAGTAAACATTAAATATAAAATAGGAATATATAACACAAGATAATGCCATGTTTTCTCTTGTAATTTTTTTTTCCTCACTATCGAGACATAGAAGCAGAACTTTTTGTGGTGGTGTTTTAGAACACTGTGTCTACCTTTGTTTCTCAGTTGGGTGACTTTCCTGTAGGAGATCTGGGAGTGCAACTTGTCTCCTGTACCAGCCTCTCCTTTGTCCATGATGGCCTCCCACTCACCTGTACGTAGTCAGTCTTTAGTTTCACTAAAGGTAGTTTTATTTTCGCTAATTCTGAGTAGAGTTGAGGGATCGTCAGTGTGTAGCTGAAGCTGCTATTGGGTATTGAACTGGCAAAGCTTTGGCTCAAGCCGGAAGCAGTGGGAAGCTCCTCGCGTATGATTCTGTATTCTCAGGTTTGTGTTCTATTCCCTGCCCCCAACGTTGCTTGTTGTGTGGAGCCTTTATGTATGCATTTATCAGTCACCCTTGCACTGATGGGAGCCGAGTATAGATGTAACTGTTCTTAGATGCTGCCACATGCCTCAGCTGGTTTTTCAGGGCCGTAAGCATCTCCTCTCTTCGTCCTAAACTGTCATGAAGGAAGTGATATGAACTTCTCAGATGTCAAAGGGAAAACTGTACATGGCCTCTTGACAGCTCAGGAAAATTGGATGTAGTCTAACGCCACACGTGAACGTCTCTGAAACTCCATCCAGGTATTTTGTTCTTCTCACTGCTCCTAATCAAAGAAAGAAAGGTCTCCCCTCCTTACCACTGCCCACGCAGCCTTACATACGGGCCTTAGAATTCTGTTCTTACATGCCTTTAACATGTAATTATCCGAGAGGCCATTTGCATTGTTCTGGGCTTAAAAGTCACCTTGAAGTCTGTGCCGTTGCGGAGCTCTGGTAGCACCATATGGCCATGGTGATCTTGGTCAAAGGATAAACAGATGCCATTGTACTTAAAGGTAGCTGGTGTCTGAGGTCGACTGCATTTTGGGAGGTCTTAAAGTTCAAGTTTTGTGTTGTAAATTCCTTATGGTGTTTTAAGAAAAACAACAAGGAGTGAATTTCTTCCAGGATTTTAAGTGACTGTTTAAGGTAAATGATCACATCTCTACCATACAACTTTGAATGCAGTGGATGATGCCTAGGAGTATGATGTAGAGACTCTGTGCACAGTCTTGAGTCAAGCTCCCTAGGGATGCTTTCTCTGTGCCACAAGTGTTTTGGGAGGAAAGAGATGTGCTGTTGAATAGGGTGGGGGAGAAGGAGGAAAAAGTGTGTGTGTGTGTGTGTGTGTGTGTGTGTATTTTATTCTTAGAGATAATGTTGAATATGTATAGTGAGACATTTTGACCAAAGTCACCCTAAAGTTACAATTGTAATTTAATGGGAAAAAAGATGCAGAATTAAAGATTGTTTTAAATAAACATAAAAGAGTATTAGAGAGAACAAAGAATTGGAAATAGTCTACACTTTGCTGAAAATAAGAAAGTTTATGGGAGACTAATTCAAAAATAGTTACTATCATAATGATATAAATATACCTCTGAATCGTGTCAACAGAATATGAAGAATCTACATGCTAAGAGAATGTCAGTATTTTCATAAGTTCTCTTCAGACATCCTTATGAAAGGTGCTTGCTATATGTAGACATTGTTATCATTAGAATGAGGGAAAGGTAAAATTGGTTAATATCTTTCTTACCATTGCTCTTTATTTATGATTTGGATTTTTGGACTCAATTTAGTTAACATGCAATATATGCATTCTCTTTTAATGTCCTTTAGAACTTAGGATTTTAATTTCATGAATGTCAATTGTGAACGTCTGACACTCCCTTTTTTTAAAAGTAAAAATTATCAAAATTGACTCAGTGAAAAACAAAACAAAAATCCCAAATCTTTATGTAGCATCCATGATCTTGGACCAGTACCCTGTCTTTCCTTGAAGGTAGAGATAGACCCAACTGACTGTTATTGTTACGTTCCACTGGCTGCCAAAACTGGTGTGTGAACTGTTCTAAAAGAGAACTTGAGCCATTTCATTTTACCAAAGTTAAATTAAATTATGAAGTTAGTATAACTTCAAACTCTGACAAGGCCAATTTAAGAACACTCAAGGGTAGACACATCTTCTCCAGAAACAGAAGTGACTATGTAACAAACTGAATCTTGGGTTGTTCAAGGTCAAGCCGAGCTGATCTAGGAATGACAGGTGGGTTTACATCAAGTAACATATAATTAGATGTTGTTAGCGTGGCTGGCTGTTAGGAGAGGGAATCACAATATGAATGCATGAAGATTTGTAATCCTAAGGAGCTAACAGTGTCAGAACAAAACACACGAACACAAGAAAGAATTGAAAACCTGCAAGGATGCCATGCAGTGGTGGCGCAGGCCTTTAATCCCAGCACTTGGGAGGCAGAGGCAGGTGGATTTCTGAGTTCGAGGCCAGCCTGGTCTACAGAGTGAGTTTCAGGAGGACAGGCAGGGCTACACAGAGAAACCTTGTCTCAAAAAAAAAAAAAAAAAAAGAACAGCTACAAGGATTGGAGAAATGAAAAAATAAAGTGTTATGTATTAATAAAGAAATTTAACCAGAGGCTTTAATGATGTTGTTATCAGTGTGAAATAGAACTTGAAAATACAACTTGCCAAAACATAAGTCTTATTTATAGTAGCAACGATAGGAGATAAGAATAATGCTTAAAATATTCACTTGAGACATTTAAGGAGAAACACTAAAAATAGTTTTTAAATGATTCATAAGGAAGTTCATAGGTTGGGGACTCATCGGGAAAATAAGCTATTTATTGTCTGTTTTATCTTTAGACTCATTCCACTGCAAACAAATCTTAGCCTGTTTTTCTTGCAGTTTGTTTATTTATTTATTTATTTATTTATTTTACTTTGTTTTTTCACATGTATTTGTGTGTGTGCCACATGAACCATGGTAAAAGATCAGTTTGCAGGTCTCTCCTTTCACTATGTGAGTTTCTGGGGTCTCAAACTCAGGACATCTGGCTTGGTGGCAAGTTCCTTTAATCTCAGAGCCATCTTGCCATCCCTTTCTTGAGTTTATCAGCTGGATTCTAAGTGTTTTAGAAGTAAGGGCCCTAAATAGTCAAGCTACACCAAAGGAATTTTCTGCTGCACAACCAAGTAGAAGGAACAGCCTGCAGCAAGAGTATGGGAGGACTCTCTGTGTTCCTCACCTGGCTCTGCACACATTACAGCTGCGATCACATCTGTTCAGCCCAATACCTGCAGAGCCAGGACACCCAGCCAAGTTGTTTGATTTCACTGATAATTTTAGCATCTTCCTCTTGCCATCTTGGACCACTTTCCTCAGGGATTGTGAGAAGAGAAATATAATGAGTAATACAGATAAGCTTTGCTTCTAGGTGTAGTGCAGTAGCTTTAGAGCCGGTTTGCTAGATTCAAATGCCTGCACCATCCTGTGGCTGCTGATGACTGCAGGTTATTTAATCTCTGCTTCCATTTCTTTATCAGAAAATCAGAAAAACCATAGTGCCTCTTGTTAAGATTAAATGAATCAACCTGCTTAAAGCTTGCAGAACATCACCTGACACCCATTACACAGGAACTATTAGGTATTATTGTTGTTTTTCCTTTGCATTGTTTTATTGCTCAAGATGCCTTTCTTCTTGTGTTACTTTCTCATAATACTTTGCATTGGCTTTAATTGGGCTTTTAAGTGTTAAAAAAATTAGCAGATTTATTTATCCACTAAAGACAGGACACCAGGAATAGCTGGGGTTTAAAGTGCTATGAATTTGTCTTTGCAGAGAACTGACTGTTTAGTTGAGAGATATTTTAAACACAGTCACTGAAGCATGATTTACCAGTACAAAGTTCGTCAACTGTACTGTCAAAATAGATGGAAGTGCCGGAAGGCTCCATTGAGAATATAGAATTCTCTCTACAATTTGAGGGACAAATAAAAATGGACACATAAACCAATGGTTGTCTAGATAAACCAGCCTTTCATAGAAAATGCGATTATTTAATAAATGTTGTGACCATGTGTATGTTGATGGAATAATACCATCAGGCACATATAAAGAATTTTCTTTTAATGGTGAATGATCTGGAAATTTCAAGAAAAGGATAAAGTAGGCAGAGGAGGTTCAGCTTTAGCTTTGCCATGAGTCACATGCTATGGATTGGAATAAGCCATCACTGCTCCCATGCCTTTATCCTGACCCTGGTTCCTGCCTGCGGGTTGGCTTCATGCCCAACTCTTTGGGATACTGGGTCTGAGGTTTACTGAGATTTGATGAGCAACTGGTATAAGTCAACCACAGCCTGTTCTTGGGAGGTAAAGGCCAGTTTCCAGAGCATTCATGCAGCCAGGCTTCAGCCCTGCTCAGACCAGTGCCGAAACCACTTTTCTGGGCTTGCTGCAGAGCTCTGATCTTCCCAGCCTCTCCTGCCAGTTAAATTACATAACTCTAGTGCAGTTGGAGATGTGCTCTCAATCTGAGAAGTGGTTTTTACATCCAGCTTTTCTCTCAGAAATGTAATGGCATTGGGGAAATCAGTTTTATTCGATTGGACTAGGGTTAGAAACTATTGCTTAACACGGTGTCTTCTTTTGAGGTATTTTATATTACATCTTGGTTTCTTTATCTCTAAAACAGAGATGGTCATACCTAACGATGGACCATGCGATAATATTTGCAGGATCCTCAGCACACTGCCAAACAATAGTGATGTTGTGAGCTTATGTATCTCCTTTATTCCTACCCCAAAGCTGGACTCCCTCAGTCTCTCAGCCAGTGATTTTGCTTTAGGACTAAAGATTCTCTGTTACCTATTTTTCGTATATATCCCCTTGAAAGAGCTTAAGTTTTCAGTTCAGTAAATTGAAACTTAATGATCTTCAGGTGCTTTCTTTGTTGGCTTAAAAAAGATCTCGTGGAGCCTAGCAAGAACATCTTTGAAAGGCAACAGAATTATAGAATGTGTCTAGCAGTGATAGAGAACATAGTAAGTGTAGTATTTACTTAAGGCATATTTGTTCTTTTATGAAATGTGCTGTATAAGTCCAAGTTGATATGTTAAATTTTGTTTTCTCATTCTTTTTAGCAGAATATAAAGCACTTGGAGGAAAATTTTTGTTCGTCTATAAATCACTTAAACAAAAGTTAATAAATTAAAAAAGAAAATCATCCATGGAGCTATGTCTAGATATGTTTTGAATTCTTGACATAATGAGTTAAAATAAAAACAACTAAATATAAAAATTATTCCCTAAATAAATTTACAAACTACTTAACAATTTGATCAATCTAGCTATGATTTTCAAGTCCAAACTACTTCAGAGGACTCAAGCTGAAGGATGGACATTGATCTGAATGAACTATTTTTAATAATAATTTTAAAAAAGAGCATACACATGTTATGTTTTAGATCTGCACAAAGCACCATGGGATTAATTTTTCTACCTTCTCTGCATACCTACATGTTTGTAGCCCTTCAGTTTTATAATTTAAAGACTATGCTATATGTGTTTTGTTTTCCACATATTATGAACATAATTGCATATGCTAATTTTCTCCAAAAATGTTTAGTGGATGTAATATTCCATTATTTGAAAGTAGCTTTGACCGCTCCTGACTAGTTAACTATTTCAGGACTTTAAGCCTCAGCAGAGATGAAATGAACTGTCAGTAAACATTCACTGCTAGTGAATGCTTTCCTCTCAAGCCACATAAAAGTAATACCAGTCATTATATCACACTGCTTCATGTTGTACATCTGATTGTTGAATATTATTCCTCACATTAAGTGGGGGAAGCCTCTGTGGGTGGAGTTTCTTATTCAGTGATTTTTATTGTTATAAACATACATGCATAATTTAACCCAAATGAAATAGCATACTTTATTATCAGCCATTATTTTACAACACCCATATTTCTTTATGAAAAAATTCTTGTCTGTTACTAATAGCACAGACTATTGAGAATCAATTCGAATATTGGAGCTGTTCAGAGTGTATTTTATCTACTCTTTGTCTCATGCTGCCATGCCTCATCTTTGATTTTATTAAAATATTGTCTCTAACTAATGTATAATAATAAATTGGGTAATTTTGGTTGAAGTATAAATAGTGGTATCCTGCTTGTACTTCTTTACTGGGACAATGTAAAGAATAAATCGCTTAAATAAATATAGAGCACCTACCATATCTCGACTTATAGAAGGCACAGATTGAATGAAACATTGTTTTCCTTCCTGATAACACCGTAAGTTAGAGCAGGAACTGGTCCAGAAAGAGAAATCACACTAGCGCATTCTAAAAAGTGAAAGTACCCGTGCAGCCATGTCTGCCGTCAAGCGTGTTGTCAGACTCGGGTAGTTTCTAAGATTTCTTTCATGAGCTGTGAGTTCCAGATTCTGGAAGAGTGGAGAAATCCAGCTGCGGCTTTCCCTAGGTAGCATAATTTCAAGCTTAGCATAATTTAGTTTGACAGTTAAATCATGAAACAGATGTTAGAACACCTGCAAAGCCCAGTGAGTTTCTTTTTAATTGGCAGCCTGATCACCTTCAGAATGGAAGCTATACTTACATTCTTATCTTAGATTTTCCTTAAACTGTAGTGATTTAGTGTGTATGTGAGATTCAACCGCTGTTCCCTATCACGTGACAGCGCAGCCAGCAGAACTTCAGTGCAGTCTGCTGGTTTCCTCTGTTTGCATTTTGCATCAGTCTTTCCTCCCCTTTACCTGGACCTTACCCCAGTTCCTCACAAGATTAAAGAATACACCGTTTTCTATCAGAAGGTTGCTTCCTCATAGCCGGGAAGGTTGTACCAAGTGAGCACTTGACAGAGAACAACACATGTGTTAATACCATTCATTAACCACACTCTAGTTAATGGAAAAGTCATGAATGCAAGGTGCATCCCATTGGGTTCTTAGAGAGCACATGACCTTCCATCTTGACTTTTGCTTTCTGTGCCAGTCTGAGAGAGAGGAAGCCCATCACTTTTGGTTTCCGTGTCTCAGTTGCTAGCTGCTGTTTCCCTGCTGCCTGCATATGGGTTCAGGAGTTGGCTAAGGGTTTTGAGGATGACCTGGTTTAGTGCACAGATTCTGTGGACTTTGGGTAGCAGCTGAGAGGAGGTGTCATCAAGGAGCACTCAGCTGTGTCACTCTTACTCTGCCTGTCCTTAGATGCTCTAAGTTGGCTCTCAATAGTCTTCTCAGGACAGAATCTCGGGGTGGGGTTTAGAACTAGAGTGTTGTTTCTCCAGAGACAAAAGGGCTGGCCCTATCAGCCTCGTCCATCGCTGTTTTCTTTGGATTTGCTCATTGGGGTCAGATGTGGTCTTCTCTCCTGACTATTCTGATGACTTTCGCTTAGGGCCTCTGTAGTTTCACTACTTCACCCTTAAGGGGTAGCCTTGCTCTAGGATACAGATGTCCGAACAAGTTTCCTATTGCTGCCTGAACACACTGTGACAAATTTAGTAGCCTAATAAAACACAAATTTAGTAGCTCAATCCAATACAAATTTATTTTCTTATAAGTCTGCAAGACTGGAGTCTAATGTATGATTCTGCAGGCTAAAGGTTCAGTATTGACCCAACAGTGTTCCTTTTGCCTGTGGTTCATGACTCCTTGTCCATCTTAAAAACCAATAAGGTCATGTTCTTGAACCTTCTGCTATAGTCAGGTCTCCTGCTCCCTGCTCACAGCTGGGGAAATTGTTTTCAATTTTAAGGTATTAAGATTATATTGAACCTACCTGCATGATCCAAGCTGCTGTTCCCACATCACAGCCCTTAATGCTAATTAAGCCTTCACAGTCACTTTTTGTCATGGAAGGCAGTGTGCTCACAGGGGAAGAAATGCACAGGGCTGTTTTCAGGCAGATGCCCTTCCTGCAGTTTTCTTTCCTCACGTTTTTTTCCCCCATGCCATGTGAGTCTAGAGACTTGCAGAAGATGAGCCATTCTTCCTCATGACGGTGTGCCCAGGATAGAATTTCTTTCAAGGCATGAAACCCAATACAATGATGTCTAGAGTTGGGTTTCCCAGCTAACTGCAGAATGGATTTACCGCCCCCTAGGTTCTTCCTTCTGTGGTCCTCTTTAAACCAGTGGGTTTGTTTCCTTAGTTCCTTAAATCACCATGTGTATCATATGTGCTCTGTAGATATGGCTGTGGAACCCCAGTGATCAGTGTTGGGTTCTTAAAACCAGACTGAGCTGTTTTCAGTTACTCATCCATGTCTAAATTGTTTTCAGTTACTCATTTATGACTACAAGATATAACAATCGATAGTTTAAAAGATGGGGCCTGTGCCTTCAGGTTCCTAGCCATCTACGCAGGAGACCGATATGCAGTTAATCATTACTCTCAAGCCTGATGGATGTGCATGAATGTGTACGTATTTGAACAAGTACACACGTGTGTGGCGTTTGTTAATGGAAGCATACCAAAGCTTACGGTATCAGGTTTCTTTGCAGGGACTCAGGGCATTAACCAGCTGAGAAACAACAGCCTTTCTTGGTATGTAAGCTTTCAACCTTCAGAGAATCTTCATGAAATATACTGTCCTGGTGAGGATTTTGATATTTAAAAGAATATGACATAACTTATAGGTTTCTTTCCATTTCTTAGT
The DNA here is from genome assembly GCA_019843965.1 of Rhynchomys soricoides. Classification (NCBI taxonomy): domain Eukaryota; kingdom Metazoa; phylum Chordata; class Mammalia; order Rodentia; family Muridae; genus Rhynchomys; species Rhynchomys soricoides. The sequence continues at coordinate 10,235,083 of JADRCH010000056.1, read as the reverse complement.
TTTCGAAGGAACTGATAAACAATTAGAATTCTGGTTGATTCTAGATGTGTGGCTGTATGCAATGTTCTTTACTATGATTCCCAGTTTACCCACTGATAGTTTCTTTCTCACTGAATTGTCAGAGAGCCCACATAGAGGGCATTCAGCTATTAGACTGTTTCACCACCATTAAATATCATGTGCTCTCTCCAGTTGTTCACTGTGTTTCCACTGTGATTATATAAAACAGATTTCTTGGTCCAAGGCAGTTTTTGTCTCTTGTGCCTGAGGAGTTGCCTCTATGCCTAGGGAACCATGCAGCATACCAGGCTACAATGCGGAAGTGGATGTGTGTGGGGAATCAGGTGGCTACAACTTCTAGATGTGAGAATATAGGAATTCAGTTTCCTATCAAGGTAAATTTTAGTGTTTATGTAACATAGATCTCTGTTGTCCTTTTCTATATATATTGTTTGTAAATCTGACGAGATAATTTAGAGAATAATCATTTAAAAAAACTTATACTCTAACTAAAATGGTGGAAAGTAATTCTTTAAAAAATATTTTCGAACAAAATAAACCATCTGCCATTTTCAAGGTTGACTTATCAGCCACATGTTGTATCTGCTTCCAAATTGTCAATGAGCTAGGAAGCATTTTTGTATAAGCATTGCTATGTGCAAATAATATTAAATTTTAAATGCAGCAGATAAGAGCATTTACACATTAGTCTCAAATGAATAAAGGACATTTTATCAGATTAAATATGTTCATGGAACAAGAATAAATTGAACTTTTGTGAAATCATTAAGAGTAAGAATACATCCCTCTTTCTACCAAGTTTGATAGGATATTTGCTATTTAGATTTTAGTTTTTTTGACTACAGGGAATGATGGGGCATGTGTTCTTATTGCCTTCCTGCTTTATAATGTTAACCAGTATCTTTTTATATTTCATACATGTGAAACAGTGGCCATATTTACGAAATGTAAATAGATCTGCAAAATTAGCTTCTACAAAAGATACTGGTTTTGACTGAGATTAATTTTTCAATATTACAAAAGTGGGATGTTTTCTTATGAGTCAGGTACCCCTTATGTGTGACTTAGCACACATAAGTGTGAAATGAAAAATAATACAATTAAAACTACCTAGAAAGGCAAGTGTTGTTGCCATCTAGACAAGCTCATGGTGTAGAAAGGTATTGTTCTACTAAGTCATGACTAAGATGGTAGAGTCTGTCGAAGGCTGAGAGGTTGACTTCATGTGCAGCCCGTGTTCTCCATTGATGAGCTGCCTAAGGGTTCACGTGGGAAAGTGCCTGACTTGGGAAGAGTGCTGAGAAGGGTCAGTGATGCCTACAATGGGTACGCCATCACTTGAGTTCTCCCCACAAGTTTGTATAATCTCTCACTGTGTGGTCACCCACAATCCTTGTGAGAAAGGGCTGTCTGAGTTGGACACCATGAAATGGGTAATGTAACTACTTGGACATTATCGTTGACAGGTGCTAACATGTCACGAGGATGATGTTGGATTCCTTTGTGAGCTTGATAGGGGCTCTGTAGCCAATCCTCAGTAGCTTTTTAAAACTTAGACAGACATATTTTTTTATTAATTTGCTTACATTGGTTTCTTTTTGTAACTCCATAGAACTTTCAAAGAACCCAGATTTGACTGTACTTTAAGGAAACAGATAAGAGTAGATTTTTATTTTGATATTATCTCTGTAGTGTACCCCACTCTCCTGGTTTTATTTCTTTGGCTGCTGCTTAGGACTCTCTGCCTAAAAAATGGTGGTGTCTGGAATGGTCTGGATCTTCCTACATCAGTTAACAGTCAAGATTTGGCTCATAGACCAGCTTGAATCTAGATGATTTCTTGTTATGACTTTTCTCTCAGCAAATTCTAATTATATCACGGTGAAAATAAAATTAGCCAGCATGATCCATCTGTGTCAAATTGATGCACATACACATCACCTGAAGCCCTAATTCCCTCCTCGTTCATATTATAATTTAAATTACTGTCTAATTCCAAAAGCCCCCACAGTCTTAAATTCTAATATTTCAAAAGCTGAAAGTCTTTTAAAAAGGACAAAGTTTCCTGTAAAATTAAAAACTAAAAACAAGTAATGCACTTAAACATTTTTATTTCAAAAAGAGCTGGGGAAAAAAATGGTCACTCTAAAGCAAAAGCAAAATCCGGTGTTGTAAATCTGAGAGCTGTCGATCTATGTCTAATTGTCTGTGACTCACTTGCAGATAATGTAATCTTTTGGCTTCCAAAGAGGTTGAGAGGCCCCACCCCCCCAGTTCTCCACACTGACAATGTTCTTTAGTGGACATCTCATGGTCCTGGCATCTCCAATATCTTGGGGTCTCCATTGTAACTGAGGCTTTACTTTCACCCGTGGCTTCTCAGTGCCTCTTCTTGGGGACTCTGTGGTGCGTGGCCATAATTGCTTGCTATGACCCTTTCATGCCTTCAAAGCCAGTACTACATAGTACGCTATTATACTATGCCATGTATATTATACCTGGCCAGTATAATATTGCCACTATTATACTGGCCTCCTTGGACTACAGCTGTATCAGTTTCTGTGTGCCAACTTTGAGAAAATACTTTCTTACTGCCTCAATGAAACACAATGAGGTTTTCCTCAGTGGTGATGAACCAGTCATAGCTGGTTCTTCAGACCCAGCCTGGTGAGCGTCCTGGTTCCCCAGTAAAGCAGGGAAAGATGGTTTCACTTCAGCACACCCATTGTAGGAAATAGAGCAATGTCTAATGACCTCCCTAGATATAAATAATAACCTAAACCATAAAATGCCTATTTGCCGATTCGCTGTTGTTCTCTAACCTGTTACATCTCAGGAACCATGAACACCTGATGTTCCATTAGGGAAAACAGCAGACAAGTCTGGTGAACTTTCTCATTTCATGTGTACCATAGAGTTTGGATTAATGTCACTTGCTAACTAAGGGCAGTTGGTATTCTCCTGGAGCTTGCTCATATGTGGTACATAGAAGAGGTTCCAGATCAAGGGAAGAGAAGGGTGATGTACCATGGGCAGTGCATGCCTTCAGTGTGTATGCTCTGTGCACTGATGAGCAGTGATGCTCCTCTCTGGATCTTCAGGGCATGCACTGTATATATGTATATGAGTCAGAAGCCAAGAGGACTGCCCTGGTGTGGAAAACTACCATGATTTCTCCTTTTTAAAAACAATAAATTACCATTCATGGAAGCGTGCCTATGATGCCTTCTGAACTGAAGGGTGTTCATTCAAGATTGGTACCTGCTCCATCATCTTCAGTTGTAGATGGTCGTAACTACACAGTTACAGGGATTTCTGTGTAGTTGCTTATTGTGGTGTATAAACAAAAGGTAGTTGTCTGGGCCTATGTTTTTGCCTAGGGAGGACTTAAAAATTGCAGAAAAACTTGTGTCGAGAAGAATATAGAATTCTAATTTCTCTCTCATCACTGTCCCACATCTGAGGAGAAAGTAAGTGGTTCTAGACATGACCTGCTAGGCTAAAATTGCTTTTTCATTTATGTCCTGGATATCCTTTAATTGAACAAAATTAAAATTCTTGGGTAATTCATTTAGTGATTTTTTTTAAAAATAGAAGTTTGCCAATACCTTGCGTGGGTTAGTTTCCTTTGAAATTTTAATTCTGATGTGTTGATTATAGATTATGAGATGGCTTGAAGTAGTTATGAACTTAGGTTCTGGAATTGGGCAGAAATGGTTTTATTTGTGTCTGAGCATGTGTGTTCACGCTTGAATGCTTGTGGGAAACCAATGGCTGTCCCAAGTGTCATTTCTTAAATACTATCAGTCTGTTTGGGGGGACAGGGTCTCTGTGGCCTGCCACTTCATCAGGCAGGTTGATGCCCCTCTAGTTACATACGAACTGTGTGACTTACACTAGTCTCCTGCCCCACTCAGCTTCAGCTGCAGTGTCCTCTTCTTAAGATGGGGATAGTGAATGAAGCCCCCCTCCCCATAGCTCAGACACAGTGAAGTCTGCACTCCTACTGCACCTTGTATGAGATCAGTGGGTATGGGAGGGGCTGTCACTTGCTTATTTGGAGTGAAATTCTTAGTATTGCTTTAGTAACGCAAACTCACTTTCTTGGTTCATTTTGTCCTAGGAGTGCTTTTTGGATGACCGTGTTGCTTATGGACACAATACAAATTGATGTTTACTGCTTCAGAATTACCACTTTTCTAAAGCTTTGTGGAAAAGTGATAAAGTGGTTAGTCTATGGTTTTAACCACATATAGGCTACCTCCAAATATACATGGGTCTTGAGACATAAAAATCCCTTACAGAACATTTCTTTATCCATGAGTAGGTGTATACTGTACGGTGTGGACACCATCCAGATTGTTCTATAGTAGAGAGATGTTTGTGTCTTTCTAAGTTTTGCTTTTGTCAGTTTCTCTAAACTCTTCCCCTTCAGTGTTTCCCTGGCATCTGCTTTCTCATCTAATCTTTGTTTGTTTGTTTGTTTGTTTCGTTCTTTCAACAGTTTCACGTCAGTCATAATCACCTTCTGATTTCTAGGACTGATTTTCTGGCTCATCTTCTTCCAGCCATATGGTATGGAACTTCATGAGAAGACAGTCACCCCCTCCCCCTGTGGTTTGCCCCTCCCATTCCTGCTTGAGGTACACCCTGCTGAAAAGGTGACTCCAAAGGCATCCTGAGCCATCAGGGAATGGAAATTCAAACTACTGTGAGATTCATCTTATTCTAAGTAGAATGGACAAGGTCAATAAAACGATAGCCTATGCTGTGGGAGAAGTGGCAAAGGGGAATGCTTACAGTAGGACCAGGCTTATGCTGTTACTACTTAAATATTTCCTCCCAAATGGGGCAGAAATAATTGAAGTTTAACCATTTAAGTTTCTAGAAACAAGGCAGTGGCTTTCTGCTCACTGTTTTGTTAAGAAACCACTTCACTCATCAAACTACTTCTCAGAACAAGATCTTCTATCATCGAACAGATGAACTCTACATGTCAAAGCCTGGTCCTACTATGAGAGAAACATTAGACAAGTCCCACTGGGTGACATTACACTGATCGATGTGCCTCAGAACTGTCAATATCATCAAAACGAGGAAACTCTAAGATGTGAGGGCAGCACTGGGCATCCTAAAGAAGGGAAGGTGGAGCAAAGTAGCTTCTTGGATGGACCAAGGACTGGAAGGAGGCGCTACAACAGGATTCGGAAACCTGGATGAAGGTTGGGCTTTGGTTAATGGTGAGATGTAGCTATGGGCCCATCCATTGCAACAAATGCATCACGTTGGTAGACACTGATAGTAAAAGCTGTCGTTTATAGGCACTCTGTAGACTATTAGGAGAATTTTTGTTGTATATTTAAAACTATCCTAAGACAAAGGTTATTTTAAAGAATGAGATTCTGCCAGAAGGCTACTATAGTAGAATCCTAATGTTAGTAAAGCAAGAAGTCCTGCAGTTCTAGGGATTTCTTTTCATAGTGAGAATAGAATATCCTATAGATTTGGGATTTTTTTTTAACCTTAATTGTAGGTTTATGACCCATTGTTCATTTGTCTACCCACCTGCTTCACCATGGGATAAGACATGTATTTTCAGTATCTACACTTTATACCAAGAAATAAGAAACATTTTAGCATCTACTTTATACCAAACTTTATACTGTACACCATTAAAATTAATACACCAAGTTTTAGAAGGCTGTGGTATAGGTTTACTGTTGCTACAAAAGAGGACCATGGAGGTGGGGAGGATAAGTGTTAGGTGTGGTCTTCCAGATGCCACTGACAGAACCCCTGAGACCCAGCTCCCCCTCCCCCACTTCAACAAGGGAGTAAAAAAAATCTATGGATACATTTTTGAAAGGCTGTAAAAGGTATTGAAATAATTATAGGCATTCAGAAAGTTAGAAAAACATCGTAGATATGGTCCTGAGTATCCTTCCCCCAATTTCATTCAGTTGTATTATTTTACATAATTGTAGAGCATTACCAAGGTTGGGGAACTGTCATTTGACATGGGTATAAAAGTACGAACTGTCATTTGACAGAATATAAAAGCATGAACTATCATTTGACAGGATATA
>JADRCH010000056.1:10165234-10228966 GCA_019843965.1 Rhynchomys soricoides | reverse complement strand
TCATTTGACAGAATATAAAAGCATGAACTATCATTTGACAGGATATAAAAGTATGAACTAGACAATAGGCCTGATTCAGTTTTCACCCAGTTGCTGAACAGACGTTTCTGTGTATGTGCGTATAAGTGTGTAACTTCATGCACTTTCATCACATGTGTAGATTTGAGTAGCCTTTAGTGCCACAAGATCCTATTTCAGCACAGGAAACTGCTTTACTCTACACATGTGTATTTGGACCAGACTCTCTAATCTGTTAGCAACTGCACATCTTTTCCGTGCTTCAGTTTTGTCTGATTACACTTGTGTGTAGAGACAGAATCATATGACCCATTATTAAGACTTTCCCCACTGTGCTCACTGTCTGTGGACTCCCCAGGGTTTGTCAATAGATTTCCTTGCTGCTGATTAGCTTGTAGTAGTGTGACTTCACCATAGCGCTTCCATCCTTCACCCCTTTTAAGGACATTTGGGTCGCTTTCAGTGTTTGCTGTTATGAAAAGGGTGTCATGAACATTTGTGTACATATTATCTGTGTGAACAACACTTTTCATTTCTCTGGGATAACTGCCCAAGAGTTGGATTGCAGAGTCATGGGAAGTGCGTATTTAGTTGTATAAGAAAGTGCCGGAATATTTACGAGAGTGATGTTTCCATTCATATTACCCCCCCCTCTCTCTCTCACACACACACACACACACACCACATATGCACACACACAGTGATACACATCCACATATACTAATGTCTCACTGTATTGAACACCTTTTCATGTGACTGTTGGCCATCTATATTTCTCTTTGGAGAAAGATCTGTTCCTAACATTTTTTCCACTTTCTAATTGTTTTTATGTATTTAGTTTTGGTTTTCTTTTTTTTGTTTTACAGCTAGGTTCCGAGAGGTTTGTAATGTAAGAACATTGTCAGATTTGTGGTTCATAAATGTTTGCTTCTAGTGTATTCTGTGACTGTTTTTTACTAAATAGACACCATCTTTCACCTTCACAGACATCCCCATCTACCCACAAAGGGGAGGGGGATCCTGCTTTAGCTCCCAGACGTTATATTTTCCTTCCTTTCACTGTGGAAGATTTTGTTAAACTTTATGGGTTTTTCTCATAAAAGAGACCGTGCGTTCTCTGCCATCGCTCCCTGCTTTCCGTATAATTTCCCCACGGGTGTGCCTTCCCCCTCCTGTTTAACTGTACTGAGATTATTTTCCCAGTTCGGCTAGTTTTTATTTGCACTGGGATATGGGTACGCTACGGACTTTACTCTGTAGTCATTCATATTTCCTTCCCTCCTCCTCCCTTCCCTTCCCCCACCACTTTAGTGTTGAAACGTTGAAAATCTTCTGAATATAAAGGTTAGCCAGGAATTCAGGGCTGGAGTGCTTTCTTTTTGGCTCCTGCTGGATTTCCTTCCCTGTATGGATGGGCTAAAGACTCTTAAGTCTTTGTTGTTCACCCAGCCTGAGCCATGTGAAGATAAGTGAGAAATCAGAGTTCTCTGGTAAGGCTTTATTTATTGCTGCACGCCTGCTGGCTGCCAGACCTTGGGTGCTGGCGTGCCTTCTGCTGATGAGACCCAGCACTCATATGTGTGAGGTAATGCTAGGGCATTTACTGTTTCTATCCCTATAGTGTGAACCCACAGTATAGAGGACTGAGTGGGTGAGGGAGAGCCATACTGTTACGTAGTTGTTTCCTGCTTCCCAATACAGTGTTAGCCATACAGTCAAAGATGCTGTGATGGTTGTCAGTCTTCTACACAAAGAAGCATATTTTCACAACATGAATCTAAAGCTACTTGTAAATTACCTAAATGGTCTCAGAAATCGGTTCACAGCTGGAGACCAAATAGTAGAATTTCCAAACACCAGAATTTTCATAAATCAGAATTTTTAAATGCTGAAGAAAATAAGCATACCCTTATGAACTTTGTGTAATTAGGCACATAGAATATGTTCTGCTTCAAGCTTGCCTTCAGTTTTGGATTACTTCATAATTCCCTTAAATTTTTTGGTAGCAAAATTCTGAGGAACTCAGTTCACAATTTGCTACATTGTAGCTAGACTTGGCAGCAGAAAGCGCTGAGGGTATCTGTGAGAGAGAATGGATTTCCTCCCATACCGCTCAATAAAGCCCGTGAATGTCAGTTGTATGCATGGGAGAACCTTACTTTCTTCCACAAGAGCAGCAAGCGGCATTAAACATATGACCTCTGTGTGCGTTGCTAGGTTACTTGGTTTTGAGTCTTTTTCTTTACGATAGATAATCATTAAAACCTCAGCACTGAGGGAAAGAACGTCCAGAAAGGAAAGCAGTGGTGTGAGTAAATGGGAAAGTACCATTGTCATTAGGACACTGGCTACAGCGGTAAATATAGTAGATTATTGGCAGAGAAAGGATATTCAAATGCTAGCCAAGAAAAGATTCCACCTAGCCACAGACCATAGGGTAGTATTTTTAATTGTAAGATCCTCATTTTTGTTTTCTCGACTTTCTCAAGTAGACATTTTAGGGTGTCATTCTTATATTTCTAACCAAATGGAGTAATTGCCCCCAAATTACAAACGCTAGCAATCTGCTCATTTCCACTGTGCCCCCTCACTTCCTCTTGTCATCGCTGTTGCAGTTTGAATTGTCAGCAGGGCCATGATTCATCTCTGATGATACCTTTAGATTCCTCAGGCAGGAGCCCTGAGAGCAGTGTGCAGCTCCATAGGCACACAAATGGATTCTCTAAGATGTAGATGTGTAAAATATGAAAACCACTTGTAGCTGTCTTCCGGTTGTGGCCGGTCTGGTGGCCATCTGGTTGTCCCCCTTTTCCTTCTGCACCCCTCCTTTGGAATTTCCTTCATTTTCCGTGCTCCTTAAATGCATTTCCTGTACATACAGGGAGGGACACAGTGGGGTCTTTCTTACAATGTGGGCTCGTATTTGAGTAATAATAATTGAGAAAAATGGATGCATTCTTTAAAAAGAAATTGATATCAAGTTACTAGATGGCTTCTTGGAGAAGGACATTTATGCCGACTTGGGAAGGTGCACCATGTGACCTTCCACATGAGAAGAGAGGAAAGCGAGAGACAAAGTGAGATGAAAAGGGCTTTTAAGAAAGCAATGATTTGGTCTCTTTCTTCCCCTTCCGTTCACTTCCCCTCCTTCCTCCCCTGCCTGCCTTCCTTTCCCCATTCTCATTCCCTTTCCTTTCCCTTCCCCTCCTTTTCCTCCTTTCTTTCCTCCTAACTTACTTTCCTTTGGAAGGTGTGTGTACATCTGTTCTTGGCTTGGGTAAACTAGGAAACTTATTGGGGGGGGCAGGATTGCTGTTGCAACAGTGTAGCATCTACTGCGTGAAGGAGAAGGTGTTTAGGCATTACTAAGGAGTGCCAATCTCCCCAGCCTACTTTCTAAACTGTGCGCGTGCGCTCGCACATGTGTGTGTGTGTGTGTGTGTGTGTGTGTGTGTGTGTCATGTGTCATGTGTCTATGTATATGTCTGCAGTAACTAAGCCCTTTAATGCCTCAAGGTGAAGCAGGTGAAGCAGTTCTGGTGAAGCTGAGGTTCACTAATACAAAGGCTTATGAGATTTGTATGATATTCTGCACTGTTGGTTTTGCACTTATACTGAGCCAGCAGTTAGACAATTAGCATTTGACATAACAGTAGCCAGCTTGTAAAGACAAAAACAAACAAACACCACCTAAACCAAGATACTTAACCACAAGTCCGTATTACCCCGCACATCAAGAATGAGATAGCTCAGAATGACAACATATAGTTCATCTAACTTGAAAGTTTGAGAAACTCCAAGAGCTGTGGGGAACATATGGTATTTCCTCTGGCCAGCTTTAGTCCTGATAAGCCTTTTGTTCTCTCATGGCCATTTTTCTTCAGCCTAGGTCTACATGCTTAGCTACTCCAGCTGTGACATCCCTATCAACTTAAGTCACTAATTTTGCTTTGTTTAGACACTGTAACACAATGGCTAATCTCACTATTTTTGCATTCATTAACAAAGCTATGTTCTATGGTAGTGATTCAGTCAGCGAACATACTGTTTGCTTTGCACAAAACCAGGTAGGTTTTGTCCCTAAAACTAGGTCATAGTGTTACCACCACAGAAGGACAAGCATGTTTCCAGAACACTGGTTCTTGCATATCTTGGGGAAGGGTAGTTCCATGGTGATCTCATAGTCTCTGGAGGGAATTCGATCGTGGCCTTAAACAACCCGCAACCCACTGAGCTTGGAGCACCCCTCTGCAAAGGATTTCTTTCCACAGAAATTATTCATATTACTGAAATAGAGTTTAATTTCTGCAGTGCTGGTTTGTGAAAGCATTGGTTAGTATTCTTAAGAACTGCAATTAAAAGCAGTTAGTTTGTGTCAATGACTTTCTGTAATTTTCAAGAATGAGGTTAGCTATATTCCATGTTAGCTGTTCTTCGAATGTACTCTCAAAGGCACAGAATACTCTGTGCTCTTATTCATATGAGCTGTTGAATTGAAGCAAACCAGTCTAGCAAGATGCATTTCAGCGTTTGAGGTTTGAGGCTTTCAGACTTTCAGTGTGTGTTTCTTAAGAGCAGGGAACCCTCCTGTCTGTACAAGGCCACCAGTGAAACAAAGGACAGGCACAGATGTACAGAGTATTCCATAGCAGTACTATATGTGCACAGTCAGTAGTTCTGAACCAGCAATTGCTTGGCAGGCAGATTGATGTGTGAACACCGTGTTTACAGCACCAAGACTGCACATTTGCTCTGCAGCTGTGTTTAACGGTTATCAGTTTGGCACACAGCATGATTATTTTGGAGGGAGAACACACACTTCAGACCCCTTTTGGCAGTGACGAAGTAACTGAAGTACCTGCTGCTGAGATGAATCATATGAACTTAATTAGATTTGCTACGTAATTAGCCTTGGAGGAAACCTAGGGAAAATCCTTCTGGGCTGGTGATTTGTTATGTCAAATGTAAGCATGCTCCTTTTGGAGATTGGGAATTGAAAATGATGAGATTCGAATACATTCGAATTCATCTATGCATACACGTACACATATATGCATTTAGGTATGTGTGTGCACGTATATATGTATGCACAAATGCAGAGAGAGAGAGAGAGAGAGAGAGAGAGAGAACAGACAGACAAAGAGACAGAGGCAGGCACATGTGCTTTTAAAAGTGAAACTTTTCCAGGAGTGACTGGAATGTCTGCCTCAGACAGCTAGGATTTGTTTGCTCCATGCAGCTCCATCTATACATGACAGCATCCACTTGATGGAACTTATATACGTGTTCAGCTCTCTTTCCTGCTAATGGGAGCCCACAGCTCCTTAGTAAGTCTTATGTCAGCTGTGGGGGCTGTACGAATAAGCATGGGCTGAGGCTGGTGTATATGCTCTGAGACAGGGACCCTATGCTGCACTTAGGTTTATACTGAGTTTGCGATTGCAATTTCAGTGGCTTGCTCTATTGCCTGTTGTTTTGATTGGGGGGGGAAGGAGGAGGATTTAATTTAATTCTCAAAAACCATTTATTTAAATACTTTAGAGATTTTATTCTCTAATGGTAGAGTTCTAAAAAAAAAATCAGTTAAGTGTGGAGAACAACTATAAAATATTTACTGTGAGGAGATTAAATTTTATTCCCCAATTTAAAGCAAAACCAGACTAAGACTTGCAAACTATGTGTATTTAAAATATTTCGCCAGCCTCTCAAAAGTTGTAATATTTTAATCAAAAAACTTAGATAAATTCATCTAGACTATCTCATAAATAAAGAAATAAATGAAAGGGGGCTGGTTTCCTTTTCTTCTGAGGTGCTTTGCGATTTGAAACTCACTATAGAAACCATCAAACTTACATAGACAGCCGTGAGCTGGAAACAAGTGTGATCTCACAGTCACGTACTTCACACTAAAGCAAGCTGCTCAGAGTTAACTAGAAACAAATTCCTGCAAAGCACTCCATACACATCTTCTCAGAAAGCATCTTCAAAAAAAAAAAAAAAATCTTCAAGCCTGCAAACCCACTTCTGGATTCTGATTAGAGAAGGCTGCCCAGTCCCCACTGACTGAGCCCTCTTCCTCACTACAGGCTCCAATTCTGCTGCTGCTTGTGAGAGTTAAAAAGAACAAAATCTCTATTTGCCTTGAAAGAAACAATTGGCTCCTATTCACCGGTGCAGTAGTAATGGTAACTACAGAATCATCTTGGATCCTAGCAAGAGTCTTTGAATACTAGAGACTAGTCTTTCATGATGCACCTGCGTCGGGTGAGCCCCATTGGTTCAGATGGACAGCAATGTGTGTGTACCTCTGTGAGGTTGGCTCTTTGCCCTGCCTCTCCCAGGCTCACTATCTCACTTGTCACCATCACAGAGATGTTAAAAGGATCAAACCAGACTATATAGATAGTTAATGCTAATGCGTTATCTGTTTAATTGCTGTTTAGATTGGGTTAGGACAGCTTCTCTGTGTATACACACGCTCCTTCCTGGAACTCATAGGCAAATGGACAACTTCATTTTCCCTTCTCTATATTTCTCCATGTTGTTTTTCTAGCTGCTCCTTGCATGTGTTGAATATGCGAAATTGAAGCCGTTTATGCTTAGGTACATCATTAGCGGAGACACAATGACCTGTTTGTGAACCCCGGTGGCTTCTTAGGGGTGTGGGGGGGATGGTTCAGTACTTTCTGCCTTAGCCACAGATTTTTCATTGGAGGTCCAGATTTAATTTATGGAAATCAGTCCCTAGCAAGTAGGATTGAATAAAATGATAGCAAATAAATGTTCTGATCCATCGAAATAAACACGGGACTCATACCTTGTATAGCACTACTGTTTGTTTAGCTCACCTCAAGCTCCTCGTTATGGATGTCTTTCATCAGACCTTTCTACACTTAACTATAAAGGTATTAAGAGCCAGATGTCAGCTGCCAGCCACCTCTCTGATAAATCTGTGGTTTTTATCTTCTTCATTGGAAGTTTATCTGCACTGAGCACTCAGTACAGCCGTGCTAAGGCTGGGTACAGAGCCAAAGTGGTCTTACCAGCACCTATTTTCTCAATTACAGGAGTACAGAAAAGGCTATGGATTTGAGCCATCCCCTGACTCCTGAAACACTATCAGGAAACTTTGCAAATTCATAGACATTCATCATGAAACATGCTTTTGTAAGAAACAACCAATTTTAAGGGCAGAAACATTAGTAGAGAGAAAAATGTACTTTGGATTCTGCGTTTTATTTGAATTAGATACTAGCAGTCACTGCAACGGCTAGATTTGTGTTCATGAACAGGCTCCACATAGCTTGATACTGAAGTCATCTGCATCTGAATGATGACAGTCTTCACCTGCCCCTTCTCAGCTTTTGTCACATGTCCCTAACACAGACTTAATTTGTTCAATGACTAAACTTTATGAGTAACAGCAGACAACATTTCTGACCAAATGTCTGCCAAATGATTGATGACAACATGTAACATTTATTTCGGCTGGGCTTTATGGTTAAAATTGAAGTCATCTATCTAGTGCCCAGAGTCAAACTACTGAAGAACAACTTGGCCTAATGTAGTCACTAAAATCGAACTTGAAAGGTTACATTGTTATGGCACCCAGAATTAACTTTTTAGAAAAGTGTTTCATTTCATAAAACGTTGGCATTGTCTTTTGGCATCATGCATATCTAGTAAAGCGGTCACTCTAACCTTTGCCTGGTTGTGTGTGTGTGTGCGTGTGTATGTATGTGTATGGTGTATTGTTTGTGTGTACTTAGCAAGCTATTTTAACGCTTTTAAAACATAAACAACAACACATAAATTTAGCGTGTTTAAAGAGAAGGAAAATATTTTTCATAAACCTTGATAGTTTTTCAATACTATTTTTTGAAATAACAAATATTTTAGCCACCTTTTAAAAAAATCTAGTTTCTTGTTTTTGTTTTTTATTAGAAAGACAGGGACAGTTTGTGAGGACTCTGTTCTTTTTAGTTTCAGTTTATGGTTAGGTTTGAAACTTCAGAACAGGTTGCAAAAGTCGGGGAGTGCTGACCGCTCACAAACTCAGGAGCTCAAAGCCGAAACAGTGTATCTCCTCTCAGGAGACTAAGGTCGCGTTAGCTGGGATGATGCCTGACATCTGACTTTTGAACATCTGGTGGTGGTAAACGGTGACCCCAAGAATTTAATGGAAAAACAAGCAGAAACGCAGCTTTTTACGATCACCCAAAGTCACTTTTCAGGAGGATTTTAATTTGTCGGTGACAAACATAACGGAAATCCTACCTTATCAAAAACAGAGCTGTTTGCTCCCGAGGGGACCCCGAGCTGTTGCTGGCTTATGTTTATCATTATGTGTCCGCGTCCTAAGGAAATTTCACCTTCCCGTGCCGCTGCTGCCTCGGTCCGTGCTCTTTTCTATAAGAAGAATTTGAACTGTAAAATTTGAGAAGCTTCAGCGTCTGTGGAAATTTGAGATCCTTGCCTTCCCCCACTTTCCTGCATATAACATATTTTAACAAAAGCATTGAGTCTCAGTGCGTTCTACATGTCAAATTACACATACTTTATCTCCAAAGAGTCTCAGCCTCGGACTGCAAAATTGTGAAGTCCCAAAGCCCCTTCAGAGTCCAGTTGTCATCAGTAAATGCGCTGCAGAAAGATTTAACAAGGAAATTAATTTTAAGTCATTTTTTTCTTACTCTACCATTTATTGAAAATGGTGAGCATAGTTCCTGGATACAGGGACAAGTCCGGAGTAGGACAAGATCTTTGCAAGTTTTACCTGGGAAACGAAAGTGATACTGATGTGGTGCTAGGTTTTATGTTTCTGATTCCTAATTTAGAATTCATGAAAATTAAAGTCAACTAATATTTTAAAATTTATGAGTCCCTAGATCATCACAGTATAGTGCCATGTTTTAAAAAAATATACTTTTAGCTATATCATATATGAAAGAATGAGTTATCCTGATTCTCTTTTCATCAGCTGTTACTATAAAACAGCAAAATTTAGAAAACTAGCTTAGGAAATCAGGAATCTAATCTCTAACTTATAACGATTTTGGATTAGTAGAAGGCGTTGATTTAATATTAAATTTCGGTTTTAAAATGTGTACTACTTCAGTTTCTCCAGGCAATACGTCAAGAGTCGTTGAGATTTTCATATTAAGATGTTAATATTGTGGCATGATGTGACTCTGAAACATGAAACATTTTTTTTGCCTATTTAATGTCATCTCTAGCTGAGTATTAGGTAGCTTGGCTGTATCCAGGGAAACCCAGGAATATCGGAAATGGTGTTTGTTTCCAACTTCAGAAATTAACTCTATCTTAAAAATCAAGTTGGAATTTAAGTAAATAATAATAATTTAAATAAATAAAAAAAAAACTCCACTAATTTGGGATTCAGTTCATTCTTTAAGTAGCTCAAAGAAATGTTAAAAAATTTCCTATCAACTTGCCAGAGATTTGCATCAAAGATAAAGAAATGGAGTCTTAACAACAGGCGTTGGAAGATGTGGCTGAGAAGATGTATAATAGAGACCTCAGATTTGAATTTAGTTAAGACTGTTATTTTACACTTTATAATTTGCTGAGGAAGTTTGGCTTAACAGTAATAATTTTCAGCTTTTTTTTATAACTCTGGGTAAAATTATATCATTCATATACTTCCTTGTTTAGTTATATTGGTGTTAGGTCTGCATCCCCTGTGTATAGTATTGAGACAATGAAGTATACATCTAGGTTTCGTGGGATCCTTTTGACTTGGGGGTTTGGGTGGGAACCCTGACTACTGAAGAATGACTTACATATCTAATCCCACGGAAAACTGGCACATAATAATATACATGCAGTTTAAGCTGTGTTTTAAAAGCATGGTACGTGGTGTTTAAAGCATTAGCTTAAGTGAACGTAACTGCATACATTGGTGAAGTTGTATTTATTTAGTTCAGTAATTTGCAGTTGCTGGCACATGGCCCTCTGCAGGTCTCCATGACTCATGTGCTGAGAAAGTGTGATTCAAGATATCCGAGTCACTCTTTCTCCTTTGCAGAAACTCATGTTTTGACTGTGGGCAAGTTTTCATGGCAGATTTAAAACAAATATTCTGTGATAATATTTGGAAGCAGGGTGATGTCTCACCTTACATAAGCAGGATTAATATAAGGTTCATGGACTTTCAAGCTATCCGCTCCCTGTCGTCCGCTCCCTGTCGCCCGCTCCATGTCATTTTGGAAAACTAGTTTAGTCTTTCTTGTATTTTTAGTATTGAACTCCTGTGCTTCCTGTTATGACCTCTGGACAACTATCTCTATATAGAAGGAAATCTGTTGTTTTGCTTATTAGTAAACTAATGACGACTAAATTATATTAAGATATAAATATAAATGCCAGTACAAGAACGAGTCGCGTCACGCTGTTCCAGAACATGCTCTCCTAGAAACGGATGGTAACTCTTTGGTCTGTCTGCCTTATTTACCGCTCCTTTTAGCTGCAACTTAATCTACGGCCGTCTTCACATTAGGTACAGTCCACAGTCCACATTGTTACAGTGCCACGGGTGCCACGGAAGGGCTATCCATACCAGACGGTTTTGTTAGCAACGCTAACCAGGATGAAATCTGTTTTTTACCTTGGAGTTAGGTTGTGAGTTTTTCTCCTTGTTAGAACACAAAGGCCTGATTTATTAGATCCTATAATGGACACTTGTCTATTCGACTTACAAGGTGTTCCTATTATTTCTGTTTTCCTCAAATACCATTGGGTACCTAGAAAGATTAGTCAATAATTAATTGTTTAGCATTTTTTTCTAGTCAGTACCAGCATACCAGGTATTAAAAAAAAAAAAAAAAACATAGGAAAGACTTATGGTTTCCTACTCTGACTTTGAACTTGACCTTACAGCTTTTCAGCTCCTGGTGGCATGGAGTCATGCACAATGGGCTGCATCCAAATTTCTGTCACTAGAAGAGGTGACTACACATTTTTCCAGATTTCCTCTTAGAAAGAAATATGAGCAAGGAATGTCCTTGAAGTAAAATAAATAAATAAATAAAAAACAAACAAAAACCAAGTGGTTGTTTTAAAGACATACCAAATGGTACTGTATGGTCTTCTTGACCAGTGTTCCAAGCATGCAGCTCTCATGGCATTCTCTAACCCACGGGACTCCGCTCATGATCTGCTGTGTGTTGATACCTCACTTTTCCATGGGCTCATCATGTGGAAAAGACATTCTTTTGATATACTAGGTATTTTAACCATTTCTTGAGGTCTTGATTTACTTGTCTCCCTGTATTTTCATTTGTCACTAGCTCCGGGGCCTAGCCCATGATCTGTGCTCCCCACCAGGAGGCAACACCAGACTCTGCCTTGCCTTCTGGGCCGAGTGCAGCCTTCTCAGTGGTCTTGCATAGCCTCCTCTGTCTTCCTTCATGGAGAGGCTAATGTCGTCGGGGTGATTTCTTATGTGTTTTAAGGCTTTGTAAGGAGCTGCTGGGCTGTGTGCTATTACGGATGCCATAATTCAGGCCTGACAGTTTGCATAGCTGAATCTGTCTTCAATGAGTTGGCCGGCTGTTGCAAATACCTGCTTTTCTGTAGATAAGGGACTCCTTTAACTTGGAAAATCTCAAGAAGAAAACAAAAACCCTGTGAGTTTTAAACATTCTGATGTGTCAGGCATGAAAACCAATAACCTGTCATATGTTACTATGCATCTAAAGAAGTAACTGGACAAAAGCTACAGAATGGCAGGAAAACTACAATAATGTGATTTCAGTTTTGTTGCTGCACATGGAGGCTTGGAGAGATTAAACCATACTAAAGATTCCCTTCAGATACAGTTCCATGCTGTGCCAATTATATTATTCAACCTTACCAGAAAAACAACATAAAGAGTTGGTGGGGGCTGCTGGAGCCACAGTGTTCTAGAATGACGAGCTGATCTTTTCAGTGATATACTACTGTCACACTGAGGCAGGGAGATTAGTGACTGATCAGCTTAACATTTTAATGGGGTAAAATGATGTTATGCATTGTAAGGTCTTGAGAGATTCTATGAAAGCCCTAACATGCATATATGTATATATACACATATGACATGTATTAATAGCAGTATATTTTACTCTCTTGACTATTTTCTATTTCTGTAACAAAATACCTGAAATTGGTTAATTTATAGAGAATAGATAAAGTGGCTCTATAGGCTACATTCAATCTCTCTTCTCTTCTAAAGCCACTGCTGCTCTCACAGGGAGATGACCCCATCATGGGGTCATCTTCATGACCTCATCTAGCCTAGACTGCTTCCCAAGCCTCCATGTCCAAATACCACTGACCTAGGAACTAAGAAAGTTTCTAATATGTGACCTTTAAGGGATACACTTAAGCAATTGAACTTACATCTAGTGAGACAGAGATGGAAATGCAGGTTGGCTAAAATTTCAGTAATATTTCATTTATCTTAAACTGTAAGGGGTCCAATAACATGCATTTATAATTATTTTTATTTTCGCTGCATAAAAAATCTGTCTCTTCTGATTTCATGACCTTTGCTTTCCAAAAACATAGCAAGGAACTCGAAGTGAATTTTATATTATAAAAATCAGGCAAATGAAGATGTATTTTGCCTGCATCCATGGTTTTAGTGATTTGGAATTATTATATACTGCTCGCTTCCCTTGCTGGCTGTGGTGCACAGAGCAGTCCAGATGGCTAATATATAAACACCTCGAACTGTGCTTGCACAGATCTCCTAGGATAGCTCAGAGGCTCCTGGTCCTGGCACACCTGTTTCTTGGCCTTGGGCGTTACCTTCATGCATAGTCTGCTTTCCTCTTCCTTCACATGCTACCTGGCCTCCACACTTTTTATGGTGTGGAAGAGGCTTCTAGGCTTGCTCCTATGCCCCTGCACTGCTCAGTGCTCTTTTATAAAACTGTGATAACCCAGTCTGCCTTCCATTTCATCTTTTAAGCAAATATTCCTAGTTCATTTTTTTCTCTTACTACTGGTTTTCTCAAAATTAATACATAATAGAGCTGCTGGGTGGCTCAGAGGGGGAAGGCACTTGCCGTACAAACTGGATGTCTTGAGTTCAATTCCCAGAACCCATGGTAGGTAGAGAAAACTGACTCCCAAAAGTTGTTCTCAGAACTCTAGGTGCACTCTGTGACATGAGGACACTCCTCCCTTCCTGCTTTCTCTTCCCCCTCTCCCCACCACATCCTACACTTCTAATAAAAATTTAAAAGTAATAAATCTGATTTTGAGGAAGAGACTGAGACCACAAGCTTAGCAGTGAAGCTTGGATCTTCCCTGCCCACTCGGATCTTCCTTGCCTTTGCGCATCTGCTTTTGACCTCAGACAATTTCCACAGACTCTGCCTCCTTACTCATGAAATGAAATAAAAATGAGCTTAAACACATAACTCATTGAGCGCAGAGCCTGGCACTATATGAATACTGTCACTGTTGTTTGTAACATATTTTAGGAGGGAACCTCACAGTTGCAAAAGCACATTCAGAAGCAAATGAACATGCCATTTTGGAGTTTCACAAGGGCTTTCTGGAGGGACTGTGACTTACCATGCAGCTGTCACTGTGAAGACATCGTTATCTATCTATCTATCTATCACTGTACGGATATGGGGGGTCCATATTCATCCTTCTCACTGGACCACAAATGGCTGGAGGAAAGCCTATCTTGGCTCCTGTATAGACTGTTTATTGAACCTGGTGATGTCATGATCATGCTGGATCATGTTGGAGCTGGATGCAACCAGTCCAAGCACTCTGCTGTATCTGTGGAGAAAGGCCCAGGCTAGACTCTGCCCTAGATACTACATATAACCTTCTGTACAGCCCTGTGGGCTAGGCCATTATTTAATTCCTCATTCTATGCACTTGCTATTTCTGAACTAAATGTCAGCAAATATAATTTTTAAATATGTATGTGCTTAAGCTGGGTATGTGCCTTATACCTGTAATCTTTGCACTTGAGGGATTGGGGGCAGGGCTGAAATAGTAGAATTGCTAAGAGTTCAAGGTTAGCCTGGTCTATATAATAAGTGCAAGTCTGCCCAATGAGACCATGTCCCAAATAAAACAAAAAACAAAATAAGTAAAATAAAGCAACACCTATGATTGTACTTAAGTAGCCAACAGAACAGATAAGTATAATTAGTTTAGATTGTCCTGACCGTTCAGCACACATGGCAGTATCTGTCATGCAATGGGTATAGTAGAGAGAGATATTTTGAAGGATTAATTTCATGTATTAGTCTGCACATCTGAAAATGAGATTCAGGAATTTCTTTTCCAGAGTGTATATGTGTGTGAGTATGCATATATCCATCTGTCTGTCTTTATATGCTGATGTGTATATGGCTTCTTTATGAAAAACCTGATGTTGAGCAAGGCTGTGCTGTTTGGGTGGAGCTCAAACAGAGTGTAGTGGTGTGAGTAATTTGCATATAAACCAGTTCTTTGAGCACAGCTGCTTGGTTGGTCTAGACATCTTATTTCTAATTGCTTTACAGTATGTTCCACTTGGTGTCTGTGGAAGAAATAACTAATGGTTCTTGGTTAATGCCTTTAATTTAGCAAAAAGTTAGAATTTCAAATTGGATCACCTCTCTGGGACGCATGCTAATTAAGCTGAAAGCACCATCCATGGTCCCCTGTTCAACAACCTTGACCTCTCACCCCTGCTTTGTAGAAGACATTTTTGTGCATATAATCATTTAATTCTATTTAATTTTCAGTCTTGGCTTCACACACACCCATCAATTTCTATAATCTAAAATGAGGACTTGTATTCAGACAAAACTTGATTCTTTAATCTTTTTTTCTCAGTTTCACTTGATGACAGAATCAGTGTTGTCTCTTAAAGCCTGAAATAAATCTTAAGTATAAACTGAAACCTTTGCATGTTTTGCTGTTCCCAGCCTCTGAGGGTGATGCCTTTTCTAGTTCAAGTGTGTCTGGGTGGTAGATGTTTTTTTCTCTGCTGGTGCAAACATGTAGATGACTTCCGGGACAAAGCAAAGTTCACATCCTTGAGTTAGGAGCAGAGCTTTTGACAATGATCAAGTTGGCTGTTGTCTGCAATAAAGAGACCAAGGATAATGAGGTAGACTGGCTTTCCAAGTCAGTGGTTACAAGGGTAAAATCAAAGTCACTTAGTGAAATGGTCTGTCTTCCATTTTCTGTACATTGCAGTGTCCACAGCTAATTTGCTTACAAAGAAAGTGGTATTCAAGGAAGATGGGAAGACAGCCGAGTCCTCTAACATACAACTGAGTTTATCCCAGATTGACAGTTTAAACCTCTTTAAAATTTCCTGTTGCATTGAAGACAGTGGAGAAACCTCCGCCCTGTCTTTTTTCCAGTTTGGTTGTTAGAGGTGGAATGCTTACATGGCTTTGTAAGCTTGTATGGTGAAGTTCTGTTTGTTCATGGAGAGTTCTGTTGCTGGGAAGTGTAACACCGGTTTGGCTTTTGATTCTGTAAGTCATTGTGATTAATGGGACCAAAGAGATACATGTCCATTTGGTGCTCTCTGAAGTTTACTTATCTGATCAGCATGGTTTTTCTGTCCCTATTACACTTGTACTGATGAAAATAGTTTGCCCTATGGATACAGATTGAACACTATGGTCTCTTTGTATAAAATATTCATTCAAAGGATAATTTAGAAAGACTGTGGCATGTAAGAATATTTAGACTTCACTGAATCCTTGGGAAGCAAGACAATATGAAGATAGTTGAATTTAAATCCAAGGGTTTTATTTCAGATAATAACCACTAGAAAAAAAATTAATGCTATTTTCTTCGGAGTCATTTTGTTATATCTTCTGTCAGTTTATCTTTAACATTTATTCAAATATAATTTTAAAATCTTATATAACAGTTTTCCCTCAAAAAAATTGTACATTGTTTGTTTTACCAAAGTTTAGATTTTGTTTTTGAACTAGATGCCTCCCCTTATGGAACTTATGGTCTACCTGGGGAGACAAAGAATCTGGCTACTGCCTTGGGCCATGCTTAGGTCATCAACATAGGCACTCAGGGCAGAAGTTCTGTCTGTCATCTGTGTGTACAGTTGAGAAATGACAGTGAAAAGAGGTAACCTCATCTCAGGTTAACACCTGAGAGGTCAGCACAGACCAGACAGGCAGTGGACTTGGGATAAGAGTAGCCATGAGCCAGCAGCAGCTTCAGAAGCCTGGTAATGAGAGTAACGACCAGAATCCAATTCCTGATGCATGGCTAAAACACAACAGAATCCCAGACCTGTACTTAGGAAAACAATGTCTTTGTTTTATAAATTTAAACGAAGATACAGGAGACAAGAGAAAGCATACATCATCCCTAATTTAAAGCTGTAGGGTTAAGTGCTATGATCGTTTGCTGTGCTCTCTTGCTTCACATTTATACTTGGAGAAGTATAGTTGATATGATATTGCAGGAAATATTAAAAAGATAGGTCAGCACGTTCCCACACTTCTGCCATCAACTCTCTGCCCCGGCTGCTTGGCTGACCATGCACTGGCGGGCTGTGGCCGACCTGTTTTATCTTGTACCGACTCTGACTCAGAGCTCCACAATCTCTCCACCAAGCTCACTAGGTTCCCACTGGCGGGTTGCCACCACACCAGCCCCATGCTTCGATACCCCCACGGTCTCTGTGGTGCACATCCGGCAAACCCACACTTTACTGCTGTACCTTTCTCTCTGGAAGCCAGCCGAGTCGCCTCAAGAAGAAAAACACCTCACAAACTTAGCTTAGAAACAATGGCAACTCAATCTCTGGGCGCAACACTAAAATCTTAATCTTGTAAGCTTTAATAAATCTAAATCCTCCAGAGGTGAATCCTGATGGATCCACCATTGAAACGGGGAGACACTAGCAGCTACATCTTGTCCTCACGCTGTCCCATCCAAAAAGATCTCTCTAGCCTCCTCTTCTCCTCCCCTATCCAACCTAGAAGTCCCTCCTACTCACCCAGTGATTGGCTCCTTTATTCATTAGGGGATTGGTTCAAGAAGTCACCTGACTATGTGACTCACTCCGTGTCCGCAACCCCTTCCAGGGAAGCAGAATTAGTATCAAAGTACAAACAGCACCAGGCCCATCCACAACAATATGATCCTTCATTGGTGCTGGTATTAAATATAGGTGGTCACAGAGGCATGTGCATATATTCAGAAGTCTTTCAAGGAAAGCTGGGATCACACCAGCATGCTACTCCTACCTGCAGCTTTTAAATTACAGTATACCCAGACATTTTGGTATCCATCGATGTAATTTTTTTCTTAAATATTTGAGTTATTTTAAGTGGAAATGTTTTATTTCTGTGAATGAAAACATGTTAAAGTCACCCATTTTGATCTCCCCTGTAGGAAGAATGTTTCTTGAACCTAGAGGCTCCAATATCTAGAGTATGTGGATATGATACCCCATTTCCTCACATCTTTGAGCCTTTTTATATCCCAGACAAATGGAAGTGCTATGATGCCCTTCGCAAGATGATCAACTATTGACAACTGAGGTAGGTATTACCCAGGTGTTGATATGTGCAGGTACTCTTTGTGTCTTGTTACTCGGGATCAACAGTCACCAACCAGTGCCTTATGCTCTGGGAAACTAATTTTCAGAACAAAGTGTTTCCTTCGTAAAACTGCTCAAATGTCTGCTAGCATATTTACATCCAGTAGAAATGTGTCCATGGTATTAAGATTTATAGATCCAGTGTGCTAGCATTAAACAGTCAAAAACATTTTCTCCTGCTCTTGTCCCCCTTCCTCTTTCATTTCTATGCATTGTCCTGGCTGTTTTAAATTGCTTGGGTAGAAGAATAATTTCTGTTGCTCTAAAGGAGTTTCTCACACATCACTGACACAGGCACTAGTTGTTTAAATGACATTCAGAAGTTTATCTTCATGTTATCCAGAAAAAGAAATTTTTTGAGGAGAAAGCCTATTTAGTATAGAGATATGTTTACTTTAAAACAAAACAAACAAACAAAAACCCCCAAACCCCAACATTCCTGCTATTTCCAAAGTCTCTTATGACAGATGAATATTTTAATGGTTTGTGTGTGTGTATGTGTTGTTTTGTTTTGAAACAAGCTCAGGCAGGTCTTAAGCCGACTGTTGTCCTGCCTCTGCCTCCCAAATGCTGAATTCACAGGCGTGTGCCACCACACCCAGCTTGGGAATGTTTTATAAATATTGGATGAGAAATTCTATTTATTCATAGTGTTTCCTAAGTTGGGCTTATCAAGCCTGTCAGCAGTGCTCTTCTAGGAATTAAAAAAACAAAAAACAAAACCCAACATAGCATTAAGATATTCTTGGCTTTATTTGGTTTTCAAGTTTTTAACATAGAAATTGCCAGTACTGACAACCTGCTTTTAAAGCGTCCCAAAATGATGAGATGAGATTGGAAGCTTTATATTTTAATATCTGAGTTGTCCAAAAAAGTAAGAATAGTGCACTGTGAAGAGCCAAGATTTCATCAGAAGATAAAAGAGCATAAACTCAGCATGGTGGCAACAGCCATTACCTGTTCCAGTCCAGAAAGATGTAATTCTTAAATTCTGTAAGTGGGTTACAGAGCTAGCTTGTAGAAGACCAGAGAAAGCATTTGTGCAAATTATGTCCCCTTCTGTTCCTATGTTCCCACAGTTTGACAGCTATGTTCTGAGAATATTGTTACAGGTGTCAATTAGGGGTGCTGGCCACACTCCCTGCAGGTTCTTATTTCTGATGCCTCTTTAAATGCCTATGAAAATAGTAGGTTCCTCTGGTCAGAGGCCCTTAGGGCTGATTGGAGATCTACCTCTGTGGAGTCTCTCCATGGGCTGGGTGCCAGAGAGTCAAGGAAATATGGCCACATGCCTCACTGCTAATGTTCAAATATTTTTAAAATATTTTTTTATGTCTCTAAATTTAGGTTGTGGGTTTGATTTTAAATATAAGCAAGGTGTGTAAACTTGTGCTAACAATGTGATAAAAGAATAAAATAGTTTTTCTGTGGTGAAAATTAAATATATTATTAAAGAAAGTAAGCACATATGGAACTTCGAATGCTTATAATTGTTACTGATTTCTTTTACAGAAAACCAGGAAGATCCATATAGATATGGAAATATTTTTCTGAAACCTTTTATATTTCCTTATACTTTTTTCTTCTTACATATAGTTTTATGAAATGAACTATCAAGAATATTGGCTGACAAGCTGCAGATTATGCATGAGAGTGCATGAGAGTAATACTTTAAAGAGCACATGGGCAGTGATCTTAAGATTGTTCCATGACTATAAGTATCAGCTGGTGTTGTATTCAATAAAGCAAAATCACATTGCCTTCAGATTGTGTGTGTCCCCTTCTTTAGTTAGTAAAAGGGATTTTCATTGCAGAATAATGGGTTGTTAACTTGCTTACTGAATTTGAGTTAAAGTAAAATATTTATTCTAGAAATGCTGACTTTTCCACTTTGTTGTATTTGGTTTAATTCTTTATGGTCAAGATGGTTTTGTGTTGGCATAACTTTTGGAATGTTTTTCTCCATCTTTCCCTCTTGGTTCATCAAGGTTACTGGTGGACCTGGCTCCTCCAGACTAGTGGGAGTGAATCAGCTCTGCTGCTACCTATTCTCACTCAGAGATATGGGTGACATGATCCTGTTAATTATAAAATTGCTAAGCTCTAGCTGCAGTTGTAGGACTTTTTTTGTTTTTAAATAAGACTTTGCAAAACAAATTGAATGTCTATTTATATTTTTGTGTAGATAAGGAGAGAAAAATATTAGCAAGCAGCAATTGTTTCTGCCAGGTGGGCTCCTGACAGGGGACACTCTGCCTTCTCTGCCCTTCATTGAAGTTCTAGAAGATCTGAAAATAGCCTAAGGAATTCCCCATAGAGCCATCATCCTGGCCTGCTCTTGGAAATTGAGCAGTTTAACTCTCCTTCCCTTGCATGGTTCCAGAAGAACTTTCTCATTCAGATTCTGGCAGAAAGGTCCATTCGAAGGACTGGATTCTCCTGTTTCCCATTGCCTGTAAACACTTAGAAAACTGGACATTTCCTTATAATTACCAATATGTATTTTTCTTTGGAACTGTAATTGTAAAGGCTGCATAAAGGCTGCGCCCTAGTTATTTTTGCCAACAATTGGGGAAGGCTGCAGAAGGTAACTGGCGGATCGTCACTGACTTGGAGGCAGAGTGAAGGCTCTTTTACCGCAGGTTCTGGTGCAGTGGGCTGGCAATTTGTTAGGGGGAAAGCAGAGCCCTGTCCTTTGGTTAAAAATAGTCCTGTGCAGATAGCATGGGAAAAGTTGCAGGTTGTCAGCCACAGTTTGGAAAAAGGTGAGTTCAGTTGGCTTGCTGAACAGGACATTCTGGGTTTAAGATGCCAAAACTGTGTCTAGACCTTGCCTTTGCTCTTTATTCCCCCAGCAGGCTCAGTAGTAGGGCCCACCTACTTACCTGGTCTAGCAGAACAGGATATGTGCCATAGTCGGCCACATCTTGCCTATGTACATCCTATGAGAACATGATGTCTCTAGTTGAAATTATTTCTTCAGTTGATGTTACTTAGGATTATGTGAACCTCTTTGTTAATTATTTAGCTACTGTGTCTTTACTAATTTTTCTACTCCTTGGTATTTTGAGAACGTTCCCTTAGCTACTTAAGATTTAATGTCTTTAACTTTCTTTTAGAAACAGAAAGTACAGGACGAGTCTGGGGACAATTTGTACACTAAGTAACTAAGTATGGATTCTGAGAACATCATCTTGGTTCTCATTGGCCTTGCAGACCCTAGCAGTAAATACACACTTCCTAAGACAAACATTTAATAGTTAATAATTAATCTTCAGCTTAAAAAATCTATATAGCTGCATTTTTTTATATATAAGACAAATGTTCTATGTCTTACAAATTAGGGAAATAGTGTCAAGATGGCACTTGGAATGTTAGACAAATACCAATCTAATCTCCCACTACTGTAGACTAATCTCATAAATCTGTCTCTCTATAAAAGCATGAATATATATGATAATTTAACTTCCCACAGTTTTAATTGCTCTGGTCTCTTTTAAAACACGTCCTGTTGCTTATGATACCATGCATTTCAGACACTGGTCCCAGAGGCCTCTCAGCTAGAACTGACATGAAAGTCTCTTTCCTGAGGACTAGCATTCTTGGAACTAGAAGGTACCATGTAAGCAGACAACTGTCCTTCCCAACAATGATGCCTTTGATCCACCACAACCCCAAGAGTGTAACAGTGGCACACATACCTTGGTGGTAACCCACAGCTCTCTAATTGTACTTAAGACCAGCTCAACAAGAAGGAAATCATGACTGGTACTAGAAACCTAGGCTCAGGATAGTGAAGTCATGGATCTTGGAGGAGAGCCTACAGCTGCCACTTTATTGAACCTGTAAACCTATATACTTTCTAACTACATATTTTTTTATTTATTTAATTTCTTTTTTTTTTCATACTTTATTTACATTTCAAATGTTTCCCCCTTTCTAGATCTCCCCTTTGGAACCTCCCGATTCCCTCCCCTGTCCCCCTGCCACTATGGGGGTATTCCCCCAACCACCCACCCACTCTTGGCTTCCCTCCTTGCCATTTTCCTATACTGAGGGACCTAACACCCTCAGGCCCTAGGGCCTCTGCTCCTCCTGATGGCTAACAAGACCCTCCTCTGACACATACGTGGCCAGCACCATGGGTCCCTCCATGTGTATTCTTTGGTTGGTGATCCAGTCTCCAGGAGCATCAAGGGGTCTAATTATTATAAATATTTGTCCAATTACTCAGTGATAAGGATAGTCCTTACCCCTCATCAAAGAAACTAGTGTTTGCAACAGATGAAGACTATTATAAAATAAAACTACAAGTAATCAAAATGTGTACTGAGTGGGTGTGTGTGTGGAGTGGAACCCAGTCCCAACTTAACACACACACACACACACACACACACACACACACACACACACACACACCAATTAAGGAAAAGAAAGATCATGAATATGAAAGAGAGCAATGAGGGGGATATGGAACAATTTGGAGGGAAGAAAAGGAGAAAATTATATAGTTTTATAATCTGAAAAGCTAAAGATATATAATATAAATGCTTTACAAAACTGATAAGCAACTTATGTGACTAGACCGGTGTACATAAGACTGGGGACCCAGGGAAAACCCAATACAACTGTTGTACTAAAGGAGCATAGCGATAAAATGACTATTAATGACATCCTGCGGTACTCATGTATCACTGCTTTGCCCAGCATCGTCAGAGAGACTCCCTCCTGCAGCAGATAGGTGAAAATACAGAGATTCACAAGGGACATCATGTTGAGAGTGAGAGACCTTGAAAAGCTGGATGTTTCCATCAAACCTCTTTCCTCTGGGCTCAGGAAACCCTGTGGAAGAGGTGACTGAAAGGATGTAAGAGCCAGAGGGATGGAGGACACCAGGGGAACAAGACCTTCTAAACACAGCAGAATCAATGCACGTATGAACTCACAGAGACTGGCAGCATGCACAAGGCCTGCAGGGAGCTGCACCAGATGGGGTTCTAGGGCAGAAGGAAGTGAACACTGGCCCCCATCTCTAACCCAGAAGCTAACTCCAACTGATAACCACTTGCAAATGAAACAGTTAGTATTCTACAAGGGAGTCCCAGTGAGGAAACAAACTACTCTTAAAGGGAGGGCTAAGCCCCATGCCCAGCAGTAGGTGGCCACCAGGGAACTAACCATACCTTTGAAGGTTCCTTGTTGTGTCAGGGCTTTTTGTTTTCTTATTAAAGCTTTATAGGTGCTTTGTTTATTATGGCTCCTAATTTTGTACTTTTATGAGATTCCTATGTGTGCAAATGTGGGTTTGGTTTGGTTTGGTTTTTTGATCCCATTTCTTTTCTTTGTTTTGTTTTATTTTATATTTTATTATTATCACTTAGATGCCCTGTACAAAGGGAGTGGATCTAGATGGGTGAGTGGTATGGAGGGACTGGAAGGAACAACAATAGGGAACATTAGAACTAGAATATACTAATCCATTTTTAATAAAATAAAAACAATTAACCACTAATAAAATTTAAATCAGTATGCGTAGTTTCCACATCACTACATAATTCATACTTTATTAATTTTCCATAAATTTATAGTGGGGACTAATTTAACTTATGTAGACTGGGCCAGTGTTGGGTGGCAGTTTCCTTGACAATAAAACCCTCTGTGTTGATGGGAAGCTTGTTAAGACATAGGATGTGCAAAGGAGGTGAAACACTCTTTCCTTCAGGAAAGCTCCTTAAGACGTAGGATATTCCACATGGAGGTAAAACATTCTCTCCTGCAGGGAGGCCTGTGAAGCTCAGGGCATGAATTACTCAAAAGCTTCAGAAAGTCCCTGAAACTGACCATATAGATTCACTAGGCTTCTCTCTCCCCAAGGATACACGGACAGTAAGAACTACCAGGAAACACTCTCAGACTATCCAAGCTACCAAGAAGAAACTCAAGCCTCAAAGGTACTCAAGCCAACTGAATTACTTGGAAAAGTACTCTCTAACTTGTAGAGATGCCTGCAGGTGGAACAGTATGCTCTGGGTTTCTAGCTTTCATGAGCCGTCACCCATGCTGGGGTATCTGGTAATGTCTGTGTTCTTTCTGTTCCTGTAAGCAATCGCAATAAAACACATTGTCACTAAACTGGACCTTTACTGTATCCTTACTTTGGTCTTTTGGTTCCCTATCTGGGGTGAGTAGATATTTCCTCATGTCTCAGGAATAGTGTTGAACAACAGCCAGACACTGGGCTATAGTTTAAAATGCAAAGTTAACAGAGCAACAATCTCAATAAGAAAACACAGTCAGGATTAAAAACATGACAAAGCACAATGGGAAGAAGAGGGTGGGGAGAGGGATAAAGAAAAGCCAAGGAAGATAATCAGACAGTGGCTGGAATAGGATCGACCCAGGTTAATAAAGGAAAACTTAGGTGGGGTTCGGAAACGAACCCATTTAAGGGCTGTTCAAAAAAGTCGATGGAGAATGGTTAAAACTTGGACATAGAATGCTGTGGAGATGGTTCAGCTGGTAATGTGCTTGCCAGCAAGCATGAAAACCTGAGTTTTATCCCTGTACCTTTGTAAAAATCTGGGCATGCTGGTGTGCGCCTATACCAGACCTGAGGAGGCAAACAGAGAAGGCTGCCTAAGGCTGCCTGGCCAGCCAATCTAACTGAATATCAGAAAGCCCCAGGTTCAGTGAGAGACTGTCTCAGAACATAAGGTGGGGTTGCGGGTAGAGTGTGGGACTGCCCCATGATGACCTCTGGTGCCCACATGAAAGCACACAAAGGAACACGCCCACACACACACAAATTTAAGCATGGGAAACATGAAATGCTAGTAAGGAAACCCAATTCATATTAATCAAAATTGTCCAGAAAAACAAATATATTTTGAGTATTTACGCAAGGAACATACCACAGTGAAGGTGTGCCAGTTAAATCCTTTATATTCCAAAAGAGTAACATTAAAAAAATTAGGAATGACATAAATGCTGAAGGTATGGACAAAAGAAAGGAAGAATAAAACATTATGCACCAATTTCAGTTTGTTAAATAAGCAAAGGGGTGAATCAGTACATCTGTGTATGGGAGCGTGTGTGTCTTCACATAGAATTTGCAGCCTTTAAAGTGGACATGGCAGTTAAAGCATTCAATCACATCTCAAGGCACAAAGAAAAATAACAGTATGCTTTCCCAAAGGAAAAAGCACCACATTTTCTCACCACATCCCAAATTAATAGCAAATATTCTAGCTCCCTGGAAATCATAAAGTACCCAGCTTAATAACTGTGAAACCAAAATGGAACTGTAAAGCAGTTACCAAATCTTAAAGTGTAAGCTCACAGATGGCGGTCAGCTGAACTTTGGTAGCAATAAATTCATAGACTTGAAGTTTTTCGAATGGAAAACTGGAATTATAAGACTGCAGAAATAAAGAACAAAAAGAAGGAAAACTAAAAAAATAGAAAACCCCAATGAGGAATTTAAAGTTAATGTTTTTCTTTTTCCTTTCTCCCCCTTTTTTCATTTTATCCTATGATGGCAAAGTGATTTTAGTGGGGTAATCATGACTTATGCATCCATTATGGCTCCATAATGGCTATGAATACTTATACTGCCTGGCTTCTTCCTAGGGGTGAGAGAATACTTTTGCAATAGTGGACAGGTTTAGCTCCCAGTATTGTCAGACAGAGGTCTTCATTCTTCCTGTCTTGTCTCACTGCTTTAATTGAATGACATTCCAGGGCCTTGGTTTGCTGAGAGTTCCTTAGTTTCTTAATGGAGGTCTGTTTGCACTAAACACTCTTATCAGAGTCAGGAGCTATAGAGAGAATAATTATTTCAAAACTGTTTTCTTAGGGCTAAGGAGCAAGGGACAGCTTAGCCTTACAGTCCTCAATGTACAAGCATGAAGATCTAGATTCAGTCCTCGGAATCTGTGTAAAACCAAAGTCTAGCCTAGTGGCACAAGGTCAGAATTCCAGGAGGTGGATTGCCAGGGTTCACTAGCCTACCAAACTAGCCTACTGACCATGTGTCAAACTCCTGAGGAATAAAACCCAAGTTTGGCCTCTGACCTCTACAAATAAGTACACACACACAATGTTTTCTTGATTGCTGGATTTATCCTGTTCCTCCAAACCCAGGGATTTTATGGGTTCCACAGAGCTTAGACTAGCCCATAGTCATGCCAGGTTCTTGGTGTGTTACTGGCTGAATAGGAGTGGAAATGTAAGCCTGTACTCAAGTAGCACTTGGCTCCCTGTGCTTAATGTATGTGTTCAAGGTGATGCTTTGACATCGTGCCATTTTCTATAGTACTTGTTATTAATTCCACCAGAGTAACAAGGCACTTAGTCCTTTACCTGAAATGCTGAGACCCTAAGTGTTACAAATTTCAAAATTTTTGGAGTTTGAAATATTTACATAAATAGGTATCTTCTGGCAGGGAAAACAAGTTGAAACATGCTGTTCATTTGCATTACATGTGTACCTTATACACAAAGATTGAGTGTGATTTACACAGTATTTTTAGTGATGTAGTGAATGCAGTCCACTGACCCCTCAAAAAGTAAAGGCACTAGGACTCCAGTCACCTAGGGTGACAATCTGTGCCCATACAGTGAGCCATAACTTCTTACTGAAACAGAAATGATAGACCTACAATGTGCCACTAACACAGTGAACAACACATGCTGAGGCTAATTCATCATTGCTGCATCATCTTTCATCCACTGCTCAACCACCACCACATCCTTCAGTCTCCACTGCGATGCTACATTGGAAATGCCCAGGAGGTGGGCATTGTTTCTCTGTTTCTGGTCTGTTTTGTCAGATAGATTTAGAATTGTGTTTGTTAAAGCTCCAAGACAACACTGGGTGTCAAAGTGCAGGTAGATGTGGACAAAAGAGAGTATAGTGCTCATTCCAAACTGTTCTTATACGAGGCTTATGTTGGCTTGAATAAGATGTCCCCTGTAGTCTTAGGCATTTGAACAATTGGTCCCTAACTGGTAATGTTGTTTGCAGAAGTTGAGGAAGTGTGAGCTTGTTGGAGAAAGCATGGCACTGGGGGCGGAATTTGAGAGTTTAAACACTCACTCCATTTCTAGTTTGCATTCTCTGCTTCCTTCTTGTGGTTCAAGATGGGAGCCACAGCTTCCTGCTCCTGTCTCTATACCTCCACTCCACCATCATAGACTCATTCCTCTGGAACCATAAGCCAAATAAACTCTTTCTTCTCTAAGTTGCCTTGTGGTAAAAGGTGTGCTATAGTGAAGTAGACAGGCAGGGCAAGGCTGCAACTGTCACACTCAGGCAGGCTCCCCTTCTGCCAGGGTCGCCTTCCTGTATTCCCGTCTTACTTTCTCTGAGGTGTCTCTCCAAGGTCTTTGTAATAAGTCATCATCACCTTCATTCAAGTTGGGCTTTTGTAGCTTGCAACTGAATGCATCAGAATCCCACCAACCCAATAATGTTCCACACACATTAAAACTGAAGAAGGAGGCCCACATGTTTTAAATAATGTACATTCGGGGCAAACCCTCCACTGTTGGGATTAGTTTTGTCTTGTGCTTGATTTTTCTTTTTGTATCTGTGACACCAATTAGCTGCAGATACTGTGTTAATGGTAAGAGTCTTAGCCATAAAATAAGTGCAGATTTTGAGCTTGAATGCGGCATACTGCCATATCCCCTCAGGGAAGTGAGCAGCCTTACCTTAGCTGTCCTCTGGAGACCCTGTTGATTGGTGACTTGTTCCTTAAAGTCCTTTAACTGCAGTCATGAGACATTAGCACTGTCACTAACCTTAATCAGAGACCTAGAAAATTTTGTTCTACTAAGAATTTTAATGTTGCCAGTGTGAATTTTTTTAAATGCAGTTTGGATATAATCAGATTAATCCTCCTTCCACTGAACTTCATTTTTATTCTCACCCCAATCTCTTTATTTTTAAATAAAGACTTCAAAAAGTTAGAGAACAATGACGTGTCTGTGTTCCCAGCACCTAGTGTAAAAATTAAAAAGCACAATTTATCTTCCCAGCCTTCCAAAACCCAGAGAGAAGTTAAGACACCATCAATAGTTAATAAGTAGTACTTTAAAGAAAAGTTGTCTCAACAGCTATCTATCATCACAGAGGTTCTCTCCCGTGAGATCTGTCCCCAAAGCTTGGCTACCTCCTCAAGGGTTTTTCCACAGTTGTTTGGGGGAATTTCGTCTGAGCACATGCATAGAGTTCATGCTTCCCTCTGGCTCTGACTCCCTGTGCATATGGCCACTGTCTGCAGCTACAGAAGACAGACACCTCCTGTCACTCCTGCCACAAGGACTACTATAGTTGACACTTCCTGCCTTGAAGCAGACCTCTAAGCTGCTTATAGGGAGGAGCTTTTCTGATACTAGTTCTCTCTCATTGGGTTGTGTGGAGCTCTCTAGAACAGAAGAATCCACTGGCTTCTCATGAAGACCAATTGCTCCCACATAGTGAGGTATTGTTTTCCCCAGATCTCACTGGTATTTGCTCATAGAGTTATTTATCATGGCCACGTAAGTAATTTGTCAATTATTGTGTTGTATTGAACCCCCCCCCCCCCCGTTCTCTCTCTGGAACATAGGGACTATTACCAGACTAAGCATGGGTTCCAGCTCCCTTTCCTCTGAGAAGTGACTTCTCCATGGGGCTCCTTTGTTTTAGGGGTCAACTTGTCATACCCCCCCTAAGGACAAAACTCGTGCCTTCAGTTATCTCATGTTATTTTATGCACAGTAAAAATTCATATATAGACTATGGAAAAACTGCCTAGGAGAAAATGGAACAGTAGTAGTCTGTGATTCATGGTGTAGTCACATGGTTAGATAAGATGCAGAATTTGCAAGTTATGATTATGAAAATTATGTGGAAACATAGAAACCATGGTCATTATGTATCTTTAAGTGGAAAAATCAGGATTCAAAATTATATGTATATTATGATTGTAACTACTATTTCTTGTGATTGCAATGATTATTACTTATGATTTTCCTTGTAAAGGAATCATTAGTTCACAGATATGCTAGGGTGCATATCATGAGCAATGCCGTAGTAGGAGATAATTTATTTGTTAACATGTATGTTACCCATATAATGAAGTACCTATTAATGTATACTTTACTCAATAATGCCAAATATTACCATAGCTTTCCTATTCTTCCAAGAGGCCATCAATGAATATCAGCACTAGGGGATCTTTTCCATGAAATTACTTCAAAAACAGGAAATAAGACAGGTTTTTTTTGTTTGTTTGTTTGTTTGTTTTTTTACTTTCAAGCTCTTTCTCTCTCATGGGCACATATGCATCCACAAGAACTCTGTTAGTTAAAACTGAGAATGGAGAATTCAAGAAAAGAATTCATGTTCTACAACTACTAAACTATGGGCTGTGTAAGTTTAAGTCATTCTGTTCAGATGCAAATGTTTATTATTTGGGGTCACTGAATAGAGGGGATGTCACATTCATAGTTTTTAATCGAATGGCACTTCATAGAGGGAATTGGGTAAGGACAGAAGCAGGTTAAAGGTACTGGAATGGAAAAGTGGGGTACCAAGGAATGAGCATCTTAGCCTGAAGCCAGTAGTGGGCAGGGTTTCTGGACCCTGGAATAGGGAAGAGCTGGCAGTTGAGATGTGAGCAGCTAGACAAGGTACAGCTGTTCATAAAGCAGCCTGGGCAGAGAGGGCTCTTGTCAATGCTCCTCCGGCCTGATTTCTCAAGGCTGCATGTGCTTCCCATTGGCCTAACCTGTCTGAACATGGAAGCCATGAGCCTGGTGATTCTGTCTCTAGATGCCAGGCCATCTAGGCACAGGGTTGGTCAGGGTAGAGATGGATTTAAAGGGTAAATGGAGAATAAGCAGCCATGGCAGATATCAGCAGCTGTTCAACCACAGGCTAACTGTTTAGAGCCTGCTGGATACCATGGATTTTTTAAAATTGTATTTTAGTTGGGGGTGGTGGTGAGAGGAATCATGCCTCAGTGGGAAAACAAAGGATGACTCTTGGGGGTTAGGTTTTTTCCTTCCATTAAGTGGGTTCCAGGGATGGAATTCAGGTTGTCAGGCCTTACTAGCTGAATCACTTCTCTCCCTTGTGGATCCTTCTGTGAGATGTCTGTCCTAGGCAGGTCTGTTCTCCTAGAGGAAGTTGCCAGCATGGTCTTCTGTGGCTCTTTGTACATTGCTGTAGCTCTTTGTATATTGGTTCTCAGAAAGTCCCAATTCTTGATGCAAAAACAAATAAGCAAACAAAACCTGCCTGGCTGTGCCATCAGCAGGGCTCAGCAGCTCCACAGAGCTTGAGGCTGCCTACGCCCTCTACTTACTGTGTCCCTCTATTGGGCCACACAGTAGATTCCTCAGTGTCCTCCCAGGAAGCTCATTCCCCTAGATTGTCCATATCAGGAAGCTCAGACGCTTGTTGTTGACCAGTAGTTCGGCCAAGAAGCATATACTTCTGGTCTCCAGATTCTTGGGGCACTGCTCCTCCCGCCACACCCCCTACTTGTCTGAGTAGGGTATTTGTTTTCAACAAATGTTTTGCAGCCAGTCTTGCCCTCTAAGATAGTTTCAATAGTGAGAGGACTCCCTCTGGGGTTGATGCAGAAAACATCCTTGTCTCCCTCTGCGGGGTAGTGGGCCGCTAAGCCCTGCACAGCTATGGAGCCTGCCATGGGTTGGGGTTATTTGTCTGAACTTGGCTTTCCTGACCCTGTAGCTCTACACTCTCTTCTGGAGAGAGCCAGCATCTGGCCTTCCACAGGGCAGATAGAGACCTTGTTTGATTCCCTTTTGTCTCTTCCTTCAATGAGGCAGTCAGCCCCACAGAAGGTTTGGCAGAGCAATCCCCACCACCACCACCTCCAGTCCCCCCTCACCTGCCCTAGTCCCTCACCCTGTTTCCTCCACCTCCCTTTCTGTCACAGACTTGGACTTCCTCCCCTAAAAATTTCTCTCATTTCTTAACTTCTGGAACATACCCATTGTCTGCTTCCCCATTGTGTCATTGGGATTTATACTTAAAAGCAACCTTCTCCATTGTCATCTTCATGTCTCCTCAGGAAGGGGAGGAGATAAATCTGGTTTCGTAGTCTTGTTAAAAACAACAACAACAAAAACCAAAACCAAAAGTCTTGTCAGTGAAAATTTTACCTCAGAGCAAAAGAATGCTGCCCAAAGGTCAGGTATTGACCACCCGTGTTCTTAGCCACGTTGATAAACTGACCAGTCTTTCCATATCCCTGTATTTTAACTGTCAATGGAGGAGGGCTGGGAGGTGGCAGTAGATAGCAGGACTCTGAGAGGGGGACTCACCCCTGATTATCGAATGAGCAATCTTTGAGCCCTCCGACTTAAATCTGAATCACCTGTATAGTGTGATTGTTTTTACAAGCTAGTAGTTATAGCCCTCTTTGAATTAAGTGAATCTGAAAACTGGACTGTACCTCCTGGGACTTCTGTTAGAGAGCCTGGGCCTCTGTAACAAGCTTCTCAAATGATGTGGACGTCTTTGTTTGCGTCATCCATTCCCAGCCGGAAGAAATCTTGATCAACTCATCACTGTGGGTGGAGTGTGCAATATGGGGTCTTCCTGTGAAGGTGATTATGACTCGTGTGACATAAAACAAGTTGTTAAATCAAGCTTAGAGCTGAGGGTCAGCTGGGACTAAAGCTAAAGTCCTGATGATCACAACTTGCTGCTTAGTCATCACATTATTATTCAAAGAAATCCATTCATATTGGTTTAAGGAGGTAGAATTTGTTCTAAAGAATCCAATTTTGTGAGGAACTTTAAGCCCTGTAATGAAAAAGTTCCCATGAAGCCTTCCTGCTCTCTCGGTCTCTGGCCTTCCCACCACACCAGCCCTTGGGCCCTCCATGTCTCCTCCACTCTTCTGCAGGCCACCTTCATTCTTGTCCCTCTGCTGACCCCTTCTCAAGTAAGTCATTGCCTTGCACTCCTCTCACCAAAGAAAGGCTTTGCTTCGCACCACAGACAAACTCAGTATTTGTCTACCTCTTTTCAAGTTTCCCCAAGTGAGGATAAAGGGCCCAGCTTAGGTCAGACTCCCTGCCCTGTTGTGCGGCTGGAACCAGGAATAGATGGAGCTATACTGCATATGGAAGACTGGAGAATGATGACATCTTCACACAGTATGCTTGCCAAGTCACTTTCTCTGAAAGAGGTAATTGCTGTTGTTTCTTCTTAAGACAGTGTTTTATCTAGGTCTAACAATGAAAATCAAGGGGAGGTGTAGCTGAGGTGTTCTCTTTAGAAGTCTCCATGCAGAAGAAAAATAATTGGTTCTGGCAAAAGGAGTCCCTTTTGATTCCTTTGGTATTGCCTTTTCTGTCACCAAACAGGCCCCCTGTGCCCACCAGACAGGTGCTTATTCTTTGCTTCAGTAAAATTTCTTAAAAGACAATCAAGATAAGGGCAGCTAACAAAGCCATTGCAAGACAAATCTAGAAAGTGGAGCCTGTTACAGTAAGCCTTGGAAGGTGAGAGAGTGCTGAGTTGGACAAGCTTATATCTCTTCTTTGGCACACACATCATACATAGATGCAAATGGGAATAAAAGAAGGAGCCTGACTTGTACACAACGGGGCTAGAGTGGCCCCAAAGAGCAAGCCCACACAGAGTGTAGAGGGGCCTTGGATGGTGCACAACTAAAACAGTTATTTATTAATTTATTGTAAATCCATTTAGTTATTGTAAAAATATTTAGTTAAGTTCATTTTTAGTTATCATATGTAGGCTGGGCCTTTTCTGGATTGCTTGAATGTCACTCTGGATCATGGAGAAGTTATGGGTTATTGGAAAGCCAGACGTGGACTCCAACGAAGCCTCCTTAGACATGGCATGGGGAAAGCAGCAGAGCTCTATGCCCAACTCAGTCTTCTTTGCACATTTCTTTAGTTCTTTATTATTTTAATCCCTAGAGAAGAGATTCTAAATCACATTTGACTCAGAGTGATCCTAAGGCTCCAGTTCCTGGTTCAACCAGTGTCCCATTGGTTCGGCAGCAGACCAAAGCATGCTGATCCTTTCTCTGAAAGGGACCATGAGAGCTGATATGTGACAATGCTCACTGTACAGTTGATGTCACCGATGTTTCCTTCCTGCAGCCATGCAGTCACGGACATTGGCTGTCCTGATAAGAATAACACTGAGTAAATATTAACCCTTTCCTGGAATGACCCAACAATCAGGCCTGCCAAGAGAAGTTTCAAGGCTTCCAGTGTCTCATATGGAGAGACACCTTCTCCTAGGATGTCCTCCAGAAGTGAAAGTTTTGAGTAGATATTAGAACCCAAGTCTGACATTTATTCTGCGGGAAAGAATAGGAAATCCTCTACAGGCTATGAAACGTGCAGTGTTAGATGCAAGAAAAGGATATCAGGTGGCCTGTAGTTTTAAACATGTTTCTCACAAAGGTCAAGGGTGACTCTAAAACTTTGAAAAAGTGCTAAGCATTGCAAACTGTCACATAAATTGTAAAGTCAAGGAATCCAGTCCCATCTCATCAACTTCCTCACTAGCAATGAAAGTGGCATTAACCAAAAGACGTGCCTTTAGAGGTAAGTTTAAATAAAGCACCTCTACAGAAGATGAAAATTCTATGTAATTTCACATAATTAAATGGAGCTATTTTGTCACGCTACAATTTTCTGCTCTGCTCCTTATGTCTACAATTTTGATGTTCGTCATGGACTTGGATGGCTTATTTCCGTGCAGGCTTACTCACATTTGTGGGGTGCAGATGGTAATTACTCTCCTACCCAAAACCAAACAAGATGCCCCCAGTTCTCAGTCTGAGGACACTTGAAAAAATTTTTAGCAAAGAAAACAGGGAATATTCTTTAAATCTGTACACAGTGACAACTTTTCAAAGGTCACTGCTTTTTCTGTCTGTTCTCTACCTTTCTTCACCGTCCTTCTTTCGATGAGAATTTGATTGAGCGTCTTGACATGAGCATTTCTGGAAGGCTGCATTCGGCACCCTGTTCTGAAGGTTACTATTTCTTACTACAAGCATCAGTGTTTTCAAGTGTGTTTCATTAGCAAACATTCATTTCCTTGTCTCTTCAAATAGGGTATTCTAAGGAATGTCAAGGCCTGAAGTCACATGGTTTTTTTTCCTCTTCTCATCTTCGAGTTCTTATATACACATAAAAGTTTGAAGTGTCTAGGCTTTCTGTGTAGACAGTATTCATGTACTAAGATCTGTGAACTCAGAAGATGGAGCCTACATCATGAGCCTTGTCATATATGCATTGCACTGGACCAAGAGGATTATAGTAATCTAGACAAGGTCAAGTTTATGCTTCCCAAGATTCAGTCCAGTGAGATGGAAGCAAAACGGCATCTTAAAGTTCCCCTTTTAAAATGGCCTTGACTCTCTTAAGTCTGAAGCGGTCCACACTTAAAATATGAAGTGATTAGCAGCATAAGTTCTATGTAAATATGGAAAATTGTGTAGGTAGCTTATGGCTGGCACACTTGTACAACCTAATGCTTGCTGGAGATTTTGTGGTTTGGCAGTAAGCATCACATGCTCCCAAGGACAATCTCACTGATACTCTTTTTTTGAGAGGAACCTGATTGGCCTAGAATTCAGTAAGTGGACCGCAAGCTCTCAGAGATCCACCTGCTTCAGCCTTCCAAGTGTTGGGATTAAAGGCGTGCGCCATCATGCTTGGCTATTGATGTTCTTTATCCCATGGATAAGGAGACACAGGTGTTGAGCTAGACAACAGCAGTAGTTCATACATACTTAGACTTGCTCACAACACTCTTCTTTAGAAAATTTGGAATGACTAATGAAAACCCCAAGATGGTGTTGTAGAGCCAATCAACCTCCCCCCCCCCCATGCGCTCTCTCCCTTCTCCCTTCATTCCTTTCTCCCTTCCGTATGTTGCTGCCATTTTATACATCATGTGCAATAGGATTTGAACAGTGTTTGTTAACTTGCACACTTACATAATGACTATAATGAAATATGTATTTATCCTAAATTTGAAATGAATAAGACCAACCATGGAAAGAAAACATGTAGCTAACATCTTGTAGATATATGACAAATAGCAGAGATCTGGAACAGACTACTGATATCCAAGATGTCTGTAGAGTTGGCCAGATCATTGACTCTGGGTTTGCTGTTGACTTGGGAAAGGGAATTGAGAGGTGTGGACAGGACAGAGATCTGATTCTTCCTTAAATCAGATTATTAAGCAAGAGGTGTTGATGAACGGATAGCTCTCCGTTCATCCATTCTCCGCTTTTGTTTGTTGTTTTTATTCTTTTGGTTTTTGTTTGTTTTGGTTTGGTTTGGTTTGGTTTTGAGATAGGGTCTCACATAGTCCAGGCTGGCCCCAAACTTCCTATGTACCCAAAGATGATCTTCAACTTCTGACCCCTCTGCCTCTCATACTCAGTGCTCCAGAAACACCTCGTTACAGGTGTGAACAACCGTGTCTGATGCTCTGATTTTTCAAGTAGTTTCAAGCCAATTATTATTGTGCATAGTGAATGAGTTTACCACTCTACCTCAGCTGTAAATAATGATATTTCCTTCACTATTTTTCCTTCAAATCGTTTGGTTCACTTATATCAGAGTGAACAAATGGATTCATTTGTCAAGAGTGTCCAATTCTGTGGCTGTCAGCTGAGATGAAATCCCAATTTGTTCACACTGAGGAAACAGGCTCCTGATCATGAGAGCTGGTGCTGGCAATCCATAGAAACAAATTTGCTCCCGCTCTGGCTTTCCCTGTGTGATCAGTAAACCTGTTGAAAGGCAAAGCCTCATCCAGGGATTAGTTCTGAGTCGGAGGCTATAATATACACTCTGGAAAACATTTGAAAATCTAATGAGCTCCATACAAGGGGTATTAACTTTAGGTATAATCACTCAAAGATGTCTCATGGTATGTGCAGTTTGTGTTTTCATTAGTGAAGGGTGTGTTTTGGTTTTCTGCAAGCCAGTTTCACTCTCTACACTAATGCCTTAACCTTGAACCTTGGATCATAAAGACAGGCATTTCCCTTTCCTCTGGCCCTGAGCTTTTTACTCATTAGCTGCTAATGAAGCGACTGTTGTAGAGCTGAGTCCCATGGGACCAGTTGGCCTCGAGTTAAGAGAAACATTTCTCAAAGACACAGAAGGAATTCCCATTTCTAGGCAGCTACAGGCATATGTTTATCATGGGATACAATATGATCCTGGAAAAAGACAGGGTGTTTAGTGTATTGCAGCTACAATTGCACCGGGATAAAAGAAGACCAAAGATGCCAAGTGCCACGAACAACCTGCTGGGCTGTGCATAGATATCTTTGCCAGTGTTTTTCCGTAATGACAAAGAAAATTCTAAACAATAAAAATTTTTAAAAAGGAGAAAATTTAAAAGGTCTTGCTCAAGTGTACTATCTAACTTAAAAGTGATGTTTTGTTCTGCACAGACTGCATTGCACAAGATTTTAAGTATTGGTCTTGGTTTTCGTGGGTCTTTTTGTTTTGTGGTAATGGAACTTAAACCCAGGGCCTGTGTACGATAGGCATGTGCTCTGCCACTGAACCCTGGCTTTCTGAAATCTGGCTTCCCACTAGTGACTCTCATATTGCTTTCTTAAAAATAGGTAGGGCCCACTCCACCTCCACATCTGTTCCGAGTCCCCAGCCTCTGGACAGACAGCAAGGAAGTGAGCAATGTCCGTAGGAGTCCTTGCTCTCTGCCAGCTAGGAGAGCCAACATGGAAACTCCTGCCCTCCTACCTTGGGAACAGAACTGTATTTGCACAATATGTGCTAATAACCCTCCCCAGAGCAGCTCCAAGACTGGGAGCCCAGGGGAAATTCAAAAGGCAAGCACTTTTGCTCAAAAAAATGCATTAAAAGTTACCACTAAAAATAATGAACATATAAAGCCCTGTTCTTCTTTCTTTCTCCACTTGTCTTGGCAACTTTTTATTTGCCATTTAGTGTTGTCCTGCTAAGAAAGAAAACAATTAAAATCGCAAAATATTAGCATAGTTTTTGGATTATACTGTTATATTATGATGTCAACTTTAAGCTCAAATTCTAAAGTATTTCATTCGGAAACATATTACTGTGTACCTTGTGCAGTCTGTGTATTCAGTCCCTCCCAGAACTCTGGGGCCATTGCAAACACTCGTTCTGTTGTGTGGCTTAATTGTATATATTGCATGTGCATGAGTTGATGTGCACTCATACAACCAACACTGTGGCTAGCTTACTGATGCTCATGGAAGAAGTAGGAGGAGAAGAGAGTGAGGTTGCCCAGCTCTTTCTCCCATCACTGTCGCCCTCCAAGTGTTTCACTGCCACAAAGAAGCAGCTTGACTTAGAAAAAGTGCCTGGTTTTCTTGTCATTCTTCTCTTAGAAATGATGTTGTACAAGCTTGCATGAGCAGACTGAGCAGTAGCACGGCCCCTCATGGCTTTCAGCCCATTGCTTTCTCTTCCCTTACTCAGTCCAAAATAGAACACATTTGTAGTGTATTGTATCCTTGCCATCTCCCCACAAAGTGAACTCACAAGAAGGTTAAGCACGAGATGTTATGCATGCAGTACCTGAATCGGGAAGCAAGAATGGTGGATGTGCATATATGAGATTCTTTTCCACACATGCATGCTCCACCATACCATGCAACTTTACTTACAAAACACAAACTCAAAGATAAAGTTACTAAGAATTTCTAGACTTTGAGCCATCACTATTGCTAGCTTCCCATCACTATAACAAAATGCACAAGATACTAAACTGATCAAAACAAAGAAGGTTATTCGGCATCATAAATCTAAAGGTTTATGATCAGAAGGCTTTGCTTTGTCCTCTTGCAAGACAGCAGATCTTGGATGGAATGGTGGGCAAGGAAAAACTGCTTACCTCATCAAGTAGGCAGCAAAATCCTACATGGATAAGGTCCAGAGATGCCTTCTGAAGGTATGCCTCCAGTGACTTAGAGACCATCAAGGAAGGTCTTACCTCTCAGAGGTTTTACTCCACCCTCATAGTACCAAGCCTTTAACACATAAAAACCAAGGCTCTCTCACATAGTTTTTTACCCCATGGCCCAGAGGTCCATGTCCATATTACAGTGCAAAGTGTGTTCATCGTATCTCCAAGAGTTGTCCAACTACTAAGAGCTCTGCAGCTCTCAACAGTCCAGCGCCATCTGTCTGAGGTTCAAGGTGGAAATCTGATGAGACTCTTGCGAAGGTAGAATAGAAACTTACACCTGTATAAGAATCAGTGACAGCACAATGCAAACAGAAAG
This sequence comes from Rhynchomys soricoides, assembly GCA_019843965.1. Lineage (NCBI taxonomy): Eukaryota > Metazoa > Chordata > Mammalia > Rodentia > Muridae > Rhynchomys > Rhynchomys soricoides. Next base: position 10,191,004 of record JADRCH010000056.1, on the reverse strand, counting down.
AATATTTTTTTTCTAAGAGCAATACGGAAAAAGAGCAAGCCTGAAATAAAAGGAGATTACATTCTGAAGCTCCATGTCCAGCATCTGGACACACTGTGGCAGATGTGGGGGTCCCAGAGGCTTGGGGAGCTCTGCCTTAAAGCTCTGGAGCTACAGCACATGGAACTGTCTCATGGTTGTTTTGTCTGTTGTCTTTTCCTTGTGTGATTGTCATTTCTGGCACCTTTTCCTTCCCTGGGACTTTACTACAGTTTGAAGAAATTTTGACATCACAGTATGTTTCCTGACATCGATGTGTTTCTCCAGAATCTCTCTAGAAGCTTCTAAAATCCACAAATCTTGCACTTTTCATGACTACAAATCATCATGACTTGGACAGTGCTGAGAGATGCCACCAGGCAGGCTGTGGGTGAGCCTTTTCAAATGGTGACTTAGTAGCCTCTACATGCCTGGCCTCTTCAACATGGGCAATATAGACCTTAGAGCGGTGATTCTCAACCTGTGGGGTAGGATGATTCTTTCATGGGTGTCGTCTATCAGGCATCCTGCATATCAGATATTTACATTACATTTCTCAACAGCAGCAAAATTATGAAGTAGCAATGAAGAAATTTTATGGCTAGGTTCACCAAACGTGAAGAACTGAGTTAAAGGGTCCCAGCATTAGGAAGGTTGAGAAACACTCACTGCCTTAGAGAAAGAGTGTTGGACATGCCGGTACCCTGAGGCATGTATTTTTCTTTTTAATCAAACTTTGCAAATTCTCTGGCACAGGTTTGCATTTCTGTTCTCAGAAGCCTATGAGGGACCTTAGGGCTAGGAAGATTTCTAAGATGGCATCTAGGCATCTTTCCTAATGTTTTATATCTGAAGCAGTTGGCTTTTAAAAATTGGTACTAACCACTGAAACCTCCATGGCTGCAACTTTGTATGACCTGGAGATTTCTGCTCTGTCCACTGCCCACAATGGTCACAAGTAAACTTGTCCAAAGCACCCAGTAATACCTATGCAACAGTAGGATGTTTACTGTCTGGAAATTTTTGCTATCAGATAATCTAGCTATGACCAAATGAACAAGATACTGTCAAATGCACTAGAGTGAGCTTCTAGTCTCATTCCTAGTACACTCTTCATTTCATCTGAAACTTCATGAGTACAGTCTTTATTGCCCACATTCTTAGTAGCATTTTTAATAGCATTCTGATCTCTGGTGCCCCAAACAGCTTCACCCATTAATCTCAAATCAAATCACTATCTTTTAGGCTTTTTCTAGTCCTGAATTATATAACCTCTTAATGACCAATTCTAAAGGCTCCCCCATACCACCATCTATCACAGTTACAGCAATGATCCCACTATGTGCTACCTCCTTTCTGTATTAGTCAGCTTCCTATTACTATAATAAGATATGTGCAATTATATAAACTGGCAAAAACTAAAAGTTTATTTCGGATGATTCTGTAGGTTCCAATCTCTGTAGTCAAGCAATCTTACTGCTTTTGGCCCCTCAAACAGCAACATATGGAAGAAATGCATGGCAGGGGAATAAAACCACTCACCAGCCAGAAGACAAAAAGAAAAAAATGGGGGAAGGGTTTTCATAATCTCATTTAACTATTTAAGAAAATGGTCCCACTGCCCTAAGGTTCTCTTATAGGCCCCACCTCTTACTACCAAATGCCATTGTTGTAGAGGCCAAGGCTTTGACACAGACACTGTTGGAGGACATCCAAAGGCTAGCAGACTAGCTGAGTCCTGATGAGCACAGACTCCTGCGAGGTAACTGTCCACACACTCATGCAGCTGGCTCTGGACATACTCTGGCTGCTAGTTTCACCCCATCTCCCTAACAACTGCCGTGTGTAGCTCTATCAACATCTTTTCTCCCCAGATTGCATTTACCTTTATAGAGTAAATTAACACCTTTATCGCTCCCTGTTTCCCCGAGGCTTTGAAGATCTTATTGCATGTTGAACGCATTTTAATACAAAACAGGTCTGAAATAAAATTTGCCATTTTCCTCCTGAATCTGTTCTTCTTGGTTTAGTTGCTGGAACCAAAATTCTCTGTCACTGGGGTCATAGACAACAGGATACTGACAGCACAATAATTGCTCAGTGGACACTTGTTTACTGACTATACTGAAAATCTGCCTGTAGTTATACAGATTAACCCACAACCAGTCTCAAATTGATCTTGGTTGTAGATTTTCCACATTCTACCCAATTGATAATACCTTTTTAAAAAGATTTTTAAGATTATTTTTTAGAAAGAGAGGGAGAGAGACAGAGAGACCTTTAGTAGGTTTGGATCCATGAGTGCAGGTGCCTGCAGATAGCAGACATCCTGGAGCTGGATATGCAGTTGTGAGGGACATGTGCATGCTGGTAACTGAACTTTGGTCCTCATGATGATCAACAAGTGCTCCTGCTGAGCCATCTCTCTAGCCCCTGACCTTACATTTTGAGATCATTTTTTATAATAATCTTTAAGATTCTGGACAGAGGCAGGGAATGCCTCTACCCAACACTGACCACAAATCTTTAAAAGGATAAACACTGGTAATAGTAGCTAGCGGATTCCTTCCAATTGTCCCCAGATATGCTGCTGTCTCTCCTTCCTCCTTCCCCGCTTCACTCCTCCCCACGGCATATGTATGTACTCTTCCTAAACCTTAACCAGGGCCTTACTCTCCATCCATGTCAAGGCCACGTTGAATACTGCCTTATTTGCATCTTGCAGAGATTGTAATTTGACTTTAAATTATGGTGTCTTGATATTTCCACAGCTTACCACTTCTGGCTAAACCATAAGCATGGTGGCAGTATTGTGGTGTTTTTCTGGCACTTTCGATTTAAACTAGGAACTAGGAAAGCCCAAAGGATATTAAAAACAAACTGATAAAAAAAATAAAGACAGAATTTATAAAGAAAGACAAGGACTTAAAGAGAATTTTACACCTCAGGGTGCTATTTGGAGTATATTCAAGTGAAATTTAAGTTGGTTATTATTTGGGGATGACCTTGCAGGTCAGGTTCTCAAACCTTTGTTTTAGGTGTGATAGTGTGGAAACACCAACGTTGCTTTCTTGGCCCATCCAGTCACCGACCGCCTGCAATGCCAAAGGAGATTTTTCCTTATTTCAGATGGCATAGGTACTGAAAACAGTGGGCTGCGGGTAATATAAATCCAAAGGCATACTGAAATAGCATGGCACGTCTGAGTGGGCCAGAAAGTGTTATATCCAAGAAATAGAAAGCCAGCTTAGCATCGATGATGACGTTCTCCATCCAACTGCTCCTTGGTAAAAGCAAAAGTGTTCTTTTAAATACAACTTGATTGTAAAGCAGCTGTTCTCAGCCTTCCTAATGCTACAACCCTTTAATCCAGTTCCTCGTGCTGTGGGGACACCAACCGTAAAATTATTTCATTGTGACTTCATAACTGTAATTTTGCCACTTTTATGAATCATAATGTAAATATATGATATACAGGATATCTGATATGTGATCCTTGTGAAAGGGTCATTCAGCCCTGAAAGAGGTCATGACCCACAAGTTGAGAACCTCTGTTCTAGACTTTACTATTTTTGTTTTAAAAAAATGATAATGATAGTAATCGTGTAATTCAAAAGTGTTCTCTTTAATAGTAATTTCAAATACTATTAACAATCCAGTGACATCACATTAGGCAACATCAAAGCCAAACATGTAGAATATTGGTTGATCAAAAATTACTTTAATTTTTTTTTGATGCACTTGACACTGTGAGTTTAAAGCAGAGATAAAACGAGCAGTTCCTACCTTCACAAGCAAATCAATTGGAGGTGTCAAGAATATATGTTCCTTAGTGATTGAAGGAAGACAGAGGGTTAATGTGTAGCCTTGAAAAAGAACAACCAGAGGAGGGAGAAGCCAGAGCCTGGGGCCAGGGCGGGGGCGGGGCAGGGCAGGGCGGGGCGGGGCGGGGGATGAGAGAGATTTTAAGGCTTGCATTGGGTTGTTGCTGCTGTTGTTTTGTTTTGTTTGTTTTGGGGAACATGGTTCAGAACCACATTTATTCCAAGAATTTATACAAGGACATATGCATAAAGCTTAAGATATTGCCAGTTCCTCACTTTATTTCACATTTCTTTAGCTTTGAAAGCACGTGACAATTGCAAAGAGGCCATGAGAAGCAAGGAAGACTTGGAGCATACTTAGTTACAAAGGGGCTGAAAACCTTGGATAAGTAGCTCATCCTTAACAAATCACTTCTTAAGTGGAATGAGATGCTGAAGGGCTAAGAGAAATCCGTTCGGCCCTTCGTGTTTTAACTGTACATTTGTTTTTGAGTGTTGAGTAGTAGAAGGTCTCTGTAGATAGAGATATTATTTCCAGTTATATATTTTTTAGAATTTTAATAAATGCGTCTTATTGGTTGACAGTTTCATGCACACACACACACACACACACACACGCACGCACGCACACACACATGCACACACACGAGTGCACTCACACGCACATGCACACACAGGCACACACGCGCGCACACGCACATGCACGCACACACGCGCGCGCGCACACCCCCCCCCACATGCGTGTGTATAGTATTCTGTTCACTGTTACCTCCATACCCTCTATGTTCTCCTTCCCATCTCTATCAATTCCACTCTTACCTCTCACAGTCTCATTCCCAGATTCATGACTTTGGGTTTGGTTCGGTGATATATTGAGCGTAAGCCAGAGCCCTCTCTATGGGCTCTTGGATGAGTTTTTATGGATGGGGCTACCTAAGCCCCTTTTCCAGCCATGGCTGACTGTTGATAGGCCCATTCTTATGAGAGTCTCTGAAGTATAGATGGTTTTTAAATTTAATTTATGTGCTCTTATTTTGTTACTTTTGTTTTTGACATAAGAATTGTTTGCCAAACTAAGGTCATAAACAGTTTCTTCTCTGTTTTTTATTCTAAAAGTTTTAATTTAGTGCTTGCATTTCCACCTTCAATCCATTTGAGTTAATTTTCGTGTATGATGTGAGGTCGTAGGATGAGGCTGCACTCTACTGTGTTGATTACCACTGTAGTTTTTACCACTGTATCTTTTACCTGGGCACACTTGCCAAACATCAGTTGTCTCTGGAGGTGTGGATGTGGATGTTCTGTTGTCTCTGGAGGTGTGGAAAAGCTTCTGAGTTTGGATTGATCCCCTGCTCTATATCAAATCTATACCAGCATCCTAAGTGTTGGATAGCACTGCTCTGTGGGCAGTTCTAAATTAGAATGTGTAAGGACCCCTACTTCATTAGTCTCTGTCAAATGTTTAGTTACTCCAAGGAGTTTCAGTATGGCTCAGTAGAGAGCGGTGCCCGCTGCCAAACCTGGTGACCAGAGTTCAATTCCTGGAACATATGTGCTAGAAGGACAGAGCCAACTCCTTCAAGCTGTCCTCTGATCGCCAGATCACCTTGATGGATATGTCACCCCCTCCCCCCACCACACACACTAAAATAAATGTGAAAACTTAAGATGGTATTCTGAGCCTCTTGCAATACAGATGTTAGGATGAGCTTGTCAGTTCTACGAAGCAGTTAGCTACCATGTTGACATGCACTGTATCTTAGTTTGAGGAGTGCTCCATTTTGACAAGGTTAAGTCCATGTACACAGGAGTTTCCATAGCTTTGTTCTATAGTTAGCTCTTGCCTTGGTGTTTTACAGTGTTCAAACTGGAGTTCCCCTTCTTCTTGTAAACTTATCCTAATGATTTTTCCCATTTAAATGCTTCAACCCCTTCCATGTCCCCTCTCACCAACTTCTCCCACACCCTCTCAAATCAGGCTTTTTTTTGGGGGGAGGGGGGCTTTGATTGTGAAAGGTAAATGGTTGAACCTAAAAAGATGGTTTTAAGTGAAGTAACTCAGACCTGGAAAGACAGATGCCGCATATTCTCTCCCATCAGCAGGTTCTTGCTCCAAATCTTCAGATGTCAGCATATAGCATAGAGCGACTGCAGAAACCTTGGAATGAAAAGTATCTATGTTAAAATGTATGTGTCCACATACATGCTATAATGAATTTATGTGTATCATGTGTGTACAGGTGCGTGTGGAGTCTTACGGTGGAGTTACAGGTGGTTGAGAGCTGCTCAAAGTAGATGTTGAGAACTGATCCTGCATCTTCTGCAAAAACATTAAGCATTCTTAATAACCGAGTCATCTTGCCAGCCTCAGGATTTCACTTTCTTTGTGTAGCTGAACAGTGTTCTGTTATGTAGATGTACATTTATCTGGTTACAGGTTGATGGACGCTTTAGCTATTCCTATTTCTTGGTAATTATGGATATTGATTCAATACACACAGGAGTACACATGTCATATTCACACACTGACTTTGTTTCATTTGTATTATACCCAGTAGTTGGATAGTTCAATCACATGGTAGTTCTATTTTACCTATTATGAGGAGGATCCTGAATATATTTGCATAATGACTGCACTAATTCATATTCCCAACTGCACTAGTACTTGCTACCTATCACTTCTATGTCTTTTTGGGGGGGGGGGCAAAAACCATTCTTATTGGTTGGAAATGGTTTCCTACTGAGGTTTTTGACCTGCTGTTTCCTCATGTTGAGTGATATTGAGCATCTTACACATACACCTGCTGAATGTTTGCACGCCTTCTCTTGAGGAAGTTTGGCTCCATCACCCATTTTTAGAAGAGGCCATTTTATTTATTTATTTATGGCTCTTAACTTTTTGGAGTTCTGGATTTGAACCATATAGCATGTATATAGTTGGGAAATATTTTCTTCCATTCTGCTGGTTGTCCCTTTGCTTTGATGCTTGCTTCCTTTTTGGTTTAATATACTCTTCTGTTCCTTTTCTCCTTCATTTCCTGTCCTTGCCAATTTTTAATGTCCCAAAGCATTTTCCATATGCCTTCTTCCAGGAGCTCTATAGGTTCAAGCTCTACATTTAGGTGATTAATCTATGTAGAATTGAGTATCACATCTGAGGAGATTTTGGAGCCTGTCTCACTCTTCTGAATGAAGATGTCCACTTTTCGCACCACCATTTACTCAGACGTCTGTTCCTTCTTTACACTGTGTTCTCTGAATATTCGTTGAAAATTAGTTGACTATTTAGAAATGGCAGCTTATTTCTAGGTCCTATCTATGTTCCATGGCTCTGCCATCTTCTTTTGTATGCCAGTACCATGCTGTTTCAATTCCTGGAACATACACATTACTGAACGTCCAGATGTAAGACACATTGATATCAGGAGAGTTCATGCTTTTGGGGATGGATTTGAAGTTCTTCTAGAAGCCGTTACATAAATAGCAATTACATAAATGCTTGAAAGATTCTCCACATGCCTATGGTACAGATGCTATTGTGCATAGTGAAGTCTGTCAGCTCCCCGTCATTTCCAAATGTTTCATAGCTTAAGCTTCTATGCTTGTAGATTCAGTATATTTAAGCTTTTTGCTTATTAAATGGGGTATAAATCTATAGCTTTCTTCCCCTTGCTCTAATATTCTCTCTTTTGAAAATAATCTAATGATTTTGACCAGTTTGTACATTCATACGTACTCTTCAAAAATCAAAAGGTAGAAAATTCTGGTACTTTTTCTCCTGTGGCTCTGATCATATACCATAAAGTGGCAGAGTAACCTCATGAGGAACATAGCTCATCTCCTTCTTTTAAATGCACCATTCCTCAGGTAGCCTTTCCAAGCTGATGTGAGTATAGTGCAGTTTTTATTTTCCGACATCCTGTATTGTGAATTAGTATTCTGTATTTAGTTGAATAAAAATGTATTTTGTAAATACTTAGAAAATATTTTATCTGCCAATACTTGAACAAATACTTTTATGCCTTAATTTTTCCACTCAGGAATTCCTTGTTTAACATCTGGAAGTCAGGTTTTCATTCATCCTTTGTATTTTGCTTGCTTTTGAGGGTAACAAAGGCTGTGCAATTGGTGAATAGTAGCATAAAGGATATGCCCACAGAACAGTCTCAGAAACAGTCATATCTTAAATGGGGAAGCATGTGAATGTGAGATTCAGTTAAGAATCCATGGAGGAAGAGGTAATCCAGATTTCCTATGTGTGTTCTTAGAACAGCAGGGGAAAATTTCATCTACATTGAAGGTAAGGGTGAGATATTTGCAGTTTAGAGGATATAGTCACTAGCGTACACCAGGTTGCAGGCACCTACCATCAATGAGCAAGATGCAAAGGAATGGATTCCTCTGCTGGGATACAGTCCAGTGGAGACCTTAACTTTGGACACACCTGAGAGAGAAGATGCCCATGGTTCTAGGCCACCAAGATTGTGCTAGTTTGTTACAGCTGCTTTAAGGTCTCAGCAAGAAGAATAACAGTTTATCTGCCTTAGAGTCAGAACTGCCATTCTAAAGCTGTAAAAGCTCAGAGTTAACTTATTCATGTCCAGTATCCTCTGACATTCTCATTCTCTCTCTTCTCTCTATAAGAAGGGAACCACAGCCTTTCCCCTGCTATCAGATCTTTTGTTAAACTTTTCTCAGTGTGTGCCCTCTGTGTTGATTGCTTTCTGTCATCCAATGAGCCACGTTAGCACACAAACACACACTCACACACACATATACAAACACACACATACACACACTCACACATACATACACATTCATGCATATAAACACTCAAACACATACACATTCATGCATACACACACTCATATACATACACACAATACGTACACATACACACACACATACACACACTCACACACATACACACATACATACACACATGCACACACACACACATGCACACATACTCACATACACTCACACACATACAGATATAAACACACTCACACACACATACACACACATGCACACATACTCACACACATACATACTCACACACATATACAAACACACACATACATATACACAAATGCACACATACACACACATACTCATATACATACATAACAACACACATACATACACATTCATGCATACACACACTCAAACACATACACATTCATGCATACACACATACACACACATGTACACACACTCACACACATACATACACATGCATGCATACACACACTCAAACACATACACACACATGTACACACACTCACACACATACATACACATTCATGCATACACACACTCACACACATACACACATTCACACGCATACACACACTCACACACATACATAACACATAAACACACACATACACACATACACATTCATACGTACACACACTCACAGACACATGCACACACACTCACACACATACACACACTCACATACATACATACACTTCTCTCCCACCTCATTTTTCCAAGGTTACCTCTTCTTTTTTTGGAGATTATAACACCCTGCACCTAATTACTACTAAGACCAATGTAGACCGATGTGTGTCTTCCCTATTTTCTTACAGGGATTTTATGGTTTCTGGGTTTATATTTAAACATAGTCCATTTTAACTTGAAGTTTTGCGTGGTATAAGTGTCCATATTTTTTCTTATGAGCACATGGATACCCAGTATGCCAACGACATTTGTTGAAGAGATGATTCTTTCTATTGTCAATTTCTTGTACAAGTTAGCTAACCATATACGAATTGTCTTATTTCAAGGCTCCCTTTCAAATCCATTGGCCTATGTGACTTTTCTAAAGTACAATACCAGATGCCTTGATTGTTTGTAGTATAATTTATTAGAAAGTGAGACCTCTGTAGAGATTTTTTTCTTGTGCAACCTTATCTTGTTTATTTGAGATTGTCCTGTGATTTTATATAAATCTTAGAATTGCTTTTTGTCTATTTTGATAGAAATTGCAGTGAATTTGCAGATAGCCTTGAGTAGCATTGATATTTTAACAATATTAATTATTTTAACATATGAGCATATTGCATTAATTAAGTTTATACCCAATATTTAATTTTAGGTTGCTATTTTGAGTGGGACAATTTTCTTAATTTATTTTAAAATATGGAACATTTTATTAATTTATTGTGTGTATGTGTGTGTATATGTGTGTGTGTGTGTGCACACATGCATGCATACCTTCCCCATCACTTATGATGCAAGCTGTGGATACCTTACACATAGCTATAATCATTACAGGAGTGTATATTTCTTCAGTCAGTCCTTGACTTTTTTGAAATTTGTTGCTCTGTAGAGATGTTGAATTTGGTCATATTCCTTGTACGCATTATTCAAAATGACTGTTGGTAGTTTTTGTCCTCCAATACATTAGTATTGTCTTCTATGTTTATTGATTTATGCTACTTAGTAGTGCTGGAAATTTGGATTCAGAACCTTGTACATGTCAGGCAAGTACTCAATTACTGAAAAATGACTCAGCCTACATGATTGATCTATGTGTACATTGAGCCCTCCTTTTACCCATGGGATAAATCACACTTACTTATGGTATATGATCTTATAAATATATTGTTGAGTTTGGCTTACTCGTGTTTTCTTGGGAACACTTACATTGCGTTCATTAGTGGTATTGGCCTTTAATTTTCATGTCTTATAAAGTCGTCATCTGGCTTTGGTATCACAGTAATGCTGGCTTGGTATTAGGAGGTTAGAGGTAGCTGCTCCTTTAAATTTTTATAAGTATGTAGGGAGTATTGGCATTAGTTCTTCAAACATTGTTAAAATTCAACAGTGTGGTCAACAGGTCATAAGCATTTCTCTGGTGGGAGATTTTTTTTTTTTTCGTGCAGATTCAATCATTTATTAGTTGGTGGTCCATTTACTTTCCTGTATCTTCAGTGATATCATGTTTGAGTCTAAGAATTCATTTCTGTCAGCTAATTCAGTTTATTGAGATAGAGTTGTTCACAGTAGTCTCATGATCTTTTTTTTCTTTTAGTTTAGATGAAGGTTTTCCAGTTTTACTTATGTTTGAAAAGTTTGTTCATTTCTATTGTTTTTTTCTTCTCATAATTATTCTTGTTTTTTCTAACTTTCTCCAGTTTCTTGAGGTATAAAAATGCACTGTTTGAGACATTTCTTTACTCATTTGCAGAATCACATCTGTTTATTTGTGGGAGATTGGGGTGCACACAGGTGGAAGTTAGTGGGTGATGTGATAAAGTTTAATCTCTTTTTTATAACATGAGGCTGGGGATGGACCTTGGATTCTAAGCTTGGGGGCAAATCTCTTTAGCCATGTAGAGCCATATCACCAGCCCACATTTTTCACATTAATGTATAAGATAGCAGCCATACACTCTTTTAAAAATGTATTTACCAGGTCCACAGTTTTGTATAGAATACTCAAGTTTTCGTTCCTACCTTGTTGTTTTGATTTCCCATTTATCTTGTTCCTTGGCTCACTCAATGTTCAATGTGCTACTCACTTTCCACAGGTAAGTTTTCTAATCTTCCCGCATTATTTATTTCTAATCTCATACACTTGAGTTTAAAGCAGACTTATCAAACTATCCCTATTTTCAGATGCTATTGGGTACACACAAGAGACCTCCCACAAACATCCATCAGAAAACTTCTGTAAAAACCCAGCAATTTCAGCAAAGTGTCAGTGTATAAAATTACCTTAGAAAAATGTAGATGTGTGTGTAGGGGAGAGAGGAGGGTATATGGGAGTGGAGCACCAGGATGCAAGTGATATGAAGTGGAGATGAACAGGGAGGAGGGGGACCCAACTGGATGGCAGGGAGAGAGGCCAATACAGAAGGAAAATAAGGGCCAAGGGACAAATAATACCAATGCTGCTATATGCTATATGAAGGCTAAGCCGTTTGGGCTAACAATGCTCCACATAAGAACCATAAATTAACCAAAACCCAGTAGCAGGCACATAAAACATCCTTTCAGATGGTTGATCAGGGCAGACAGAATGACTCCTAAAACAATATAGTTTATAGACGTAGTCTTTGGTAGCCTCTCAAGTGTCAAGGGTAGGCTTCTGTTGGGAAGACAACATACTTCGGCACAGGACTCAGATGATTTGAGCTTTATCTGACCTGAAAGTGTCTTTCCTGTTCTCTAAATTCCATGGTTCCAGTAAATACAATGAAGCTGCCCATGGAAGGAAGTAATTAGATAGTTTGACCCAGCTGCAACACCTATGAGCCAGGACAGTGACCAGCATGTCAAGATATGTATAAAGCTGCAACAAGTGGCATTCACATGTCAGTGGTAACCAACAGCTGTCTAATTGGACTTCCAAAGGTCCATTTGACAGAAGGCAAATTATGTCTGATACTGGAAACCTAGCCAGTTCTCCAGGGTTAGTGAGGTCATGGACCTTAAGGAAAAAATAATCTGTTACCACTACTTTCCTAGGTCAGTATAATTCTAAATCTCAAACTTACACCCATAGATAAGTGTAGCTATTACCCTTGTCAAAGATGCCTTTCTTTACAGAAAATGAAGACCACCACAGAAAAATCACAATTGGACATAATGCAGATATCAATGGATTGTAGGGAGCCCAGCCCCAATGGTTATATCTATATCACAGCTCCTGCATCTATGGCTCAGAAGCTATTGCAGAAGAGATGGAAAGATTGAGCCAGAGTGCTAGATACACTGGGGTTGCTTCCTGTAGAGTCTAGCCTTGGAGAATCTGGTAAAACACAGCTATGTTACTCCGCCATGAAACAGTCTCTCCTATAAACTTGAACATGACCAGACTTGCATGAACAAGACCAGAACAATTGCAATATCAGTGTGGATTATTGGAATGTGGAAATAACAATTTCAATGTTAATGAGAATTTTTCATAGGGTCCCACCCCTAGACAAAGAATTATGGGTAACTCTTGACTGCTAAGAGAAGGAAAAATTGCCTCCCCCAGAGATGAGTTCAATGTATTCGTTGTTCAATGCAGAGTGGTCAGCCATGAAGTCATATATCACAGACAACAAAATGGACTCAGCAGACTGTATTTGTGCACACACACATAGATACATACATACATATGTATGCATGTAACAATAATAAATAAAGAGAGGCTATCAACTTGAAAGTGGGAGGGGCATGAGATGGGACAGACAGGAAAGAAAGAAGAGAAAGCAATATAATTCTCTTTCTATTAAAAACCTATTTTAAAAACAGACTTGTAAAATAATATGTTTTCTTGAGCTATAGCCTCTATATATTTAAAGTATATTTAAAGTATATTTAAAGTAGTTACTGATAGAGATGTACTGCCATTTTTTAGTTCCTGTCTTTATGGGTTCTCTCTCTCTCTCTCTCTCTCTCCCTCTCCCCTTTTTCTTCCTTCCTTCTTTTTCTGCAGTGGTATGCTTTGACTTCCGTTCTCTTTGGTTTTTAGTTTCAGTGGCTTCCACAAGTTTTACATAAAATATTTCATAGCTACAAAAGCTCATCTTAAGTCAATTTATTTTGGCTTGCAGATTGAAAAAGAATTCTAGAATTTCACACCTTATCATTTCCTCATACTATGCTATTGTTTTCATAATTTACATTTTATATTTTTTGCTCCTTAATGAAGCTTCATTTTCTGTGTGTGCCCTTGCATAATTAAAGTTGATTTCTACACTACCAATTCAGTATTAATGCACTTTGAATGTGAGGTTAGCAGTTACCTTGTCAGTGACTTTTATGTGTTAAAATGTTAGGCAAAAGTTGCCTCTGAAACACTTAACACCACAAGGTGTTTTGTCTTCATATTTTTCTATTATATTGTGAAGTCAAATAGATCACAAAGTCACCCCTCTGTCTTCTCATTGTTTCAAGGCACCTTCTCATAGTCCCCAGTGGATAACTGTTGCATATTGCTTGCTATTTGGATCACTTTGGTGTTCTATTCTGTCCTGGGGTTTCTTCTTCTTTGTCATACTAATTCCCTTCTTGTTCATGTGAACTTATAGTAATAGATACTGACTCATGGTCCCTCTGGTTTTCCTTATTAAATGCTTCACTTGGGAATTCTGAGTCCTCAGAGACATGCTGTGCCCAGGAATTGACTTTTGTTTTGTGCCTAGTTGGCTCTCAGGAGTGTACAGTATCTGGAGTTAGGCAAAATATACTCAGATTTAGAAATAATTTTGCTATAGTAGAGACAGATATTTTAGTTTCCTGGTTAGTGTTAATTCTGGTATTCTTTCTGCTCATTGTTAGCAATTCTGCTGCATGAAGCAAAGTTAGCATATGCCATAACTACAGCTCTATGAACTGCCTTTAATTAGTGCTAATTCTTCTTAAATTCTGGATGTTGTCCAGTCGTTACTATTTTATTGAGAATTTTCATTTTTCTCCTGTAGCTGTTAGTGAGAGGCTGAGCGAAGATGGTTGGGAATTGCCGTCTGGATTCCCTTAGAGCCCAAATTCATGTCCCATTAGAAAATATTCTTGTGGTTCGCTTTAAACTTCAACCAGACACTGTGGTAAATTGGATAGAGAAGAGCTAGGAGAGCTTGGTCAATGGATAACAATGTTCCATTAGTTAGGCTGAACGAAGTCTGGTATATAGCACAATAGGGTGAATAGAATTAATAATGCATTGAGAATCTTGTAGAAGAGAGGATTGTGACTGTAACCACTGTAAGAAAAACAACAGGTTTGAAGGAGTCAGATGGTTTGATTATTGCCTAATGGACACATGAGTCAGGACAAGACATTGTGTTTCATAAGGGTTACAATGGTTTCAATCATAAAATGTTAATTTAATAAAGACTTCTCTCAGCTTATAATTCTTTAATGTGTTTCCTAATGTCAAGACCAAACATACATATTTGTATTATCAACTTATTGTTTATCCCTGTGACCATCTTCTATTACTAAAGGTTGATAATTAGTTTTGACATTTACATTCAATATTATAATCATTCACATTAAAGATTTTTATGCTTCATCTGTTATTGTTATTTTTAAGCACTATTTTTTATCTACAAGATTCTTGCTCTTGAGAACTTTGATTTATTCCCTTTTATGTAGAGTATGTTGTAAGGTAGACATTTTGGAGGTTTCTTTTTGTTCAAAGAATCATAGCATTAGCATACAGCTAGCATACCAAAATCTGTACATTTTTTATTGTATGTAATATGGTAAGTTTAGCTATAAGTACTTATTTCTGAAAGTATTACTATGTTTATCATCTCTAAAATTTCCTCTTACCCTTTATGATGATGCTGCTGGTGATGATGCTGGTGATCGCAATGGTGGTGATGGTAATGATGATGGTGGTAATGGTTGTGGTGATGGTGGTGATAGTGGTATTGATGATGGTGATAACAACCTTTTAGTAAGCTCTGCCATATTGGCAAATCATTAAGCTATATAATACAATGAGAACTTTTATTTTGCATAGAAAAATAACTCACTCGCTTGTTGCCCTGAAATATTTTGGGTTTATTTTTCATAGAGTAAGTAGTACATTCACGTCCTAACTGGTCCTTATGCTTTGGGGCCTCTGATTATAAAACCCATTGCTTTCACATCCCTTTGAGATGGCCAGTTTTCTCTAACTGTATTTGAGTACCATCTTAGTCTCTGCTATAGTAATCCATTCTCCTTGTGTTGTGTGAGATTCTATGGTAAACTTGTCTCCACTTAAAAGTATACATTTTTTTTTTATTAACAGAGGGGTTACTGACACGCAACCTTTGTGATTGCTTTTAATTAACTCTGCCCATTCTATTATTTTATGCTCTAAACCTTCTAGAAGCATTGCAGAGCAATTCTAATGCTAGCATTACTTGGGCCTTTGGTAACATAAACAAACATACAAAATGCTGTGGAGCCATTTTTCCTTATTCTCTTATGTGTTTCCTAATGTCAAGACCAAACATGAATATTTTACTACAATTTAAAAATGATGAATTTTATTCATATTCTACCAGCTGAAATTTTATTCATTAGACTAGAGTTATAGACAAAACAGAGGTGTAAGGTTCTGAAATAGCTCTGTATTATGCCAACAAGAAACAGAACAAGCTACTGGGAATATTTCTGTGTTGAAAAGAATGGCACATTTTAGACGGGGTGTCACCTTTTTTCTTTTTGCTAATATGAAAGGTTTGTTCTGGAGGAAGCATCGTGATTTCCATCACTGTCCTATTTGAAATAGGGAGTTGTTGACTAAAAGTAGTATGACAAACATTGCTTGCAGTAAGTTCAATAAATGTCTGTGGATCTTGAAAGCTATTAGGTTATTTACCAAAGGGTATATTGGTTCTGTGGTTAAAGAGAACTTCATAACCATGGAGTTAAATGCTGAGTCCTTCAAATGGCTGTGTGGTATCTGGATTAAACAGCAAGTCAACAGAAGCTCATGGTTATCTTCCTTTGTTTGAAACTGTTGAGTGTGGATGCACCCCTGTGGTGTTTACTAATTAGGTTATATTTGTGCAAAGAAAAAGAATAGCCAAAATTACAGATGGCTGTCTGAAAAAGACTTTTCCCAGACAGGAGAGTGGAACGACTCACTGATACAGAATGTAATGAAGGTCAGCTTGGAAGAAACCAAACAATGATGAGCTTACCAACTCACCACACACAAAACATTCTCCAAATACATGGGGCATAATGAGTAAGCCCCATGTAAGGGGATCAAGTGGGTTGTATGTGTCCCACAGCTTTGGAAAAAGAGACAGCTAACATTCCTTAGGCCACACTGGAATTCAAGACCAAAATGCTCAGCTTACTCAATGGTTAAGTATAAACTGTGCAACCACCGAGCTGTGTGAGTTTCCTCTGGTTATGACTTGGTACAGATGCAATTGCCTCACATCACTGAGAAAATCATAACAACTCAGTCCTGTCGACCGAAGAAATATAGATTCAAGGAATTTGCTCCTGACAGCATTTTTCAGAGTGAACCACTCTGTGGTCAGTGGAGGCTTCCAGCTGGAGTGTCTGAAAATAAAAACATTTCACAAGCATACATGGAGGATCTTAAAATAGTGTGTGTGGGGACAGGCTTTTGTTCTTAGGGAGGAACCGGCAGCTTTGGGTGCTCAGTCATTTAGCAGCTGACAAGAATGACATTTAAGAAAACTAACCATCTCCCTACGAGCATCCATGAAGGATGCATCCACCTCAGGTGTTTGGGGTGCAGTCTATGCTTCCTCTTTTTTTTTTTTTTTTTTTTAAATATGTGAATGATGCAGTGTCTTTTAAGTGGAAAAACGGTTCATCCAAACAGTTTCCACTTTACACACATGAAAACTGAGAGAAAATGTTGATTTCAGAGGGAAGGCAAAACCAATCTTCTGTTTAATTTCAGACTTTACAGCAGAGACATTACCTACATGTTCCCAACGGACTCAGCCTTCTCCTGCCAAGCCATATTTAGCACAGTGGTACCCCGCAGAGCGCTCCTGTTTGCAGAACCTTCTCCTTTTCAGTTGGATCAGGGGATACAGGCTTCTTTGTTTGTGCTGGCTTTTCCTTTAAGCAGGAAGGAAAAAAAATGTTATTCTATCTTAGAAATAAGGACAAATAGGGAAAACACTTTTTAAGAGTACCTCTTTGTAATTAGCGATAATGTTGCATGGGGTTGACTTGATAACGCATCAGTGGAGTGTAGTCGCTTTGCTGCCTGAGCTGGATGTGATCATGTCTGAAACGGAGAGCTCAGCTTCATTTACTTCCTGTGTGTTTCTGTCTCCGTCTCCTTTAACGTTTGTTACTGCACCTTTCTACTTAATTTCAGGTTACTATATTATTTTCTTTCAAGATTATTGAGGTATAACCTTAGACAATGGATTTGAAAACTTCTTTTGAATATGAGGAGAATGCTATTAATTTCCCTCTCATAATTTTGTTAGCTGCACCCCACAAAGGTTACTATGCTGTGGTTTAATTTTAATTTTAATTAAATGTTTTCAAATTTCCTTTGTGATTTCTTCTTTGGTCCTTTAGTTATTTAGAGGTGTGTTTTATAAATTTCCAAATATTTGAGGACTTTAAAAAGTTAATCTTGTTATTAGTGTTAAACTTTGTTATCTTGAGATCTAGGAATATAGTTTATATGAATTCAGTCTTTTAAACATTTATTGGTACCTTATGACCCCAAATATAAGAATATTATAAAAATATCATTTTGTCATCTTCCACTATTACAACCCCCATACATAATTATTGATTTTGAACTAAAAATATCTTTTAAAGAGCTTTATCAGCGAGAAAAAAATATCAATTTACCAATTTACCTCTTCTTATGTATTGTCATTGTTTAGCATCTAGTTATTTCTTGAAGATTCCATTTCTGTCCTCATTTTCTTTTTGCTAGAGCTTTTAAAGCCTTTCCTTGGGGAACTATATATTATATATAATATTATCATATTAATTATATTAATATAATTATATTATAATTACTATATGTTATGCAATATATGTTATTATATATCATCTTATATTACTATAAAATTATATATAGTATAATATTGTTGTATTATATTAATTGATTAATATAAAATATATTACTATATTAATATATAGTATATATTTCCTGTGTTAACATGCCTGCTGATATTGTCATTTTTCAGGTCTTCTTTAATCATCCACTTTTAAGACACAGCAGATCCCCTGGTATTATGGCTCTTACAATCTTTTTGCTCCTTCTTTCACGTTGCATGGTCCTTAGATGCAGGAGCTGTGCTGCAGATGTATTCACTGGGACAGGGCTTCCCAGGATCCACTGATCTCGGCATTGTGCCCAGACATGGTTTTCTGTGAATTTCTCTATCCACTGTAAAGAGAAGCTTCTTTTATGAGCAACTCCTATCTGTGGGAATAAGGATAGGGTGTAGGATGAAGTAAGGAATTCTGCTGGTCTAGAATAATGGTGGTGCTCCATTCTCTCCTAAGATCCATGACCTCACTAGCCCTGGATAGTTGGCTATGTTTGTATACTAGGCTTGTTTGCCCTCTGTTAAGTAAGCCTTTAAATCTGCTTAGCAGCTGTTGGTTCTCACCAGGTGAGTGCTGATGGAAATATAGACTATTTTCAGCCCCACTTCTGCTCTACTACTTGGACATTCTACTACTT
Source organism: Rhynchomys soricoides (assembly GCA_019843965.1). Taxonomy (NCBI): domain Eukaryota; kingdom Metazoa; phylum Chordata; class Mammalia; order Rodentia; family Muridae; genus Rhynchomys; species Rhynchomys soricoides. The sequence goes on along the minus strand of JADRCH010000056.1, from coordinate 10,172,002 downwards.
TTCTGTGGTTATTGCCCTGGATGTGGGTGTTTTGTTGTTGTTGTTGTTTTGTTTTGTTTGTTTTTTTTTTCATGTACTCTCAGGTATGTCTACCTAAACAACAAAGGTATGTTTTTTGCAGATATTCAGAGATTTCTTTCCTTACCTTGTTTTGTTCATTTATGTTGAACTTACCATCCTCCTGCCTCTGCTTCCACATGTTCTTAGTTCTATACAAATGTTTCTTTTCAGAATTTTTGACTATAAATTGTAGCTGTCTTGGCTTTTTTTTCTGTACTCTGACACTAACCTAGGAAAACTTCAAATCTTTTCTCAGCCCTATAGGATGGAAACTATTTCTAGACTATCAGCTGGAGATATGTTTACATATGCTGTAAAGCCATTGCACTATTTGTAGATATATGAAGGCCAGCAACAGGAGAAGCTAGTTATGCACAATCAGATCCTACCAACAGTGATCTGGTATTCCTCAACTTTTATTTTCTGCTTGAGTTTATATTAAGAAGCTAGTAAACTAATAGGAAAGCATTGGTCCACACACATAGGCAATATGGGCCAAATCAAAGCTCCATCTAAATATAGATTAATTGTTCAATCTATGACTTTATTCTTTTGTTTTTATAACATTCATTGAATATCTGCTCTGTGCTGAGCACTGTGTGCTATTTTTCAGTCTTGGTTTGTCATTTGTAAAATAGGGACCAATCATATTACTTCTTCATGATATCTTGTGGGAAATGACTGATTTCTTCTACTTTTCTTATGATATTGAAATGTAACCTCAAGGACTCTCATCACAAGGACTCAATTCCATTGCTCATCAAACCCAGACTCCCATGTGATTGGCTCAGATGTTTGTATTGTGGTAAGAGTGGGGGTCCTGCATCCTGAGCTGGTGGATGTACTTTGGTAGAAGGATGGAGGGCAGGGGTAGGGGACATGAAGCATGAGTTGTTCTGAGCTGGTCTTTAAAGATATTCTGGTCTTCGATTCACTTTCTAGAATCCATTTTCTGTCTTGCGAGTAGGCTTGACGCTGTCACCCTAAAGAATGAACGATAAGAGATTTTGGGGGTCCAGGTTAATTGAGACTGCTAGTCCACCTACAGGGTCGCCCTCCTCCTCAGCTTCTTTCAGCCTTTCCCTAATTCACTGTCCATTGGTTGGGTATACATATCTGCATCTGACTCTTTCAGCTGCTTGTTGGGTCTTCGGGAGTGCTGTCATGATAGGTCCCTTTTTGTGAGCACTCCATAGCCTCAATAATAGTGTCAGGCCTTGGGACCTCCCCTTGAGCTGGATCCCACTTTGGGCCTGTCACTGTACCTTCTATTCCTCAGGCTCCTCTCCATTTCCATCCCTGTAGTTCTTTCAGACAGGAACAATTATGGGTCAGAGTTTTAACTATGGGATGGCAACCCCCTCCCTCATTTGATGCCATGTCTTCCTGCTGGAGGTGGGCTCTATAAGTTCCCTCTCACTACTGTCAGGCATTTCATCTAAGCTCCCTCCCTTTGAGTCCTGAGAGTCTCTCACCTCCCAGGTCTCTAGTGCATTCTGGAGGGTTCCCCCAACCTCCTACCTCCAGAGGTTGCCTGTTTCAATTCTTTTTGTTGGCCCTCAGATCCCAGATCCCTCCCTCCCTCACTACTTGTGACCCCCCAAGATCTCTCAAACACTGGACCACCAAACAGGCAGCATACATCAGCTGATATGAGGCCTCCAACACATATAAATCAGAGGACTGCCGGGTCTGTGTTCAATCAGAAATGATGCACTTAACCCTCAAGAGACTGGAGGCCTCAAGGAGTTTAGAGTTCACTTGGGGTGGGAGTGGGGGGTGGGGAAGAGGTATGGGATGTGGAACAGTCAGAGGGTGGACAGGGTGGGGGAGAATAAAATCTGGAGTGTAAAAAAATAAAAAAATAAAAATTCATGGATGCTTAGAATTGTTATTTTAAATATCATTGTCATTATCACATAAAAACATGTCATATTAGAGAGCAAAAATTACTTAACACTCTTGAATGCTTTCTAAATTTTGGGTTCTTTATATGTGGTATTTCAATGGCGATATATATATATATATATATACATATGTATATATATATATGTGTGTGTGTGTATATATATAATGTGTGTGTTATTTGTACATATATATCTCACATTTACATATGTAGACATAAATTTGCTCATGTCAACACACCTATTAAATATAAAAAAGTGATATAATAGTTTAGTATATCATTTACCTAGTGAAGAGAAAGCATGGCCTAGTAATAGTATATAATAGTCTTATAAACACAAGACTATTTCTTCCCAGTTGTGCCACAGGTGCCCCAAAACACAGATAGCGTCAAATGCTTTATGCACTCTGGTTTTTGCCTATAACCCTAAATCATAAGACAATGCACTCAAGTTGGCGATGTGGGCTCATTGAAGAGGCAGCATAGGAAAATTTCACGTGAATGTTTGAATAAAATTTCTAAAATTGGATGAAGATTGATCTTTCAGGTCCCAGATGCTCACTTCCTTTCTCTCATGACACACACAGGACACATCTGAACATTGTTCCCATGTCTTTGAAAGACAATTTCATTACTTGAAGTTTCTGTTGTAACCATCATATTTTATGGTGTTTGATTTATAAATGAGGCATGGTAAAAGATTAGCAATAATAATTATAAAATGGAACAGTTAGAACAATTCACTGGTACAACTGTTATTTTGAGCTTATGAGTTGTTTATTTCTGGAAACTCCCACTTAACACTTTCAGACCACAGTTGATGTTTGGGTAACTGAAAATGCAAAAAGCAAAGTTGCAGGGGGATGGGGGGAATCCTATCAGAGAGTCCACCTGTGGATGGGCATTTTCAGACGGCCTATACGTTACACTGCAGAAGGCATTAAAGTTACGCTAGCCAAGTATTAACTTCTGTGAACCAGAAGTGCTTGGGTCTCTTTTCTCATCCAGGATTATTATTGTAAAGGTCAGCTGTCAGACCGGTGAGATGACTCAGTGGTTTAAGGCACTTGCCACCAAGCCTGATGACCTGAGTTCAATCCCTGAGACTCACATGGTGGAAAGAGAAACCAACTCCTTCAAACTGTCCTCTGACCCCCACAGGTGCACACTCATGCACACTTAAAATAAATAAATAAAATTAAATTGATCTCATTATGGGATATATCTGTGACATACTGGATAATTCATGTTTTTTATTGATTGAATGGAAGATAAGTTACCTACATTGTTGTATATCATTTTTTTTTAGTAAATAAACATGGCTTAAATATTAAACTTGAAATGATTTTCTCAAAGAAACTTCCCCAACGTCTTCAACAAAATTACATTTGCAACTTTAGGATTTGATCACTAATGCGTCTCTGAGGGTCAGTAAGTGGAGGACTTGTGTAAGGGACAGGTTTCCTTTCAGTGTTATATACACACTGATTTGGAGCTCTTCAGAGTGTTGGTAGCTCCAAAGATACATACAGAATGCAGCAGTAAATCAATGTATTCAGGAGGACTATGTGGAGTCATTGATGAGCCTGCATACACACTGCCATGTGAATATTTAAATCAAACATTTAAAATTAAATCGTCATTGATCTTTTGGATTTCCAGAACCCCACTTCTTTTCTCTCAGGACATACAGCACACATGCGTGAATATTAATACTGTGCCTTTAAGCTACTTCATGATTGGATGTGTCTGTTTTAATCATCATTGAATCATTAAAGACAAGAGCTGGATGACCTTTAGTTTCAGTGCCATAAATCTTTCTAAGGAAAGAGAGCTTTTGTGTTCAGGAAAGGGTGTGCCAGATGAACAGGTGTCTCTGCAAAATCATGAGCTGCCTTTCAAAACTATCCTCAGGGCCTATATTGTGGATTGAGTCCCATATGCATATGGGATTGTCCATTTGAATCCTACTTCTCAGCACCAACTACCTACTAGAATCCACAAAGTGGTTTTCTGTTAGGAACTATCAAGAGTCTAAAGAGTCGGGTGATATGACAAGAAGCTTAAGCCAGGCCCTACGCCAGACACTTGGCCTGGGCATAGTTTTCTTCTTATACAATCCTTCTCATTAAGTAACTAATGAGTTCTTGGTGATAGGTACATGATGGGCAGCTGAGAGGAGAAAACAATAACCTAAATTTAAAGGAGTTCCAGAGACAAACCTCAGCAAGGAAAATATAACAAGCTAACAGCAGCAGTAAATACTGCCTGTAGGTAAGAACCCTAGGTATGTGTTCTTTTTGTAAGCATGGAAGAGCAGTGTTTCTCAACCAGTAGGACTCAACCCCTTTGGGGGTCAAATGATCCTTTCTCAGGTCACATCTCAGCTCTCCTAAATATCAGATAATTACATTATGATTCATAACTGTAGCAAAATTACAGTTCTGAAGTAGCAGTGAAAACAATGGGGGTCACCACAGCATGAGGAACTGTATTAAAGGGTCACAACATCAGGAAGGTTGAGACCCACTGCTGCAAGGGTCAAATCAGTGCAGACCAAAAGGGTTTTTGGGAGAGAGATGCAACCATCTCCAGGAAAGTAAGAAGTTGCCGTAAACATCACATTCTGAGAAGCACATGCTAATGAAGCTGTCTATTCAGTCTCAATTTTTGGTTCTTTTTATATAGCATTCCGTTATTATTTACAACTGTGCTTAGAGGAGCTGGTAGAGTTACATTACCTGCACTCTGTGTTTCATGTGGAGTATTTAGTCATTGTATCACCTTTTATACAGTCCTTGGCTCCTGCATGCATTCCACAGACTGCTGTGTTTATAAGAGCAGAACGAAGTAGGCTGCAGGCTGAGGTCCTGACATCACCTTTGTTGGCAGCTAATAGTGGGCACACTGCTCATCTGCCAGAATGGTCCCAGCCTCAGGGGAGAGGGACAGCAGGTCTGAAGCTATGGTCAATTTCCCACAGTGAATCTTCATCACATTTATATTTTACATTTCTGTCATTACTATATTTCTAGAGGGCCTGTTTCACATGACCATTTTATTACTTCCCTTGATTTGCCAGTGCTCCATCTCCCAGTGCCAGAAAAGGCATTATACTATTCGGCTGGTCTTATCATCTTCCAGAAAACAATAAAGGCCCTTTTGTAAGCCTTTAGTTAAATGCGTTCATTGTGCCAACAAGACAGGAGTTAGGCAAGCCTTATAGTCCAGGCTGACATCCAACTAGAGAGGATTACGGCTTTCTCTATTCTCTATCCCAGGTTTTGGAATTGACTTCCCCCCTTTGCAGAGCACATATTTGGTTAATTTTATTTATAGATGCCAGACTCCTCTTAAGCTTATGTGGTCTTGATTTCAAACTCTTAAGCAATCACAAATTTGTTTTTTGTTTAGCCTTTTTGAAAAGATGACCTAAAGTTGAAAAAAAACAAAAAAACAAAACACACACACACACAAGATGAAGCCAATAAAAATTGGAGAAAAAAAAGGATCTAATCATTAGGCTGTCATGACAACTTTGTTCTAAGTCATTGCCATATTCACGGGACATTTATACAGTTTAGGAGAATTGACCAGCTACTTATATAGTCAAGGTTCATACAATAGCAGTAAACACAATTAAGAAACCTTTTTGGAAATGCTCTATGTAATTTTTATTTCATACATTTATTTATTAAATGCTCTGTGTAATAAACCTTTTAAGATTTTAATTTTTTGTTTTGTCTTTTAATTCTCTCTTTTTAATTTTTTTTGGATTGTATATTTACTTTATTTACATTTCAAATGTTTTCCCCTTTCCAGGTCTCCCCTTTGGAAACCCCCTATCCCATCCCCCCTCCCTCTGCCCGTATGAGGGTGCTCCCCCACCCACCCACACACTTTTGTCTTCCCTTCCTGGCATTCCCCTACACTGGGGCATCGAACACCCTCAGGCCCAAGGGCCTATCCTCCCACTGATGGCCAACAAGGCCCTCCTCTGCCACCTATGCACCCAGCACCATGTATACCCTCCATGTGTACTCTTTGGTTGGTGGTCCAGTCTCTAGGAGCTCCTGGGGGTCTGGCCAGTTGACACTGTTGCTCCCTCCACGGGGCTGCAAACCCCCTCAGCTCCTTCAGTCCCTTCTCCAACTCCTCCATCCAGGACCACACACTCAGTCCAATGGTTGGCTATGAGCATCCACCGCTGTGTTTGTGAGGATCTACCTGAGCCTTTCAGGAGACAGCTTATCATGCTTCCATCAGCAAGCACTTCCCAACATCCACAAGAGTGTCCGGGTTTGGTGGCTGTATATAGGATGTATCCCCAGGTGGGGCAGTCTCTGAATGGCCTTTCCTTCAGTCTCTGCTCCACACTTTGTCTCCATATTTCCTCCTGTGAGTATTTTGTTCACCCTTTTAAGAAACACTGAAGCATCCACATTTTGGTCTTTCTTCTTCTTAGGCTTCATGTGGTGTGTGAACTGAATCTTGGGTATTCCAAACTTTTGGGCTAATAACCCCTTATCAGTGATACATACCGTGTGTGTGTGTGTGTGTGTGTGTATAGATATCTGATATATAACCCCAAGGGGGTCACAACCTACTGGTGGAGAACCACTGCTCTTAACTCTTGTGTCATATTTCCAGCTTATTAAAAACTTTTCAAAAAGCAATTTTATCTTCTTGATTTGACTTTAAGAAATGCCATCATCTTAGTTTTATCTGATAGTATGAATCATACTTGGAGATGTAGTTAATGAGACTGGTAGTTTCACCCAAATCTATTCTGCTTTTCCTCC
>JADRCH010000056.1:10047649-10165224 GCA_019843965.1 Rhynchomys soricoides | reverse complement strand
GTTAATGAGACTGGTAGTTTCACCCAAATCTATTCTGCTTTTCCTCCTGGAAACAGAGTTGTAGTTGGACATAGATCTGTGAACTACACCCCACCTTCCAGCCTCCCTTGCAACTAACTGATTAAGACCTTATTCATAGAGTGGTTACAGAAGTAAAATATCTGGGTCCGAATATTAAACTCAGGTAAAAGTCCTCAGAATTCTTTTCAGGTACATCTTTGTTTGTGTTTCTGACTATAAGAGGACAGTGAGGCTGAAGGCCTCTGAATCTCTGAGTTACTACAGATCTGCCTCATCCATTCAGACTATGCAATTGCACATAGTTCTTTTATGTGAGAAAAGATCAAATTCAAAAGTTCATCGGACCATTCAGTAGTGGTGGTGCTTAACTTGTATTCAAGCCTTTGGTTGGCTGAGGCAGGAGGATTGTGAGTTTAAAGCCATCTGGTCTGATTAGCAAGAATTTGTCTTAAAATTGACAAAGAGAAGATTAATTAACCCACTGGAATTTTTGTTTCTCCTTGTTAGAGAATCCTGTCCATCAATATAATGAACACAACTTTTATCCTGATCAGCCTTTGATGTGTGCTGGTTAAGATTTTGTAGTTTTAAATTTACAACAGGAAATAGAATTTGAAATGTGAGTTCACTAATTGGAGATTTAAAAAAAAGCACCAATGCATGTTTAACATGCCTGTTTTCTTCTCATGTACTCTTCACTGCTGATGAAACTGAGGAATCTTAGAGCCTTTGATATTAGGATGGAAAGTAGCTGTTAAGATCTTTTTAAAAGTTATTTGGTTGCTATCAATTGAATGCAAAAAATTCTCCCATTTTTGACATCAGTCACACAGACACACAGACACACACACACACACACACACACACACACACACATAATGTATAAACATATATACACCTATATGGAAAGTACATGAATTATACATACTTTATCAATAGGGAATATTATAAAAGAATCTGAGCACTGATCAACATAGGAATGGCTTCATAAATTATAGAAGCAGCCATGCTGTGACATCCTCATTGAGCATAAGGTGGTGGAATGTTCAGACGTAGGACAAGAACTGGGATATAATAATAAAAATAGTTACAGAACAATATGTGATTGTTAAGTGAACAATGCATGTGCATTCCCTTGTGATACTCCTGTGTGATCAGAGGAGGAGAAAGCACGGCTGAGATAAGAGAGCAATCTCATCTTTGAATTCCTTCATTTGCTGCAGCATCCAGCATATAATGGAAGCCAGATGTTGACCCAGATATAATAAGTTCCACCCCTCTATTGTTCCTTGTGTAATCAGCAGTGAGTGCACCCACATGAGTGTAAGTATGTACATCTGTGAGCTATGCAGGACAAGCACAGGAGGCCGCACTCCATGGCTGCTTCTGGAAGCAAAGAGCCACTTACAGCAGAGAATGAGCAGGTAACAGGACGATCATTTTTCGATTCTGTGAACTTCTCTCCTCTCTGACTCCTTAAATATGTCCCATGACTCCTTGACTCAAATGAGACATTACATTAAGAATCAAAAAGTCATCAGAATGTTTGATACAAGTCTATCTACCATGGGCATTTTCAAGATTCGAGTGAGGCTGTGGGATTTATCACTTTGAAATCCACCTGATCTAGAGGGAAAGCAGGTCAGAAAGAAATCCAAGCCCAAATGTAAAATGTGACTTATCCCATAAGTCGTTGAGAATGCGTGGGGCTTTTGTGTGTGGATACTGCAGCCTTTTTACCAGTAAGTTTGGGAATTATGAAGAAACCTGTGGGCTTCAGCCGCTGGGATGAAAGCAGTGTCTATGACTGTGAGATTGTTCCAGAATAGACCACAAACCAGGTTTGTGCCTGAGAATGTCACCCTTGAAAAGCAAAGCTCTGCTTGGTTACTTTTCTGTTGCCATGCTGTTATGTCATGATCATGGCAACTTACAAAAGTGCAATAAAAACACTATAAACAGAATTATCAGAACACTTTGGAATTACAAAGGAAACTCTGCAGCTCAGTTATCATTCCCTCAACCCTTGCTATCAACTCATAAGCTGAGGTAGATATTTAGTGGACTATATCAGTGAGCTACAACTGGGATTTTCTAGGGGAGCATTTGTTTATGGTAAGGAATATAGCTAGGAAGCCTCTTAACCTTTTCTTCTGTCTTGACGGTAAGCATTCACCTGAAACATCCATTCTTAGTCCCTTAAATTAAAAGATGAAGACGAAAAGATAATACATTGGGTTGTATGAGATGGCTCAGCCTCCAAGTGTTTGCCATGCAGGACTGGAGTTTGGTTCCAGGAACCCAAGTAAAAGCTTGGTGGGTATGTGATCACAGCACTTATGAGGTGGAGACAGGGGATCCTCCTGTCCCCTTGCCCCAGCAGCCTAGGCAAAACAGTGAACTATGGTTTTAGGGAGAGAACGTACCTCAGTATATCAAGACAGAGCAATCAAGGAAAACAGTTGATGCCAACCTAAGGTCTCTACATACATACTTATGTATCTCTCAGAACACATGCACATATATACTCACACAACACACACACACATACAATAAAGAAATGTGAAAAACAAATATACTGAGACTATCGAGTGAAAACTGAAAGGAACTTTTTACTCATATGATCATTGAGTGATTAACAATAAAACCTGATGTGCTGGGGTTGGGGGAGGTGGTGGTGGTGGTGGTGGTTAATGTGGCACAAACCTAGACATATTTAGGAAGCAAGAAACTTAATTGAGAAAATGTCCCTAGATGATTGGCCAGCAGACAAGTCTGTAGGGCATTTTCTTGATTAATGGTTGATGTAGGAGGGCCCAGCTCACTGTGAGAAATACCACCCTGGGCAGATGGCTCTGGATGAATAAGATAGCAGGCTGGGCAAGCCATAAGGAGCAAACCAGTAAGCAGCAGGCTTCCATAGCTTATGCTTCAGTCTCCACTTCCAGGTTCCTGCCTTGAGTTCCTATCCTGACTTCCTTGGATGATGAACCTAGATACAGAAACATAAGATGAAATAAACACTCTCTGAATTGCCTTTGGTCATAGTTCTTTAGCACAGCAATAAAAACTTAAGATACTTGATTATCTCTGGATTTTTATCATGTAAAAACCACATTTTTTTAAACATCACATTTAACTATATTTTCGTAACTTTATTTCTGCATCAAAATTCCAATTGCTTATCTGGCATTTAAATCTGAGGGCCGACGAAAGGAAATACAGAAGGGCAAAAGGAAATAAAAATTCCTCAGTTTGAAGAGAAATGCAGCACTAGGAAACGTAAGGCTGGGGCTTAGGGTTGTGCTGAATGAAGCAATTGAGGAAGGGCCTAACCTATCAGGAACTAAAGGGAAGACGCTCTCAGAGGAAGACCCCACCCATCCATGTTTCCAACTGTTACAGAAAACAACAAAGAAAGCCACTGTAAATATAATTAGAGGGGACCAGACTACTTCTCCAGTGGAAAACAAAACTTGGAAGCATTGTAAACATGGTTTTGGCTTTAAAGTCACAAAGAATAATACACAAATGGAGGGGTTATGGAATCTCTCTCTGTAGTTAAGAACTTCTGAGTCCAGACAGTGTGCCACAGGGAGGTCCCTTCATAAAGGCCTTAAACGGGTAAGAAGCCCTCCGATGCCATTGAATGAACTGATACCTGGATTGAGTTCGAGGTCCCAAAATGTTGGGCATTTTAGAGCTGTGGAATGTCTACCAAGGAGAACTGTGCACAGAGAACAAGACTAACCTGAGACAGAGCAGGGTCTTTCAGGCAACAAAAGCTAGAAGGATAAGATAGCTAAGCCCTTTGACCTTGTACACAGAGCTACAGGATTTGTAGGTTGCCCTGTTGGGTTTTGGTCTTTTTTCTTTTTTTCATAATGCCCTGGCTTTTCTTTTGGAATGGAAATGTATATTCTGTGCCACTATATGTTTGATTTTATATGGGGCTACAGGTGAGAGATTTCCTTGAGTCTCAGAAAAGTCTTTGGACTTTCAAATAGTGTTTAGACTGTGAAAGACTATGAAGAAATTCAAAGTGGGCCTGAATATATATTGATATGTATTGGTATGACCATGAGAGTATAGGGGGGCAGGGAGTATAATGTGGTGATTTGGTGTTTCCCATAAATCTCAAGCATTTGAATACTTCATTCTTGGTGGCTGTTTGAGAAGGATTAGGAGGTGTGGCCTTGTGGGAGGAGGTGTGTCACTGACAGCAAGATTAAAAGATTTTAAAAGCCTCCCAACATCCCAGTGTACTTTCTTTGCCTGTTACTTGGTGATAAATATTTGACCTCTCAGCTCTTCCTGCTACCATGCTGCCATGCCTAGCATGGCTCCAGAGATGGACTTCATTGGAGTGTGAAAAACGATGAAACACACACACACACACACACACACACACACACACACAAAACCAACCAACCAGACCAAACCAACCAACCAACCAAACCCCAAAACAACCGAGATTGGGTAGACTGGACTCTTCGATTGAGAAGCTCAGAGTGTGAATAATATATATTCAAGTAAGGAGGTAAGGTTGTTGCAAACATCTGAACAAACAGGGAGGGTTTATGTTATACAGCTGAACTGAGGAGGAGATTTAGCTAATATCAGTAGAGCAGTCTCTGTAGGGGAATAGTTTTTAGGCCATAAATATATCAAGGGAAAGAGGGAGAAACCTAAGGTTGATTTTTTTGCACACACTATTGGTATCTGTACATCAGCCAGAGAAAGGCTTTGTCAGCCTTCTGTGTCTCATCCCAGGGTGAAGGCTTTGCTACTTTCCTAGCAAAGGCTAGAGTCTGAGGCTAGAGTCCTTGGCATGGAGGGCTTATGTCAACAACACACATTCACTCAGAACCTCACGTGCCTGGGGCTTCCTGTGTTCCCATGCCATGCATTAGCTCCACCATCAAGGACTCTAACCCTACGAAACTGTAAGCCTAATGAAATGCTTCCTTTTGTAGCATTTGGAAGGATGTGATTTGTCTTTTGATTTTATATGGGGCTACAGATAAGAGATTGCCTTGAGTCTCCGAAAAGTCTTTGGATTTTCAAATAGTGTTGAAACTGTGAAAGACTATGAAGAAATTCAAAGTTGGCCTGAATACATATTGTATGTATTAATATGATCATGAGACTATGGGGGGGCCAACATTTCTTGTTCATGGTGTTTAACACAGTGATAGAAAAGCAATTAAGATACTTACCCAGCAAGGTAGGCACCATGATGGCAAAGGTGGTTTCCTCAGGTGCTGATTATCCTTTGTACACCAGATATGTTGAATGCTGTGATTTCCTCAAAGTCAGGGAACTTGACTGCATAATTTGTGATAGTTGGGGTACTGAGTTCGTGCTCTCCCCTAGTCCCACCTCCCACCAAAAAATAGAAAGAAAGCAGAAAGAAACAAGAAAGAAAGAGAAAAAGAAAAGCAACTAAGAGAGTTGTATTGTATTGTAAGAAACATGTAGAGCCATTTAGACAGACCAGCTTTATGCTACAGGATCAAAGCCACTGAAAATCTCAGTGGGTAGAACACAAGTGTATTCTCTTTCCTGGTGTGATTCTGGTCTGGTTAAGCTGAGAAAGAGGGTGTTCTGCTTCTCATCTCTGTCCACTGCTTCTAGCCAGTGAAATACAAGATTTACTGTGGTGGGATAGAGTAAAGAGAAAGCATGTGTCTACTCTGAACATCCCTGCCTAGACTGTGAAGGATGTTTCTCATATTTTATGGACAAAGGTATTCGTAAGAGCAACCCAAGGGATGAGATGAAAACAAACAAAAGATGAACAATCCTACAAAAATTCCAAGACATTCCATGTCTTGGAAAAATTAGACATATCTGGTGGACAGTATTAATGAAGTCACCACACTTTGGCTTCCTGAAGTCAGAGAACAACTTAGTTGGGCAGTCTGCTTGGCTCTGAGCAAGAAGCAGGGCTCTGAGGTAAAGGCTCCCAGTTCGATCCACTCCACACTGCCTGTCTTGCTTCCCACAAAGCAAGGTTCTGCTTGGAATTCTTTTCTTTGCTTGGTGCCCTGTGATGATGTGACAGTTTCAACTTCTAGAGGAGCTTGAATTCATATGGCATGGATTCCTAAAAGATTCTGCTTCACACAGGCTACCAGTGCCACTGTCCCCTTCCACTGTTTGGAAGGTAGTTTTGGGTTAAGAAATGAGTGTACAAGATGTCATAGAGGTAGCTTAGTGAGCACAGGATAGGAAAGACTAGTCCTGCAAGCACAGAGGAGAATTCAAGAAGTGGGGCCCTGGGAAGTCAGAGGCACAGAATCAGACTGGATGTGCACTCTCTGGAGAGCAAACCCTCAACATCAGCTCCCCCCTCCCACATAGGGTGTTCCTGGGTCATTGTTCTCTCTAATAGCAATTAGTCACACTTTGTTTATTTTTTTTTCCCCTCCTTGGTGGCCTGACAGAAGTGTTGGCCACACACCATTGAGGCATGGTAACTCATTGATCTGGAAGACACCATTACTCATATGTGTGATCAAATTTACTCTTGACTGTGCATTGTGTGTAATGAAGCTGTGGGAATCTTAGGCTTGAAGCAATTTCTTTCTGTTAAATGGACTGAAGCTCAGTATGTCTGGTAAATAACAGAAATCAGACTATAGGCCTCATGACCTCCGATCTTCCACAGAGACCTGGATGGGGCTGAGTATTGTTTGCAAGTCTGGATGCTATAACTAGCTTTCCAGATGGAATCTCAGGAGATAGAGGCTGGGAGACCCTTGGAATATGTGTATAGATTTGTCTGTAAGACCACACAGAATCCATAGACCCACCCTGCAATTTCAAGGCCAGGTCCTCCAATGTTGACTCAGACCATCCCATGCTTTTCAGGGATGTTTGCAGTCCATCTGCAGTTGGTCCTTTAAGTTATCCTGATTTATCTGTGCCCTAGGTGTTTTCTTTTTCTTTGACTCTCCCTTATGATCTGAGCTTTCCTGCCTTCTTCATACCTGTCTTTCAGTTTCCACAAGTCATTCTGGTTTTAGTTGTTCTGTGGAAGTGGGCTGGGGGCCTAACAGTGACTATCTTCTCTGATGAGTCCTATTGAGAAGGATATTGCCATCAATCCATCAATCAGTCTGTCTGTCTGCCTGTCTATCTGTTTATCTATCCATCTATCTATCATCTTTTTGTCTATGTATCTATCTACCTATGTAAGTATCTATATATGTATCTATCTATCATCTATCTATATCTATCATTATCTATCTATCTATCCATCCATCTATCATCTATATCTATCTATCATCTATCTATCTATCTATCTATCTATCTATCCATCCATCATCTATATTTATCTATCATCTATCTATCTATCTATCTATCTATCTATCTATCTATCTATCTATCCATCCATCCACATCCATCTATCATATCTATCTATCTATCTGTCTATCATCTTCTATCATCTAATTTTTCATCCTTCTATTCTTCCTTGCATTTATTTCATGCACATAAAATTATGTTGCTCTTAACTTTATGAACATACCTCACATTCCTATCCTGTCATGAGTAATGGCCTTCAAGACCATGGTTGTATATGCGGGAGGTAGGAAGGGAAGTATATAGCTTCAAAAATATTTTTATGGATTTCAGTTGTGAGCTAAGGTTATCCCATCTGCTGAAACAGATACAACTCTCTCACATCTTTTGGGGATTTCGTGGTCACCCCCAGGAGTTCTACAAAGCCTGGAAGTCTTAAAACTATATTACATTATTCACTTTCATAGTCTGATTTTTTTCCTTTATTTGATTCTCACATGCATTTGCTCCTAAAGACAACCTCACTTTCAACCAATGTGACTGATGGAGAAGGTGTTTGTTTACTTCGATTTCTCTCATAATATTGTTAATAATTCAAGTCATCTGTAGTAGCAGATGAGATTCATGCCTTACCAATACTCAGACTCATTTTGTGAGCACTGCTTATTCATTTCATGACAATAATACAAAATATAATGGATTCATTGATATTTTTATGCATCCATATAACTATTTTTATTGTATTTATGTTGTTTTATTCTCTCCTTTATGCACTTTCTCTAATAGTAAAATTCTACTTTTATTTTCTCTAAAACAAACCTAAATTCTGCTATGAAAGGAACATGCACTAATTTTTCTATATTTGGCTTATTTTGTTTAACATGGTGACCTCCAATTCCATCTGTTTTCCTGAAAAACAAAACAAAACATAATTTCAATCTTCTTTAGAGTTTACTGAATTTTATTTATTCATTCATCTGTTGATGGGCAGCTGGGCTAATCCCATAATTTATCTATTATGAATACTGATGAAATAAACATGGGAACACAGGTAGTTCTGCTGTATGCTAGCTTTGATTCCTTTGCGTGTACACCCAGGAGGGGCAAAGCTAGCTTAAATGCTGGTGTCTTATGTTTTTTGATGACCCTTTGTACTGATTTCCAGAGTGACTACACTAACTTGCATTGTCGCCAACTGTGCATAAGTATTCTACATTCTCACTGGTATTTGTTAATTTCTTGATAATAACCATTGGGGTAAGATGGAACCTCAGTATGTTTTTTATTTCCATTTCTCTGATGACTAAAGATGTTGGACACCTTTTCATGCGTTATTGGTCATTTCTTCTTGTAAAATGTATTTAAGTCTTTTTGTACTATGTAATATAAAAAGGAGATTTGATCTTATTTTTCATTGTCGTAGTTTCAATACCTTTAAACCAGGGACTTTCTCACTAGCTCACTTTTCTCCATGAGACTTACACTGAGGCTAGTTCTATGAGTGGACCCTTCCCTTTCTGCATTTCTCTGAGTGCATGTACATCTTCTCTCTCTGATTCCCCCCCTTTAAAAAGCATTTAACTCTCTCTTTTCTTGACTTCACATTTCAACCATTTATGAGGTATGTTGTCTTTCTTATCCAAAATAAGTCAGTCAATGTAGTAAATTCAAGAAAAGACCATTTATCCAGTGGTTCTAAACTTGTAGATCATGACATCTTTGAGATTTGCATATCGGATATCCTGTCTATCAGATAATTATATTATAATTCATAGTAGTAGCAAAGTTACAGTGTTGAATTAATTATTAAATAAGCCTGGCTGTGGGTTTGCTACCCACCTCAATGCTTTATGTTCCTTAATGAAACACAAACACACAGCCTTTATATTTTGATTTGCCTTAATCAGCACAATAGCTGGGCCACTGCCTACTCTCCATTGTTGATAGAATCTACCTCCAACCAATAATTCTGAATTACAACTTAAATTCTGTGTTCTAGCTTGGATGCTCTGGACCCAAAAAGCTGCCCAAATGGGCTGCATTCTTCAGGCTCCTTCGCATGGTTTCCATGCCTCTCTGACCTTAATTCTTCTCAGGCATGGTGTATTTCCTCTCCTCCACTCCCCAATGGCAGATCTCCTCTTCCCTTCTATCTCTCTGGGTGCCAATCCCTCCAATTCTAAAGTCCCGCCTCTGTCTGCTCTTCCCAGCCATTGACTGCCAACATCTTTATTTACCAATCAGAATTAACTGGGATCAGGGTCCCTCCGTGTCTTACATGTGGGACTCTCTTGGGAACTTGGGAACACAATCTTGGGAACTCAACTCACTGATATGTAGATATTAGCCCAAAAGCTCAGAATACCCAAGATACAATTCACAGACCACATAAAGTTCAAGAAGAAGGAAGACCAAAGTTTGGATGCTTCTGTCCTTCTTAGAAAGGAGAACAAAATACTCATGGGAGCAAATACAGAGACAAAGTGTAGAGCAGATACTGAAGGAAAGGCCATCCAGAGACTGCCCTACCTGGGGATTCATCCCATATACAGTCACCAAATGCAGACACTGTTGTGGATGCCAAGAAGTGCATGCTGACAGGATTCTAATAGAGCTGTCTCCTGAGAGGCTCTGCCAGAGACTGACAAATACAGAGGTGGATGTTCACAACCATCTATTGGATTGAGCAAGGGGTCCCCAATGGATGAGTTAGAGAAAAGACCGAAGGAGCTGAAGGGGTTTGCAACCCCATAGGAAGAACAACAATGTCAACCAACCAGACCTCCCAGAGCTCCCAGGGACTAAACCACCAACCAAAGAGTACACATGGAGGGACCCATGGCTCCAGCCACATATGTAGCAGAGGATGGAGTTTTTGGGCATCAATGGGAGAAGAGGCCCTTAGTCCTATGAAGGCTCAATGCCCCAGTGTAGGGGAATGCCAAGGTGGGGAGATGGGAGTGGGTGGGTGGGGGATACCCTCATAGAAGCAGGGGGAGGAGGTACAGGATAGGGGATTTCAGAGGGGGAGGAAACCAGGAAAGGGGATAACACCTGAAATGTAAATAAAGAAAATATCCAATAAAAAAATAAAAGAAAAGAAAACAAGCAGCTTTAGGCCAAACCCACTACATTACAGTTATGAAGTAACAACAAAATAATGTTATGGTTGTAGATCATTGCAACATGGGGAACTGTATTAAAGGGTCACAGCATTAGGAAAGTTGAGAACCACTGGTATATATTACATAGCAGGGATTGCTATGTATTTTTTCATTGGAAGAACAACTTTCTAGTTGTTTTCCTCAAATGCAAGTTTTCTCTTTATTATTATGTGGCCATGTGTAATTTAAAACAATATATTTTGCACAAAGCAGATATTTGGTTTTTTTTTTCTGTAAATTGCTTGTTGTGCAAATGTGAGGACCTGAGTTCAATCCACAGTACCAATGTAAAAAGCCAGATGTGGTAGCATGTGTGTGTACTCACAGTATTGGTGGGGCAGAGACAAGTGGATCCTTAGGTTTTTCTGGATAGCCAACTTAGGCTACTGTATGAGTCCCAGACTCCAGCAAAGGACCTTGTCTCCAAAAGACAACGTAGACAGTTCCTGATGGCCAACACTGGAAGCTGGCCTCTGGATCTGCACACATAAATAAAAATAAATAAGATACAGATTATTATTGAATTATTATATGTGAAGGTTCTTCAAGATTTATTTTTATTTGTGTGTATGTGTTTGTATGAGCATATGCCATATGTGTGTGGGTATCTGTGGAGATTGGAGGTGGGTATTGAATTTCCTGGGGCTGGAGTTACAGATGGCTGTGATCTGCTTGATGTGGGTTCTGGGAACCAAACTTCAATCCTCTGGAAGACCAGTGATCATTCTTACCTGTTGGATGGTTACTGCTGCCCTTATGAAGAATCTTAACTCATTCTTGATAAACTCTAGGAGATTTTTATGCTTAAAAGTGTGAAAACTGAAGTATAAATGCATTTATTTCCTGTCTGTGATTAGAACAAAATGATTTTTCCTTTCTTTGGAAAACTAGATACATCTTCAGTCATGGCCCACCTGCTTTCTTGTGAGGAAAGGATGCGTTTGTTACACTGTGGTGACAGACATAGACTTTGTCATTTGGGGTCTATGTTTGCCATAATAAATGACTTTGTTGTTTCTGGAGGATGACTCAATTACATTTATTTGTCACATATTGATTTATGGATCCAACCATTCATACAGAAAACCTATTTCCCACACTCCACCTTGAATTTAATAGTGACTAAACAAGATGTATGTAGATGAATCTTGTGGCATGTTAAGCCACATGAGAAAATGGGCCACCACACAATCCCAGCTGAGATGTGATTTGAATGACAATATGGAAGAACAATTTCTTGGTGTGGATTTGGAACATCTGAGTGGAGCCTTTGATGATCATCTACTAACGTGGGACTGCAAACTTGTACAATTTGGAGGCTAGACCTATAACCTCAGAACCATGAGAACATAGTCTATTGATATCAGTAGAAGGAATCCTAACCACTCATCTGCACAACTGTGTGCAAAATTTACCTCCTAGGCAAATCCTGACCCTGCTCCGAGCTGGGGCTCTGGCACACTGTGCAGGCAAAACTGGCACCCTCTCGCTTATGTCTGTGGTGTGACTCACTGAGTATTCAGAGCACATTTCCCCTTTTCTGTCTGCCAGCTATAGCTACTGGCTCACTCACTTTCTCTTTGGAATGACTTGGCTAATGCAGTCACTTAAACCATGTTTAATTGTGTAAGGTTCTGCAGAGGACTATAAAATGCTAGTTACCATTGGCTGAAGGCTGAAGGCTGGAACCCGTCACAGTTGCCAGGACAACTAAACATTGCTACCTACTCTGTCTCCTTCTCCTATTTGTGGCCCATTTTTGACTCTACAGACTCCAAAGACATCCAAGTGCTAGTGGTCAGGGCATCAAACCCAATGCCTTCCTTTTCATCTTTGTCTTAAGATGAAAGACAAAGGTCTTCTCCATCTTGAAATGTGGGCATTTCCTTTCCATCTCCACTGCTCCTGGGCATTTACAATTTCTGAGTAGTTTAGAAGTCATTGTATCTAGCTTGAATATGGGCATTGATTTTAGGTAAGTTGATTCTCCTTCCTGATGAGAAACAATCTTTTTAAAGAGCAAAGATACAATCTTCACTGTCTTTCTGGTTTTCCCCAAAGCAAATGTGGTTCAGTTATTGGCACCTGGCAAGGCTTGCTGAAAGAATGAATGGGGCATGCTCCCATGGAAAAGCCAACTGTGTTGAAGGAAGCCCTGATTTGCCAGTCATGTTAATTTGTTCCACACACTTTCACAACATCAAAGGAAGCATTTCTTATTCTTGGATGGGATGGATGCATAATAAGTCTGTCTGCAGTAGCCCAGTTTCACATCATGGGCTGAGCAAATAGCCAGAACGAAATTTTGAAGCAAAAGCACTCATGGGCACCTGGCCTTTAACAGAAGCTGGATATCTTATGTGAATTTGTGTATGCTTGTGCATGTCTTAATTTGACAGTTATTATTTAGTGGACAGAAAAGGATCAAGATCCTTGTACAAATAGCAGTGTAACATTGTGTTTAGTAGTGTGGCTACATTATTTAATCCATAGCCTTGGGTATTTCACACATCAAGCATTTATAATAGAAAGTCCACTTATGAGTTTTGTTACAAATAAACAAGGTCAACTGATATGTAGTAGTTAATAAATAGCGTCTGCCATTATTGATAGTGTTTGATTAAAAGTGGATACTGAAAGTGGGAAAATGATTCATACCCATGTTTATTAGTTTAAATGTGCAGAGTTCTTAAGTATTTCACTAGGAAAACAAAGCAGAAAACCACTAAACTCCCATGAAAAACAAAACTAAGCTAAAAATTTGTGTCTTAGTCAGTGTTCTAGTAGAATGAAGAGACACCATGACCATAGCAACTCTTACAAAAGAAAACATTTAATTAGGGCTTGCTGACAGGTTCAGAGGTTTAGTCCATTGTCATCATGCTTGGAAGCATGGTGGTGTGCTGGCAGACATAAGACTGGAGAGGAGCAGAGAATTCTAGTTTTGATCCACAGGCAGTAGGAAGAGAGAAAGACACTGGGCCTGGCTTAGGCTTCTCAAGCCTTAAAGTCTATTCCCAGTGATAGACTTCCACCAAGAAGACCACACTTCTTAATCCTATTTATGTCACTGCCTGACGACTAAATATTCAAATATATGAGGCTATTGGGGGGCATTTCTATTCAAACAGCCACAACTAGTGTCACTAATCACTGGGGAAATGCAAGTAAAAAAATTATACTATGTTATTATCTCAAACCTTCCAGGATGAATATAATCAAAAAGAGCAAAAGGTGGGTGTACAGGCTTTGAGTAAAGGGGAACTCTGGCACACTATTTCTGAGAATGACAGGTGGTTCAGCTGCTATGGAAGACAGCACAATGGTTCTTCAAAAAAAGTAAAAGCAGGATTTACGTATGATCAAGGCAGTCTTCAACTGAAAGGGTTCCCTAGAGATATGAGCACTCATGTTCTTTTCTGAACTATTTCACTGTAGCCACAGTGTGAAAACATGGAGAACATCTAATGTCTGCTAGTTGCAAAAAGGAAAAACATGAGACACAAATAAGCTAAGGTATTATTCAGACTTAAAAAGAGATTCTTAAATTTGCAGCAGAATGGATGGACTCTGAAAATACTGTGCCATTCACAGAGACACTAATACTTCATCGTTTCACCTGGGTGAATCTAACAGATGAATTCATAGATTTGGAGCCTGAAATTGTGTCTGCAAGGGGCTAGGGAGAATAAAACTTTCCTATTCAATGGGTAATACAGCTCCAGCAGAGCAAAGCAAGCCCTGAGAGCCACTGTGAAGCAATCGCTTGCCATGAATGCTGTATGCTTGAGAACAAGGTAAGAGGGCAGACATCACATAGATACTTGTATTGCAATGATAACTTTAAGCACTGTAAACTAAATTCAACTGAACATTCACAATTTATGGACTGTTTGGACCATTGATGATGCTTTTGTGGAAAGCTGGCAACTTGAGGGTTTTGTGGAGACAGAATTATGGCACTGCATTCATTTCCAAATGTGTAACTAGCATCCTTACTCTTTTTTGCAAAGGTTGACTTGCAGGCTTATGTAACTGCAAGGAATTCCTTGATGAGCTGAATGACTCCAATTAGTTGTGACAACTTGGATCCATAAGACATTTCCTATGCCATCCCAAACAGATAAAGATCATCTACTGTCAGTAGAACTGGAATGTAAGATGAAAAAAATTGGCAGAAGACACATTTTCTTGTGTGTTCTCATAGTTTTTGAGGGTAGTTTCATCTTGAATTAGGAGGAGAGATAATGGCTTACATTAATAGCTTCTGTGTATGAAAAGTTGAGAACTATACTTCTTTCTTGTCTGTGTTATATACAGTAAGTGCCAAGATACATAAAGAAAAAAAAGCTTTGAACTTTCTGGGAAAACCATGTTCTGTTTTACTAATTTAGTTATCACCAATATTGAATTTGCCTCGAATAGCTCTATATCTAAGAGCACATATTTTAGCTGATCATAAAATTGTACATGCATCTTTCAAAAGTGATCTTGGCAAAGAGTTTTCTTTATTAAAATGTATACATAAATGCTAATAACATTATTAATGTGGAAGTTCCTGTCTTAATCCTAGTTCCCAGGGAGCTCTGCTTGAACCTTACTGTGAGGACACATAGCAAGACAGACTTCTGGAATACCCCACCCTAAACAGTAGATAAATTTATTATATCTCTGAGTGAAAAAGACCCAAGGATTGGCTTACTATTTGACAGAGAAGGAAAATGAAAATATCTCAAGCTCTGTTTTCAAAAAAAAAAAAAAAAAGTGCCCAGTTTTCAGGTCTATCTTCAAAACATTAATGTCAAAGAGACTTGTAGCTGTGTGACCTGACAATTTGTCTCAGTTGTGAATGACAAGTCACCCAGTGGGTTCACTGCTAATGTGGAAAGTTGACAAGCTGTGAGCCCAGAGTCTGCTGAGATGATACTTTTGGAACAGGACTTGTCATCTTGACCTGAAACAACCCTGAGTCAAATGGACACTTCTTAGACCTTATCTCCCCTGACCGCCCTGCAGCATTTGACATCATGGATTGAACTCTCCTTGGTGAAACTCTTGGCTTCTGAGATGTTTCTTCTCTTGGTTAAATTTTTTACTCTGACTTTTGAGAATTCTGATTTCCTGATGGGTCACTTAATTGTTGGTCTCTGCAGTTTGTCATGAGCTTGTTATAGAGCACACATAGACCTTGATGATTTTACCCAATTATGACATCAACTACCACAAATGAGGTGAAGAATCAATGACATCTATATTTCTCAAGGTTAAAAAATATCTATATTTACAACTTCTTACTATATTTAAAATTTTTTGATTGCCTTCTCATACACCAAATTAACATGCAAAGTCAATTTATTATTTTCTGCTTTGCCTTTCCTCATCTTCTTGTACCAATAAAAGGCACCACTTAGCTGCTTAATGTAAAACCCTAGGTCTCCTTCTTGATTCACTTGTGTCCATTGTTCCTTGCAAACAATCTTTAAGCCTTTACATTCTAGTCATTTGTCCTGTTTATGAATCTCTGTTCACACTCATTGTCACTGTCATAGTTCAGGTACCTATTTGTATTGGTGACTTTTGAATCACTGCGAAAAAAATCTGATGGCAAAGTTAAAGGAGGGAGGATTTACCAACAGTTGTGGAGCCTTCAGTTATGTTTACTTGGCCTCGGGTGCTTGGTCTGGATAATGTTAGCAAGAACTTGTAGGAGAGATTTGTTCACTTCCTAGTTGGTCAGGGAGCAATGGGTGAGAGGAAGCAGACAGGGATAACGTAACTCTGTACTAGCTACTTCTCTCTTTGCTGTGACAAAGTACAAGAGGAGCCTAATGAAGGGAGGTTTTATTTTGGCTTACAGTGTGAGGCAGGGAAGCATGACATGCCAGTCAGAAATAACTAACCATCACTGCCTTTGAAAGGCTAGCCTCAGCTACCTGCTTCCTCTAGTTATGCTCCACTATCCTATGCTCACCAAACACCTTAAAGTAAAACATCCTAAAACCTGTAACACAGATTCAAACCATAATATCATATCATGTCTCCTTTTTTGTTTGTTTCTTGGTATTCATTTGTTTGTTTTTTAAATCATTGCTCCAGACTTCTAAGAGTTTTTTGTGGCTCCTTCCATGTTCCAAATTTTTATGAAATACACAGCTAATTGCTCGTTTCACCTGATTAAGATCCTTTGAAAGTTTGCTATCATCTTTATAATGTTCAAACATGTGATCATAGACTAAAATACTCTGGATACTCTGATTCCTTTGTACGGCTGTTGGGCACTATAGCTTCAGGTCTTGTCCTGTTTCTTATGCTCTACCCCACAAGTTGTATTGAAATGCTTAGTTTCTCAACTGGCCATTCCCTTATTTTTCCTTGTGGCATTGCACGTATTCTCCCTTCTGTGTGGATCAATTTCTACTTCTTAATCTGCCTGTTCTCTCCCATCCTTGTAGCTGAAAGTGTATTTCATTTGAAAACCTTTTCCTCATCCTCTAAGATCTGACTCATATATACCTCATTTTTTACCAGAATAATACTTGATACATTTATAGTTCATGGGATGTGTATAAAAATAGTTATTCTTCTACGTACCACCAAGAGCTATTTAAGGATAGGAATTATGTATTCTCAACATCTTGTTCCTAGTATCTTCTTCATCATTTGGTACATGGTTGGCACTCAGTAAATCAATATTAGAATAAGCTATTTTGCTGGTTAATTAAAAACTTGAAGGGAATTCATAGATCTTGTTTTATTGTAGAGACACTAAGAGCCAGATTAGACATGTCAGTTCTCTATAGATGAAATGACATTGACTCACTCCTATCCCATTTATGGCTGGAGTTTGTGGGTAGTAGATAATTAACCTGAGATGGTTGAAAATCTGTGTCCCGAAGTCCACAGCTGGTGTTCCAAGAGTCTTCTCTATGTAGTTCTAAAATACAATGGAGAATTTCTCACTATTCTTGGAGACCTCATGTGCCCATAGTATTTGAAGCCCTGGAAATACTTAATTCCACATTCGCAGCTTTGGGGGAGGCATGTGGAATCCAGAGTGCTGGACCCAATGCTTCACATTTGTGGAAATCAGATCGAGGCTGACAGTGGCTACAGATTGCCAAGAAGACTTGATCATTCCATAAAGTCTCTTCTTCCACATGAGTCCTGGGATGATTTGTCTGTAGTTCTGCCAGGAGCCTGTGAAGATTGTGAAGTCCTAGTAGCACCCCTCCGAAACCGTCTCAGGCCTTCATCCTGCAACCATTGCATGGGAAATAGGGTTTGTCCACTGCCTTGGAGCTGACCTTTCTGAATTATACAGAATTCTTAAGTGGGTTAGTAATGACACCCACCTACAGTTAAAAGAAAGAAGGATGAGTGAGCAAGAAACAGCAAATTACATATTTTCACAAATTAGATTTATCTGTAAGCTTTAAATATGTGCAAACATATTTTTGGTAATCTGGTATGAATTGTGGTTTGGTCATTAAACAGCCATTTTGTCACATCCTTATGTGTGAAGTAAAAGAGACTCATTTGCTGTATTTTTTTCCTCATTGGAAAATATTGAATTTTGAGGGGATACAAGTTTTTCCAGTAACACTGAAAAATTGCTCAGAATTGAAAGGCTATCCCATCTGAGCTCAAGCTGTGCTAGAGTTTGACAGCATCTTTTCCTTTGGCAGCGAAAAGGATGTGCGATTTTTATGACTTGGTAAACCTCAAACAGACATGTTGCCCTCAGAATGCAGATATGGATGAAACCAAGAGATGGACAGATCTTCATCTCAAAATATAAAGGACAAGCAGAATTTAAAGAACATGAATGGCCCAAGTTCAACCAAAAGCCTTGAGAATTGTTTTGGTGTCTCACACTCTGATTGTGCTTGTATTTGAAAAATCTGAACGTTATTGAATTGTTCCAAACCCCTCAATGCTTACCCCCATGCTATTACCTATAAATAGCAGTGAGAATGTGGTTTGGCGTTGCCCAAGGCTTAAAGAATAACCATTACCTGGAAATTATATACTACAGCTCTGAGCATGTATCATCTTATTTAATTTTACAACTTTCTTACAGAACAGTATTATTTTTTCTCTTTATACATGGAATGATGAAATGCAGATAAAATGATATGTGCTAAAGTATATAGTTAGTGAGCTTCAGTCTCCTTCTAACTGTCATTGTCTATGCTTAGAATATTTTTCTGTTACTCCCTTGGGCTTCTTTATAGACAATTCTTGCCTCCCCTACTTTAATTAGGCAACTTCTATGCCTTCAAATCTCACCGCCTCATGAGGCTTTCCCTGTGTTTTCTATTGATAGTTAAATTAGGTGCCCTCCCGTGTTCTGGGAGTATGCCTTCATCAGGCACATATGAATGTATCTCTCTGTAATCTGCCTCATCATCTAGACCATTAGCCCAGGTTCAGAGCTGCAGCCGTTTCAGCTTTACATGTCCAGCGACTCCACAGTATTTGCTGAATTAAAAAAAAGTAACAAGTCAGTATCCACCTTAGGATAAGGATGCTTGCTCTCTTGTAAAAAGAAAAAGAAAACAAAAACAAAAACAAAAATGCAGCATCCCACAGCAACTATTCTCCCCAGTCCTGCTGAGTGGAGGCTATTCTGGGATGAGTGGCAGGAGACCACTAGTCCTTGCTCTCGGGTTGCCTTCAACCTACTGTGCTAACATAGTATCTGAAGAATTGCATCTCAGGAGATCCATTAGACTTTACTCTTGCATTCTATCTTGGTTTCATGGTCTAGCTGCCATTAAGAAGATAGTGCTTTGGGCAGAATTAAGTACTAATACGCCATTTGGCATTTGAGTGTTAAACCCAGGGTAGCCAGTATGAGAGGAACAGGGGAATGAACAGTCATTTTCTGGTGAAGAGCTACTGAGAGGCACTTCCTGTTGTCTGTTAGGTGCTAACACTTGAGCACATAGCACATGTTTAGACAGCATAACTGTGAGGAGGAGGGAAATGACATTGGTCTCTTCCTCTGCTCCTTCCATCTCTTGACCAAGGTGAGACTGAAGGGAGTCAACCACTCTGCATTTCAGCGTATTTCATCCAGCTTGTTTGGCAGCTGTTTGCACTATGTGGGGCGGCAATGTGCTAATGTAAAAGAAAAAGGAGGCACCAGTTTGCCTCAAAACAATGACCATATTGTTCTTCATAGTTGTTCTGCTGCTTCAGGAGAAGTCTACAGGAAGAAAACTCAAGCAGAGAAAGCCGAGAGATACGGAGTGGGCATATGGGTCCCATGGACATATTTTTACTTTGTTTCAACAACTCATTTCTCTTTTCACATCGCCAATCTCATGGCCTCAAAAATAATGAAAAAGCAAATCCAAATACCAATATGTCTTTTGTTGGCAAAAATGCTGGCACATTAAATGCTCTTTGATGCGCCTGAGGTCTAATCAATGTAGTACTCTTTCATTGAGACCATTCCCTCTTCTGGTTTCCATCATTTCTATTTTCAGAAGCATTAATATTTGTAGTTATTCTGGTTGAAATTTTAGAATACCAGCCCTGGCTCTGAATCTATTCAGATTAATACTGTGGCACAAATTACGCAACTTTACGGAGTATACGGACATGACAAATCTCTTTACTTTCCGTTTGCTGCTATAGTTGTGCAGGAAATGTTAGGTTTCCTGGTGGATAAGTAGGAGGAAATATAGAGGAAGCAGTAAGGCAAATGCAGCTTCTAGCACACCAGCCAAGCGAGGCACAGAAGTCTGACCTGGGAGACTGAAAATGAGTCTCTGTTGCTACAGCTGCCATAACTGTATCACCCTGCCTCTGTGGCTAGAACTATAGGGAAATTAAAATGAGCCAGGAAGATATAAAAGGAGGATTTTAAAAACATAAATGGGTTTTGTGGAAAAATCTCTGATGTGCTTAAGTTAGGAGTCCTTTGACATACATTTCAGAGCAGACAGTTCGTGAAATTTCTTATGTCTTCGACAATTCTGCTGTCTTTTTCAAAAGCACAGGACAAGTTCCAGAAACTGTGATGTGTGGTTCTGTCTGCATCTGTCTGTCTCTCATACACTCTCACACACACACACATCATGTATTTACTCTTAATTATACATACGTACATACATACATATTTACATTAGTTTCTTCTCTATATGTATTATTTACAATGGGATTTTGGGAAAAAAATTAGGAAAAAGACAAGTCATTGTTTGGAATTCTATAAGAAAGAGCAAGCTAAATTCAAGAGCTTTGAAGTTTTAGACATTACTAGAAGAGGTGAGTGAAGTCTGTCCTATTAATTATAGTTGAAAATAAATGTATCGGAAAGGTACATATTATGATGTATGCCTATGACTCCTGGCATCTGTTATGCTGGGGCTGGAAGGTGACATGACATCTCACAAGTTCAAAACCAGCCTGGTGACACAGCAAGAGACTTCTCAAAACAAGTTATTACATACTTTATGAAGCAACCAAATCCCCAGGGTTCCCACCATACACCTTCGCATGTGTGTGACATATGAGGTAATAGATATGTCCATTAGATTGTTTGTGACAGTAATTTCACAGAATGTACATTCTCTCAAAGTATCATGCTGTTTGTCTTGAATATACATAAGTTTTGTTTGTCAATAATGCCTCAATAAAGCAAAAAAAACAAAAAACAAAAAACAAAAAACAAGCCTCTTGGAACTCTATTTCAACTTTCAGTATTCACTTTTCAGGAATGAAGTCCAGGGGACTCCCTGGTCCTGTCATGCCGCTATTGAATCTCTCTCCACAAGAAAACTGTCTTTGGTGACAAAGGAAATTAGACTCCAGAAGTGATAGTTTGCCTGCAATGTATCTAATGGCCTTTTCATTTCCCCACTGAACTCTGTAGCCATGGAAACTTCAATTTCTTTCTTGGCTCAGCTTCAGATATACATGTGCTAATGTTTCTCAAACTGACTTATCAACTAATGAACCAAGAAATGTTATATTTTTTGGACTATGCTTAGAAGTGTTTTGCTCAGATTTTAAAGGTCGGGGCACTCTAGGGTCATGTGTTTTCCAATTTTTCTACATAACATAATTCTCTTTCCATTAAAATCTAATTTTCTCTACCAACAAGATGCTAGACTTCTGATCTCTCATGGAAATTATACTTTGTATGAATCACCTCATCCAAATGTGTGCTCTCAATGAACCTGTCATCAAGTGGACTTGATGCCTTTATTTTCCCCTTTTGTAGCAAGATGCTTAACTTGTTACTTAGCAGGCATGGTGGTCATGAAGCTGTGTGGGTGAGGCGCAAAAAAGAAAGAAAAAAGAAAGAAAAATTACACAGCAGTTGTTGTGGCTGAGAGTAGCTGTTAGTGGACATCTAATGTTATAAGTTCAGGGTGGACCACAATACCTCTGTAGAATGACTAGGGCACCAACCTACCCACAAAACTTTTGACCCAAAGTTATCCTGTTTACAAGAAATGCAGGACTGGGAATGGAGCAGAGCCTGCCATCCAGCTATGACATAGCATTACAGTCAAGAAGACAGAACAGCAATGGATACCTGTGCAGCACTGTGCATGCAACATTCCCTTGTAGAGAGGAGGCACCCCTGAGGCTCCATCACTTCCAGAGAGGCTATGGACTACTAATGATTGCTAGAGAATGGGGTGTCATTTTCATGGATGGTATAGCCTCTGGGTGGTTAGTGAAGTAGAAGGGCTCATAAAGAAAGGAAGGGAATTGCAGAGGATATTGAATATAGTAAGAAAACATTGGACACCTGTATGAATTATGAACCTGTCAAAATATTTAAGTAAATGAAAAAAAAACTGTATATATCTCAGTGAGATATCCTTAGCTCCTTGGGGACATGCCCTTAAAGAGATTGTGGGACCTTTCCCAAAATCTTTCTCTCTCTGCTCTTGTTTGAGACTCTACCATTTGTCCCCGTGCATGCACCATGGTATAACAACTTCACCAGAGAACACATAAATTAGGACTCCTTTCTTCTTTAATTAATTAATGTATTTACATTTGATCATAGCTTCCGCTCCTCCCTCCCAGTCCATCTCTCTCATCTCCCCTCCTCCCCACCCTCTAGTCCTCCCATTCTCCTCAGAAAAGGCCAGGCCACCTAAGGACACCTTTCTTAAGCTTGAACCTCCAAAATCCTGAACCAAATAAGTTTTTCTTTCTAATTTAGTTGCCTCAAGCTTTTCCTTACAGTAATACACAGCTGATGAGTAAAGTCAGTGATGAGGCTTTCTCTGTTGAAAACAGTTTTCCTTAGCATTCTTGAGTCTTGCCTACCATTCTAGTGCCAGAGCTAATCCTAACTCAGCTCTTCTTACTGCCTGGCCACATTCAGATGGCTACTAGACCTTCTGAATACCTGTTACAGATGAACGTCATCTTCAGTGACTATCATTGAAATTAGGTCTCATAGCTAGCACTTGGAAGAACTTGTGTCATATGTTGTTGTACCTTTATAGCCTACCAAAGTGTATAAAATACACACAGAAAGCGTTTTTAAATGAATATATGTAAAATTATGCATGTCATCCCAGCCTTAAGGGAGAAACCTATACCTCGATTATGTTTGTTATCTTGACCTAACTGTTGAAGGAATTAATGGAGTCCAGTTGCCTTCATCTTTAATCCAGCAGCTGACTCAGAAGGATGCAGAGCCCACAGCCAAACATTGGATGGCGCTCGGAGACTCTTGGAGGAGGGTTGCATCCTCTAAGGAGACAGGAACTGTACAGGAAGAGCATGGACCCTTGGGGCTCTCAGAGTCTGAACCACCAACCAAAGAACATACACAGGCTGGACCTAGGCCTCCCCACACATATGTAGCAGATATGCAGCTTGGTCTTTATGTGGGTCCTGAACAATTGGAGCAAGGGCTATCCCAAAAACTGTTGTTCTAGCTGGGCTGCCTTCTCTGGCCTCAGTAGGAGAGGGATTGCCTAGCCTTGAAGAAACTTGAAGTGCCAGGGTAGGGGGATATTCAGGGGGGTCCTCACTCACTCAGAGGAGACGGGGAGAGAGCATGGGGCAAGGATTGTGGGAGAGGATGGCCGGGAGGGGAGCAGTGAACAGAGTGTAAAGTGAACAAGTAAAAAATTAACAACAACAACAACAACAACAACAGAACCTATGCTGTAGCTGGGGCTCCTGGGGAATGGGTCAGAGTTCCTGTTTTTCAAAGACACAAAATTCCTAAGAATATGGCACTAGACATTCTTCACAGTCTTTGTGGAGATGCCATCACTGTTCCTTTACAGTATTCTTTCATTTGACAGAGCAGGACTCCCATTGTAGGGAGGGCAGAGATGGGGGTGGGAATCCTTGTTAATCTACATTTTCTTTTTTTTGTTGTTGTTTGTTTGTTTTTTGAGACAGGGTTTCTCTGTGTAGCCCTGGCTGTCCTGGAACTACCTCTGTAGACCAGGCTGGCCTCAAACTCAGAAATCCACCCGCCTCTGCCTCCCAAGTGCTGGGATTAAAGGCGTGCGCCATCACTGCCCAGCATTAATTTACATTTTCAAAATTTCTCTGTAAGTTATAAATGGGAACCTAGGAGTACTTGGTCTGAACCTTTCTCTGGTAAAGTTGTAAGGCCATCTGTGTGTGCGCATATGTGCTTCCTTTTCTTAATTAGTCTTTCCAGGATCTTATCAATTTTAATAGCCTGCGTGAAGAAGCAGATTTATGTATATTGAGGCATTATTTTCACCATCTTACTTTTTCTTCATTATTTACTACTTCCTTTATTATCTTTTGGTGTATTTAAGGTTTTTTTTTTAATTTTCATTTTTCATCTGTTTGAAGACAAATGCTCAGTTGATAAATTTTCACGATGCTGCTTTTCTTATGCATTCATTTCGAGGCTCGATGTTTATTTCTAAGGATGCTGTTGTGCATATTGCAGTAGTGTTGCTCATTCTTCCTTTGAAGTAATTTAATTTTCTTGATGTTGTCTTTCTATTTTCAGTCATAAGATATTTATTAATTACAATAATTTGCTGTCTTTTAGTTTATTTTTAATGGCCTTCGAAGCCCATTTAAATTCCAAAGAATTGTTCTCTCCTTCCTAGTGAGGAGTCTTATATTTGCCCATTTGTATAAGTTTTTAAATTGTTACTGTGGAGGTTATGGGAAGCTGAATGGAGAGGGCCCAGATAGCTCTATAGGATTCTAATAACCTCTGATCCTTAGGGACTGACTAGTGAGAAAGAAGCTTGCATTATACCATCCGTGCAGTGGTAAGGCCTATCTGTCTATGCTCTGTTGCCTCCCATAGCCTGACTAGTGTGGTGCTCTGTGTCTTCAATGTTTTATCTGTTTAAACTAGAATCCACCACAAGGTCATACTAAAATATTCCACAGTGATAATGACTCTTGCAAATTTCTTCTTATATTTCTACTACTTTTTTATATTAGTTGGTGCATATAATTACAGAATAGTGTCATTTTCCTGGCAAATGTTACCTTCTATTGCTATATAATGACATTTTATCTACTATAATGCCTTTATCTTGAGTCCATTTTTTTTTATTCAAATGTGATTATTCCCAATTTATTTTGCTTTGTTGAATACAGTATCTTTTCCTACACTTTTAATACTCCCACACTTTGTACATGTGCCCTTGGGGGATTCATCTTCAGCTGTTAAAGATCTGCTCAACCATTATAGTTGTAGAGGGTTTATTGTTTTGTTTTGTTTGATAAAGTGGAATTTATTTCTAACATTTAAACTTTTTTTTCCAGTATGTTTCTTTCACTGCATTTAAAAAGCCTTATCGCCTTTTTAAAAATACTACAGTATTTTTCTCATTCAATTTTGTTTAATCTCTATGAGTTTAGAAGGAAAGCCTCTTCCTCCGCTGATAACACATGCTTTACAATGCTACTAAAGCTGTTGCTTCCCATTTTTTGTTTAGTATTCTCTCCATGTTAATCTTTTAAAACTAAAATCTTATTAAGATTCAACTCTAGATGGAAGGCTTTTGTTTCTAGAAATTTAGATTAGATTATATAAAATCAATCTTTATTTCGAGAACAAAACACAGAGCTGGGGAAAATATGGTGTGTGCTTGAATTCATTGGCAAGGTACCCAGGCAGCCAAGCTATGAGAACTGAGACAGGAAGAAACTGGACTGAGCTTAGCCAATCACCACCCAGTGCTTCGTTTTCAATGCATTTGAAGGTTCTTAGTGCTGCAGATTTGAGAATTTGGGAACAGCGCTTGTCAGTTTCCTTGTTTGAAGTTATAAAAATTGTAGTTTGTGGGATTTAGTAAAGAAATAGGAATGACTGCACTACCCACAAGATAACAGAGGAAAGAAAATGAAACATCTGAAGAAGGGCAGAAGGAAGGAAAAGAGGAGTGCAGGCAGGTGAAACAAATGCAAACAGACAGGAATACAGTATAAAAGGAATCATGTCAGTGCTTATGTTTCCCAGAGAAAGCACTAGAAACAGGGGGGTGGGGGGGGGAAGAGGTGGGATCTATCTATCTATCTATCTATCTATCTATCTATCTATCTATCTATTATCTATCCATCATTTATTTTTCTCTGTATCTAGATATGTATTATGTATGTATTATGTATGTATGTATGAATAAATCTTGTATCTATCTAGCTATGTATGTATCTATCTATGACTACACACACACACACACACACACACATACATACACACACACACACACACACATACATACACACAAACATATTGACTGCCTATGAATGGAAGGTTTAAGAATTCAGTAGTTTGGTCCATGGGGCTGGATGTCTCAATTGGTCTGGTCTATCTTTAGTATACGCTGGAATTCCAAAGAAGCAGGCTCTAATGCTAATGAAAAAAAAAAAAATGCTAACCAGGTGCGATCAAGCAGGCAACGAGCAGATGCTTTCTTCTCTTCTTCCATGTCATTATATATGCTTCCAGCAGAAGTCATAGCCCAGATTATAGGTGGGTTTTCCCAGCTCAAAAAATCTAGATATAAGCATGTCTTCCTACCTCAAAGATTCATATTAGAAATAGATCTTCTCACTTCAAATTGAGCAAAAATACTTTCACAGGTGTGCCCTCCATTTTTGGGTTTTAGTTAATTCCAGATGTAATCAAGTTGACAAATAAGTATAGCCATTATTGATGTCATGTACAGACAACACAAAAGGACAGTATTCTATAAAGTATTCTCTACTCTTAGAAGCCAACATGCCAAAGATTACTGAGATATATGGAAAACTGGGAGAAAGGTAGAAACTAGAGCCCTCCAAAAGAAGTTTGCTGGATTTTACACTTCTACTCTTCAGAATTATTAAAAGAACAGATTTCTGTTATTTTATGTCATCAATTTTATGGTATGGTTTTAGAGCAGTCTTTTGAGACTAACATAAACTATACCTATAAAATGAATAATTGCTCCTGTTCCAAGAGCTCATCGTGTGTATAAACTACTTGGCCTTGTCAATCCAGAGCAAATGCTGGATAAGGTTACCTGTTTTCATTTGAATCTCGTGTGGAGAGGAGGCTTGGGTCTCTTGGCAGCGTTCTTGTGCCCATTTACACAGCACACTCTGTCTGCGATATACGTCATGCTCATCAACATAAAACTGACTCTAATTGCTTTTCATTCAGACGCCATTTAATCCTATCCATAAGATCTCAATCAAGAACCTGGTAATCTTTTTCTATATTTTATAAATCCGATAATCAACTCTCCATCACTTCAGCTGACAGAATGCCTAAGACAATCAACTTAGAGAAGGAGAGATTTTTTTTCACTCCCAGTTTCAGAGGCTTCATCCATAGTTGCTTGGATGTCTTGCTAACAGAAAAAAAAAAACATTGAAGGGGGCATGCAGTGGATGAGCAATGGATACTATTGCTTACCTCATCGCTGACAAAGAGAGAAAGGTAAGGATATATATATCAAAGCCTTCCCCAGAAGCTCATGACTCTATACATATAGAAATTATTAATCCATCCATGAGGTCAAGCTTCTTCCAATTCAATTACCTCCCCAAAGCTCTATCTCTGAACACTGCTGCATTGGGGTACCAAACCTTTCTCAACATAAGCTTGGGATTGGGGCAGGGAAGATAGTGAAATATCTTCATTATGCATAATGCAATATGACCCAAGCCATAATAGAGCTTATCATATCTGAAATTTTCTGAGTTATGAACTTTATTTCTTGGAATGGAAAAAGTCTTTCCCCTCAAGTAAGATAAGACCACTGTTCTTATAATAGAGATCCAGTGTTAATTGTGCTGAAGGGGGAAAAGTCCAGCAACAGTGTCTTCTTTCCACTTTTTATTGCTCAGAAAGATCTTGTCATGAGTATTTTATAGAGGAAAATAAGAAAATCAAAAATAAGCAAAGAAAGGGTAATGTCATCTGAGTAGTTTTGGTCGTGGAGGGATTCACTTAGAACATGGCTGAGAGCAACAGCCTTACTTTAAGTCACATGTTTCACGGGTAAGCTAGCTTGGGCATTTGTGGCAAAACCTTGAAGCCTGGTGTGGAGGACCATGGGAAAAGTTAAATTTAGTCTTCTGAGTCCTAGTATATTAAAATTCCTGTGAAACAAAATAACAGTGTACTTTGAAATAAATTCTAGCATGAATAAAGTGAATGAATGGACCTTTAGAATGAATGACATTATTTTTAGAAGCAGCTTTTTCTCTTCCTGTTTTCTCATTGTAGACTTGAGCTGGCAAAGTATGAAGAAACAGTGTGTGCTGTTACGCAGCTTCAGGAGTCTTGCACATCCCATCTCTTCCGACATACTTTGAGACTTCAAGGATAATGCTAGGTTTCGTATATGAACAAAGAATAAGGTTGTAGACTGGGCAATTGCATCTTAATTGAAAGATAGATGGTTGAACTCTGGACAGAAATCAAAAGTGGAAAGCACTAGAACAACTGCCTTTTAAATTACATGGTTATTTTTTTATGTAAGTAGAAATTTTCTCTCCTATAAGGATTTACTATCATGGTGTGATTATACAGTATGGCTATAAACCAGCACTGTACAGAGTGATATCACCATGTAAGAAGGTTAATCTAGAGAAATCCTTCATTCTCACTATAACACACCATTGAATATTCATATCAAACTGATGAATATTAATTAGCAATCTTTTTAAGAATGATGGACTAAAAGACTCATGCATGTACAAGATCCTTATAAAGTCATTTATTCACTGATTTATTAAAATATTTGGCTTGTACACTCAAATGCTATGATATGTGTGGGAAAGGAAAACATTGTGCAAATAAGTAGTGTATATAGAGTGGTAGATGGTGGTCAGTAAATTGGGGGAAAATAAATTTGAAGAAAAAAGTGAAGAATGCAGTGTCATAATGCATTTTTTCCTTCAACTAGCTTATTTCTTTAGACTTGTTTCTTTGAATATTATACGCATGTCTTAGTATTTTCTTTTATTGTTGTGATAAGACACCATGGCTAAGGCAACAGTTCAGAGGGAGAATCTATAAATCATGGCAGGAAGGATGGCATGGTCTTTGAGCAGTAGCTGAGAGCTTATATCCTGATCTATAAGCACAAGACAGAAAGAGTTAGCTAACTGGGGATGGCTCGGGCTTTGAAAACTTAAAGCCTACCCACAGGGATATACCTCCTTTAAAGACCACATCTCTGAATCCTTGCCAAACAGATCCACCATCTGAGAACAGAGCATTCAAATATATAAGCCTATGGAAGCCATTCTTATTCAAACCACCATATTCTATACCCTAGTCCCTGTATGCTTGTGGTCATACCATAACGCAAAATGCATTTAGTTCAGCTTCAAAAATCCCCATATTCTTTCACAAACCCAGCACAGTTTAGAAGCCCAAAATCCAAAATCTCTTCTGAGAATCAAATCAGTCTCTTTTTTGTAACTCCCAGTAAAATGAAAAAAAAAATTACATACTTTCAATATATAATGTCACAGAATACATTGTTTTAGTTAGGGCTTCTATTGTTCATCATTGAAGGAAGTCAAGACAGAAACTAAAACCAGGAAAGAACCTGGAGGCAGGAGCTGTTACAGTGGCTATGGAAGAGTGCTGTTTACTGGCTTGCTCCTCATGGCTTGCTCAGCCTACTCTTATAGAACCAATGACCACCAGGTTCCCCACACAATGGCCTGAGCACTCACACATCAATTGATAATTAAGAAAATGTTTCACAGTCTTGGCTACAGACCTATGGAGACATTTTCTTGGCTGATACTCTCACTGCTCTAATGACTCTAGCTTTTGTCAAGTTAACATGAAACTAGCCAACTCAATTATCATTGCAAAAGAGGGGACTAGGGCATAATAATGAAACCCAAAGCAAGACCAAAACCAGCATGGAAATCTCCAAATCCAGTAATTCCATGTCTCATGTCAAAGGGCTTAGATGGCTCTTCTCTTCCTGCTTTGCTGCAACACACTTCTCCCTCCTGTGCAGCTCTCCTTGTCAGTCTTCCCATAGCTCTGGTACCTTCTACATCTTCCAATTCAGAATTCACCTTCACAGCTTTACACAGTGGTCTTTCTGGGCCTCTGTGCAGGAATTCCCCTGCCACATATCTTACCTCAGTGGCTTTCCTTAACCTCAGAAGAAGATTCCACAGCTCCTTTCCTTTTGTATCTTTCAGGACTCTAAAACCAGAACTCAGTAGCTGACTGCTTGGTATAGAGCCTAACTCCCTCCTTGGATTACATTTGTATAAGTTATGATTTGTTGATTCTTTTTATGAACAGATAATTTCTTAAGTTGTTTCTTTTTACAAATTGGAAGCTTAGGTGGCTGGGGCCTTCTGCAGAAGGCACCATTCCCTTTATTCCATTCTATGTCAGCCTTTGCGTCTCTTTCAGCACACCCTTGGCTTCAACATTAAATTTTCTGATGCTATTTTTCTCCTCAAATTGTATATTTTGTACTTCTTTTTCCTCTGCCTGCTCTTTTTCATTGTAGACCAGTGTAAGAGTGATTACTAATAAAACACCATAGAGTAAGTGTTAGTCTGTCTTGAATCTACTCTGCCAATGAAATTAGTTCAAAATTCTTCAGTTTAGCCTCAGGTAGATTCTCAGAACAAGACAAAAAAGCAACCACAGTCTTTATTAAAATATCGCAAGATTTGCCTCTAGTCCAGTTGTAATATTGTTATGCTCCCAAACCTCTTGAGTTGGGCCTCTATAGCACACATGGCTCTAAGCACTATGTCTTCTAAGCTCCAAATAGCTTTAAGCTCCAACTAGTTTGTTAAGTCCCACTTACAGCATTCAACCATTTTCCTAATTCAATGTCCCAAAGTCTTCCACATTCTCCAAAACAACAGTATCATCAGTCATTTCACAGCAATAGCCCACCACCTAGTACCGAGTTCTGTCTTACTTTTAAATTACTATGGAAAAAATCCCCATCAAAATAAGGCAACTTATAGGTGTAAGAATTTATTTGAGGCTTACCATTTCAGTGGGTAAATCTATGACCATCAGGCAAGCAGGCAGCAGGCAGGCAGGCAGGCAGGCACACAGGCAGGCTGGCAGTTAGGCAGGATGTTGGAGCACTAGACCAGAGGTTACATTTGATTCACAAACACAAAGCAGAGAGAGCAAATAACTGGTAATGACAAACATCCTTCAACAAAGCTACACTTCCCAATCTTTCCCTAACAGTTCCATGAACTGGACAATAAACCATTCAAATACATGAATCCTCTCCCCATGGGGGCCAGTCTCAAACCACTGCAATGCATATGTTAATTTGTCTCAGTGCATGCACATAAACTACATGTGTGTAGTTGCCTGTGGTGGCCAGGAGAGGCTCTTGGTCCCAAGAAATGGAGTTACAATTGTGTGTAGCTCAACGTGAGTGTTGGGAACTGAACCTGGGCCTTCTACAAAAGCAACAAGTGCTCTTGCCACTGAGTTGTCATTCCAGCCCCTTATATCTCAATGTACAAAATGACAGCCAGTTTATTAAATTAGCTAACACTTGAGAGACGAGAGGATGTGTTCACAAATTCTGGAGAGGAAGTTAGCATTTTAGATTTAAATGACAACGGAGACACAGCAGGTAGAGATGGCTCATATATACCTTGTAACTTACTAGCTTCATCTGTTTATTTACCAAAGATCCCAAAATTCTAACCCAACCAATAAAATGTACTGTTTCTTCTGAAAATTATTCATTACAGTTCCACAGAAATTCTGGAGTGGGTTACAGTGACTTTGCTGAATGTTCAATCACAAACCATTTATATGTCGTGAGTCAAGTGTGCCCCAAACATTGAGTGTGTATTTGTGCAATGGTTTGACCAAGCTTACATTTGGCTTCCTTGAAGCTGTGCAATGCCCTGATCCATGACAAGGGCAAGGATGTTAGACAGATACTTATCACATATGCTCCTTCAGCATCTCTATCTTCAAAATAAAGATATTTCAAAAAAAAATCAGACTAAGAGTTTTTATAAGACCCTTCGGCTCTGACATCTAGTCTGATCTTACTTCTCTTGTGAGCATTTAAATGTCTAAGTACGGCACACAATTCCACAGCTCTCCTTTAAGACATTTTGTTCTTGCTGTGATGGGTCTTCTTGCATTTTACCTTCAAACATTCTCCCATTCTTCTTCATGTACCGAGTTGCCTACCGACTCAGTAAAAAAGATGCTTCACAAAAGGCTTTGAGGCTTTCAGAAAGTGTCCCTGGGATTTTCTTCCATAATCTTTGTGGTGTTTAAGTCAGAATCAAGGCAAACCTAACTTACTTTTGGACATCAGCTTCATTTAGAAAGCTTTTAGGCTTTTGAGGCTTTGAAGATAAATATTATCTTGTGGTTTATTCTGATTTTTATCGTCGTTACAGCCCTCACCACTTTGTCAAGTCCTTAAATCCCACATGGCAGACTACAATCTGGTCTGTTTTACCTCACCACGCTTACCTCTTCCTGTCACTCAAAAATAAGGAAGGCTATGCTTGCTGAGCTCCAGAAGAGTATGTTGCTGTCCTTCATTTTTAAAAAGGACATTTTGATTTATTTTTATCCCATGTGTGGTAACAGATATGCCACTGTGTGCATGTGGTCAGAGGACAACTTGTTGGAGTTAACTCTCTCCTTCCACCATGTGAGTCTGCAGATTTAGTTTAGGTTGTCAGGCCTGAACGTGCCTTTACCCACTGAGCCATTTTGCTGGTCCCTGCTTTGTTTTCCTTAGTGTCTGGTTCTTCTTTTCTATCGTGGATTATCATTAATCAGTTAACTGCATGATGATAGTCTTTCCTCTGATATGAAATGCATATAGTGTATCATGTCAGGAGAAGCATCATCTGTGAAAACCTAAGGGACTAAGGCTTTTGGTGACCAGCTAAGTGATTTGATCCATCAAACAAGACCAAGGAAGAGGTGTCTCTTCAAACACTAATGGCACCAGGAATCTCACTTAGCAGTTGGCCGTTTGTGAATGCTGAATAAGTGTTAGTTGAGTAAAATCAATAGCATGTTGAACACATTCTGTATACTCTGATAAGAATGTCAGGTAGACATTTGTATGTGCTGAAGTCCATGGCTTACAACTCTACAGAGTACATTTTGGTCGGAGGGGTTATTTTAATTCATTTGTAACTTTGTGTTCACATAATGACTGTGGCAGTGGTCACAGATCATCTTCTTCAAGAATGGATTCCGTGCTGTGGAACAAACCAGGTCAATTCCTGTTTTACCCTAAATTTAGCCAATTGAGATGGTGAGGTAGACATACTTCAGACAGAAGCCAAAAATTAGTCTTTTGGGATTCTGTAGCCTAAATAAACTTGAAGCAACAAGGCTAATAAAATCATTCAAGAAGCACTGTGTTGTGTTGTGTTGTGTTGTGTCTTCTTCAGCAGAACTGGAAGGAGAAACCTTGTACCCTGAGGTGTAAAATGCCTTTGGCTGTAACAGTGACAACACTAACAGGGACAGACCTGATGATTGTCTATCATATACTAGGTGTGAAATTATGCCCTTCTCCACATATTATTTCATTTCCTTCTTACAAGAGACATGTTGGGAAGTCACTATTGTCATCAGCTTTAATAAGTGTTAGTGCCAAGTTTTTTTTCCATACCTGTACAATGAGGTAGCAGTATAAAGCTATGGCTAGGCCACATGTGTGATTCTGGAAACACTAGGGAGAAAAGTTCCAGATATACACCGAGCTTATATCCTTTTGGAAAATATTTGATAAGTTGATATTCATTAATACATATTAATGTGTCACTAAAATACATGGAATTATAGAATGATCATATAATCATTTCCCCTTCTGCCTAGAGTTGTTATGTATAGAATAATACCTAATCGTCACTACAGCAGTTGTAATAGTAAAAACTCAAAAATAAGCAAAGAATCCTCACTGGAATATTATGAGAGATCCTTAGACAGCACTTAAATGTTGTAGAAGGATCCGCTGTGAGTTTTGTTTGATTTCACTGAAGTAAAGACAAACGCACTGTGTGAATGCGGATGGAAAAAGTTAATTTTAGGTCTGATCTAGGTTCAGGAGTTGCTGAGCATGCGTGATTGCTTCCTCTTAGTTTTTCCTTCCTTAGAAAAGTACAATAAGCATAAACAGACTATAACAATGAAAAAGCTAGAGGGGAATGGGGATTGGAACTATCACGGCTTGGGGTTTACTTTAGGAAACCTGATGTCTATAGATTGACTATGGTTGACATTACAGCCAGGAATCTTTGGAGCAAAAGTGGTTCCATCTCCAGAGAAGGACATGTTCCTCCTTTGGAGTATACGATGTTTTCCCTGCTCCCAGCTTTATTATTGTTTTTCTTCTTCTAACTGAACTGAAACTTTCACTGAGTTTCCTTTAACCTGGCTATTTCTTCAAACCATGGGGAAACTAACATCTCAAATAACAGTGGGATTCATAATAGTTAACCTCACAGTACATTTTCAAACGTGAATGTGCTTTTATTCCCAAGTCATCAGAATCAGTCCACTTTCAGCACAAATAGTTTCTTTCAGTGATACTTACATAACATAAAAATTTGCTGCTTTATGCAGAATAGTCTTCAAATCGACTGATTTATAGCCCCTTTCCTAAAGTACTTATGTAAAAATTTATCTTTTTTTTAAAACACAAAGTTCACCAATGTATCTGTTTTTCCCAGAAACTCTGAAAAGGATTTGTTGAAACGATGTACTGCCATTCCACCCTTTCCACAGCCCAAGTGTTCATAAAACATAATGACTGGGTGGAGGTGGCAGCGAGGAAACCGACTATTGCTCATTCTTTATGTTGATCACTTTGAAGACACACATGATCAAACATGGTGCATCTGGAACAAAAAAGCAACCCATATTTCCTGAATCCCTTACAGTCATTTCTCAGCTTCTCTCATTTCTGTGAACTCTCTTTTTACATCCCTTCTCTAATACCACCTTCTCAAGAGTAGCTCTGTCTCCTACTTATGCATGCTGAAGGAAGTATCTGGTTTTGTAATCACTGGTAAATTTCGCTTTCTCTTCTGTTGTATTCCTACTGACTTCTTTCCTTCCCTCCCTAGCCAAAGATCCCACGCACTCACAGGTAACAAAAATACTGAAGTGTTGGTGTGGTGCTTTTAACAAAGTCCACTGTCAAATTCTCCTAAGGCAGGTAATTTATGGTACCAAGCAATTTGTTTACACTAAGGCTATGCCAAAACCAAACAAAACACAAAATAAAATTGCAGCCACATATGACAGCTTTTTGAGAGACCAGAAGTATTTATATTTAAAGGCTTGCTTTATTGTTTATGAAAGTAATAAATTGGTAAGTTTAGTATGAGTTGGTTTTGGAGTTTTCACAGTAACATGTCTCACTGTTATTACTAGTTGGGGAAGTCACATGACTTGGAGAACACTGACACAAAGCAGTTTGTTGGCTTCTCTGAGGCATCACAGCATAGGACCTCACTTTGTGGATGCTGGAATCAAATTACTCAGGTTTTGGGTCTTCTTTCCATGACTATACTGTTGTGTGAACCTGAGTTATTTATTATTTCATGGTTGTATCCTTATAAAATGAAGTCCAGACCATAAGCATTCAGTTTGTAGAGTATAAGGTACTTAGAAGAATGCTGGGCATGTGGTAAGCTATCCATGCTCAATATTTTTTAAAAAATTGAAATCAGTATTTTCCTAGAGTATGTTCAGTAATAAAATTGAATTAATTTAGTCAATAAGGGGCTGGAGAGATGATGGGTCAGTGATTAAGAGCACAGGCTATTCTTCCAGAGGACCCAGGTTCGATTCCCAGGACCTAAATGGCAGGTCACAACTATCTGTTACTCCAGTTCCAGGGGATCTGATGCCTTCACATCAATGTACATTAAAAAAGAAAAGAAAAGAAAAAAAGATGGTTATTTTAATCAATGAAATGTATAAGAGAGCTTGTTGAGAGTGATGAACCAATGCTTCTTCAGACCCTTTATTAGCTCATTAGGAGATGTTTCTAACAATAATTCCTTGATATAAAACAATATATAATATATATATATATATATATATATATATATATATATATACACACACACACACACACACACACACACTCTCAGAACAGTTCATTATATTCTTTTTATAATACAAGGATGATGTTAGAAATCTGAGTTTTTATTTTTAACCCACACACATCTGGTGATTTCTGCATCACTAATGTCTGCCATATTTTACAGACCACACTATACCTTAGTCAATAATATCTGGAAATGGTCAGTAAATATGTCTGTTTTGTTTAAAATATTTTATTGTTAGGTCATAATTTGAGACCTGTTCAGTCTACTTTCAAATTAAGTCTGTTACAACTCAAAGACCTAACAAGGGGTGGGGAAAAGGAGAGAAATTTAGAAAAAGAAGGAAGTGAAAATTTAAAGAAAGTAGCAGAAAATATACTTTCATTGGTTTCTCCTTGGCTCATTTGACAATAATTTAAAAATGCTCAAGAAATGATCTACATGCCCTGGGGTCTGTCTTCAAGGTGCCTGCTAAGCCTTAAGAACAATGTAGGGTATATCTCATTGTAGTTCCCAGTGTACTCTCAGAAATAAGCCAGACTAAATATAGCATGGAAGATATCATTCTTGGTTTAGTATAGATAGAGCTGGTTTCTTGAGATTGGACTTACTTTAAGCAAAATATAGAAGCATTGAGACTTATCATACTCAAACTTTACAACATGGATTACATAAGTCTGAATGCTGTGATCATAATAGCTTTTACTGTGAGCTAACAATCATCTGAGTTTATTTTATCTTGTGGTTATTGTGAGGTCTCAAACCCAAAATAAGTGTAACTCAGTACCTATGGCTCCTCTTAGTACTTCTCAAGCTGTCTCCTATCTTAAACCTTTCCTCCCAAAGGCTCGGTTCTGCTCCCCAACCTCATCCTGATATAACTCAGCCATTTTGGCACAGGCTACCTCTCTTGGTCCTGTGGCTCTTCTCTTGATCTCCCTTCCCCTCTCTCCTCTCATGGTCCAGTTTAGTTTGCTAGCCATGTTCATTCTGGACTCTTCCTTCTTAAACCTACAACAAAAATCTTCTCCATACATTAGGAGTAGTCACGTCATCCTTCTTTTATTTCATGTTTTTATTAAGTTATTTCTACAAAATCAGAGAAAGCAGAGAAGCTTATCTAAAGTGAGACAGCCAGTTAGTAGCCTCCAAGAGATCCATCTACCTGATAGCATAGATCGAACACACACCCAGCCTACTTCTTCCTTTCCTGGGATTTTGTCTTGTTTTATCATCTTCATTTGAAACTCTCATTTATTCCTTATTTATGTATGTCTCTGATGCTGTCCTACAAATTTTCATGAGAAAAACAGCATTAAGTGCCCAATAGATTCCTGATAAATCTTTGTTGAATGAATGAGCACTTAATTCTTTAAAGCAACACCAGATCATATCCACTGTGGTCGTTAAATTACCCGTCGGTTTGAGTAGGCTAAGAGATGATGTCATAGCTGGTTGAAAG
This sequence comes from Rhynchomys soricoides, assembly GCA_019843965.1. Lineage (NCBI taxonomy): Eukaryota > Metazoa > Chordata > Mammalia > Rodentia > Muridae > Rhynchomys > Rhynchomys soricoides. The sequence continues at coordinate 10,127,700 of JADRCH010000056.1, read as the reverse complement.
TTGTTTTACAGTGTGTCTGTGAGATGTTTGGGAGGAGATTATATTCGTAGTAGTTGATCCAGTGGTGTGATTGACCTTGATCAATAATATGGACCTATCTTTCTTGAGCTGTTGTACTACAGAAATTATAACTATGCCATCTCCCTTCCCCTTCCTGTTGCAGCTGATTGTGGACTGTTCAGCCTCCTTACTTTACAAGCAAATCCCATTGCATATGGTTCTGGTTCTCTGGAGAACCACAATGCATCCTTCTATTCAGTATTATCTTCTTCCAAGTGGAAGAAAAGAAACAGATGCGAGGGAAGATGACGTCCAAGGATCTAGTCAAACTTTGGATTCAAACCTGGATTTCCATTCCGTGACTGGAGCCTTGCTCCATCTAAGGACGTGTCCTCACAGATACCCTTGTAACTCTATTGGTGTAATGAAGTAATACTAAAGGGGTAAAATCAAAGGTTTAAAAATTAACACATGTGACGAGCTGCATGGGACAGAAGTGATTTTGAGAAGCATTGCTTTTGTTTGAGGGTGAAATCTATCTCATTCTCCTGTGCTGCTCAGCAGTGGTGGACTCTATCCTGTGATTTATGCTCCTCAGCTGTGCCTCTGAGACAAGTGATTATGAAAACACACAAACTCCACATTTTTCATCCACATTTGTCATGACCAGTCATTTGAATAAAATGACAGATTTATGTGGGACTGATTACTTCTATGTAGTTCATATTTTTGCCTTATATAGAATAAAAGACAAGATGTGTGGTATGTTTTCTTTGTTATCTCTTCTTTAAACTAAAAAGAAACCCTAAAAACCTTTTATTATCTATGAGAAGAAATTAGCTTTTAGTACAATCAAGTACTGGCTTTATCCCCTGTATTTGGCAGTGTCTGGAAACATTGTCATAAAAACTAAAGGGATCCTATAGAAATGTAGTGAGATGGGAGTTGTTGCCAGATGACCGTGCATGGCCCTTCACAACAAAGGATTATATGCTTAAAACTGTCAAAATTTGATATATTATGGTGTCTCTGAATCTACATGCAATTGTACCTCTTTTGCTTGCAGAAATCTGAGAGTTCTTTATATGATGATACAGGAAAAAGCATAGATAGAGAAAGTGTTTTTTCCCCTTTTACAATGTAATATCTTCCCCTCATTGTCTGGCTTTTGAAATTAATTCAATTCTATGTGACATCATTAATTTGTGATATGAAACTTCAACTCTTGTGCTAAAGGCCCTGTATTACTGTTTTAAAGGTTCTAATGCAATTCCTAAGTTATGTTACAAAGAGCCTTTAAAGGAGTTTAGTCTTGCTGAGAAAAACTTGCAAGAAGTCCATGAAAATGGCTGTTACAAGGAAATGCCTACACAGCATCCAGTGAGTTGCTTAGTGAGAACGTTGGTTAATGAATTTCTAGCATTGAGGAAGTAAATATGCTATTTATTTTACCTGAAGCATTTTTTTGTTTCAAGTAATATTTAGTTTGGATGAAAAGGTGGCACAATGAATGGGCTTTTGTAGTTTCTGTCTCTATTGCATTAAACCAATAAATACTAAAATGTCAAACACTAAAACATATACTACCTTATTTAAAAGTGAATAAAATACTAAAATAGCCACCTTGCCAAAGAACACACTCAGATGGCAAACTGGATTTTTAAGAGTTACTGAGAGTCAAGCCATTATGGTATCAAAGCAGCAATAATGTTCTACTGTACCAGGATGGCCAACGTTGAAAACAGTAAAGCTAAACACAGGGTAGGATGTAGGTTAGGAACTCCTGTTAACTTTTGTGGAAATACAATATAAGATCACTATGGAGGACAAATTAGTGGTGTCTTATAAAACTCTTGCTTCTTAGTGTCTATATAAATAAAAATTTATCACACAAACAGCTTCATTAATTCTCAATAACAAATTTGGAGACAACAAAGAATACAATAATAGCCAAATGGTAAAACAAGCAATGGTACATTCAGGCAATGAAATATTACTCAACAGGAGAAAGACATACGTTATCAAGCTGAGGGAAAGACCTGGAAGAAAGCATGTGTTACCATGCTAAAGAATCCATGGAAAAGGCTGTATCAGAGACTTATAGCTATGTGACATTTAAAACACTGGAAAGACACTTAAAAGATCAGTGGTTGCCAGAGGTTGGGGTTAGGTGGGGCAGACAATCAGAACAGAGGGCAATGAAGCCACTTTATGTGATTTTCTAAAGGTGAGTTACAGGCGAGTGACAATGCTATGCTAATACAGGGTCATCTTTTCATTTATGTGTTTAACATTGTACTACGTGAATTTAGTAAAAGGGGTTATAATAGGTACATTATCTGTACAAGATACAAGATACATATTTCAGAGAGGGCACAGTGACATTTTTATGCCTATTTTAGACATTTGCCTTTGGTGTCACATGTTCAGTGATTGCTGTGGTTTTTTTCTTACTCATGGTGGGGTTGAATTTCAGAGGCTGGAGAAATTTGGAGGGTGAAAGTGGGTTAAGTTGATCCAGAGTCTATTTGACTTTATTCTCTGTGAAACCCTTTATCTTGTTTCCAGCCAGGATGGGGGAAATTTGGAAGACAATGGCAGAATATGTATATGTATGCAAATTTAAAATTTTGCAATAAACTTAAGATGCAAATATATGTAATTCTGATTCAAATGAGGTCCTGGGTGGATGCTTTCTGTAGTATTACTTTACAAGCAAATGGTGGTGGTTGAGTCCTAGCGTTCAAGATTGGGGATACTATTGTTTGTGCAAGCCTTTGGTTTTCAAAGTTGTTTAAATTTTATATCCATATATGAATTCATTTTAATTTCCAGACGCTCTGCCTACTTCTGTTCTGTTCTTTCCATATTTCTTCCCCCATTCTCACTGCTGAGTCCAACACAAACGGTCCCCTTTCAACACATAGTTCTTCTCATTATTTAAGATGGAAATAAAGTTGGAGAAGCATTTTCTCAAGCTATTTCTAGGATACCTCAAATTCTGCTTTGCCTCTAGGCCAGTTCCTACGGAAAACCTAACCCAAAGTTTCTGGAAAACCTAACCAGCATCCTCAGCATGTGGAGTTTTAGTCCTGTAGTCCGGCTGCCACTCTCTCCCATGAATAACACATTAGTCGACTGTACGGTCATCATAAGACTACTCCAGCAGCTAGGTTTATGGAATAACTCAACCATAATTATAAAGAAAAACCAACATAGCAATACAGCAATTTTAAAGAGTTTTTCTCATTTAGCCCAAATTCTCTATTCTCGGAAAATGTTCATCCTAAACCCAAGAAGGGTCAGCACTGGCAGGAGATAGACATCTGGCTAATGATGTATTTCTTGAAGTCACTCTCTGCCCAGGAGGCTTTGATTCTAGGCTATAAAAATATATCCTAAAATTTCATGAGAACAAAGGATTTCACAGGAGAATGAGGCCATAGACTAGATATATACACTGTAAGTGTCCTTTCTGTGCAAGCGACCTTGCTTTACTGAGGCTTGGAGCATGAAAAGCTCATTTAAAATACTCACTCCATTTTCATTTTTTTTGTATTGCTTATTGGTGCTTGCACAAAACATAACATCTTCCATTATATTTTATATTGGTCTTTTACCTTCCTTCCTTCCTTTCTTCTTTCCTTCCTTCCTTCCTTCCTTCTTTCCTTCTTTTCTTCCTTCCTTTGAGACATGGTCCTGCCATGTAGTCTTGGATGGTCTGGAACTGAATACAAAAAAAATGGAAATGACATTTTATTCTAAGATAAGTTGCTTATTATCCAAATTATTAGTTAAAAATGATAACAATCCAATCATATTTTATAAGTTGCTCCTCACACCCCAAAACTGATACAGCTATTTGAAATATAGCTATCATTAAGAATGAAAATATTAGAATTAAACTTATACTTTGCCTTGAAGCACTTCCTGATCATATGAAGGTGTCATTAGAAAAACGTGGGCTTTTTTCAACTTAATGTAGTTTTTAAAATAATGCTTAATTCAGGAAGTAATTTGTGGGGCCTCTTGTCATTTGGTATCGGTGTTATGGATTGATTGATCCTGGGCCTTGAGCACGTTACACACATGCTTTCTCATTGAGCTGAATCCCTAATCCATCACAGTGAATTTTAATAAAATATCATTAAACTAGATGATATGGTTTTTGAAAAACAAAACAAAACAAAAAACACTCACTCCTACAGCCTGGAGCTGAAGTCTTTGGATGGCTTACCTTGCCCTGTGTTTGGTGGTGGGCACAGTGAGTTGGTAACATTTACTTTCATCACTGGTTTGGACAATGCTTGTGACTAATAGTTTAAAAACTACTTCTACCATCCTTGTATCATTTCAAAATATCTTCTTTTTCATTATTCTGACAGCATTTTTCAAATACCTCCTTAGGATACAGTTCACAGTATTAACTTTTTTTTTTTAAATCAATATTCCACTGAAGCTTAAGGTTGAATTTGATGCTAGACATTCCTTTTAAGCTCATGCTGCTTTCTCAATAAAAGTCATTTGCTATTTTGTCACCTCATCATATATTTAAAAGGGTTTTTTTTGTACTAGTCTTTAATTTTTTTCTACAGTTTAATAAGGTCTACCACTGAATTAGCAGAGGTGAAATGTGGAGATATGTCATGCTAATGTAATAAAAAGTACAGTTTGACTTTCTTATGTTCCTCTCTAGGACTTTATATCTATGAATTTGATAAAGAATAAAACCAAAGTTCTTTTTGAGTGTTCTAGTTCTGGAACTTATATTCCATTCCTGATCTCCAAACCTCCTCTGGCCTTGAGGCTTCCAGGACCAAAAAAAAAAAAAAAAAAAAAAAAGGAAAGGAAAGAATATATGTTTAGTGATGGTGGGCACCATCATTGTGGAGTATTTCTTCCCTAGAGACTGGGAGAATTAAAAGTCTCAGTGCGTTCCTGAAGCTTACAAGATTCACAAGACCCCAGAATTACAAATGCAATATACAATTGGGGTGTGGAGGGGATTGCAGACTCAGTAGAGCTACCTGCAACTTGTTCAGGGGTCTTCTGTGAATACAGACTAATGTCATTGTCACCCGTGCTGCTGTGTGCTCTACCTTTGTGTCACCTGTGTTCCTGTTTGCAATCTCAATTAACTCATTTGTTCACCATGCAAGACTTGGGTAGAATCATTTCTTTGGTCTGTTGTTGCTTTATCTGTGGTGAGTAAACCTTTGTTGGTATTTCCTCATGAAAAGACACACAATAAATGTGGATCATAGTGTCAATATTAAACTAAGTGCAGGTTTTTCTCTCTTCTAAAATCATACATGCATTTTTTTTTACCATCTTATTATATTAGTTTATTAAAAATATTTGACAAATTTAGGTCCTACTTTTTTTTTGTCTCATGATATCAAGATGCATGTAACAACAATGGCTAACAGGGACTCATCAACTAAGAGAACAGATAGGATGCTCTGGCAAAAATATCTCCAAAACTAATTTCAATATGAGAGTTTTAACAGTGCTTTCTCTGCTGCTCTCTACTTGATGTTCTAAACATCCATTTGATGATGTTTTTCTATTAATATGCTACATCTTTCTGCTTCTTGCTTTCATTCAAATCTAAAAGCAGGACTATTATAGGCCATTGTCTTTATGGTAAAAACATGAAAAAGACTTTGTCTTGTGTTTCCTATGGGTTTTCCTGGGAACTTACAAATTTTCAGAGTTTAGCAGTATGCATATGGGTATTCACAATTTATTTTATTATGTATATAGTCTGGATTTACCTTTCTTTTTTTAAGATGTTAAATTTATCTGTTAATATTACTATGTCTCCTGTTCTTAGGAAATAAAATGAAAGAAAAGGAAACTAGAAAGTAGAAGAAGGAAATGCTTAAAAGATGTAGAAATTGAGGAATTGGTCATGAGGAGGAATTTCTGGGTGATAAGACATTATTGTAAGATAGCTGGATATATTCAGAATGGGAAAGATAAAGACAAAGCTGGAAAGTCCAGACAAGTCATGCAGGCCCAATGAAGTTATATCAGACATGTAAAAGATGAGACTTAGAGATGATATATAATACACATGATATTAAAATTTCCAAGGTCATAATTTACTCAAACCTCTACTTAAATCTGTGGTCTTAAGATATTTGTTGATATGCCTTGGTAATAATTAGTGCATAATGCTTAAAAGAAGAATCATGTATGTCTAATCAATGCTTATCTGAAAGTATTTGGTTTTTATTCATGCTTCATCTAAATATTGCACTAACGTTAAAAGTATCAGACCAATGTAACTGATCTTCTGGGATTCAATAACTATACTTGAAGGTCTATACAAATGTAGTTGTAAAAATTAAAAGGTATAATTTCTTGACTCTTTTTTTCCAATATCTACCAGGTCCTGGGGACTGTGAAACATATCTTAAAGTATCCTATAGCTCTGATGAGTCATCTGTCCTCTTTTTGAGAAAGGTTATAGAGACTCCCTGGGCAGATTTTAACCAGAGTCTTCTCTGCAAAGAGGAGAGTCAAACAGGAAAATGTCTTCAATGCAGCCAAGCAAAGACACAGCAAGGCCTCTGACTCATTCTCATTGGATGTGGAACAACTAGTTTAAAATTTAGCTAAATGAGCCAGGGGCTCCTTCTAAGATAAATGACCCTTGAAGACCAGATCTTCAAGTGGCCTTGACAGTAAAAAGATAAGATTAATTTTGGCCAATTGCATGGTCTTAAACACCCATCAGGAAAGTATAACCAAAGACCAAAATGATTGTTATGTCTTTTTTAATAGTCCAAGGGATCTCACTCCCCAGACATTAGATGTAGATACACATGAGACTTATTTAGACAGCTATTTAACACTAATGATGTTTCTCTTAATAAAGAAAATGCTGTCCAGATATAGGCCATCATGACCTTGGCTCAATTCAAAACTCTAGCAATTACAGGAAGGACTTGCAGCCGGGAGAGATGGGCTCACTATTGTTTTAACCTAAAAATCAAATGATGGTTTAATCTCATCTCCCTATCCCTTTCTAGAAACTATCTGAGAGGAAACTCACACTATGATTCTAACCACACCAAGACTTATTTAAGTGCCTAAGTGTGAACCCTGGACTTATCCTTGAGTTCAGCCGTGAAGACTCTTTCCTACTCATCACCATAAACAAAACAAAACCAGTGAGGGAAAGTCAGTGAAGAGATGTTCTTGTGAGCCCATCAAGAGATTCTATGGGGCTTTAATTCAGACATTTAAAAATGCCCTTTGTTATACCTTCTTCTGCCTGGAGGTTGTAACATTCAGCTTTTTAAATTTATTTTATTTTATTTTATTTTATTTAGATTTATTTATTTTATGTGCGTATATTGTTGCTCCTTTCAGACACAGCAGAAGAGGGCATGGGATCCTGTTATAGATGGCTGTGAGCCACCATGTGGTTGCTGAGGATTGAACTCAGAACCTTTAGAAGAGCAGTCAGTACTCTAAACCATGGAGCCATCTCTCTAGCCCCACATTAAGCTTTTTTTTTTTTTTTCCATATTTTATTTACATTTCAAATGTTTCCCCCTTTCCAGATCTCCCCTTTGGAACCTCCCCATTCCCTCCTCCCTCCTCCTGCCACTATGGGGATATTCTCCAACCCACCCTCCCACCCCCTTCCCACCCACTCTTGTCTTCCCTCCTTGACATTCTCCTATACTGGGGGATATAAAACCCTCAGGCCCAAGGGCCTCTCCTCCCCCTGACCAGTAACAAGACCCTCCTCTGCAGTCTTTGTGGCCAGCACTATGGGTCCCTCCATGTGTATTCTTTAGTTGGTGGATCAGTCTCCAGAAGAATGCGGGGTCAGGCCAGTTGCCAGTGTTGCTACCTCCCTGAAGCTGCACACTACCTACCTGGGGCTGCACACTCCTTCAGTCCTTTCTCCAAGCCCTCCATCTGGGACCTCGCACTTAGTACTACTGTTCCTGCGAAGTGACTCTTGGGTATTTCAAACTTTTAGGCTAATAACCACTTAACAGTGAGCACATACCATGTTCATTCTTTTGTGACTGCGTTACCTGGCTCAGAATGATGTTTTCAAGATCCATCCATTTGTCTACGAATTTCATAAAGACATTGTTTTTAATAGCTAAGTAGTATTCCATTGTGTAAATGTACCACATTTTCTGTATCCGTTCCTCTGTGGAGGGACATCTGGGTTGTTTCCAGCTTCTGGCTATTATAAATATGGCTGCTATGAACATAGAGGAACATGTGTCTTTATTACATGTTGGAGCATATTCTGGGTATATGCCGAGGAGTGGGATAGCTGGGTCCTCAGGTAGTATTATGTCCAATTTTCTGAGGGTTTGCCAAACTGATTTCCAGAGAGGTTGTATCAACCTGCAATCCCACCAGCAATGGAGGAGTGTTCCTCTTTCTCCACATCCTCGCCAACATCTGCTGTCACCTGAGTTTTTGATCTTAGCCATTCTGACTGGTTTGAGGTGGAATCTCAGGGTTGTTTTGATTTGCATTTCCCTGATAACTAAGGATGTTGAATATTTCTTTAGGTGCTTCTCAGCCATTCTAGTTTCCTCAGTTGAGAATTCTCTGTTTAGCTCTCTTCCCAATTTTTTGATAGGGTTGTTTGGATCTCTGGAGTCTAGCTTCTTGAGTTCTTTGTACACCTTGGATATTAGCCCTCTATCGGATGTAGGACTGGTAAAGATCTTTTCCCAATCTGTAGGTTGCTGTTTTGTCCTATTTACAGTGTCCTTTGCCTTACAAAAGCTTCGTAATTTTATGAGGTCCCATTTGTCGATTCTTAATCTTAGAGCACAAGCCATTGGTGTTCTGTTCAAGAACTTTCCCCCTGTGCCCATGTGTTCGAGACTCTTCTCCACTTTCTCTTCTATTAGATTCAGTGTATCTGGTTTTATGTGAAGGTCCTTGATCCACTTGGACTTGAGCTTTGTACAGGGAGATAGGAATGGATCAATCCGCAATCTTCTACATGTAGACTGACAGTGGAACCAGCACCATTTGTTGAAGATGCTGTCTTTTTTCCACTGTATGGTTTTAGCTCCTTTGTCAAAGATCAAGTGACCATAAGTGTGTGGGTTCATTTCTGGGTCTTTGATTCTATTCCATTGATCTACCTGCCTGTCACTGTACCAATACCATGCAGGTTTTTATCACTACTGCTCTGTAGTACAGCTTGAGGTCAGGGAGGCTGATTCCCCCAGAAGACCTTTTATTGTTGAGGATAGTGTTCGCTATCCTGGGTTTTTTGTTATTCCATATGAATTTGAGAATTGCTCTTTCTAGGTCTATGAAGAATTGAGTTGAGATTTTTTGATGGGGATAGCATTGAATCTGTATATTGCTTTCGGTAGGATATATTAATTCTGCCAATCCATGAGCATGGGAGATCTTTCCATCTTCTGAGGTCTTCTTCAATTTCTTTCTTCAGAGTCTTGAAGTTCTTGTCATACAGATCTTTTACTTGTTTGGTTAGAGTCACACCAAGATATTTTATATTGTTTGTGACTATTGTGAAGGGTGTCATTTCCCTAATTTCTTTCTCAGCCTGTTTATCCTTCGAGTATAGGAAGGCTACTGATTTGCTTGAGTTAATTTTGTATCCAACCACTTGGCTGAAGTTGTTTATCAGCTGTAGCAGATCTCTGGTGGAGTTTTTCAGGTCACTTAAGTATACCATCATATCATCTGCAAATAGAGATATTTTGATTTCTTCCTTTCCAGTTTGTATCCCTTTGATTTCCTTTTGTTGCCTGATTGCTCTAGCTAGAACTTCAAAAACTATATTGAATAGGTAGGGAGAGAGAGGGCAGCCTTGTCTAGTCCCTGAGTTTAATGGGATTGCTATGAGTTTCTCTCCATTTAGTTTGATGTTGGCCACTGGTTTGCTGTATATAGCTTTTACTAAGTTTAGGTATGCTCCTTGAATTCCTGATCTTTCCAAGACTTTTATCGTGAAAGGATGTTGAATTTTGTCAAATGCATTTTCAGCATCTAATGAGATGACCATGTGGTTTTTTTCTTTGAGTTTGTTTATGTAGTGGATTACATTAATGGATTTCCGGGTATTGAACCATCCCTGCATCCCTGGGATGAAGCCTACTTGATCATGGCAAATGATCATCTTGATGTGTTCTTGGATTCGGTTTGCAAGAATTTTATTGAGTATTTTTGCATCGATATTCATAAGGGAAATTGGTCTGAAGTTTTCTTTTATTGTTGCGTCTTTGTGGGGCTTTGGTATCAGTGTGACTGTGGCCTCATAGAATGAATTGGGTAGTGTTTCTTCCATTTCTATTTTATTGAATAGCTTGAAGAGTATTGGTATTAGGTCTTCTTTGAAGGTCTGATAGAATTCTGTACTGAACCCATCTGGTCCTGGGCTTTTTTTGGTTGGGAGACTTTTAATGACTGCTTCTTTTTCTTTAGGGGTTATGGGACTGCTTAGATGGTTTATCTGATCCTGATTTAACTTTGGTAATTGGTATCTGTCTAGAAACTTGTCCATTTCTTCCAGAGTTTCCAATTTTGTTGCATATAGGCTTTTGTAGTAGGATCTGATGATTTTTTTAATTTCCTCAGAGTCTGTTGTTATATCTCTGTTTTCATTTCTAATTTTGTTAATTTGGATACTATCTCTGTGCCCTCTGGTTAGTCTGGCTAAGGGTTTATCTATCTTGTTGATTTTCTCAAAGAACCAGCTCTTGGTTTTGTTGATTCTTTGTATAGTTCTTTTAGTTTCCACTTGGTTGATTTCAGCCCTTAATTTGATTATTTCTTACCTTCTACTCCTCTTGGGTGTATTAGCTTCTTTTTGTTCTAGAACTTTCAGATGTGCTGTTAAGCTGTTAGTGTATGCTCTCTCCAGTTTCTTTTTGGAGTTATTCAGAGCTATGAGTTTTCCTCTTAACACTGCTTTCATTGTGTCCCATAGGTTTGGGTAAGTTTTACTTTCATTTTCATTGAATTCTAGGAAGTCTTTAATTTCCTTCTTTATTGCTTCCTTGACCAACTTATCATTAAGCAGTGCATTGTTCAGCTTCCATGTGTATGTGGGCTTTCTGTTGTTGTTGTTGCCATTGAAGACCAACCTTAATCCGTAGTGATCTGATGGGAGGCATGGGATTATTTTGATCTTCTTATATCTGTTGAGGTTTGTTTTGTGACCAATTATATGATCAATTTTGGAGAAGGTACCATGAGGTGCTGAGAAGAAGGTATATTCTTTTGATGCAGGATGAAATAGTCTATAGATATCTGTTAAACCCATTTGGTTTATAGCCTCTGTTAGTTTCACTGTGTCTCTGTTTAGTTTATGTTTCCAAGATCTGTCCATTGTTGATAGTGGGGTGTTGAAGTCTCCCACTATTATTGTGTGAGGTGCAATGTGTGCTTTGAGCTTTAGTAGAGTTTTTTTTATGAAAGTGGGAACTCTTGCATTCGGGGCATAGATGTTTAGAATTGAGAGTTCTTCTTGGTAGATTTTTCCTTTGATGAGTAAGAAGTGTCCTTCCTCATCCTTTTTGATGAATTTTGGTTGAAAGTCAATTTTATCTGATATTAGAATGGCTACTCCAGCCTGTTTCTTGGGGCCATTCGCTTGGAAAATTGTTTTCCAGCCCTTTACTCTGAGGTAGTGTTTGTCTTTAAATACGGAGGTGCGTTTCCTGGATGCAGCAAAATGCTGGGTCCTGTTTATGGATCCAGTCTGTCAGTCTATGTCTTTTTATTGGGGAGCTGAGACCATTGATGTTAAGAGATATTAAAGAATAGTGATTGTTATTTCCTCTTATTTTTGATGCTGTTTATATTGTTTGTGTGGCTATCTTCTTTTGAGTTTGTTGAAAGATTACTTTCTTTCTTTTTCTTGAGTGTAGTTTCCCTCTTTGAGTTGGCATTTCCCATGTATTATTCTTTGTAGGGCTGGGTTTGTGGAAACATACTGTGTAAATTTGGATTTGTCGTAGAATATTTTGGTTTCACCCTCTATGATTATTGAGAGTTTTGCTGGGTATAGCAGCCTGGTCTGGCATTTGTGTTCTCTTAGAGTCTGTATGAGATCTGCCCAGGATCCTCTAGCTTTCATATTCTCTGGTGAGAAGTCTGGTGTAATTCTGATAGGTCTGCCTTTATATGTTACTTGCCCCTTTTCCCTTACTGCTTTTAATATTCTTTCCTTGTTTTGTGTATTTAGTGTTTTGACTATAATGTGACGGGAGTAATTTCTTTTCTGGTGCAGTCTATTTGGAGTTCTGTAGGCTTCTTGTATACTTATGTTGATACTTATCTCTTTCTTTAGGTTAGGGAAGTTTTCTTCTATAATTTTGTTGAAGATATTTACTGGTCCTTTAAGTTGGGAGTCTTCACTCTCTTCTATACCTATTATCCTCAGGTTCTGTCTTCTCATTGCATCCCGGATATCTTGGATGTTTTGGTTTAATAGCTTTTTGCATTTTGTGTTTTCTTTGACTGTTGTGTCCATGTTTTCTATGGTATCTTCCGCACCTGAGATTCTCTCTTCCATCTCTTGTATTCTGTTGCTGATGCTTGCATCTATGACTCCTGATTTCTTTCCTATGATCTCTAATTCCAGGGTTGTCTCCCTTTGTGATTTCTTTATTGTTTATATTTCTGTTTTTAATTCCTGAATGGTTTTGTTCATTTGATTGATTGTGTTTTCCTGTATTTTTGCCCGTTTGATTGTGTTCTCCTGTAATTCTTCAAGGGATTTTTGAGTGTCCTCTTTAAGAGCTTCCAGTTGTTTACCTGTGTTCTCTTGTATTTCTTTAAGGGAGTTTTTTATTTCCTTCTTAAAATCTTCTATCATCCTCTTGATAAGTGATTTTAAGTCTGCGTCTTCCTTTTCTGGTGTTGGGGTATCCAGGGCTGGCTGTGGTGGGAGAGCTGGGTTCAGCCAAAGCCAAGTAGTCTTGATTTCTGTTTCTTGTGTTCTTGACCTTGCCTTTCACCATATGGTTATCTCTGGAGTTAGCTGGTCTTTCTCTCTCTGACTGTGGCTTGTCTTTCCTTCAAGCTCAGATGTCAATATTCCTGGGAGACCAGTTCTCTCTTCCAGCTGTTCTTCAGACCCTGCATCTGGAGTCCTCCTGTTGCTGGCTCCTCAGCACAAGTGGGCGGGTAGCTTTCTCCCTGAGCTACTTGTATATGGAGAGGCCTATTGGCCCAGGCAGGGTTTCTGGCCACAGGTGAAAGCAGGCAAGCTCTTACCTCCCAGCTTTTCCTCAGTCCCCGCATCTGGAGCCCGCCTTCCGCTGGCTCCTCAGCACAACTGGGCGGCATATTAAGCTTTATTATTAACCTTTTTTTTCTCACATCTCTATCCAGTCACCAGTCAACCAGTTTCTTTCCTCCCCACATGTGGCACTTGTATAAATGGGGATGTTAACATGCTTTTGGGATCCTCTAGAGAGCCCCACTGTGATTGAGCATACTACAATTACTATGTGTGGCAGCCTCACCTACCTTGAAGAAATCAGATAGACAGAGCTATGTCTTACTTCTTACTTTCTTAAGTATCACTTTAGAGGGGGGAATTAGAATGTGTGTGTGTGTGTGTGTGTGTGTGTGTGTGTGTGTGTGAGAGAGAGAGAGAGAGAGAGAGAGAGAGAGAGAGAGAGAGAGAGATTGGTTAGTCAAACTTAGGGAAGGGGATTTCCCCCAAAGAAATTCCAAGGATGTCTTTGGTTCTATGGCCAAGTTGGCCAAAGGGAACAAGGGAGTTCTGGTTTCTTATCTTTTTCTAAATGAACACCTCTGTGTGTATGATATTCAATGGTAAGGACTACTCCAGTCCAGACATTAATCCCTACCAGTGAATATCTTTGAAACAGAACATCTAGATTTTCATGGTAAAAATGGGTTATATCCATTCCCCAGTTTCAGTCCATCTTCTAAATTATTTTTGAGCTACCTCTTCAGAAGAGGAAATATTACAAAGATATTGAAGGACCATTAAGGGAAAACTTTATCGTCTCCTCTGAGTGCAGACATGTAATTCTCTTTTCCCTTAAAAGTTAATCCACCAATGAAGAGCACACCAATTGGTTGTCCAGTGCTGAACGGTCAGCTCTGAAAACATACATACAAGTAATTTATACAGACTGAAGAGGTTATATTTAGGAATAAATATATATATCCATATACATATATGCAAGCAATAATAAATAATGAAAAAAAGATTATGATTTGAAAGCAATCAAGAGGCTGCAATGTGGGAGAGTTTAGAAGGAGCAAAGGGAAGTAGAAAATGTAATTTTATTATAATCTCCAAAATGCAAAAAATTAATATAAAAAAGTTTAATCCAGTTGGGCAGATAAATCACCGGGCCAGAGGACCTCTCAGGAAGATGGATTTACCTTAACCAGTCGGGAGGAGTAAACTATCTCTTTGATAAGATGATGCTTCCAGGTGATATCCATGTAATGATGATATTTATGCTTCCAGGCTCCTGAGGTACTTCTGTCCTGGTTCAATTTGGTATGTAATAATTTGATCGTAGCCAGGGAACATGGCTGTTTCTTAGTTTCCTTAGATACACCTGTCCTGCAGAATTGGTTATTCCTTGCTTTAAAGGGGTACTAAAGAGAAGGTTGGGTCTTCACAGAGGAACACAGACATGTCAGGAACTAGATTTATTTTGGAGTGTAGGTAAGTCTGCAAATGGCATTTCCTGTTTTCTCTACCTTAGCATCCACCTGTGAAGAAAGGACTAAGAAACTCTATTTGTGGACCTTTCCGGACTTTGAGAAGAGAATTGCATATTGTCTAATTAAAAGGCACTGTTTTCAGGCTAGGAATGAAGTTAAGAATGCTATTAAAAGAATTTTGCCACTTCACTAAGCTAGTTCCATAAATCTCTGGGTGACATGTGAGACAGAAAGAGGGCAGCTTGGTGAATAAAAGGTAGAGCGAGTGTTGTCAGGATGCATCTCTGGGCGCATTCCTCTCCCAGGGCATTACACACAGGACATCCAAGGTCCCTCCTCTCTCACAATGCTGTTCTTTAGGAACTGACCTTGTCCTCCTTGCTGTCCATGATGCCCATATTGTTAGCTCCAGCTGCTGGTTGTACATTTTTTCTTAGACATTTGTGTGCTCAACCTCAGTGCATGTCAAAGTAAAACCTTCCTGGTGCCAAATTTACCAACTTAGTCTCAACTTAGGGTCCTCTGTGGTGTCTCCCCTCCCCTCCTTTTCCTTCCCCCCCTTCCCTTCCCTTTCTGTTCTCTAATTCCCACATCTAATAGGATTAGACACTTTTACTTCTTATTTCTCCAGTCAGTGTCTTCCTTCAACTGCTTACATTTTGCTTCATTCTTGGCAGGAGACTTCCAACTAGCTCCATAGCTTCACACTGAAGTAGAATTTTTTTTCTTCTCTCAGACAGATGATTAAAGCAAAAACTACAAATGACACAAAAGCCATCCATGAACTCACAGGGTTCTCACAGACCCAATGTGCCTCTGCAGATTCTTTCTCTTTGTCTTTGAGCATTCAAAATTAACTGCCTTGAGCCTTTCCTTCAGTGTTTACCTTTCTACCTCTTATATGTACTTCGGTCTTGGGTAAGATGGTCACTTCTCCAGAAGTTATCACTGAATTGATTCCTATTTAATTGGATTGCATTTGCTATAATCTGGAATCTTCAGAAGCAGAATATTCAAGGAAGATTCAGGAGAAAAGTACTAAGAATCATGAAAAACACCATCATCACCACCACCACCAACTGAGAAATCCGATCAGGACAGAAAAAAGAAGCAGAGAGGTAGAGGTGTATTGTCAATCTCAGTCCTGTATAGGGGACTTGGGCTCAGTGTCACAGAGTATGTGGTGCTACATCCCAGAGTTTGGGTGCTTGGTGTGAGGGAGGTGGAACAGTTAGATTCTGCTTCCTTCAGTCGAATGACCTCTGAGAATGAAAAGTGAGACTATTGGGCTATCAACTAGGAGGATGTAATTAGTCATGAGTTTCTGGGATTTTGTGAAAGCAGATAAATGTGGAGTGACTCTTGGGAGTGAGAGAACAGACCAGGAGAGTACACCAAAAATAGTACAAGAGTTGGGGGGCGTTGAGAGTAGACTGTCTGCCCCCTGATTCCATTCTTGCTCATCTCATAATACCATCCTATTTAAAAATGTAACAGTTGTTCTTTTTTGCCATAGCAAGGAGAAACCTGCTTCGGAAAGGACTGTACCATCTCACACAGAAAGAGAAGGGAGGGGCAGGACTTAAAGGTGGAGGTTCATGGTAGATGATTGTCACAGGGCTTAGGTAAGTGGCTATAACCCTTCTATTGATGGCTGAATGAAGCATGGGTGGTTCAACAGTCTTTGCTAGGGAGATAAAAGAATCACATGGGGTGGTGGATACTGTAGATAGGGAAACAAGGCAACTCTGAGGTAAGAGTTAGACCTTTTCAGTTATGTAGGACTCGAGATGTTGACATAATGTTAGGAAGAGCACAGTTTAATTACCAGCAGGACCCCTGCTCTCACCAACCATACTCATCTTTAGTTCATACGTTCTACTATACTGGGGGGATGAATAATTGATGCTAACTGAATGGCAGAAGCATTCCTCTCAAATTTCCTCTCAGATAGTTATTGACAAAAATCTCAGATGTCACTTACATTTTTAAAATTGAATTTAATGTGTACTAATGGTCTCTGCATATATATCCATGCATCACATCTATGCAGCACCATTAGAGGTTAGGAGAGGGTATTGGATCCTCTAGTACTGGAGTTATAAGTGGTTGTGAGCTGCCATGTGGGTGCTGGGAGTCAAATCTGGGTCCTCTGGAAGGGCAGTAATCACTCTTAACTTCTGAGCCATCTCTTTGTTTTCAGTGTAATTTTTGTTGTTGTTGTTGTTGTTAAGATAAAAAAATAACCTTTATCTTGAAATGGATAGATACCTTCAGGAGATTTGGAAATCAGCTTGATTGACAATCTGGTTGAGGCAGCAGTTTAGTCCTTAGAAGACCATATCTCACTAGCCTGGTGTATGGAGAGAGAGGGAGAAACAGAAACACATCCATTTCTATTCCTTCTCTCTCTCTCTCTCTCTCTCTCTCTCTCTCTCTCTCTCTCTTTCTTTCTAAGATGGACCAAATTTCCAAAGTACTTCTAATGAATTCGTTGCAAATCAATTTTGAGGTTTCTCTATAAAACATGAAATAACAGTACATTTCAAGAGTATAATGAACAGGTTACTTGAAATATAGGGGCAGCGTACTGGAAAGATATTGGGTGTCTGAGGCTAGATTGGTGAAGAGTATTGTTATCCTAGAGCAAGTGATTGAGGGAGGGGCAGGGGAAGAAAATGTTTACAAAATCTGAAGACTTTGTAGTAATTTTTGAGAAAGCAACCAAATAAGAAACAACATTCACTCAAAGCATACAGCAAGCTACTATGATAGTCCTCCAAGGAGCAACAGAAAAGTGCTCACACTCTTTGCTTCCCCAGTATTTTACCCATGATCCTGAAGAGGACAATACAATCTATGATAAGATTCACCGAAATCAGCCCCTGATACCCCGAATAGGATGGGTGTGTGTGTGTGTGTGTGTGTGTGTGTGTGTGTGTGTGAAGTTTTTCATCTGCCATGGAGCAGTTTCTCATTCTGCCTTCATCTGAATTGATGTAATTCTGTCAGAACATAAGAATATGAAACAAATTACCTCATGAATAGGTTTTCCATGAATAGCAAGGTTCTGGCATTTGTGTTCTTTTTACTATTAATGGTTCTTCTGAAGATTTCTGGAATAGCTCATATCAGATTACTACATCTCAAATTATAAGTTAAAGAATCTGCTTGTAAAAAGTCAGCAACTGGGATGGCCATTATCTGTGAATATGAATACAGCAACAGAACACATGCCTTCCATCTTGTTATCTCAAAATAAGTGAATGAGAATTTATAAAAAGATGTTTTGAATAAAACAACGAGCTATTCTCTGTGTTATGCACATATATCATTAGACAGGCAGTTGCATACCATGTAGAATATTTAGAAATTTCTATATTGGGACTATTTGAATGAGAGCTATTTAGATGGGAAAAATAGAGGAAAAAGTCTTAAACATTTTCTCCTGGTATTGTTATCAAAGACATGGAAGTATCTGAGATTGGTGGGAGCGTGTTTGTTATGGATAGGATAGGTGATTCCAATATGAACAGCTACTCTGGAAAAGACCAGTGAGAAATACAGGAGGACACATCTGCCCAAATGCCATCCAAATGGCTACCAAGTCATCTTTTCTTTCTGGACTATGAGATATGGTTAATATCCAACCACTCCGTAAAGGTCTGTCTCAAGAATGGAAACACTTTCTTTGAAGTCTAGAACAGGTCTATTTACTGTATTTCTATAAAATAAAAGATTTGTTTGGCATATACAGTGCCATCATTAGGGAAAGTATATGGCATGATAAGTTAAATGTGAAGAACTTCCAAAAAATTATTAGGAATTCAACAACATGTCTGGGTTTTTTAAAAGAAATATGTGGCATATGAAATATACTTATAGAATTAGAAAAAAATTTCAACAGCTGTCACCATGTCCATCATGAGTGTTAGTGGATGTAGGGAATATCTCTGCACCTGCCTGGATGTGGGTCCCTAGTTTATAAAGGCTGGGGCTGGGATAGCCAGATGTATAAGCATTTTCCACTGCTTAATATTATCCTAATAATCCTGTTTCCTCTCACAGACCCTAACCTTTATTCATTTATCTAATACCATGTCACTTACAAGTGCACAACCCCAAAGTGCAGGGCTTAGTGAATTTTTGTATCTGTGCAATCTCCACCATTTAGGGCAAGACAGAATATTTTCACATCCCAGTGGATTTTCTTGTTCTCCATCCAAGTCAATATCAATCACATTTAAAGTTATTCATTTGGGTGTAATATCCTGCCTAAAGCTAGCCACCAGGTCCAGTGCTCCTTTTCATAGTTAAGATTTGCTTGTCTTTGAATTTTGGAGCCATGGATCATCCAGAATTCAAATACACCATTCTTTACCTTAGCTAACAAGTGCAGTTTAAAATTATTCAACTCTAAGTACAGTATGTTGTTATACAACTTCATGTGTCCCTTATGTCTTATATAAGGTGTCCATCACAATTTTTAACAATTGTACAAAGTAAATCTTTTTTCTTTCTCGGTGGAAATGGTCTCTCATTCAAACATCACAATCTGTTTCAAGTTCTCTGGGTAATCATTTGCTAACTATTCGATTCCACACTGTTGTCTGCTTTCAGAACTCTTTACGATTCCTAGTGTAATGTCCATTTACAACAGGCATTAATCAAATGGTGTTTTATATTGTTTAACCATTCTACATACTTACAAGGTTAATTTTTCTAAAATATTGGACAGGTCCGTGAAAAGACAGCTCCATTTATTTTTTTTAAACTCCAGAATAGTGTGAGTGAATTCACACATGCCTGAAAACGGTTCAGAAATTCCATGTAGGAATTTCCTTGACTTCCGGTTAAAACACTTTCTAAACCCCTGTGGGCATCAGAGGCAATGAGATGTGTGTGCATGAATGTGTGTTCATGGTTTGATTGTAACTAAGGGAAGAAAGTCATGATTAACGAGTTAACAGATTATGAAACACTGCTATTCAACACCCAGGACAGTTTTCTCTAAATGCTTCTCCAGTACAAAAATTTAAAAATTGGAATAAAATATTAGAAAAAGTTAAAGTATGTCTTTTTCCAAGTGACTTATGTCATAGACTTATGGAACTGAGATACCTTTTTATAGCATAAATTTGAGTGCTGAGTATAAATTGGCTGACCAGGTCCCACAGGAAAATTAAGCCAGCATGTATAAAAATTAATGGAGAGCCATTCTTTTGAAGGTTGTGATTAACGTGAATGGTATTCTTGCCTTAATATTTTCTAAAAATACCAACAGTTTTATGTTAAATTAAAGTGTATGGCTATGTGTGTGTGTGGGGGGCACCATTGAATGTTACTGTGGCTGTAATATGGGTGCTACCTGTGTTATGGGTCTTCTGCATCAGTGTCTTGCTCAACTCAATGTATCATTAAAACAAAACAAGACAAAGCTAAACAAAACCAAATAAAAATTCTTCAGGAATTAAACAACTGGAAACTTTTCATGGCATCCCCGTTTAATGCTGCATCTGTACCAAACTCATTGAAATCTGACATAATTCCCTCTTTCTTTTCTCTGTTTTAGTTCCTGGGTATTATATAGCAATTTTGGTTATAGTTTGGTAATGATGTAGATTTACAGAGGTTCATAACAGATGACTCATACAAAAGCTTCCTCTCTCTCTCTCTCTCTCTCTCTCTCTCTCTCTCTCTCTTCATTTCTGGAATCCTCTTGGCTTGACTTTCAAAACTCAGCCACTAATGGGACATAAATACAGAGTGGTTCTGTTTCTATTTCTAGTGGAGAGTGTAGTGACTATGGTACTTAAGACACAGTGGTGTTTGGATTTTGGGACTTCCAAGTTGGCAAGACATGGTTATATAGAGTCATGCTCCTTCTGAGTTTTTTTCTGGTATTTTGTAATAACATAGCTCGTTTTGACAATACTGTTTAGACACCCATTCTATGTTTTTTTTTCTTTAATTTTTACCTATTCATTCTTGTAAAAATTCACTTATGTTCTAAGAACACTGGAAAAAATGGAAGTGATCAGAAATAGAAAAAATATGTGTACTTATAAATAAATAAAATTATTTATTTTTACTTTATTTGTATGGGAGTTTTGACCGTATGTTCCAATGTGCCTGCAGTGTCACTGGAGGCCAGAAGAGGGCATCAGATCCCTTCAAAATGGAGTTACAGACGGTTGTAAGCTGCCACATGGTGCTGCGACCTGAACCTGGGTCCTCCTCAAGAAAAGCACTCTTAACCACTGAATCATTTCACTTGCTTCTAGATAGTCTTTGTTTGCCAAACATACTAATATTTTAGCATTTCCTTCTCCAATATTTTTGGCAAAGTATCTTTGTTAAGTGCTATGAAATTGAGAATTTGACTTTGTTAGATAATCTTGTAGCACAAGTCAATCTTTGTTTGTTAGTAAAAAGGGAATCTACCCCAACTTGAAATGCAACAAGACAGGGTCTTTCTATGTAGCCTTGACTGTCCTCAAATTTGCCATCTTCCTGTATTAGCTTCTGAGTGCTGGAGTTACAGGCACCTATCAGTTCCCCAGCTTTCTCTTGTTGTTCTTGAACATGTATACTATTGCTGTCAAATGAAGATACAAGTAGCTGTTAAATAGTGCTGCTGACATTTGTAAGCAAGACAAAATATTTATGTACCCAATTTGCATTTTAAACACATACACTGTAATCAAAGGCAGACTTTAAAATGGTAATTGATGTCACTGTGATTGCATTGATATACAGTGTATTTACAGAAGGTACATTTCTCAAGTCCAACACATTTATAGCAAGGAAGCTAATTAATTATTAAGATAATGTCTTTATGGAGTTCACTTTAGAAACTAATATAGAGAAATATTTTTGTTTCCAAATGGTCTGAGTAATTGCATTTTAATGTGTTTTTCTTTTTAGAAGTGGTTATTTCATGTGTTTTTCACAATGATTCAATATGCTTAAATTTGTTCCTTTCCCAGATGTATTAGTATGATAGTCAATCTTAATTGTCATCTTGCCTGAGTTTACAATCACCATGGATACAACTCTGGGTTTGTCAATGATAGAATTTTCAGATAAGTTTGACCAAAGAGGTCAGACTCACCCTGAATATGTACAGCACCTCCTCATGAGCTGGGCTTCTGAATTGGGAGAATTTGGGCTGAAAACTATTGTTTATCTCTCTTTGCTTCTTGACCGTGAATGTATCACTACAAGATACTACACATTACCACATGCCCTCCATGCCACAAGGGATGGTATCCACTCAAATGTAAGCCAAAAATAAAACCTCCCCCTTTTTTCTTTTTACTTCCACATAACATTTTTATTGATTCTCTGGGAGACACACAATGAGACTAGTAATTGATATATGAAGTAACTCAATTGAAAATATTCCATCACTTTTTTATAGTATTGATTCGATACAGTGTGAGTATTAAGTTGCCACATTTCTGTCTTCTTTTGAAGAAGCGACTGTTAGATTTTAGCCTCCATACTGTGATGGACTGAATGAATGAATTGCTCATTCAGCTACTGAAAACATTGTAAAAGTTTATTACATATCTGCCATCTTTGGAGATGGTGGTTCACCATCTGATATGTGATCTGATCAAACCACACAATATCTGATCAACACAGATATTGAAGAACTAGCTCATCACTGAGGGGCTTTCTACTTTCAAAGCCCTGTGTGGAATGTGAAGTCTACTGAAACTGTTGGTTTTGATCACAGACCCGTTGTTGTTGTCAAACTCTGAGCTACTTACCCTCCTTTGTATAAGCATTGAATCCCAGAGTTCAGAATAGATACTTTAGGGTACTTTTCCTGAGAAACCCAGATTTTGAATGTGCTGTTGATGCAGAAGTCAAATGTGACAATGACATTTATTGTATGTTGACAGTAAATTATTATACCAATTACTTTTTTGAACTTTATTCTGGCCAGTAAATCAAAGTAAATATTAATGAAATCAAACCAGTTTGATTTTAATAATCTTTTATGATTCTCTAAAACAGCCAGACTCTTTACTTCATCATGGTTGGCTAATAATCAAAAGTAGATCAACAGTATGGCCAATAATTGAACTTAACCAGAAAAAGGGTCTACAGAAATCTTAACCTTCTTTGTGAAAGTCTTTGTGTTATTTTGATTTATGAGGCTGTGGTCTGATTTTCAACAGAGGAAAAGATGAAATAGACACTTGTTAATCACACTGGAACTTCGAAAATAACTGTTGCTGCAGGAGATATTGTCTCAGTAATTTCTTTTAAATTTTACATGAAGACATCCACTCCCCTTGGACACTGCAAGTTTTAGGGAGTGATTTAAGCAGTTCTGAAACACATAATGTCCTTCCTAGTCTGAGTATACGAGCATCACTCCTTGGCATCCATTTAAAAGCAATGCCTTTCAGCAAAGCAAGAAGTCTCTCACTTGTAATTGCTCACTGAAAATGTGTTTTCTTATGAGTGCAATCTCTCATGCAAGCTGTGAGGAATAGAGACTGTACCCAGGGAGTTAGTAAAATAATATTGTTGTTTCTGTAGCTAGCTTTTCCAGGTGCAGTGTCTGCCTCTTTCAAACAAAATCTATAGTTTCGGAATAGAATAACCCCTCAGCAAGAATCAATAGTCAAAAAACCAGAGAGGCAGGGGACTCATCCAACACAAACAAGATTAAAAATTCAGCGAGAGACAGAAAGCTGGATGTGCACTGAGTGACTTTTCATCAGCATGTCTTTCTGAAAGAAATTATTTCCCAGTGTTCGTCTTTCCTTTTCTTCATGTACGAGGTCAAGGGTGGTATTCCCAGGCATAATAATAAGGCGACTGTTTTAGGCAGGGAGAACCATTAATAAACAATGGTGAAGGTTAAGAGGTAGCTTTGATGTTCTGCCCCTTCAAATTGATGTCACAGCCAGAGAATCAGCAGCCCTAACAGATTCGCTGCTGTCCACCCAGGGATCTGCCTTGTGTTTTCCCAACTGCACAAGATCGGAGTCAGGTGGACGTAGGCGTGGTGGCTTGCGGTGTGGACGAGTTCTTTTGTGGATGCTGACCTGTAGGCTTCCAGAACTCAGTAACTACTTTCTCTAATTTACCCTTAGACTCCTCGTCAACTTCAGCTGTCGATGCTAGAGCCCTGACGGCAGAAGGAGCAGGCTGGGAGCCAGCAGAGGGCGCATGGCACCCTCCAGTTCCAAGCCAAAGATGCTTCCTTCTACCTGTTTTCAGGCAATGTACAGCCTATTGTCAATAGCAAGAGTTTTTATCTCAAGCCAGTGTCAGGCAGCTCCTATTCCACCCTTTCTGTCAGAAGCACCTGGAAGTTACAGACATTGAAAACCCACCAGGCTTGCTTGCTGTGTGTTTACTAGAAGAAGGGACCTTAATGAGTCATCCTATTTTCAAATGGAAATTGCCTAGAATTTGTGCGTACACTTTGCAACTCTGCATTTAAAGCAAGAAAACATTAACTATTAATGTGGATGATGTGGGAACAGAACGATGGGTACAAAACACCAGAATAAGACTGTATTATGGCAAGGCTACTCTATACGGGAAAGTTGTAGTGTGCCCGGATACACACTATAGCTTAAAAAAAGAACAAAGAGGGACTGAAGAGACAGTTCAGCAGGTAAGCATAATCAGTCCTTTTTTCCGTAGACCTCAGTTTGGTTCCTAGTAAGTATGGCGGGTCACAACCACTTGTAACTCCTGTTCCAAAGGATCCAGTGACACACTTTTCTGGCCTCTGTGGGCACCAGGCAAGAATGTGGTATACTTATATACATGCAGTCTAATGTTCATACACATGGACTAAAAATAAATGAACCTTAAAAAAACAACAAAGAGGTGGAGCTAAAACGGAGACAGGAGGGGGAAAGTAGTTATAATACCTAACCCTTTGCAGATTCTTAGGGTGGTATCACCAGAGAAAATGCCACTGTGTTCATTCAAATGATATAAATTAACGAATAGAAAGGAATCTATTGGTTTATGCATAGAAAGCTCTTTGAATTTACAGCATTCTATTCTATTAAACAGTCTCTCTCTCTCTCTTTCCCCCTTTCTTTCCTTCTTCCTTTTTCTTTTCTACATATATCACTATGTTTAATTCTCAAAGCAAAAGTATGAAGGGTACCATTACTACCATATTTTTTTTAGATGGTAAAATTTGAAGCAAGAAAGATGGAGTAACTCAATAGAAGACTAGCAAACTGAACTTTTAGCCTTGGACAGTTGCCTTTAGCAGCATAGCTTAAACACAAGGCCATTATATCTTGACTGTGTATTCCCAAGACCTTGCCTTACTATGTTTTTAAGTCTTTACAGGTCATTTAGCCTTTGATTTCCAATTGTTTTCTCTGTCTAGGATGCTTGGGTTATTAACCCAATGAAGGCAAGTCAGAAGCTACCCTATGGGACAGCCAGACCTGCTCAGTGAGGTAAAGCCCTTAAAGAATGAACCTCTCCTCTAAAAGGTTAGGCTGCCTCAACATAAAACCCTACTTTTACATATTTGAACTTTAGCAACGTGTTCCACTACACAGTCCTCAGACTTGCGATCCTTCTGCCTTGGGATTATAGATGTGCATCCTCACATCAGGAGTCCATTTCCACAACTCATAGTGAACAGAGAACTCTACCTAGAAATATAGTTCCAGCAAATGCAAAGAACTCCCATGTAGTTCATTTTATAGCATCCTTTTTATAGGTATAAGCTGGACCACTAGCCTGAATCCATGGTAGTATCCACAGCAAGTGATGTTAACCAGTGTTTCTTAACATAAGTCATTTAGTAACTTTTGAATTCTTCTTACTTACTTTAACTGAATCCACCCTTCCTGTGTTGCCTGTAAGACCAAGATTTGCTGAGTACCTTGCTGAATATAATTCTAGCACTTCTCTGGGCTAGAATAGTAGAGTACTTAAATAAAGACTTTAAAGATTGTTTCCCTAAGTTTGACTCTTGTCCTGATTATGCATAGCAAGCTGCATGCCCTTTGTGAGTCATTTAATTTCTTTGTGTTTTGTTTATCAATGACATGGACATAAGAGCATAAACTTTGCTGAGTTGTGTGTGGTCGAAATGAATGAGTTGAAGCTGTATCTGCTTGGAATGGACACTTAGTTCATAAGTCAGTATTACCAGAATGTTGCCTGTTGTTGTTGTCATCATCCATGTTTGTTGTGGTAAATATTAAAAAATAGACCAGCACATTCCTGCACTAGTATTTTCAACTCTCTGCCCCAGCTGCTTGGCCAGCCACGTGCTGGAGGGCAATGGTTGACCTGTTTTATCTTGTGAAGACTCTGACTCAGAGCTCCATGATCTCTTCACCTAGTTCACTAGGTTCCCACTGGCAGTCACTACCACATCAGCCCCATGCTTCAATATCCCCATAGCCTCTATAGTGCACATCTGGCAAAACCACACTTTGCCACTGTTCCCTTCTCTCTGGAATCCAGCCGAGTCACCTCAAGAAGAAAAACACCACACAAACTTAGTTCAGAAACAATGGTAACTCAATCTCTGGGCGCAACAACTAAAATCCTAACCCTGTAAACCTTAATAAGTCTAAATCCTCTGGAGGTGAATACTGACAGATCCACCATTGAAACTGGGAGATGCTAGTAGCTACATCTTATCATCATGCTGTCCCCATCCAAAAGGACCTAACTCTCTCCTGCTTCCTCTCTTCCTCTGTCCAATCTGGAAGTCCCTCCAACTCGTCCAGTGATTGGCTCCTTTATTCATTAGGGGATTGGTTCACAAGTAGTCACAAGTATATAACTCACTCCTTGTCTGAAGTCCCTCCCAGGAAAGCAGAATTAGCATCAAAATACAAACAGCCCCAAGGCTATCTACATCACATGCTGTCCTTAACGTCATTTAGAGATTACTTACATCGAAGCAACCTTCCTTTTTAAGGCAACCTTTCTTTAGAACACAGAGGATATTTGGGTTTGGAAGGGGTTAGTGGATGTAATGTGTAGTATTAGCTATCTAAGTTATGTGTTTGTCCAAATATGGAACCAATTCCATTGAATGAGGTTTTTTTTTTAAATTTTTAATTTTAATTAATTAATTTTTTTTTTATCAGCAATGGAAGCTGTATACATTTATGAAAAACACAGATCTCTGCCTGACCACCATCTGTCTGTCTTCGGATTGTAACTTCATCTCTTAGAAACTCAGGATTTTCTGTCTGTTTTTATCTTATGGAGCAGAAATAGCAACATGAATTTAAGAGACCTTTTCAAAAGTAGTGTTTAGAGTAACTAACATGGGTGTTGATTAATCTAGAGATGTTTTATTTAAATTATGAAAAAGTCTGTGCTGTGACAGACATACAAAAATAGGGAATATGTTGATTTAAAACATGCTATGAACATGTAGAACAGAATAAGAGGCTAAATAGTGATTTGAAAGAGGTGCAAAGAGCATGGAAGCCTTCCTAACGGAGGATGTTGGCAAGTTTGAGAACTTCTGAAATCACACACAACATTAAAAATTCTTTGGCCATACCCCAAAGGAAGTCTCTTTTAAAACTATACATAAGCACATGAAATTCTTTCCCAATTTTTTTCCCATGGTGCAGCAAGCTTCCCATGGACTAGCTTCTGGCAGGGTCTTGGGAGATGTCTCAGTGGGTAAAGTGCCTGCTGTGCAAATATTAGGATCCAATCCAATCCCCAGAACTCATGTAAAGCCAGATGCAGTTCTGTGGGTGTCTGTTACCCCTCTACTCCAGAGCTGAGATGGGAAGCAGAGACAGGAGAATCTCCAAAAGCTTGCAAACCAGGGAGTCTGATGTGTGCAGCAATGAACAATGGACCCTGTCTCAACCAAGGTGAAGCAGAAGAACTGATTCCCAGAGTTGTCCTCTGACCTCTGTGACCCTGAATGCCACATGAACATGTGTGTGCTTACACACAGAGGAATTTAAAACAGATAACCTATTGTATGGAAAGTACTTTGGAGTTCAGCAGCTCTGAACTGTCTCCATGTTGGAAATATGGCTAATGAGATGACCCATAGAAAAATACATGTTTTTTTTTTTTTTCCCATATAGTTTTGGGTTCAGTATCTCCTCATGAGAAATGAAATGAAAGTTATTTAGAATTTTTCCAAAATGAAAATTTGCTGTGAAGTTATCTATGCAGAGTTAGAACTAAAGTCACATTCTTGTGGGCATTTCTTTTCTCACTTGGTAACCTTTTGGCTTTAGCATCTACAACTCCTGAGACCTTCCCCTTATTTCTACCCAGTACAACTCTACTTAGGCCATTAGATACCATCGAACCCTTTAGTCCTCTGAACTTTGGCAAAGCACAGCTCTGCCAGAGATGGTGGTAACACAACATCAACTCTGAGCTCTCTGTTATGCTGCAAAGCTTCAGAAGACCCAGAACCTTTTGCACAGCACATGCAACTTTGATGTGTGAGATGCTTTTCAACAGGCAAAATCATTTGCAATAGATTTCGATTTAATCTTCCTGAAGTCTCATCAGGGTGTCAAAAGAACTCATAGATCTACTTTAGTTGTGTGCAGCTCACACTTAGGGCCTGGAGGACTCCAAGAGAAGACCCCTAACTAACCCTTGCTCTCAATACTGCTGTGGTGACTTCACTGTTTCTGGGCTATTGTTCTTTTCCAGTAGAAGGGGTCTTGGCACATAAATCTGAAGTGGAAGCTGGACACATAGAATGGATCAGAACTAAAATCTGTTTTCTGTGCTTTCCTTGACAAATGGGATCATCTGAGTTTCCAATCATGTTAAATTTGCTTACTCTGGCAAAAAGTCTTGTTTCTTTTGTTGATTAATTCTTGATATTAGATCACAGTTTGTACAAATATTCTTTTCAATTATTTCCAAAGATTTTATGGAGTATTCTGGTTTTTCCCTTTCAAATTTATGAGCCTTGTCAATATTATACAGAACTTGGACATCTGAACAGGCCTCCCATGGAGTCCCTTCTCCTTGGTCTTACTTTTCTGTACTCCATAAAATAACATCTTTGGACTTTCCATTTGACAGTAATCCTAAATCCTACAACCACATAATGTTTATTATTTATATATTAATGAGGTGACATGTATAAAATAATAGTTGTTTGTTTTATAAAGTCTAAAGCTCCACTGTGTACAGGAAATATGTCCAAATACCATTTAGTCTTGTTCAATTTGGGCACATCCCTCGATGAGACTATGTACTTAGAGTCAAGATGTTTCTGTAGTGCTAGTATTTGGAGTTTCAAAAACACAAGAAGGGTGAGAAAGAATAACCATCATTTGTTCATAGTTGTGGGATCAAACTGATAGTTGCTTAGGTACTGTTCAATGCAGAGGATTTACTTTTTATAAACCCAGATTTCAAAATTTCCATAGACTCTGGCCAGAGAGATGTTGGTGGCCATATCATGAAAAGGCACTGGCCAAGCTTGTTGGGGATAGTCATACAGATCACTTAACAGTGGCAATTAGAAGTATATTTTAAAAGTCTTACTTGGTGCTTAGTTTCCAGGGTATGAAAAGGCAACACTAACAGAAAAATGCCTCTAGAGAGGTCATGGGCACTGGTGTGTACTATGACAATGTTTGCTTCTCTTTAGTGTGTTCCCATTAGCTCCATCAATAATTTAACGTCTTCCATCTTCAGAACTGTCAGTTTAACCTTGTCAGAGCTCAGTCATCTGGTGCTGATCACTTGGCTTTCCTGTCATGTTCCAGGGTAGCAATCTTGATTTTGGTCTCTACAATACCTCTTCTATTCTTTCCCAGGTATTGGTGTTATGAGCTAGAGAAATGGTGGGCAGAGCTTTTAAGAACTTACATTTCTTCTTCTTTCTCCCTTCTTCTTCTCTTTCCCCACTCTTCTTTCTCCTCCTGTTTCTCTGTCCCCCCTTTCCTTCCCCATTATCCTCTCCTTTCCCCTCTTCTTTTTTCTCTTCCTCCTTTCTCCTCATCTTTTTCTACCCCCGTTCTCTCCCTCCTCCTACTCCCACCCTTCCTCTCCTCTTCTCCCTACACCTCCTACCTCTCCATCTCCTCCTTCTCTTCCTTTTCCTCTCTTTCCTTACCTCCCCATCCTCCCTATACTCCTTTGTAATATGGCTATGTTGAATACAAACAAGCCCCTCTTGTGCAGGGTATTGTCAGCAGCTCCCTTTATGGAAAAGGGTGTCTGAAACTCGGGGACAGAGAGGGAGCCAATGCCAACATCTGTTCCTGGTTAATTTCCCTTGATTTCAACCCAAATAGCCATGTGCCCTTCCCCTTGTTTTCACTCAGGAAAAAAAGAGCTCCTTTCTCACAAATGTAACCTATGAACTTAAGAGATAAAATAGAATGCTCCAGAAACAGGAATGAAGGCTCAGTTTTGCCAGCACTCACCATTTACTGGCCAGTGGTTTAGGAAATTGCTTATAGGTGGTTCATTTAAAAGTTCATTTCCAGCAAAGGGTTTAGAACTAAAGTTTGGAATCAAATACATTTAACATATTCTTAACTGAATTATCAACAGATTATAAACAAAACACTTAAGACAGCATCTTTAAGTTCCTTGAACAATGTATTAGATATTTGCAAAAGCAGATTCTCCATTTTAATCTCCCCTCTATTACTGCCATCTCAAATTTCTCTTACTAGATTTATTTTCATTTGTAAATTTATTTCATTTGGAGAAATGATTGATTTTTCTATTGTCTTAAAGCATCTATGAAATGAAAAAACAAAAAAGAGTTAATCATATGGAGGAATTTGTGAAGGGAGATTAGACTTAGATAAAAATTACTTTAACATGTGAGGTTTTTGTTGAGTTGCCAAACAAAATCTATGTGGTGGATCACAAGAATAGAACCAGCAGCTAGTAGGCTTAAGTTTCTTGGGTTAGTAAAACTTAAGCAGACATTCAGATATCACATTTTTTTAAGCAGTTGGGTAGTTTGGAGCAGAATATTTGCCTATAAACATACATTCAGATAAGAAGTTTTAATGGATATAATTGTAAGCAAATAGAACAATTATTAATCTCTGTCACTCATGAGATATAGTATATTAAATTATGTTTATTCTGATATTTCAAATTACATATGAGGCTGGGAGAATTGGGTTGTATCTCTGATTTTGATAATAAAAGTAATGCAATTTGTGGAAATTTTATTTAGATTTATGGGGAGAGCTTACTAATGGTGAAAACTTGAGCATCTAATCAGCTACATTTGAATTTTCTAGTTCTATAATTCACCCAGTAGAAGGGAATTGACTCTAGCTCTAGTTCAAACATGTCCTTTGTTTTCTAAGGAGATTCTATTAGAAACAGAGCCACACATTCTAATGCTTTGAAGCCATTATGAGCCTAAACTATTGCTCCTTAAACAACAATCTGAATTATGTTGGTTTTTAGGGTGTAGATCTTGAGTGGTTTCCAAAGGCTGAGTTACAAGTATGGTAGCTTAGCTGTGATACTGTGGAGATTTGAGACACCTTAAGGAAATGAAACCTGGGGGAAGGAAATTATTGAGTCTCCCCCTAATCTTTACTTATGTTACTCTTTTTTTGATCCTCAACTATCATGAACTGGTCAGATTCACTCTACCCCACAGCCCCCAGGATGACCTGTAGGCATGCCACAGGCTCCAAACCAATGGAACCAACAGACCCTGAGCTAAAAACTCTGGAGCCAAAATAATTCTTGCTACCTCTTATTTGATTTTCTCAAGTATGGCTGTCACAAGGATAACAGACTTTTATAGGAAAATGGTGCCTACTTCTATTATAGGTGATGTGTCCTTTCTGTGTGCTTCTGAGTTAAGCAATATTTTTGAGCCTGCCTTGGTGGCAAATGTCCATAATCCCAACATTTGGAAAATAAAGACAAGATTAACAGGAGTTCAAGGTCATAATTTATCTCACAGAGAGTTGGAGGCCAGTCTGTGTGATACACTGAGATCCTGGATCCTGTCTCAACAAATAACACAACAAAAGGAAATATTTTTTGTTCTTGTCTATGCTAAAAATAAATCAGTCTAGTTTTAATGATAGAATGAAAGCAAGATTCATCTGGCAAATAATGGGGCATTTATCTGGTTACTGATAGACTAGTTAGGTTGGAATAGCTTAGAACATGCCCAACATAGTCCCCAGCAGCTTGATAATAAAATCTAGTGTCTCTGCGTTGTTTACTTGGGAGCTAAATTGGATAGAGTGGGGCAGAAACCCCACATAAAATTACTTCAATGAAGTATCACAGAAAAAAAAGTGGTTAAACCTGAAGATCTACATACAGTACAGTCACATACTTGTGGCAACCTGAGGGAAGCTTTTGAAGTCCTTATCCAGTTCTGCACAGGGGCAAGTATCTTCCATGCATATTAATCTCAAGAGGTTCAGAAATGCAAACCCAAAGGATTTTGTTTCAGTTTTTCCAGTAATATGTAGTGTCTTATTGTCTTCAGGAGACACACACACACACACACACACACACTCACACACACACACACACAGAGAGAGAGAGAGAGAGAGAGAGAGAGAGAGAGAGAGAGGAAGAGAGGGAGGGAGAGAGGCCCTCAGACTTAGCCATTAAAGCAAGAGTGTCATGGCATACATAGAGGAAAATTAATGACTAATTCTCAAGCTGTTTCTCTTTGATCTTGTAAATTTTCATTTAGGCTTGTTTGGCTTGTGTTCATGTTGAAATCCATGCTGCTTCAGAGCATGTCAGTTTTTGGTCAACCATACTGATGACAAGTTCCTGGGGGCAAAGCCAGCCTGAATGTAAAATATGCTGTGGATAACCCCCACAGTGTAAGCCCTGTGTGCGGGTAATTATGAGTGCTCAACAGGTTTCATGTTCTAATAAAAGCATCTATTCCAAGGAGAAATCATGTTCCCTAACAAAAACAGCAATAAGTTTTGCCCAGGGTAAATACTATTCTGCCATATGCCTGGACTTTAGGGGGCATTATCATTTCTGTTTCCAAAGTTTTCCGATGAGAATCCTCTCTATTCAGAGATATATTCCAAAATGACACAGAAAATATAACATATTTAGCCATTCTCATGCTTATTTTTCCTCTGTTTCTCTGGGTTTACACTCTCTCACAAAAGTTTATGGGGGTCACCCTACAGTGATGTTGAGTCTTATTAGGAATAATGGACTGTGAAATGAAAATACTTGTGAAGATTTGGTTTGATAATATGCAGTTCAGGTATTTCTCTCTTAAAACACTTTAGTAGATAATAACACTTTGTAATGCATAAGTCAGGCTCTGAAAAGGCTAACAATCCCAAGCCAGTAAGATTACAGTGACAGAATCACATCCATTCAGCTACGTTCAAATCTACAATCCTGTTATGTATCTCCCACGTCAGCATTTGGCAGTATTAGGGGTTTATTGGCTGCTCATCTGATCTTTAGTGACTATTGTTTAGGGAGATGCTCAGCTCCATAATTGTACGAGCTTCCTGATGGGGCATCCAGTCAAGCATATTATCCTCATTGTCCTCACTCCTGTCTGGATGCTCAGCTTCTGTACTCTTTGAAGGAGGGTTGGGGACTAGACTACTTTATCTGGAAGTTTCATCTCTGGGAGCCTATAAAACTCAATGACTTCTTCACTAATAAACATCCTGTTCTTTGAAGTTGTAGAAAGAATTATTTAAGACCTCCATATATGCCTTTAAGATAACAATGTATTTTTTTAGTCAAATAATAGAATATTAGTTTAAAAATAAAGCAAACAGTCACTGAGCCACTTATTTCCTGGTATTGTATAATGGTAAAAGTATTTGCTTAAAATGTGTTGAAAATTTAGAAATTGTTTAACATTGACATTTTATAAATACACTAGCTAATATCATGAATACTAATGTTTTAATCCTGGAAAACATTAAAGTAATTGTAGCCAGCTTTTATATATTGAATTTTCAATGAAAATTCTCAAATTTAAAATAGTTCAGTCTTATTTATAGTATTTATATTAGAAAGTTCTAGAATAACTTATTGTTATTTTTTAAGGAAAAAATTTAAAAGATGCAGTAACTATTTTTTATTCATTGATCATATTTAGGTAGTATTTATTTCTATTATTAGTTCAGATCTTAATCTTTTGTATCTTTCTGATGTTTATTTAAATGATGGTGTATCATATAGCAGTCAACAGTCTTGAGATTCCTGGATGTAGTGTGTCTGTTACCATATTCTTTTTGGCTTGATTGTTGCTTCTCTTCACTATTTTCAAAAGTGAAAACAGAAACAAAAAATCAAGTTTAAGAGTCTTCCATTGCTGTTTAAGTGACATCCTTGTTCATTGGTTTGTTCCTTCCTTCCTTCCTCCCTCCCTCCTTTCCTCCATCCTTCTATCCTTTCCTTCCCTTTCCCTCACTCCTTCCTCTCCTCCTTTCTTTCTCATTTGTTTGAATTCCTGCTCTATACTTAATGAACTGGGAAAGATCCTTGATTAATTGATGAAAAGATTAATGGTGAGAAATTCAACAGAATGAAATGTCTCTTTGTGGAGATCTTTAGTGGTCCTCTAGACTGGTGTTCTTTATGTCATCCTTTATCCCATAGAGGGTCATTAAAAGAGGTTGGGTTAGGGGTTGAATGGAAAGCACGTACTTCCTTGTATTAATCATAATTCATCATATGAACATGACCATTTCCAGGATGCCAATATCTCAAGCTTAGAGGAATGGTGTAAATGCAACTTTTATTCAACAGGTATAATTGTAATTTTATAAGCCCACCCTTTCTAGTTCTTTTTGAACTCTGGCTAGCTGGTTCAACTCAGGCTCAAAATTCCTTTCCAAGCTAACTGATCAAACTGATTTTTCTTGGCTTCTGACTGATTGTCTCTGTTTGGCCTCATATTAAATTTGGCAATATCTTGTATAAACTCCTGGCTTCCTCATTCTCTAGCTCATTCTGTCTTCATCTGTGACCTGTTTCTGAAAAACTGTCCTGGTGAAGCTGCCTCTTGTCTTTGTCTGTCTGTCTGTCTGTCTGTCCATTGCCCCCAACCCCCATGCTCTCTGAAGCCACCTCTCTTCCCTGTATCTTCTCATGAGAATTGGGTGTATCCCATCTCTGACTCATTCTGTCAATCCTTTCTCAGATTTGTTACTTTCTCTGAACCTCAATTAGATATCACTTTCAAACATGACTGCTTTCTTCTCTAAACTAACCTTACTTTCATTGTTTGGGATTAAAAGTGTGTATTAAGAACAAGTCTGTATTCCAGCCAGATCATGCTGTAATCTAGGGTGTGTCTGCATTTCAGCTAGATCACATAGACCTAGAGGGTTTTGGATGTGATCTCTTGCCTGAGCAACCATGTTGCTGGATTAAAATTTCTTTCCAGGATGTCAGACCTTTTGCTGGTCCAAGTTTAGATGTTGACAGTGTTCACAGAAAGTGTCAACTACAGCTTCTTCTTCCTAGATAACCGATACCTGAGACTGCTTCCTTACTGAGAACCCGTAGATTATTTAACTCACTTGCTTCTTTGTCTGTAAGTAATAAATATTCCAAGTTTCTGGGATGCTAGTGCATTTCTATCAGAGCATATGGACCACCTAATCCCAACTTTACTGTATATGTTCCTGTTGTTTCTTCATCTCCTCTTGCCTTAGCAGATCAATCTCAAAGGCATGCAGACTGCAGCAGCATTGATTATCAAAAGTTGCAATAGCTGGCTTCTAAACCATACAGTAGTGGGTTTTTCCTTTTACTTGTACCTAGACACTGTCATTAAGTACAAGATTTGGGTAAAAGTTTGAAAACAATGAATCCATTCATATTTGCTTTAGAGTTCAGGATGCAAGCAAATGTATCTGGCTTTTGTTTCTTGTTCTGTCTCTTATTTCCTTTCAATAAATCTACCATTGGAGAGATGACTCAGATACTCCAAACATTGCTTCCAGGTTTGTGAAACTGGATAGGTTCCTAGCATAAAGAGGTAATCATTTGTATGTGGCATATAAAAAAGTGCTGAATTGTTCCACTATGGTTTTGGGGCAAGGAGAAAGTTTAATGAAGACTTTATTAATGGCACCTAAGTTTGTGCTTTTCTTGAACTAAGTAAGTGGATGCAGGAGAATGGCAATGTTGAGGGTAATTTGGGCAACATAGTGAGGTCTTGTCTCAAACAATCAAGGAAACAAGGCAAAACCAAACCAAAACAAACATCCACAAACACACATAATACTCAGCAATATCAATAAAAACTATCCTAAGGAGTGGGTGCATGGGATTCAATGAGCAGGCCATGAGAACAGTATGTGCACAGTTAAGTAAAACTAGTTTTAGTGGATGATGGTTGATGTCAAGGGAAGAATGTAGAAATCAGTTGGAAAGGCCAAACCTGTACTTCCTTCCCTCTCCAGGCTCTGGAGAAACAGGTTTCTGAAGACATATGGCTCTCAAGCACCCTCAGTTAATCAAGTTCCTTCTTTTACATATATCCCAGGATATTGGAGACATTGGACATTAGATAAATGGACTTCCTAGTTTTCATTGTTTTTATAAAACAATTATTTTATGGTCTCTCAAATATTTTCACCGAGCAAAGGCAGATCCAGGTTTCATGGGGCATCCCCTATTTATTTTAAATTTTAGACCAGTCTTTAAGAAAAATAATACAAAATAAAAAATATAAAATTACATACAGTGTAGCTTTTATTTATTTAAAATTACAAAAACCAAAAGCTGACAAGTATTACATACATCCTAGAATCCAGGAAAATAATGCAGTATCTGCACGAAGTGCCAGTACTATTTCTTCCACATCCTTTCTTCCTTTGTTGCTTTCGCCTGCAGAACCTGAGATTTAGTACATGGCATATTTTCCCCTGACATTATTTTTCATGGAGAAAACAAACAGACAATTCAGTTTATCTTCTAGCATGATGGAAAGAAACTTGGTTTTTTATAATCAATAAGTGGGATGCATACATCATGAAGTCTTAGCTGTCACATAGGCTTGTTTAGTACCAACCCAGGGTATGATCACTAGTGTCGCACACACAGTTGGCATCCAAAGTGAGAAAGCAGTTTAATGGGATTGTAATTGCTTGTTCTCCATCATGTGTGTCTAGCAGGGAGGAATGTCCTTTTGATGTATATCCAGGTACCAGTCTCTTTGCATGTGGTGATTAGAGGAACTTTCTGCAGATGAGCTTCTGGGCTTGTAGCCCACATGGGAGGAAATGAACCAGTGGGAGGATGAGCTAAAAGGGTCAGATGTTTCAATACACACCTGTACAACTTTCACTCAAATAAAAGCATATGTTTATGTGTACATAGTGCTAGGTAGGACCCATCCTGCGATCTGGAAAGGTCTTTAATGAAGGAATGCTGAGACAGAAGTTTCATTAACTTCAAAGTAAATATGGCCCTCTGCCCTCAGATTCTTCCCCTTTCTCCAAAAGGTGTGGTCTTTCTTTCTTTAAAGACCTTCATAGCATGTTCCTATAGCCTCTTACAGAATCAGCTATTTTACACAGCCCTGTCTAAAACACTTCAGTGTATGGATCTCATGCACATATTGATGTGTATTCAGTGAGCAGTCATGTCTATTTGCCTCTCACGCCAGTGTTGGTCTCAGCAATCTTCCAGCATACTCGCCGTACAATGCTTGTGAAATATACTTAAAGACACTTAAAGAACAGTTTCTCGGCATATGTGAAATCTTATTTGTTACTAGTGGACAAAGGCTGTTTGAGGGTAGATGAGATGGCTCAGTTGGAGGAAGTGCTCAAAGGAAATCCCAATGACCCTAATTTGATCCCAAGATCTCACAAGTTAGCAACAGCAGAGACTTGTCCTCTGACTTCCATTGTACACCATGACTTATTCGGGTGCCTGAGAGGCATACATGTGTATACACATACTCATCCCCATGCATATGCCTGTGCACAAGCGCGTGTGCACATGCACGCACACAGACACACACACAGACACACACACAGACACACACACACACACACAAAGTAATAAAACAAGGTGTTTATTATCCTGCTGGATATATATTCCAAAATTATATTCTGAAAAGGTTATATCTATATGTAGCAGAGAACATATGAGAATTGTTGCTTTATCACACCTTCTAAAATGATGTTCATGGTATTATTTAGGTTCCCACTAAATTCCATTTCACACATTCATTTATGATAATTTGTCTTGCTACACTGAGACACTTGGTATCATGGTATATATTTTAAGGAAGTCTTGTACCCTTCAGAAAAACAATTATGATTTTTCGCATGTGTGTTTATTCAGCATTATTCAGAAGTTCTATTTGTTTTATGTTTTATTGCTACCATGAAAATCATTCCTTGTTTCCTAGTTTTTTTGTTGTTGTTGTTGGTATTTATTTATTTATTTATTTATTTATCTCTCATTGCTGGTATACAGAGATACTATTTTTGTATTTATTAGTTATTCAATTGTGGATTATAATACCTGTTCAATTAAGATTGAAACTCTGGAAGACAGCCTGTGTTTCCTTACTAAGTGCTTGAGACATTAAGTTTAAGCCACTGCTTTTTGAGATTAAATTGTCATTTAAATCTCCTTATATGATAAATTGTATTAATATACGTCTTCATATTAAGCCATCATTACATTAGTGAATACATTCTTTTTTGTCCTAAGTGTTTTATTCCTTTAATATTCTTCTGAATCTTCTCTTTAAATGTACCATGGACAGAGATGTTATGGATGATATGATTGCAAGTATCAATAGATAACTAAACTAGGGTCTGGGTAAGATGAACTCCTAATTTTCTAGTATACAGTAAAGTGAGCATTAAGCAGATGTTAGACAGCTGTATTTCCTTAAGAGGCTTAAGCTTTGTACAAAACAAGTATGGCATGAAACCACTTAAACTGTGTATTTGTGTGTGTGTGAGTGTGTGTGTGTGTTTAAGTATATTTGTGAGGGAATGGGTAATTTGTGTGTCTGTCTGTCTGTCATGTGGATATATTATTGTAAAGATCTTTACTGGGATTGTAGCAATCAAGTTTTTCCATGTTAATGGAGACTACAGGTTTATATTACTATCACTATTATTATTAAAAATCACACTTCAGATTCATTGATAAAATTGCATATTGTTCGATATAAGAAGTTTTTTCTTAGTATTCAACTCTGAAACAACTCTTTTATCAAAAACTGAGCATCATTTTGAACAGCTCATGTATGTTCATACCTACAAATCAAGATATATGAGTAAGGGACACATGAAACTATTATCATGTCATGTGTATTTTAATTCTCTTTTCTACTTTTGCAATAAAGAAGAGTAAAATACATGGATCATCCAGCATTATAAAGTGGTCCTCAACCACAGATGATTTGCCAGGAACCAGTGTATTATTTCAAACTCATGGTACCACAGATAGCTTGGCTACACTCAGTGGGTCATAAAACAGACAAAAAGACATGAGCATGGGAAGGGGATTTGTGAGAAGGAGGTAGAGAAGTTGGGAACGAAAGTGCTCAGCATGCATCATATAGGTGAATGAAGTTGTCAGAGAACAACTTTAATTAATTAGAAATGAACTAATTAATTAAATTGATTAAAAGCATTCCAACAAGGTAATGTTAAACCTCTGCTGCTGGGACATCCTACTGGATTTTTCAGTTATCTATTTCTTTATTTATTCATTCATTCATTCAGTCAGTCATTCATTTGTTCATTCATTCAATCATTGGGGGAGAAGGGGCGGTAAGATAGTAAGAGCCAGAGGAACAGGGGATTTTCTGTGAGATTGTGTCTTCTGGGAATTCCAGAAGCTATGTCCATAAGATCTCACCAACATGACTGCCTAAACATGAACTGTATGAGCACAACAATAATAGACATGTCAAAGTGAACAGGGAAAAGCTCAACAGGCCTCAACCCTACATAGAGAACTACAGGTAACCAAGGAATGCTGCAAGTAGGGGAAACAGTCTTCCCCAGGAAGGGCACAGCCATTGGTTATTCAGCATCAAATGGTCTGTCCTGAAAGGATTCATATAAGCAACATTATATGGACCTAGCAGGCAGTATTTGTATATTTAAGAATACATATGTATATGCATATACAAATATGTATATAACAACAATCAATGATGAAAGAGGCCATGACTTTGAATGATAGTAAGGAGGGGTGTATGGGAGGATTTGGAGGGATGAAGGGAACAGAGAAATGATGTAATTATATTATAATGTCAAAAAATAAAAGGAAATTCTAAAAAGAAAGAATATGGCGCTGCATTGTTTTTACTAAAATGTCAGAACCATGTTCCACAAGTCCTGTGGCTGAAGCAACTGGGTCCCTTTCTCAGGGTTCTGGAAGTTAGGAGTCCAAGGTCAAGGTGTTGGCAGTGGTTGTGTTTTTGAAACTCCCCATTATGACTTACAGTTGTATGTCTCTGGACCATGTAAAACATGGTGACCATTTCTGTTTCTGTGTTCTAATCTCTTTTGCTTACAAGAGTGTGAGTTCACCCTAATGGCCCCATTTACCTCAATCACAACTCTTTTGAAAATAAATAGTTTTGTTACTTCTTTGAGTTTTATACAGTGCATTTTGATTGTATTCACCCAAACCCTTGCCCCAAACTCTTTGCAAATCCATTCCTGCCTTTCTACCCACAGCTATGTGTTCTCTCCCTTTTCTTCAATTTAGTAAGTCATTGACTGCAATCTGCATTGTTCATATACTTCTGGAGATGGGGCCACCCACCTGAGTGTGGGTGAGCCACCAGAAAACTGACTCTCCTGCCCACAGCACGGCTCCTTTAGAGACCTTATCTTCAAATGCAGTGCCCTAACAAACTCAGGCTGAAGACACCAGCACATACATTTGTTGTTAGGGCATAATTTAGTCTATAACAGTTTTCTTTTTAAGTTAAAGATGATAGAAGTTTCATTTGGATCTCTGAGTCCTTTTTAACACACCAGGCTGACCTAACACCCTGTTTCTTGTAGCATTAACAGGGACATTGTTGTAGCTTCCTCAAGTGCTAAATGGGGATTTTCCAGTTCACCGAGTATAAGCTGTGTCGGCTGCTTGCACACACATCTCTGTAGTGCGGGCAGCAGGGTTTGTAGCTCTAGCCTTTGAGTTTCTTGTGTTTATCTGTTCGTGGCATTGGGTGCTGAGTGGACCATTGTATTATGTCTCCCTCAGTCATTGCTTGTTGGGCTTGGTTTATTTGCAATTGTTTTTCCTAGAAAGTTCTCTCCTGTATCCCATTTCCTGCATTTTTTAATATTCCATAACGTCAGAGTGCTATTTTTTAATGTGTCTGCCTATTACACTTTGAAGGACCCTAAAGATACTATAACATTGTTTTCTGGTTAACTGTGCTACAGTGGAGAAACTCCTGATTTTATTCTCTCTTTTATTTCATTCATCTTTTTTGTTCCAGGGGGGGAAAAAAAAGCCCAGAAAACAAAACAAAAAACCCTTGTCCTTGAATCTTGATAACCTAACCAGGACATGCACAGTGTTGATACCTCTGGGTCCTTATTAAATGAGAGGGGACCTGGCTGGCCTCTAAGCTCCATTTCTCTTCAATTCCTAGGGTTTTTCTTTTGAACGTTTCCGACTACTTCTGGTCTTAATCTTTTGGTGCTAGGATGACAAGGGCACACACTGACTATCAGTCATATTAACTTTGCCCTCTACCAACTTCTTCTGAGCATGCTTTGTGACATTAATTTTATCTTGAGCCTTTCCTCTGCCCCATTAATAGACTTTCAGTGTGTCTCTTTCCTTGGTACTTCCAATTTGTCAAACAGACATGGAACTGTTCTAAGGGTGCTGCTGGATTTACAATTATTCTCTGCTGACTGCCTTTCGGCAGCTGTTATTTCTTGTGCTTTCTTTCATTCATCTTCACACTCCTATTAAGGTCGTGCACACTGTGAGGCAAGAATAGGGGCTGTGCTCTGAAGTACATTTTCTTTCTTGCTAGAACTGTGTGTTTCTTGTGTGTTATGCTACTTGACCATTTTGGTGTTTCTGTCTCTCCCCCTTGTGGGTATCAGTTATTTTCTTCAATCCTGCAACAAGATACCTGACCCAAGCAACTTAAGAATATGAGGATTTACTTGAGCTTACAGTTCTAAGGGAAGTCCATTACAGCAGAGTAGTCATGGCAGCAGGACCATGAGGCAGCTGGTCACATTGAGGTCAATGCTGAGTGCACTTGCTATGTTTTACTTGGTTTAAGACCCCAGAATATATGATGGTGCTGACCACAGTTAAGGTGGGTCCTCCATCTCAGTTAACTAGATCTAGCTAATGCTCTGTTCCCAGCATGCCCAGAGCTTTGTCTACTACACAATTCTAGATCCTGTATTAATTTTAACCATCACACTTTGTTTACAGGCAAGGCAATGGATATGTTGTGCTCTGGAAATGTCCATGTGAATTCTGGGGTATTCTTTGCATCCTCTTTTTCTTTTTCAAAGCTGTATGCTGAGGTCTGGGCATTGTTATCATAGTTTTTCTCCAGGGGAATTTGGAAGGTAGAAAGCTTAGCATCTGCCTTGCTTTTTCTTTTCTTGTTGACATTTTTACTTCATAATCCATGTCTTAGAGTTTCTATTCTTGTGAAGAGACACCACGACTACAACAACACTTACAAAGGAAACCATTTAAGTAGGGCTTGCTTACAATTTCAGAAGTTTAGTTCATTATTATCATGGCTAGAAGCATGGCAGCATGGAGGCAGATGTGGTGCTAGAGACATAATGAGAATTTTATATCTGAATTGGCAGGCATCAGGAAGAGACAATGACACTAGGACTGGCTTGAGCTTCTGAAACCTCAAAGCCTACCCCCAGTTGTTGCAGAATGTATGATCACACAGTTAACCTGGAGATTGTGTTGTCTACTAGAAAAACCTGTTTCTAGTTGTGGTGTGGCTTAGCTTTAGCATATACCTTTAATCATACCCTTAGTCTTCCTCTTTAATCCCAAATGATGAAAGTAAAGTTAGATTGTAGAAGGAAAACCCCATGTTTGAAAGTGATATCTAATTGAGCAGCAGATAAAATGATGAATCAGAGAAAGATTTGACATAATTGGATGTGCCCAACTCTCATCAGAAGAGAGAGAAAAAGTGAGGCTACATATGAGAAAGCAGTGCAGAAACAGAGAAGAGGCAATTTTACCAGAGCAGTTGTATAGAGACAGGTTGCAGAGAGAGAGAACAAGCTAGACACAGGTGAAGACAGAGTGAGCCAGAGAATGAGGAGCCAGAAGATTAGAACATATTGCCAAAGGTAGTATGAGGCTAAGCAGAGCAATTCAGATCTGAAAGAAGCTAGTCTGAATCAGTTCGTGTGGAGAGAAGTTTTGAGCTAGAACAGCTGAGTTGAACATCTAGTCAGAGTTCAGAAAGAACTAGAAAGAATGAGCTTATTCAGCAGTAAGTCTCAAAGGCTGGAAACATTTTAGGCCTAGATTAGACTGTATGGAGGTGTCTTAGTCAGGGTTTTTATTCCTGCACAAAACATCATGACCAAGAAGCAAGTTGAGGAGGAAAGGATTTTTTCAGCTTACTCTTCCACATTGCTGTTCTTCACCAAAAGAAGTCAGGACTGGAACTCAAGCAGATCAGGAAGCAGGAGCTGATGCAGAGGCCATGGAGGGATGTTTCTTACTGGTTTGCTTCTCCTGGCTTGCTCAGTTGGCTTTCTTATAGAGCCCAAGACTGCCAGCCCACAGATGGTACCACCCACAAGGGGCCCTCCCCCCTTTGTCACTAATTGAGGAAATGCCTTACAGCTGGATCTCATGGAGACATTTTTTCAACTGAAACTTCTTTCTCTGTGATAACTCCAGCTTGTGTCAAGTTGACACAAAATCAGCCAGTACAGGAGACTAGGAACTTCCAGAACTAGGCCTGGGTTAACAGACAGAGGGGGTAAACCTCCAAGAGGATAATTACATCAGGTGAATAAAATTCACCTTCCTCCAACAAGACCACATTTACTCCAGAAGGCTACACCTCCTAATAGTGCTTATGTGGGCCATTTTTATTCAAACCACCATGTCATCTAAGGCGGATGTGTTTTCTTCTTGCACGTCACATCAATCTCTGGTTGGTCTTTGGTACTCTCTGTGCATGTTCCTAGAAAGGAGAGTTTTCTACAGCAACTCACTTTCATGATTCCCTCCATATATGCCTGTCTCAGTGGTTTTAGTCCCCAAATGACCAGGGTGAGAAAGGATCTTATGGGTTCAGTCCCAGGGTAACTCACTTGCGCTAGGTCTTTTAGGTTTTGAGGATTATAGTCATTCTGAAACCACATACACACAGCAACAGAAACGGACTCAGCAGGTTGCATTTTTATTTGTG
Organism: Rhynchomys soricoides; assembly: GCA_019843965.1. Taxonomy (NCBI): domain Eukaryota; kingdom Metazoa; phylum Chordata; class Mammalia; order Rodentia; family Muridae; genus Rhynchomys; species Rhynchomys soricoides. Next base: position 10,083,614 of record JADRCH010000056.1, on the reverse strand, counting down.
TATGTCTATCTATATATCTTTCTACATATACTGCAAAAGTCTTAATGAAAAAAGGAGTCAATTGTAATTGTGCATGCTGATAGGATTTTCTGAAGAAAGTGGAGGCAGGAAGATCATGAGTTCTAGGCAAGCTTGGGCTACACATTTTGGGGAAGTAGGGAGGATCTGGGAAGATTTTGGGGAGCACAACTATAATCAGAATATATGGTGTGAAAAAACTCTGTTATCAAACAATAAGAACAACAACAACAACAACAACAACAACAACAACCAACCAATGATAAAAACAACATAAAAGGAACCAGGGTATGGGGAGCTTGGGAAGGGTTGGAGGGAGGAAAGGGCAGGGGTGAATGATATAACTAGACTTTAGTTGAAAATATATTAATTACTTGCAAGAATCATCCTTTAGGTTTCACATGGTTCTGAGAGCTGGATCTCTGAGGCCCCTGCTACTTTCTTCAGTGAACATCACTGTTGGACTGTGGTAATTTCCCATCCCATGTCTACTCATATCTTAGCCTGTCCCTAGTCACATCACCATTCAGGGGCCCAGGCTGCTCCTCTACAACCAAGAACAATCACGTGCTTGCTCTTGGACCTGCCTGTTCCACTTGGACTGGACTTCAAACTGTTGCAACCTACCTCTCTGGATTCTTATTTATTTTTAAGACTAAATTTGACTTTTTGCCCAAATTAGGATGAATCTTGAAGATAACACCACCAAGACTGACCAACACTAAGGCCTTGAGGGAGCCCCTTGTGAACTCCTAGGTTGGGTCCTCAAGGTTTCAAAGCTGGAGCACAACCAAGAAATCAAGTGTACATCTTGTATCCTCTTCTGATTGTTCACTTGATCATTGCTCAGTTGATATATAAAAAATAAATATAATATTGTTTTCATTTATTTAAAATATATATTAAATAAAATAATAAAGTATAAAGAAGGGCATCATGTTCATATTCATTGTTGTATCTCAGGCTTAGTTTTGATCTATGTCAAGTCCAGACTACTTCCTGTCATCTCTGATGAGTCCACAGAACCTGCAATGTTGGTGAGAGGCACACAGGTCTTAATGTGTGCTTCATCTTTACACCTCTCTTTCCTATCAAGTTATTTATTCTCTTTCTTTCAGGGCAATAGATAGATTACTCACACAGTATTTAGTTCTTTGATGCCGTACCCTTCCTTACCCCTGCTGCCCTTCACCCTCATCAATTACCATTTTTCACAGAGTACTGGGACTCCCATGTTTATCTTTCTTGCTACTATCATAATTAATCTCCCACTGGTATCTTCCTTCTTGATTCCTGTTTACTCTCATTCATAATATTCTTGCTGTCTACAATAGCTACCCATTTCCCTGTTCTGCACCTTTACCGAATACTTTCTTGTAGTTTTGTTTCACTTGCCTCTCACAACCATCTCGACACATTTTTTTCTTATATATCTTCCAATCATTCATCTTACAGCTTAGTGATTAAATAAATCCAGTTGATTAAGTTGTGAAATTGTCCTTAGCCCATGAATCATGATCTTGCTATCACAGGTTGCTGCAAGTCACAGCTCTTATACATTGTTTGAAGTAACAGCAGCTCAAGTGATGCAAACCTGGGATTAGTATTCAGCCGTGTGGCTGGGAATGTGCACAGAAATGAAGTAGAGACCTGGGACTTAAACAGATGGAGAGGATTTCTGTTATAAAGTAGAAATGAATAGTGACTCCAGCTATCCATGCTCATTTCTTGCCAATACATTTCTCAAACTGGACAGTTTCAACAGGACAAACTTTGTAGAAATTCACAGACACCAAACAGCTGCACTAGCAAAGCCTTTCGTCCTCTAAAGTGTTTTATCAGAGCCTGTGTGCTCCTGGCTCTGTGCTAAATGCTTCACCAAGGGAAACAATCTATGGGTGGAAGCAACCATGCAGATCGGAGAAGATTAACTTTCTTTTCTGTGGATTAGGGTCTTGTAGAATGGTCTCAGATAAAAGAAGAAACTTCGGGCAGAAAGCCATGACCGCCAAAGGCCAGTGGGAACAGAAAGGAAAGCAGATGGCAGCAATGAAATGGTAATTGTTCTCAAGGGGAAGGCAGGTCAGAAGGCTTTCTTTTTAGTGTCCATAAGCAGCACAGCACAGTTCAGATTAAACGAGCTTCTGAGCTTGGGTTCTGCAGGCTGTTTCTTGACTGGCTTTGAAATTACTGACATCTACTGCAACAGTATTCTTATCCAACCTTCTATTTCATTTTCACTAACTCAGGCAGGACACACTGTCTCAATTTTATTGCTGTGTTCTTGCTGAGGTGTGGTCAATAGTACAAAGAAGATTAGGAACACGTAGGTGATACACCTGTAGCTCAAGCCTTTAGCAGGCAGAGGCAGGAGGATGTGAAGTTCTACCATAAGTTCCAGGAAAGCTAGTCATTGTGAACTTTCTATTGTGATAAAACACTATAACTAAGGATATGAAGAAGAAGAAGAAGAAGAAGAAGAAGAAGAAGAAGAAGAAGAAGAAGGGCAACAACAACAACATTCTTTAATTGAGCTTGTGTTTTTAGAGGGTTAGAGTCCATTTTGATGGAGCAAAGCTATGGTGACAGGAACAGCTGAACACTCACATTTCCATCTATAGAGAAAGAACAGTAGGAATGGCACTAGGATTTCCAAACCTTAGAACCCTCCTCCAGTAACATACCTCCTTCAACAAGGCCATATCTCTTAATTAATCCTTCCCAACAGTTCCAGCAACTGGAGACCAAGTGTCTCAGTTAGGATTTCACTGCTATGAACAGAAACCATGACCAAGGCAACTCTTTTTTTTTTTTTTTTTAATTTTCTTTATTTACATTTCAAATATTTTCTCCTTTCCCCGTTCCCCTCCTGGAATCCCCTATGCCATCCCCCTTCCCCTGCTTCTATGAGGGTGTTCCCTCACCCACCCACTTACTTCTGCCAAGGACATTTAATTTTGGCCGGCTTACAGGTTCAGTCCATTATCATCAAGGCAGGAGCATGGCAGCATCCAGGCAGACATGGGGCTAGAGGAGCTGAGAGTTCCACCTCTCATTCTGAAGGCAGCTAGCATTAGACTGGCTTCCATGCAGCTAGAATGAGGGTATTAAAGTCCATGCCCATAGTGACACACCTACTTTAACAAGGCTACACCTCCGAATAGTGTCACTCCCTGGGCCAAGCATATACACCAAGTATTCGGACAACTGAACTATTTTCATTCTAGCTAGCCTGTACATAGAAAGAACCTGTCTCAAAAATAAAATGAAATAGGCATGGTGACATATGCCTTCAGTTCTAGTAGTTGGGAAGTAGAAGCAGGCAGATCTCTGTGAGCTCAGGGCCACTACGATCTAGATAGGGAATCCCAAGCCAGCCTGTTCTACACAGTGAGACTTAGTCTCAAACAAACAACAATAAAATAAAATAAAACAGAAAGGAGGGCTGAGACAAAATTCTCATGGATCTATGGTCACTGGTCCTCAAGTTCACAGTTGTGACTGATCCTGTACAACGTGGTGTTTAGGAACCAGTTTGATTTGCAGATAATAAAGAGAACAGATTTGGATAATATCTTAGGATAACAATGAGCTTGTTTCCATTCAGCAATCGCTTATTCACATTTTTATGTCTAGTCAGCCATTCAAAAAATATTTACCGAGTGTGTCTACAATGCAGTGAGCACTGGTCTGCTTGCTGGGAAGAGAACTATGAACAGGACAGGCAAAGTTCCCACCTTTAAGAAAACAGCCTGTGCAGTATCCAGTTCCTTTTGGAGAGCCAAGAGGAAAGAAGAGGTAGACAGACATCAGATCTTCAGTTGCCATTAACATCAGTGATGCTCACAGTCCAGAAGACTGATGGACCACTGGCCTAAATACATGTGTTGCTTGGCTTCCTCAGCCTTAGAAAATGTTAGTCTTACTGGGTTTTTTTTGTAGATTTGCTCCCTCCAGGGCCCAGCCTTTCCCACTGTCTGGCTTCTCTTATTTACTTTCATAGCTCCTATGCCTGCTCAACTTTCAGGCATTTAGGCCTAAATCCTAGAATCTTAGAAAATAAAAGAAGAATAAGTAAGGAAATAATTTTGGGGACCTACACGCAAGTATATGTAGAAGCTAGAGGGTTCAAAGCTCAGTATCAAATCTTAGTATTAGCTTTGATTCAACAGAGCAGTGGAGCTTTGGCTTCTTGAATGTGGCTATTAATAAGCTAGGATAGTGCTGTTGTGCAGAGCTTGTGTTCACATTAGGTTACAGATGGTTCATCAGAGGCTGTCTTAGCAATGACCTTGTAAGGAGGCAGCGAATAGTGACTTGGGAAGAGTGATAAATGCCGTTTGGGGGCCACGTATGACTGAACTGCATGCCATCCATGCCTAGGACTATCCCGAGGTTCCTGAATGGCAACCCTACCTTGGTTGTTGCACATTCTTCATGATCGACTCAGGCTATACTTTTCCAGTTCAGACAGCACCTGTACGTACTGACCTATCATTTGTTATTTATTTATTCACTCATTTATTTATATGTTGCTGCCTTCTTAGAAAGGGCTTTCCCTGAAATCTCTCTTTTGCTCCTGTAAATTGTTTTCTGTCTTCTTCATTCCATGATTCTTGGCTCAGTCTGATCACCTGGACTTCTAATATACTCTTTCACATACTGGCTGTTGATAAAGACCATTGTTTTCAAGTTTCCTCTGCTTAACTTCTTTGCTGAAATCACCTCTCTCAACAGTTGATCTCTCCTGAAGCTGTGATGTCTGAAGTGTGGTCCTCAGGCCACAGCCCAGTACCCCTGGAGACATTATATTTACACATTCAAGCCCTAGAGCTACTGAATTAACCATCTCTGGGTGAAAATCATCTTTCCAGGAACCTCAGCAGCTTGCTTATATGTAAGAACCACTGTTCTAGAAGGAACTACTTTAAAAAGCTGGTTCCCATGACTGGCAGCAAGAGGAAGGATGCCCATAGATAAGCAAAAGTTCCTTGTGAGTAACATTGCTGCCTCTTAGGAGAAGCAAACACACTCAAGTGTGTGATTACATATTTCAGTTCTATACAAATTGTAAATGATTTTCTCTACATACGAACCAAATATAAAGTGTTCTGACCTTGGACAACTTTTCATGATGTTCCTAAACTCTAATAATGACCCCCATTTACTTAATAACTGGCTCTCCATTGCATCTTAAAAGTATCTTCATGAATGCAATTGTTGGAAGCCATTTCTCTGAGCAAGTAAGTGTGTGTGTATGTGTGTGTGTCAGAGAGAGAGAGAGAGAGAGAGAGACTTGGCTTTGCAGAAAGTATGGAAAGTTAGTTGGAAATCTGTGAAGTGCTGCATAGACTACAGGTTTCCTTCTGGCAATTAAGCATGCTCTGTATGGACCACTTTTCTGATGATGGCAGAGAGATCAAATTTATAAAACTAAAATCTGGACAGATTTAATATTTCCAACAGACACTCAGCAATCAGCAGCACCCCCCATCCCATTTTCTCTTTTTAGTTCCTGTATTTCCAAAACACTCGCAGGCCTTGTTGCCTGTTCATTTGCATTTTTACTCAGCATGCTATGAATGGAGCAATTCACTTTCTCTCAGCCAGTGAGGTATTGATTCTGCCTCACAAGGGGAAAATATAAATGTAGTCTTTCAAAGATGACCTCAACCACAATGTTAGAAAATTGCTAGGTGTTACAGATCTCAAGCACAGTACTGGCAGGGAACAAAGACTCATAATTTGTGATGTGTAGTGTAAGACCCTCCACTCTGCTTTTAATGAGCAGAGCCCTTCAAAATGGTAGGGCCAGTTAAAGGTCCTTTAAGATCACAGGACCATCAAGTATTCAGTGCCATATATTTGAAAGAAAACAGAGTCGGCTATCAAAATAATAGGCGGAAAAACAAAAATACTGAACGTTTTCCAAACTGAACATAAAAATTTCAGTGGTTCAGTCATGGTCTCTAAAGCAAATCTGCTTCCCACAGAGTATTCAACTGTACTGAAAAAAAAAAAAATGCACTTTAGGATAATTCTGTCTCTGTGATTTTTAAGAAACCTGCGCCACTATGGCACCAGTGATACCTTTGTGGGTGTGCAGTGGTAGCCACTGCCATTTCAATTGTGCTTGTCCTAGTGGTGCTCCTCTGAGTTAGCTTTACTGGCTCTGTCTTCTCCCTTCTTTGCCTTGAGGGAAAGGCAGTTACTCATCCATCAAATTATTGTTTTAAGATAAGAGCTGCAGTTGTAGTTAAGTGGAGCGGAGATCTGCTTATTACCAGAAAAACTTTGTTATAAAGCAGCCCGTTCAAAAGGGAGCCAAGTAGTAACACCCAGGCTTTCGTTGGGAGCAAACAGTGCCGAATGAATGATTATATAAAAGAAAAGATTAAGGCATTTGAAAAACTAAACTATCATGTTTGGCATTTTCTTTCTGACGTTTGCTGTCATGAGTGATTACGGGAAAGACAAGTTGGCTTTCCAGTTTGAATTTGTTCTTCTTTCTGTCCTTCTTCCTCCCCCACTTTCCAAGTTCATTACTGGAAACACGTGGGCATCGTTAAAAAAAAAAAATCATTTATTTCTGACAAATAAGTGACTTGCTAGGAAGTTATAAAGTCAAAGAATAATGTCACTAGAGGCTCGCAGTTGGGGGAGGCAGCTAAAGTGGTAAATAGAAGCACAGTATATTTTTACATAATGTCTACCATTTGAATAGCATTGCTGCATGCAAACAAGAGACACAGCATCATTCTTTCTGTAGAATAGGTGGTCTTGAGCTAGGTGGTAAAGCTGAATGGTATTTGAAAACTGAAGAATGGAGGAAATGCCACTCGTAGTGAATGTAATGAAGGTGCTAGTACACCTAAGTAGTAACACACTTACCATGAGTTATGATTAGCAAGGACACATCAATATAATGAAAACAGTCAGTGGCTGGCATAGGCCTCAGATACTGAGTCCTTGCCTAGCATAGATAGACATGTGTGCTCTTTATATCCAAAAGGATATAAGGAATATGATCAAACTATAAAAACATGTCTCTTATAAAAGGATTAAAACTTTACAAGAAATTTCCAAGAAATCTACAATTCCCAAGCTTGGTACTTCACACAACTCTCTGAAGATGGAGTAGATAGCCTGGATGAAATCACTTATACCTTTAACCTGTCTCCTCATTCACCTATTAACAATGGGGCTGCTCTAGCTGAGAAGGACATTTAATGTCAAATCCAAGGAGAGGTGAGAATCAAATGGCTTCTGTGTATATGCCCGAAGACACTGACACATTCAGAATTTTCAAGACACTATTAATTAACCAAATTATTAACTAATATACATGCTTCATAAGTTGTCTGAAGCAGTTCCTTTCAGGATTATAATTTAATAAGCAACATAGTTAGTCTTTTATCTAGATTTAAGAATCTCAAGTTTAAAAAAATAAAAAAGAATCCCGAGTTTACTAGAGACTTTAGATCAGTGGTTCTCATGTTGCAATCCTTTAATTCAGTTTCTTCGGGTTGTGGTAACCCCCCCCCCACACACACCATAAATTCATTTTCATTGCTACTTCATAACTGTAATGTTGCTCATGATGTAAATATATGATATGCAGGAAAACAGATATCAGACCCTATATGAAAGAGTCATTCATCCCCAAAGGAGTCAGGACCCACAGGTTGAGAACCACTGCTCAAGATTCTAGAGTCTAGAATCCCATAGACCTAGTTGACACAAAAGTAATCTTGGCTGAAACTACTGTGAGGTTGAGCCATCCCACTTTGTCATGTGGTTGAATTTAATTTTCCTACCACTTTTTTTTTTCAAGTGAGTCACTAGAACAATATCCTGACCCCACAATATGGTACCAATGAAAGCACATCTTTATTTTTCTCTGGTTTTCTTTTATTGCCAAGCGAGTCTTTGGCTGTATCATATTCGTCAGTAAGAAATCCCCAAATACCAGGCAGCATACCAGCATCTGCTTGGGCTGTGGGTTCAGGACAGACTTCAAATCCTGGAAAGGAGACTTAATCTCCTCCTATTTTGGGGCATGATCTAAAGCAAAAGATGATTTCACTGACCCAGGATGGTCTTAACACTTTGTTCCTCAGAGTCAGAAAGAAATCTCCAGCAGGCTTCATTTGTGGAGGATGGCTCTGTGCAGAATATGAATTGGGAAACTGGCCTTTGCTGCAAGCAGAGAAAACCAAACCAAACCAAAAAATAAACCTTTATGTTTTAGTGTACCTGAGTCTAAAACTTTGAAAGTCAACATTTCTGCTAAGGCTTATCCTGTTAAGATCAGATGAAACTGTTTCTGCTTTGCAAGGGAGCTCTTTTCTCCTAAGAGGTCAGAAAACATTATTTAACTTTATTTGTGGCCACTGTAGTTATGAAGGAGTTAGACACACATGGTGTTAGCGCTTACAGCCTGGTTTCCCTGCACTAAACATTGGTGCTGCAGTGGGTATTTACATTGGCCTTGACCCTAAACTGCAGCAACAGCCTCTTCTACAGTGAGATTCTGGGCAGCAGTTCAGGAAAAGGAGGAGACACATAGGAATGCAAGGAGTGGGTGTGGCTCTGCATTCATACCCTTGGTCCACTATGATAAGCTTGGTATGGCAGAAGGAGCTTGCCCAAGAGCAGATGTGGCAGTCTGTTGCATTCAAAGGAACACCATTTCTCCTCTCTGATTAGCAAAATATGAAATCCTGAGTCTCTAATTCTAAAGAGAACATAAATTACGACTATTTCCCTCATTTTGAATTTTTTTCTGAATGAAGAATCTACTGGTGGGAAATATCCTACTGTGGAAAAATTCTGCTCCATAAAATTCTGCTATACCATATAAACAGTGTTTAAGTTTCTCTCACCAAGTGTTTAACTCAAGCTAGAATTAAAACTCATTGCTTTAGAAGTAGCATCCAAGGATATCCTAGATATTTTTCTCCTGTGGCTACTACAGTTAATGTCCTTATATTGTTCTCCACAGCCTGAAGAGCTCTGTGATGGTCCAGAGGGAGTGAATGTTCTCCACATCCCAACTTTAGAGAGGTCTTCACCAATATCTTGACAGCTAAGGATCTGTGGACATTTTCTTGCTTCCTCATCTACTAAAATGACTAGAAGATCTGGATTTTCCCACAAATTTAAAGACCATTTAGGCTGGTCCACTGCTCAGTGTCCTTATAGTGTAGGTGTAACTTAGCCATGCCACCCAGATAGACTGACATTCTAATCTTAGTTCTATCACTAATTAATTATGTGAACTTGGACAACTTACCATTACACTGGAATTTACAATTCTCTTCCTTTCTTCCTCTCTTAATGGCCTGACTGCCTTTGATCAGATTTTGTTTCAAAGATCTTTAGAAAGGGATTAGAAAGATGGCTTGGTGGCTTAAATTCTTGCTATGTAAGAGGGGGACCTGAGTTTGAATGCCCAGAACCCATACACAACTAGGTGTGGTCTTGGGTACCTATAATGCAGTGTTCCCAACATCAGATGGGAAGTGAAGGCAGCAGAGTCCCTGGAAGCCAGTGGAGCACCTGACCTGGCACATGTAGCAGTGAATGACTCAGAGGACACTGTACCACAAACAAGGGAGAAAGTGAGGACTCATACTTGAGGTAATCCTACGACCTTAACATGTGTGCTGTGGCATGGGCATGTCTGGATTCATGCACACACATACATGCATATGCAGTATACATACACGCACATATGTATATATATACACACAGACACACACACACATATGTATATACACAGACACAGATGCACACAGTCACACATAAGCATAAACTGATGAGGTGGATTCATGCACACACATACGTGCATATGCAGTATACACACACATATGTACACACACACTCACATACACACACATACGAACTGATGAGATGGATCAGTGTGTAAAGCTGGCTACCTGAGTTCTAGTTCCAGAACCCACACAAAGGTGGAAGGAGAAGAATAAGTTGCAAAGCTGTCTTCTGAACTCCACAGGGTATGCATCATGGTACGTGGCCCCCAAATATGTTATGAGCATATACATCATAAAATAAATAAAATTTAAAAAATTATAAACTCAAAGAAAAGAAGACCTTTGCGTAATAACTAACATCTTTGAAGACATAATGTCTTCTTTCACAGCAAAAGACAGCAGGCATGCTTCTTGTCCATAAAAACAAGCCCTGTAATGCCAACTGTGAAAATGCTTATAACTCACATAGCTTCTGCTGTACAACTGCCCAAATGTCTGACCTGACCCTCTATGAGTTATTCTGTTCTATAGAATCTATAGGAACTGGGTTATGCAAGGTGGTGAAGGAAAATGCTGATATTCTGCATCAGTATTCTTACATATTCTGACAGTAAGAAAAGACTTTATTTCTGGAGAGCAGGTAGAGGGGCGTAAACAAGTCTTCAACAGACGTTGATGAAACTGTCACAAGCTAACACATTAACTTTCCGGCAGAGGAAAATAGAAGACTCTTACTAGCTTTCCATACTTAGCAGAATTAATCGTTAGTTTCTGCATCTGTGAAACAAGACTTAAAACTGTACTGATGAGCTTTCTGCATCCCAGGGCATCAGCAAATGCATGAGAACTTGTATGATGCTAGCAGCATTCGGGGTCTTCTTTAAATATGCAGTTCTTCTGTGCAGCAGTAATTTGCAAAGAAAACGGTTCAGAAAAGATTAGGCTAAGAAGCATACAATTTTGAGCTATCACTCTCTTAACATAATTTTCACAGTCATTTTCTTTTATCTGTGTAGTTCACACTCTCCCTTTTACGTCCTCCTCCCCCAGCACAATTTTATATAAAATCTTGTGTGGTTCTAACATAGAATGCTGCATTCAAAAATATTCCTTTATTTTCTTTCATGGAAGGAAATTGCAAAGGGAGGCTTTCACTACAAATTTCATGGCTTAGTTTAGCTTGTGATGAGGAATTTAATCTCTAATCTATCTTCCCATTCTCTGCAGAATTGGATCAAGGATCTGCAAGGGATCTTCACTCACCCTTTGCCTGATCTTGTGAGAGCCTGGGTCTTTGCTGGTGGTTCTCTCTGTGAGGGCAGGATAAATGTAAGTTACAGATAGAATGTTACTCATTCCTAAAATGGATCCTTTCATCTGCAGGGAAGCATCAAGTATTTCCTGGCTTGGATTTGAGGGTCTTTTCAATCTGTTGAGTTCCCCCTTCAGTCTCTCTGTTTAAACTCTTTCAGTGCTCTATAGCCTGCAAATCCTTTTTACTTTCTTTCCTGCTCATGGATTTTGAACGGATCTGTCTCTCTACCCACCACTCCTTTCCTCTCTTTGTGCCTGGCACATTCTTATTCATCCTATAAAATTGAGTCAACTTCCTCTGGCTTTGGGACCCTTCCTTGCAAAATCACCTTGAATTTATCTGCCCATGTCTGTTTGATCTAACTAATAGTTTTTTTCTTCGATGGACACAGTTCCTGACCATTAGGGATAGATTTTAGATTGGTTACCTTTCCAGAGGTTTATGTCGTGAAATTTGTTTCATTGGTGCCTGGTTCCATCCTACAGTGTCTTAGCACTGGTTGCCAGCTGGAATCACAGGGAGCTTTGACAAAGGGCTGGTGCTGATGATGCTGATGCCAGATCCTGGGAAGTCACACCTGATCTGCAGGTTTACAAGTAATGTCAGTTGAAGCCCAAATCACAACGGTACATGTTCCCATAGCTCTTACTGCGGAAGGCATTATTTGTACACACTACCGTAACTCTCTTTTCCCTCCATTAATTTGTAACCAATTTTTTGAAAAAAAAAGATCAAGATAGGATACTGTATTAGGCATTTTCAACCATCATTTTAAGTTATCAGTTCCATCAATTTAGGTGCATTTTTTTTTTTTTTAATGCTAAAGTTTTTGCTCATTAGTCTAGCTCACTGACAAGTGACAACTCACTGGTTGAAGCAAAATCTTGATATATAATGACAGAACCATACCAGTTTCTTTCAGCAAATTCTGTATTTGTTTATTTGTTGTTGTGTTAAGTTAAATGGGAGAGGGGTGAATGTGCTCTGTATAATGATGTGTGGTTAATATAGAAATGCTTCTCAGTAATTGAAGGAAAAATTCAGGTTGCCAAAGGCGGTGACAGCCACTGTTCCCCCCAGACAGCTTTGTATTAACCAATTTGTCATGACCATTTGTCTTTCCTCACTGAAGCTCCCACTCTCTGGAGCTGAGGGCTAATTTGATCTGGCATCTCTGCAATTATTTAAAGGAAACAAAACCTCTGGAACAGAAACAGACTAATGATTTAAGTAGAGAAGTCTTCTAAAGGATTTGCCTAAAATGGCCCTGGGTTAAATGGTAATGTTAGAAAATTTGAATTGGGATTTTAGGTATTATATTTAATTGTGAAATGAGTATTTTTATAAAAAGCACATTATAAAAGCAACTCACTTCTGCACTGAAATGTATTTTTCTAGGATTTGTCATGAGCATTACTCATGTGGTTCAGCCCTCACTCAATACTCTTCTCAGCTTCCTTTGACTCTTCTTGTTGCATGCCCCTTTCTTCCCAGCTGTCCTTGCCACATGCCAGATTCCTGTCGTTGTGTTCCCCAGCTGTGTATTGGAGGGTTAACTTTAGACAAACAGGATACACTTGGCAATAGACATAGAATTAATTTGACCAGTTGTGCCACACAGGGAGAAGAGGTTCTAGAATACTGCTATATAAGTGAGTACTGGGTAGCTAGTTGGGGCTCAACAGTGGTAACACCTTTTGAAATCTGGAACCACTGTGATCCCCTAGATATTATAAGCTGCATTCATGTAGAATTAACTTACTGACTTCTGCCAAAGAACACTGTAAAGATTTATGGCATATGCTTCGAAAAGCAATAGACCCAGTGATATTTCAGGATCTAGGGGCCAAAATTTCAAGGTAGCACAAAACAGTGAATTCTGGGACTTTAGACAGATAGATGTCTTTCTGGTAACCTTGTCTTCTCCCCCACTCTCTTGATGGATAGAACCCAGAAACTACATTGATGCATGGGCTGACAGTTTTCTAGATGTTTTTCTATTCTGTTTTTTTTTTTTCCAAATATAGATTTTTCTGTTTAAATCTCATTTCTTCTCTTATTTCAATGTCATGGGACAAAAGAGGCAGCACCTTTAATACTTTGTACCTCTTTGGTCACTAAATATTCCACTTCATCTTCAGAGTTCTGGCTTCCAGGAAATTTAGGACCACAAGTACAACTCTGTTGGTTTTTTTCCATCTATGAATACAGGATGACCTTTATTTTATTTTCTAATAACTTCTCTACTTTTTCAAACTGAGAACCCTATTAGAGGAACCTGTACTATTTGTTTCTACCAGCATTTTTTTTGTGTGTGTGTGTGCACGTGTGCCTGCAATGCACACACACATTCATGTGTATACATTCATAGTTATGATTGTGTGCACAGAGGCTAGAGGTTGGTGATTTGTGTCTTCCTCAATCATTTTCCACCTTACTTTTTGAGACAGTTTCACACTGAACCTGAAGTTCACTGATTCAGCTAGATGGTCTGGCCATCAAGCTTCAGGGATCCTCTTGTTTCCAACCCCCACCACCACCACCACCTTGTGATTAAATGTGTATGTCACTTGGGTGCTGGGAATCAAAATCTGATTCTCATGCTTCTACAGTTAGCACTGTATTAACTGAGCCATGTCTCCAGTGCCTTTACTGGCATTCTATTATGATCACATAAGTAGTCTTTAAGAGTTCCACCTTGGACATCTCAATGTATGGTGGCTTGAATGAGAACTGTCCATCCATCCTCCATAGGCTCACATACTTAAAGTGTTTGGTCCCCAGTCAGAAGCCCTGTTTGGGGACATGATGAAGCTTTAATATAGGAATTATGTCCCCTGGAGCAAGCTTTGAGAGTGCATAGCCTCTACCTACTTCCAACTTATTCTTTTTGGTCCATATTTGGGATTGAAGATGTGATCCCTCAACTTCCTGTTGCTGCTGCCGTGCTTGCCACTTGCTATGATACCTCCCTGTCATGGTGGACTCTATCCCTGTGATACTGTGTGGCCAAATAAACTCTTCCTTCTATAACTTGCCTTGGTCATAGTGTTTTATCTTAACAACAGAAAAGTAACTAATAGAATTTGCCTTTTATTTCTTTCCTCCTCTTCTGGAAGAAGATTCTGGTAGAAATATTCCTAAGACTACACTTATGGTACCCCAGGCTTTTCAAGCTTTTTCTTCCAAACTCTATTTTGTGCTCAGTATGTATTGACAAAGTTAAACAGTCCAAAGTTAAAGTAAGGGTCACATAAAATACAATTGAGATATAGAGTGAATGTCCAGACATTATGTAACTTCTCATGGTACCAAGAGCAACTGTTTTGAATTTGGCTTAAATAAGTGACCCCAAACCCCACTTTAAGAAGCAGTTAAATAAAGTAGAGCTTTCTGTGGTGGTCATAGAAACTGAGTGTTTTGGATTTAGAGTCACGTGTAGTCAAACAACATGCGTTTATGGTTTCACTGAGTCCAAGATTTTGCTTGCAGAGTTGTTATAGAGGTGACAAGCTTGTTAATCAGATGCAAGTTTGGAACATTTTTCTCTCACCGTTTTTAAATCTTGGACAAAGGGGGCATTGCACCTTTTGTAATACTTGTAATAACAGACAATTTGCTGAAAATCTCTACAAGGTGAGGTCAGAGTTTGTTTCAAGGCAGGGCCTACAATTCGCAGGCCGCCATTTGTTTGCACTGTTTTCTTTGGCCTCGTCCAGTGAGCCAGATGGGGGATGGGGGTGGGGCACATATGGTGTCTGAACTGGCTGAGGCTCCCAGCAGGCCTGCACTGTGGATTCCTTGGCTTGCTGCTGCGCTTTTGTGTTTGAGTTCAAAATTCTCCTCCTGGTTTGTCAAGGGGCAGTGGCTGGCCGCTCAGAAGCACAGCAGGAACCAGGCACTCTGAAATTTAGAAAGCTCATCTACTGGGGAAGAGACCTCAGCAACAAAAGCCTTCTCATCTCTAAGCCACTGTTCTCTCCCTTTGTGCCAGAGACTCCCATTTCTCAGGATCAAAGAACTCTGTGGGGACACAATTTTGATTCAGGGTTGTGGGTAGTTCCTGTTTTGAATACAGCCTGGGTCCCTGGGTTGAATTTGTGGCCACTCTTCATGACAGATGAACTGCCATGAGGACTGGTAAAGATCGCTGAAATAAAGGCCATCTTTAGTGTTGACAGGAGAGCTCTGGGCCAGATGAGAGGTTTGGCTTCATTAGTTGTCCTGTGATTGGTGTTGTGGATCTCCTCGATTTATAGTGGGCTGAGTGTCCCCAATAGACTAGTAAGGATCAGCCAGTACTATGGCTTCTCCCCCTATGCCTCAGTTGTATGAAATGGCCACGACACTCCATGCTTTGCCCAGCAGTCTGCATTTAGAGGCTGCAGTGGTTTTAGAAGCTTAGAAACATGAGTAAGGACTTTGGAACTAGAAAGTTGACTCATGTGTCTGTCACATGTGAGCAGAGGACATGTCACATGTGAGCAGGGGGAAGCTAGAGCTTATCTAACCCTATTGAGTCCCAATTTCTTCATCTGAAGATCACACCTCCCTCTGTTTCTGAGACAGAGTTTCTTTGTGTAGCTAGTGTCTACTATCTCTGTAGACCAGAAACTGGCCTTGAACTCTCAGAGATCCACTGACCTCTGCCTCCCAAGTGCTGGGAAGAAAGGCATGTATCAGCACGGTCCAGTGAAGTTTCTTAAGAGCAAAATAAACTTTTATGATTATTTCTTCATTATACTATGCAAAACATTTATGAATGACCTGCATAAAATACTGCATTGTTTCAATAGTTCAAGTCCTCCCCACTATGTTGAGATGTGAATTCAGATAATAGTTACTTGAAAACAAAATCATACCAGGGTATTTGGTTATGTTCTTCAAAATAAACTTTGGGGACTGAAGAGATGGTTTGTAAATAAAATGCCTGCTATACAGACAGGAGGACTGGAGATCATATTTCCAAACTCCATGTAAACTGGGGAAGGGAAAATGCAGAGAAAAAATGCAGAGTCCAGAGGCACACTGGCCAGCCAACCCAACTAAAGCAGTGAGTTCCAGGTTCAGCGAGAAACTCTGTCTCAAAAACTACGGTGAAGCGTAAAACAGAAAGACACTCAAGGTCATTCTCCTGCCTCTGCTTGCAACTGGGCATACATGTGCAACAGGCATGAGCCTATAGACACATATATGCAAAAAGGTTAAGTGTAAGAGAAGTACAAATACATGTAACATACTCATCTGTTATGGTAAGTGTAGATTAGAATTTAGTTCTAAATAAAATAAGCAGCTGAAGAGCCTTAACTCGGGAGTATTAGAGCCCCCTGGTTTTCTATGCTTTTGTTTGTAATGGTGACTTTAAATTGCTTGCTGGGTTAGCAGAAAGTCATGCTTACACTTTTTCCATTTGCTGTTCATGTGTTTGGTCTTATCTATACTAGGACTATTCTTTCTCCATTATTCTTCCCAACCTGCTCTCTCCACTGACCCAGTTGTTTCTTTGTAGCTCTCTCCTAGAAAAATGAGGCTGGGAAATTGAGCTTGTATACATCACAGTTATTTTTAGAAACATTAAGAGGAGAATTTACTTATTCATGTTAGATCCAATGGGCAATTGGAGTTTTCAGTCCACAGGAAGAGAATTTTGAGGTTAATAGTGTGATCAGCTATGCAAAAGGAACCAGACACCCCTTAAAGACATTTTATAAAACTTATTTGTTTCACTTCTATAAGGCAAAGGACCCTGTCATTAGGACAAAATGACAGTCTACAGGTTGGAAAAGGATCTTTACCATCCCTACATCTGACAGAGGACTAATATCCAAAATTTATGAACAACTCAAGAAATTAGACACAAATGACCCAATTAAAAAAATAGAGTACAGAGCTAAGCAGAGAGTTCTCCACAGAGGAATCCTGAATGGCTGAGAAGCATTTAAAGAAATGATCAAAGTCCTTAGTCATCAAGGAAATGCAAATCAAAACCCTGATATTTCATCTTATACCAATCAGAATGGCTAAGATAAAAACTCAAGTGACAGTACATGCTGGCCAAGAAGTGGAGCAAGGGGAACACTCTTCCACTGCTAGTGGGAATGCAAACTTGTACATCCACTTTGGAAAATAATTTAGTGGTTTCTCAGAAAATTGGGAATAGTGCTACCTCGAGACCCAGCTATACCACTCCTGGGCATATACCCAAAAAATGCCTCACTATACCACTGGGCCACTTGCTCAGTTATGTTCATAGCAGCTTTATTCACAATATCCAGAAACTGGAAACAACTTAGATATCCTTCAACTGAAGAATGGGAAAAAAAATGTGGTTCATTTATACAATGGAATACTATTCAGCTACCAAAAACAACATCATGAATTTTGCAGGCAAATGGATGAAACCTGAGAATATCCTCCTGAGTGAGGTAACCCAGATCCAAAGGACATGCATGGTATATATTCACTTATAAGTGGATATTAACTATAATTTTTAGGATACCCATGCTAAACTCTACAGACCCAAAGCAGCTAAAAAGGAGAGAAAGCCCAAGTGAGAATACTTGAATCTTACTTAGAAGGGGAAATAAAGTCATGGAGGCAGATGGAGGGAGAGAACTGGGTAGGGGAGGAACATTTGGGAGGGTAATGGAGTGGAGAGGTTTAGGATCAGCTGAGGGGAGAGACAGGAGAGAGGGCCAGAGGGTCAGAAGAATAAATGGAAATCTGCAACTGGTGGGGGTAGGGTGTGTGGGGCATCTTGAGGAGTGCCAGAACCTGGGAGGGGAGCCTCCCCAAGAATCAATGAGGGTGATCTTAGCTGAGATTCACAGCAGTAAGGATATGCTACCTGAAAAGGCTGCCTCATGTAGCCAGGCAGGAACTCTATTGGAGGTACAGGGACACCAACTGTCTTTGCTTGGGTTTTATTGCTGTGAAGAGACACCATGATCAAGTCAACTCTTATAAAGGACAACATTTAATTGAGGCTCGCTTATAGGCTTAGCAGTTCAGTATCATCAAGGTGGGAGCATGGCAGCTTCCAGGCAGGCAAGGTACAGGGGGAGCTGAGAGTTCTACATTTTGTTCCAAAGTCAAACAGGAGAAGACTGTCTCCCATGTGGCTAGGAGAAGGGTCTCAAAGCCCACTCCACAGTAACACACTTCCTCCAACAAGTCCACACCTACTCCAACAAGATTACATCTCCTAATAGTGCCATTCCCTGGGCCAAGCATATTCAAACCACTACATCAACCTATCCAACAAACTTTCAACCCAAAATTTATCCTGTCTATAAGAAATGCAGGGACTGGGATGGAGTAAAGATTGAGGGCATGGCCAACCAATGACTGTCTCAACTTGAGACCCATTCCACAGGCAAGCACCAATCCCTGACATTATTAATGGTACGCTATTATGCTTGTAGACATGAGTCTGGCATGACTCCTCTGAGAGGTTCCACCCAGCAGCTGACCGAAACAGATGCAGAGATCCACAGCCAAACACTGGATGGAGCTCAGAGACTCTTATGGAAGATCTGGGAGAGGAATCAAAATCTCTAAAAGGGATAGAAACTCTACAGGAAGACAAACAGAGTCAACTGATCTGAACCCTGGGGGACTGTCAGAGACTGACCTACCAACCAAAGAGCACTCACAGGCCGGACCTAGGGCCCTTGCACATAAAGTAGCAGATGTGTAGCTCGATCTTCATGTGGATTTCCCCCAACAACTGGAATGGGGGCTATCCCTAAAGCTGCTGCCTGTCTGTGGAATACACTCCCTTAACTGGGCTGCCTTGTCTGGCCTCAGTGGGAGAGGATGCATCTAACCCAGCAGAGACTTGATGTGCCAGGATAGGGGGATACCCAGGGGAGGCCTCCACCCTCTCAGAGGAGAAGGGGATGGGGGATGGACTGTGTGAAGGGAAGACCTAGAGGGGAGCAGCAATTGGGATGTAAAGTGAAGAGAGAGAGGGAGAGAGGAGATAAAAAATTTCTAAAGGATTATAAAAATGATATGGTTAATGTATTTTTTTTTTTTTTTTACATTAGCTAGTATGATGGGTTGGATGTGCTTGGCCCAGAGAGTGGCACTACTAGGATATGTGGCCTTGTTGGAGTAAGTGTGGCCTTGTTGGAGTAGGTGTGGCCTTGTTGGAGTGGATGTGGTCTTATTGGAGTAGGTGTGGCCTTGTTGGAGAAAGTGTGCTACTGTGGGAGTGGGTTTTGACCTTCCTTCTAGCTTCCTGTAAGACAGTCAGTCTTCTCCTAGTGGGCTTCAGATAAAGACATTTAATTCTAAGCTCCTCCTACGCCACGCCTGCCTTGATGCTGCCATGCTCCTGCCTTCAGTAATGGACTGAACCTCTGACCCTGTAAGCCAGCCCCAGTTAAATGTTGTCCTTTTATAATAAAAATTGTCTCTTCACAGGATTGGAAACCCTAACTAAGACAGCTAGGTTTAATTTGCAGCTTAAAAGCCTACCAACTATTATAGAAATGATAAAAGATTGAGAGGATGTTTGATGAATTAATAATCCTTCCCAAATCTAATCATGTACTAAGTTGTAAAAGAAACAAAAACAAATAGTGAAATTTCAGAGATTCAGTCTATCAAAGGGGTTTCAGTAGAAGTGTAGCTTATTTTCAGTAAATGCAGTTATGAGGTGGTTGATTCTACAAGGTGACTTATAAAATCTTCATCAAAATAGATCCTTAAAATACATTCCTTGGTCTTATTATACAGCAAAGAAATTGCTTCAGTCTTAACCTGGTGGGAAGAGTTTTGGCTTTTCAAATCTTCTCTTAAGCAGAGAAGCATATGTTGAATTGTTTGGGTTTTCTGTTTTGCCTCTATGTGTCTTGTCATGCCTCCCATGTTAAATTTAGGCATATGTTAAGAAAATGGAGAAAAACATTCACCACTGGCAGGTGAAAATAGGAAATAAAAATATTGACTCAGAATGTTCCCAGGACAATTAAACAGCTAATGAAAGGATTGTAGTTGCTAAGGCCACCATGAATTGGAAAATGGGCATGGGTTTCTCATTTTGCACACAGTTGATTCTGATTCATGATGCCTATAATTTCTGGCTCTGTGGGTAACATGGCAAACACCATCTACTGCAGTAAAAGAAAAAAATATAAACAGACAGTGCCTCCTATTTTTAAGATACCAGAAGAATTTTTAAAATATTTTCTTTATTTTGGAATCATCTATGAATTTTTAGAAATACTTTGATCATTAATTCTCATAGCAGGGGTAAACCATTGAATACTTTCCTATCACTGATTATAGTTTTTATCTGGAGGACTTGGTTATTTGGGGTCTAATCCCCCTCACTAGAATAACTAGATGTAGTGATGACACCATCAATGCCTAATCTATTTTTTTTGTTTAGGTTGGGAATAAACAATTTGGAAAGACTGTTTCCAAGAGAAAGCTGTCCCTTAAAAAGACACCCCGGGAAAAGTTTGTGTGCTAATACTGTTTGTATTATGGATGAAAGTGAAATATGCAAGAAGTTACTGAAAGGTGATGATTTTCAGCAAAGTCTGAAGGCAATTAGGCAGGTGATGCAGTAGATAGGACCCACTGTCTATCCTGTTTGATGAATTGCTTACTGAATACATTGCATACAGATAACCTCAGGTAAGTAACTTTTTGTGATAAGCTACACCTTGACAAATTGCTTGGCAACCCTGAGTGGCAGATGGGAGGGAAGGGAGGCAGAGTTTAATCAAATTAAGACTTGGGTGTTCCCAGGAGCCAGAAGTCTGGGAAAGACAGATTCACCCTGTTTCCTATTTCTCTCCCACCATGTGACAAGCCACTCTGAACAATGCTGACAGCTTGGAGGATGCTCTGTGTCTCTTTCTTGGAGCCTGGGACAATGAAATGAATGCTGTGCCTGATTACATTGTGTGGTCAGAATAGAACTGAGAGCCTAGAATGCTTGACTTTCAAAGAGGAGTAGGATTTACTCAGAAGCCAGGGGTTCTTGAGAGTTTTCTCATCCGGGATGAGGGGACATGGGAAAGAAAGGGTTGTGACTGAGTGACCTTGCAGCTCCTGTACACACTGGGCATCTATGTGTGGAGAGATGAGAGTCTGAGGGCAAACTGCAAGCCTAGTACTAGACATCTTCAGCCCCTTCCATGACTCTGAAGGGAAGGGAAATACAAATTCTGGGGTGACTGATCTTGGCTTTCTAAAGGGACTGAGTGACCAAGGGATGGCAACTTGTACTTTTCTGACAATTAAATTCTATGACTGAATAGAGATTTATATTTCACACACCCAGTTTTATTCAGTTAACATCATTGTGTTCACAAAGCAGGCTCTGATTACGATCAATGTGACTTACTTCCTTTGTGGATGGATAAAATAATTTTGGTGCATCATTTGATACTTGGGTCAGCTTCATAGATAGATGTTTTAAAACATCTACTTAATGGATTAGATGAAAAAATTAATTAGCAAATGTTAATATCCTCGTAAATGCTTATACAATCTATCTGTTGATTGGAAATATTTTAGGTGATTAATATTTTCAGTAAGAAATGAACACTAGCCAAATATTGCTGTATTAGTCACAAAAACCTTTGTGGAGTTTGCCTGTTGTGTGACAAGGTCTTTCCTGGGGAGATAGAGTACACAAGCCTACTCACCCCAGATAGGGAACCCACAACAGACTAAAGTGCTGGTACCACCCAAATTCACCCAATGAACCAATGAGCCTTATTTGGGTTATTTATAGGAGTATGGGCGAGGGGTTATTTAAAGGAACAGAAATGACTCAAAGGCAGCTGTATCACCAAAGACCACTGCAGCATTGGGGAAAACTCATAGAAGCTGGGAACCCAGAGCACAATGCACAGCGTGCAGGCAGCTCAACAGGTTAGAGAGTATCCTTTCCAGGTACCTCAGTTGGTCTAAACTTCTTCCAGGCAGCTGCTCTGATATCAGCATCTTCTTTGCAGCTTGGCTTGTCTGAGTGACTCACAGCAACTTTATTGCTTACTCTTGTAGGGAGGCGCCTAGGGGATCTGGTCGTTTTCAGGGACTTCCTGAAACTATTTTGAGGTGTTTACCTTCCTACTTAAGAAACTTCCCTGTTGGATGGGATGTTTCAACCTTAGTAGTAGTAGTTTCAATAACTAGAATGCTTATTGAGGAGGTAGTTAGTGATTGGGGTTGTTGCTATGATATCTAATCTTCTTCATAAGCATAAGACTATGGAGGAAACTAACAGATTGCTTTTCAAATAAAAATTAAAATCAAATTAAATATGCTTTTATCTTTTAAAAAATCTTTGAAAGCAGCTTTCCTTTGTTATTTTTTTGTGTTTTTGAAACTATGGTTTATGTAGTTTGTAAGGATTTCACTGAAGTTTGCATTCCGCCCCCACCACTTCCCCATACACATAGCTGGCAATTAACCATTTTACAAAGGATTTTCTATACATCAGGGTTTGGAGTGTGGTTAAGACTTTTATGGTTTTACCCAGCCACAGGATTACCTATGTTCATAATCATACAAGCCACAGATGTATAAGGTTCACAGCTAGACAAATTCTGTGCTCAGAGACCTCAGTGATTTAGAACACTTCTCTGAATTAACATAAGCTAATGATTATAAACACAGGCATGGAGACACCTGCCTGTCCCAGGTAGCCTCAAATTACAAGCAGTACAGGAAGAAAGCTACCTGCCCACTTCTGCTGAGGAGCCAGCGGGAGGCAGGCTCCAGACACAGGGACTGAGGAAAAGCCGGAAGGTAAGAGCCTGCCTGCCTCCACCTGTGGCCAGAAACCCTGCCTGGCCCACCAGGCCTCCATATAGAAGCAGTGTACAGAGAAAGCTACCTGCCCACTTGTGCTGAGGAGCCAGCAGGAGGCAGGCTCCAGATGCAGGGACTGAGGAACAGTTGGAAGAGAAAACTGGTCTCCCAGGATTATTGGCATCTGAGCTGGAAGGAAAGACAAGCCACAGTCAGAGAGAGTAAGACCAGCTAACACCAGAGATAACCAGATGGTGAAAGGCAAGGGCAAGAACACAAGGAACAGAAACCAAGACTACTTGGCTTCATCAGAACCCAGCTTTCCCACCACAGCCAGCCCTGGATACCCCAGCACACCAGAAAAGGAAGACTCAGACTTAAAATCACTTATCAAGAGGATGATAGAAGATTTTAAGAAGGAAATAAAAAACTCCCTTAAAGAAATACAAGAGAACACAGGTAAACAACTGGAAGCCCTTAAAGAGAACACAAAAATCCCTTGAAGAATTACAGGAAAACACAATCAAACAAATGAACAAAACCATTCAGGAATTAAAAAGAGAAACAGAAACAATAAAGAAATCATAAAGGGAGACAACCCTGGAGTTAGAGAACATAGGAAAGAAATCAGGAATCATTGATGCAAACATAACCAACAGAATACAAGAGATGGAAGAGAGAATCTCAGGTGCAGAAGATACTATAGAAAACATGGACACGACAAAGAAAACACAAAATGCAAAAAACTCCTAACCCAAAACATCCAAGATATCCAGGATGCAATGAGAAGACAGAACCTGAGGATAATAGGCATAGAAGAGAGTGAAGACTCCCAACTTAAAGGACCAGTAAATATCTTCAACAAAATTATAGAAGAAAACTTCCCTAACCTAAAGAAAGAGATGAACATAAGCATACAAGAAGCCTACAGAACTCCAAATAGACTGGACCAGAAAAGAAATTCCTCCCATCACATTATAGTCAAAACACCAAATACACAAAACAAGGAAAGAATATTAAAAGCAGTAAGGGAAAAGGGGCAAGTAGCATATAAAGGCAGACCTATCAGAATTACACCAGACTTTTCACCAGAGACTATGAAAGCTAGAAGATCCTGGGCAGATCTCATACAGACTCTAAAAGAACACAAATGCCAGCCTAGGCTGCTATACCCAGCAAAACTCTCAATACTCATAGATGGTGAAACCAAAATATTCTACGACAAATCCAAATTTGCACAGTATGTTTCCACAAACCCAGCCCTACAAAGAATAATACATGGGAAACGCCAACTCAAGGAGGGAAACAACACTCAAGAAAAAGGAAGAAAGTAATCTTTCAACAAACTCAAATGAAGATAGCCACACAAACAATATAAACAATATCAAAAATAACAGGAAATAACAATCACTATTCTTTAATATCTCTTAACATCAATGGTCTCAGCTCCCCAATAAAAAGACATAGACTGACAGACTGGATCCATAAACAGGACCCAGCATTTTGCTGCATCCAGGAAATGCACCTCCGTATTTAAAGACAAACACTACCTTAGAGTAAAGGACTGGAAAACAATTTTCCAAGCAAATGGCCCCAAGAAACAGGCTGGAGTAGCCATTCTAATATCAGATAAAATTGACTTTCAACCAAAATTCATCAAAAAAGATGAGGAAGGACACTTCTTACTCATCAAAGGAAAAATCTACCAAGAAGAACTCTCAATTCTGAACATCTATGCCCCGAATGCAAGAGCTCCCACTTTCATAAAAGAAACTCTACTAAAGCTCAAAGCACACATTGCACCTCACACAATAATAGTGGGAGACTTCAACACCCCACTATCAACAATGGGCAGATCTTGGAAACATAAACTAAACAGAGACACAGTGAAACTAACAGATGCTATGAACCAAATGGGTTTAACAGATATCTATAGACCATTTCATCTTGCATCAAAAGAATATACCTTCTTCTCAGCACCTCATGGTACCTTCTCCAAAATTGATCATATAATTGGTCACAAACAAACCTCAACCTTTATAAGAAGAATTAAATAATCCCATGCCTCCTGTCAGATCACTACGGATTAAGGTTGGTCTTCAATGGCAACAACAACAACAGAAAGCCCACATACACATGGAAGCTGAACAATGCACTGCTTAATGATAACTTGGTCAAGGAAGCAATAAAGAAGGAAATTAAAGACTTCCTAGAATTCAACGAAAATGAAAATACAACTTACCCAAACCTATGGGACACAATGAAAGCAGTGTTAAGAGGAAAACTCATAGCTCTGAATGCCTCCAAAAAGAAGCTGGAGAAAGCATATACTAACAGGTTAACAGCACATCTGAAAGTTCTGGAACAAAAAGAAGATAATACACCTAAGAGGAGTAGAAGGCAGGAAATAATCAAATTAAGGGCTGAAATCAACCAAGTGGAAACTAAAAGAACTATACAAAGAATCAACAAAACCAAGAGCTAGTTCTTGGAGAAAATCAACAAGATAGATAAACCCTTAGCCAGACTAACCAGAGGGCTCAGAGACAGTATCTAAATTAACAAAATTAGAAATGAAAACAAAGATATAACAACAGACTCTGAGGAAATTAAAAAAATCATCAGATCCTACTACAAAAGCCTATAGGAAGCAAAATTGGAAACTTTGGAAGAAATGGACAAGTTTCTAGACAGATACCAATTACCAAAGTTAAATCAGGATCAGATAAACCATCTAAACAGTCCCATAACCCCTAAAGAAATAGAAGCAGTCATTAAAAGTCTCCCAACCAAAAAAAGCCCAGGACCAGATGGGTTCAGTGCAGAATTCTATCAGACCTTCAAAGAAGACCTAATACCAATACTCTTCAAGCTATTCCATAAAATAGAAACGGAAGGAACACTACCCAATTCATTCTATGAGGCTACAGTCACAATGATACCAAAGCCCCACAAAGACCCAACAAAGAAAGAAAACTTCAGACCAATTTCCCTTATGAATGTCAATGCAAAAATACTCAATAAAATTCTTGCAAACCGATTCCAAGAACACATCAAAACGATCATTCACCATGATTAAGTAGGCTTCATCCCAGGGATGCAGGGATGGTTCAATACCCGGAAATCCATCAATGTAATCCACTACATAAACAAACTCAAAGAAAAAAACCACATGGTCATCTCATTAGATGCTGAAAAAGCATTTGACAAAATTCAACATCCCTTTATTATAAAAGTCTTGGAAAGATCAGGAATTCAAGGAGCATACCTAAACTTAGTAAAAGCAATATATAGCAAACCAGTGGCCAGCATCAAACTAAATGGAGAGAAACTCAAAGCAATCCTACTAAAATCAGGGACTAGACAAGGCTGCCCTCTCTCTCCCTACCTATTCAATATAGTACTTGAAGTTTTAGCTAGAGCAGTCAGGCAACAAAAGGAAATCAAAGGGATACAAATTGGAAAGGAAGAAATCAAAATATCTCTATTTGCAGATGATATGATGGTATACTTAAGTGACTCGAAAAACTCCACCAGAGATCTGCTACAGCTGATAAACAACTTCAGCAAAGTGGCTGGATACAAAATTAACTCAAGCAAATCAGTAGTCTTCCTATACTCGAAGGATAAACAGGCTGAGAAAGAAATTAGGGAAATGACACCCTTCACAATAGTCACAAACAATTTAAAATATCTTGGTGTGACTCTAACCAAACAAGTGAAAGATCTGTATGACAAGAACTTCAAGACTCTGAAGAAAGAAATTGAAGAAGACCTCAGAAGATGGAAAGATCTCCCATGCTCATGGATTGGCAGAATTAATATATCCTACCGAAAGCAATATACAGATTCAATGCTATCCCCATCAAAATCCCAACTCAATTCTTCATAGACCTAGAAAGAGCAATTCTCAAATTCATATGGAATAACAAAAAACCCAGGATAGCAAATACTATCCTCAACAATAAAAGGTCTTCTGGGGGAATCAGCCTCCCTGACCTCAAGCTGTACTACAGGGCAGTAGTGATAAAAACTGCATGGTATTGGTACAGTGACAGGCAGGTAGATCAATGGAATAGAATTGAAGACCCAGAAATGGACCCACACATAAATGGTCACTTGATCTTCGACAAAGGAGCTAAAACCATACAGTGGGAAAAAACCAGCATCTTCAACAAATGGTGCTGGATCAACTGGCGGTCTACATGTAGAAGGTTGCCAATTGATCCATTCCTATCTCCCTGTACATAGCTCAAGTCCAAGTGGATCAAGGACCTTCACATAAAACCAGATACACTGAATCTAATAGAAGAGAAAGTGGGGAAGAATCTCGAACACTTGGGCACAGGGGAATTGTTCCTGAACAGAACACCAGTGGCCTGTGCTCTAAGATCAAGAATTGACAGACGGGACCTCATAAAATTACAAAGCTTCTGTAAGGCAAAGGACACTGTAAATAGGACAAAACAGCAACCTACAAATTGGGAAAAGATCTTTACCAATTCTATGTCTGATAGAGGGCTAATTATCCAATGTATACAAAGAACTCAAGAAGCTAGACTCCAGAGATCCAAATAACCCTATCAAAAAACGGGGAAGAGAGCTAAACAGAGAATTCTCAACTGAGGAAACTCGAATGGCCGAGAAGCACCTAAAGAAATGTTCAGCATCCTTAGTCACCAGGGAAATGCAAGTCAAAACAACCCTGAGATTTCACCTCACACCAGTCAGAATGGCTAAGATCAAAAACTCAGGTGATAGTAGATGTTGGCGAGGATGTGGGGAAAGAGGAGCACTCCTCCATTGCTGGTGGGATTGCAAGGTGATACAACCTCTCTGGAAATCAGTTTGGCGGACCCTCAGAAAAATGAACATAATACTACCTGTGGACCCAGCTATTCCACTCCTGGGCATATACCCAGAAGATGCTCCAACATGTCCAACATGTAATAAAGACACATGTTCCTCTATGTTCATAGCAGCCATATTTATAATAGCCAGAAGCTGGAAACAACCCAGACGTCCCTCCACAGAGGAATGGATACAGAAAATGTGGTACATTTACACAATGGAATACTACTCAGCTATTAAAAACAGTGACTTCATGAAATTCGTAGACAAATGGATGGATCTTGAAAATATCATCCTGTGCGAGGTAACACAGTCACAAAAGAATGAACATGGTATGTATTCACTGATAAGTTGTTATTAGCCCAAAAGTTTTAATACCCAAGAGTCACTTCACAGCAACAGTAGTTCTGAGTGTGAAGTCCCAAATCGAGGGCTTGGAGAAAGGACTGAAGGAGCTGAGGGAGTGTGCAGCCCCAGGGAGGTAGCAACAGGGGCAACTGGCCTGACCTCCTGATACTTCTGGAGACTGATCCACCAACTAAAGAATATACATGGAGAGACCCATGGTGCTGGCCACAAATGCGGCAGAGGAGGGTCTTGTTACCCATCAGGGGGAGGAGAGGCCCTTCGGCTTGAGGGTGTTAGATCCCCCAGAATAGGAGAATGACAAGGAGGAAAGATGAGAGTGTGTGGGTTGGTAGGAGGGTGGGTTGGAGAATATACCTATATTGGCAGGGTGAAGGCAGAGGGAATGGGGAGGTTCCAAAGGGGAGATCTGAAACATTTGAAATGTAAATAAAATATGAAAAAAAAAAAAACCAAAAACCAAAACAAACACAGGCATGGAATATGAATCTCAGTGACCACAGTCTGAACTGTCTTTTTAGATCAGAATATATTTTCTGGTACATTCTTTCTTGGTAGGAATTGTATTACTCCCACCCCTGAAATTTCTAAAAATTCCTTCTCATGGTCATAAAATTACTGTTGATAAATTAGCATGTATAAGCATAAGATATCAAGATGGGTAGAGTTGCTAATAGCTTATATCCTGAGCTCTTAAAATATTATCTAAGAGAATTTTTGACATAAATCTTCTGCTATCTTTGATTTATAAACTACTGCAACTATTCATGTTTTTTAAAAAACTGTATTTGCGTATGTGTATGTGTGTGTGCCCTGCTTGTCTGTATATGAACCAGTACCTGTGGAGTGCAGAGGAGGGCATCAGATCTCCTGAAACTGGACTTAGACATAGTGTTTGACTGCTTGGTGTGGGTGCTGGAACCTAAACCTAGATCCTTTGCAAGAGCAAGTGCTCTTACCTGCAGAGCCATGTCCTCATTCCCTGCATTTGTTTGTTATACTGTGATGTGACTTGCAAGGTGTACACCATCGTGTGTACCATGATTATGTTCTCATTCATGCCGTCACTGTGATTAGTGTGTAAAGACATTCATCATGCACAGAAATCCTATGCCTTTCATAAATGCTTCCTTTCCATTCTCATTGTCTTTTTTCCTGGAAAGCTGGTAATCTATTTTCTAAGACTATGGGTTAGTTTGAATTCTCTCAAGTTTAAGAATGTGGGATGATACTATCTCTACTAATTTTTGCCTTATTCTTTCATTCAGGGTATCCAGTTTGAGACTCACTGACGCTATCTCACACCAACACTCCATTCCCTTTGATTGCTAACTTTCCATTATAAAACTGTACAGTAACCTTTCTGCCCATCCATCTCTTGATGCATATTTACAGTGCTTCACCAGCACCCTGGTAAAATCAAGTGGTTTTTAAGTCTTTCTGTGGACATATGGAATTATGCTTTCTTTTACTTAGTAAAACCTTAAGAGTAAGATAGACTTGAACACTAGCTTTTTATTAATCTTTTCAAGAAACCACCAAGGGATTTTATAAAGGGATTCCTGCTTTATATATTGCTACAGCAAATGTATGAAAGTTAAAATTGCACCATATGCTTGTCAACATTTAAGATGGTCAGTCTTTTAGTTTTAGTGGAATCACCATGGATTTCGTTGAAGACTAATGATTGAGAATCTCTTTCTGTGTTTATTCACCATGCAGCTATCTTCCTTCATGAAATATTTGGCCAATACTTTTACATAGCTCAAACTTTCTATGTAGAAACCCAGAGGTACCAAGACCATCCACACATTTGTTTCTATATTAGAACTCACAGAACTCAGAGACCGTGTTTAGATGGAGCTTAGCATGTTGGGGAGGTGGGATAGGGGCTTAGGTCATGGAGAGAATGCTCTAGGTGGATACTGTAAGAGATCATTCTCTTGCCATGGTTCTTTTTCCCTTTTTGAGTTCCATGATGTGAACTGCTTGGTCTATCATGACTCTCTGCCATGATAGGCCATTAAACAATGGATCTGCTCAACCACAGACTAAATTCTTCAAAACATCATAAACCTTTCCTCTTTTATTAGATAACCAGTACATGTGTTTTGTTACAGTACTAAGAAACTGATTAACAGAAAAGGCCACTTAGAAATGTTCCTTCTTTTAGCAATGAAATGGAGAGATGTGTGTGTAATTGTTTGGCCTGGGACTCGGAGTTCAGGATTTTTGTTGGGTGTAGTGATGTAGATGTTCTCTGAGGATGCTGCCAACCACATGTATCAACATTTCAGAAAAAAAAGTCAGTATTAGCTATAGTTTTTTGTTTGTTTTTGTATAATTAGTAAAAAGAAATCCTATTAGCACAGAGAAACTTCCAAAAGCATATATTCAGATGAGAACTGTTGATTGAATGCTGACCTACAAGCAGGCCATTGTAAAACTGGCAACCTAAAGTTCTTGTTCCTGATCTCCCTTTGTTTTTCATTCCCTCCTTTCCATCCTTCCTTTCCTTTCCTCCTCTTTCCCCCAGTCTCCTAAGAAAAACTGTGGAGTACCCAGGCAGAAGTAAGAACATGGTAAACCAGCAAGTCAGTGGCTTGGGCTAGGAAGTTTTAGTATTAGAAGCAGGAAAACACAACTTCTGGGGACTTTGGTTGCCTGCTTTGGGCCGTCCCAGTGGGGAAGTGAATACAATACAGCTCATAATACTTGTGCTAAATATCCCACTCTCACCTAAAGGTAGAATCTTCTTACCTGATGGGATGAAGAGGTTGAAACCAATGTGGTTTACAAGACTAGAAAAGATCCTCCAGGATAAATCTTCAGATTGGCTTGGGGCCTGAGCATGAGCTTCAAGATAGGAAGGCACCTAGTAGAATGGATGGTACTACATTCCTGAACCACAGGAAAGACCATGATCTCCTCACCATGTTTCCATTTCAGATTTACCCCAATTCAGGCATTTTAAGCCTTTTGTTTCAAAGTTTCTGGCTCAATTGCTCCTTAGCATCCTATTAGTAAAAATGTAAAAGCTTCTTATCAGGTTATTTCTTATGACACTCCTCGTTGTAAGCCAATGGGATATCAAGAAAAATAGGGATGTATGTAAAGAACTAACTCAATCCAAGTGTGAAATTGCTCTAGTTTCTTTTCTGTTGCTATGATAAAACACTCCGATGAAAAACAATATAGGAAGAGCTTAACTGGGTTACAATACCAGGTTACAATCCATCACCTTACAGCAGGCAGAATATGAACTCAAGGTAGGAGCATGGAAGCATGTTCACAAGCTCATACTTCTTAGATTTTTAAACACACACACACACACACATCAGGATCACCTTTCTAGGGATGGCACCGTCTACAGTGGACTAGGCACTTCTATTTCAATGAACAATCAAGACAATTCCTCGCAGATATGCCCACAGAGTAATCTGATCTAGGAAGTTCCTCTATTTGAGGCTTTCCTCTTAGATGACTACAGTCTAGCTGGCAATTAAAGCTAAGTAGGGCATCAGTGTTCTATATATTAATCTAAGGGCAGATTTTTAGAGTGTTTTGTGGGACTGATTCTTAGCATCCTTCAGGCAACATTGTATAAATGTTGATTTCTTTAACTTGGCTATGAAAGGGATTGAAAATTAGGCATTCTGAAATGTGCTTGGAGAGTAGACATAAATATTCATGTCAATAGTTGGAGTCACTGGCTTTGAATTTAAACTACCAAGTGAAAATGAAGGCAGTCAAGAAAGATAGGTGTTCAAAGACAGGGTGATTCTTTGCCTGTGTTGTGAATTTATTCACATCTAATGAGGAGACAATTTAGGGTAATATTGTTAGGCAAAATACATTGGCTTTGTAATTATAATAACTTCTTAATATGTAAATGGAGTTAAGAATGAGAGAGGGACTAATATCAGAAATTTGTCTTTGATCATAATAGCAGATGTTTAGATCAGGGGCTATTAACACAGTTTACATAGCTAAACTTTTTGAGATCAAATTACCAATGTTATCAATTTTATCCCCATAAGAGTTATGCATTTTCTAATCTATATGTATTTGGAATTATGTTAAATATCAACCAACCAACCAAATTATTCCTTTAAACCATAGGCTGATACCACTTTATTTTTGAAAATCTAACTCTGTGAAATGAAATCTGTTTTGTGTACTAGCTCTGACATATCCACACTAACTTAGTGTATATCGAGCAAGAACACATTGATTTGATTTCCTATTGTTCTGAGTCCATCTGCTTGAAGCCTTGAAACAAACATTCATTATTACTGTATCTAAAGGTGAAAGACACTATAAATAAAAGCCAAAGGATAAGAATATTTGAAAGCATTTAAATGACACTAAAATCATGGCCCTGAAACACATGAATCTTGTTTTCCAGATGGGAAGAAAGAATCTAGCTCACCAGCATTACACATAAGTGGCTTGAGGTCACACATTAGCAGTGGCCAAGGAGGGGTTCAACCTCAGGCAACTTAGCACAGATATTACACTCAAAACTTCCACTTTTGGGATGCTAAAGTGACAACTATGTAATTTGTTCATCTTCACACTCAAAGAAGTTTGATAAATGGAAAACATTTTGAAACCTTAGAAAGTAGGAAATAATATAAAGATGAATTCATGAGCCAAGGGCTTTCATTAAATTAAAAAATATGTTTAAATCAGTGCTAAACTTTCACGGTCTTATAGATTTTATAGAGAAGATTTCACTTTTTTATCCTTTTTCTTCTTTCTTTTTCTTATCATGAGCATTATAGTGGGTAAAGAAATGGCCTTTCACTGTGGTGTTGATTTGCATTTCCCTGATGCCTAATGTCAGTGAGAAATTCATGCCTGATAGTAGCCATTTGGGTATCTTCTTTGGAGAAATGTCTACAGTGTTATGATTGTGTCCTTGCGTGTATAGAACATCAGCATTGATTACTTTTTTGTTATTGATTTTTAAAGTTAGTATACAAAGCAAGATGTTTCATTATTGCATTTTCGTATATTTGTGTCTATATACTTTGTTTTATCTGCCTCTCCCCCACTGCCTCTCTATCCCCGACCCTTTCTTGCTTAAGACCAGTTCCAGCTGCAAGGTTCAGGTCCTGAGACAGGGAAGGGGTGTATGGTACAAAGTGAAGAAGCTGACCACCTGTTGACATTCAAGCAAGTAGTCCTGAATAACTGAGCCATCTTTATTTCCACAATCACAATCCCGCTATAGTGACATCATTGGTTATTTTATTAAAAGAAACCATGACATTAGCATTAAAAAAGCTCCATTATTACAAACAGCCCCATAGTTTCTTTTCTTCTTCTCCCCTCCTGCTGGGTCAATCACACCCTAACTTTATTTTATACTACAGAGCACAATTTCAGCAAGCCAAAAAATAAATGTCCAGCCAGGCATGTTCTGTAGACATGAGCACATTACCCAGCTGGTAGCAACTGCAGTTACATAGTTATGCAAGGTGAGAGACAGAACTAGATATTTGTGGGTATAAATCCAATCATCAAATAGTACCACTTTGTCATAATACTTTTCTTTTTTTAATTAAAGTTTTCATACCAGGACTGGAGGGATGGCTCAGTGGTTAAGAGTACTGACTGCTCTTCCAGAGGTTCTAATTTCTTTTTATTTTTTAATATTTATTTATTTATTTATTATTGGATATTTTATTTATTTACATTTCAAATGTTATCCCCTTTCCTGGTTTTCCCTCCTGAAACCCCCTATCCCATCTCCCCTCCCCCTGCTTCTATGAGGGTGTTCCCCCACCCACCTACCCACTCCCACCTCCCCACCTCGGCATTCCCCTACACTGGGGCATCAAGCTTTCACAGGACCAAGGGCCTCTTCTCCCATTGATGCTAGACAAGGCCATCCTCCGCTACATATGTGGCTGGAGCCATGAGTCATACCATGTGTACTCTTTGGTTGGTGGTTTAGTCCCTGGGAGCTCTGGGAAGTCTGGCTAGTTGATATTGTTGTTCTTTCTATGGGGTTGCAAACCCTTCAGCTCCTTCAGTCCTTTCTCTAACACCTCCATTGGGGACCCTGTGCTCAGTCTAGTGGTTGGCTGTGAGCATCTGCCTCTATATTTGTCAGGCTCTGGCAAATCCTCTCAGGAGTCATCTATATCAGGCTCCTGTCAGCAAGCACTTCTTGGCATCCATAGTAGTGTATGGGTTTGGTGTCTATATATGGGATGGATCCCCAGGTAGGGTAGCATAATACTTTTAAAGTTGCAGACCAAGACCTGTTCATTGGACCAAGCAACCTTTCCTGCTTTGTACCTACCAATTCTGGATACCATTTTCCTAAGAACCATTTTCAAGTCTCTATTAATCAGACTTAACTTCTCTATTTACTAAGTCTCTGTTGGTCAGACATAGCTTCCTCAGAACAGTTATGCAAGCAGGAACCATTGCTCTCTATAACTGCCACAGCCTTACACAGTGTGACTGTAGCTGTTTCTCCAAGGGACATGACTACATGTCCCCAAATACCCAGGATTAATGGTCACATCTGGAGGATTGATCGAGGCAAAAAGAGGAAACGAAGGTATTATCTCTGTAAAGAGTATTGAGAAAAACATGGGATTATCCACAGGGCCTTCAGTCTTCATGATCCCAGTCTTGTTCATGACAGACAAAGTGAAACAAAATATTGCCAAGAGTATAGAGAGCATAGTGAAAGCAGGGAGAGCTTGTAGCACACATGATCTAGGGAATAAGCATAGAGGCCACCATATTTACCATAGGTCCTTGCCAAGTGGGAAGGGGTTTCCAAGGGCCTTGTCTCAGTAGAATCTCAGCAGTGAGACCCTCATAAGCTGTTCCCTGCAGATGTTGCATGACCATTGCCACTTTCTCCTGGTCTTCTTCCCACTCCCAGATAGACCTCACTTCTATGTCTCTGTTACATTGAATATTACCATTCACTCCCTTTCTTTATGATTTCTTCCTCTCCTTATGTGGTTCCCTATCATCACACACACACACACACACACACACACACACAGAGACACACACATAGACATACACACCACACACCACACACTGCACACACAGACACACAGACGACACACAGACACCACACAAACCACCCCACAGAGGAGAGGGAGACATAGACACACACCCACCCATAACAGACACACAGACACCACAACAACACCAACACACACACACACACACACACACACGCACACGAGAGAGAGAGAAAGAGAGAGACATAGACACACACACCACACACACAGACACACAGACACCACATCAGACATAACACACACACACACACACATGAAAAAGAGAGAGAGACATAGACACACACACACCACTCACAGACACACAGACACCACATCAGACATAATACACACACACACACCACACACCACACACCACACACACAGACACATAGACACCACATCATACACACCACATCAGACACACCACACACACAGACACACACATACACGCACACACATCTAGGATCCACAGATTAGAGAAAACATGTGGTTGTCTTTTCAAATCCGGCATATTTCACATAGCATAATAATTTCTATTTCCATCCATTTTCCTAAAAATGTCATGATTATATTTTTCTTTATAGCTCAATATTTACATTGTGTGTTGAATGTGCAAGGATCTCTGTAATATGTTGACTTAGAGTTCATCTAGCAGATACCCAAGGGTGGTTTAGTCGGCTTCTATGGTGGTTCTATTTTTAGTCTCCTTTAGAAGGCTCAGCAGTGTTTTCCAAATGGCTACAGCAGTCCACGTTCCCACTACAGCATGTCCCACTACAGCATGTCCCACTACAGCATGTCCCACTACAGCATGT
>JADRCH010000056.1:10011169-10047639 GCA_019843965.1 Rhynchomys soricoides | reverse complement strand
GTCCCACTACAGCATGTCCCACTACAGCATGTCCCACTACAGCATGTAATACATTTCCTCTTTTCCTACATCCTTATCAGCACTTTTTGGCATCAGCTTCAATGGCAGAAAAGAACTTTAAGAGAATAACTTAAAAATAAAGGAAAATAATAACTCAAAATTGTTGTATAATTCTTCTGACGTGAAAAATGTAGAGCAGACAGATCCACGGAGACAGAGAGGGTTTTGGAGGGCATGGGGGAATTGGGAGATTACCATTGATGACTAGAGTAGTTCCATTTAGAATGATAAAAGTGTAAAACTGAATTTTGGCAATGGTTGCCTAACTCTGTAAAGATACTTAAGACTATTAAAGTGTAATTTAAGTAAGTGACTTATCTCATGTGTAAGTTATCTTGCAAGGCAGCTGGTGTTAAAAGTAAAAAGAAACAAAAATAGAAACAAAAATTACATGCAGTTCCAATAGCTTCCTCCTGAACTCATAATATTATATCTCTCTTCCTCATTGTCTGCAGATTTCTATGTGATGTTTAAGGAAGAGCAGACAGCAAATAATCTGCAAGCGGTACCTACCCATTTAAGCCTGAAACCAGGTGCATTTAACTTCTAAGAGTTTGTCTAGGATTGTTTTTTTTGCATTTTAGATAAAAATTTTAGATAATGTCAATATTGCTAAGAAATACTTGAGATGTATTATTGCAGTTTTATTTGGGGGATAGAATTAAAAGATAATAATATAATTGTCTAATATAGTAAGTTATTCACTTAGCATTTTTGTCAAGTAACATTTATGAGAGCTCTTCATGGTACGAAGATTCTACCAGACTCCTATATATGCTACATTATTAAAGTGTTATTAATTCTGCTTCATAGTTGAAAAGCCTACAATACCTGGGTTAGATTCACTCACAAGCTGATTCTACTGTGACATGGTGACTAGTTCCAATTAATGTAATTGTGCCTTGGAATAGTCTGTGAAAATAATGGTCACAGGCATGGTTTAAAGGAGGAGGGCGTGGAAGAAAAAACAGTCAATGGTCATAAGCAAGTTTGAAACCCAGCCAGGAAAACTCAATTTTGTTTCAAGGCTTAGTGACAATATGTGATTCAAAACTGTTCCCTTGGCTCAAGGCTCTGTGACTTCTCTTTGCTCCAGGAGTCATCCTTTCTCTTCCATGAAAGGCAGCATATGGTAAAGGTTGAAAAGTTTTACTAGTGATTTTTTTTCTATACAACTTTAGGAGCCTGGCAATTCTTTGTCATCTTGTTCTTTCTCTATACTTTGTTTTTCAAAAGCTGGCAGAATGTCTATTGGTAGGCCATACTCATGAGCTTTGTGGCTCTCTTGCTTATGTTTACAGATGCCCTGTCACCTAGAGCTTCCCCTGTGGGTAGTCCTAAAACAAACCAATTTTATTTTTACTTTCAACTGTGATGGCACAAGGGTCCATAAGCCACATGCATAATCCTCACAAAGAGACTCTAGGTAAGTTTTTGTCAACCTGTGAGTCCTGATCCCTTTGGGGGTTACATAGCAAATATCCTGCATATCAGATAGTTATGCTGAGATTCATAACTATAAAAATTACTGTTTTGAATTAACAACAAAATAACTTCATGGTTGGGGATCACCACAACATGAGGAGCTATACTAAAGGGTGGCAGCATGAGGGAGGTTGAGAACCAGTGCTCCAGGGGAACAATGGCTCTAAGTTTCTGTTTCTCAGGTATTAGTGGAGCTGTTTAGACATCTTAGCTACACTGCATAGGATGAAATGTTCCTGAGAGCAACAACCCTCTCCCCATTTTTTGATAGGGTTATTTGGATCTCTGGAGTCTAGCTTCTTGAGTTTTTTGTATGCATTGGATATTAGCCCTCTATCGGATGTAGGATTGGTAAAGATCTTTTCCCAATCTGTAGGTTGCTGTTGTACCCTATTTACAGTGTCCTTTGCCTTACAGAAGCTTTGTAATTTTATGAGGTCCCATCTGTCAATTCTTGATCTTTGAGCACAAGCCATTGGTGTTCTGTTCAAGAACATTTCCCCTGTGCCCAAGTGTTCGAGACTCTTCTCCACTTTCTCTTCTATTAGATTCAGTCTATCTGGTTTTATGTGGAGGTCCTTGATCTACTTGCATTTGAGTTTTGTACAGGGAGATAGGAATGGATCAATTTGCATTCTTCTACATGTAGACTGCCAGTTGAACCATTTGTTGAAAATGCTGTCTTTTTCCATTGGATGGTTTTAGTTCCTTTGTCAAAGATCAAGTGGCCATAAGTGTGTGGGTTCATTTCTGGGTCTTCAATTCTATTCCATTGATCTACCTGCCTGTCACTGTACCAATACCATGCAGTTTTTATCACTACTCCTCTGTAGTACAGCTTGAGGTCAGGGATGCTGATTCCCCCAGAAATTCTTTTATTGTTTAGAGTAGTTTTTGCTATCCTGGGTTTTTTTGTTATTCCAAATGAATTTGAGAATTGTTCTTTCTAAGTCTATGAAGAATTGAGTTGGAATTTTGATGGGGATTGCATTGAATCTGTAGATTTCCTTCAGCAGGATGGCCATTTTAACTATACTAATTCTGCCAATCCCTAAGCATGGGAGATCTTTCCATCTTCTGAGGTCTTCGATTTCTTTCTTCAGAGACTAGAAGTTCTTGTCATACAGTTCTTTCACTTGTTTGGTTAGAATCACACCAAGATACTTTATATTGTTTGTGACTATTGTGAACGGTATCATTTCCCTAATTTCTTTCTCAGCCTGTTTGTCCTTTGAGTATAGGAAGGCGACTGATTTGTTTGAGTTAATTTTATATCTGGCCACTTTGCTGAAGTTGTTTATCAGCTGTAGCAGTTCTCTGGTGGAGTTTTTTGGGTCACTTAAGTATACGATCATATCATCTGCAAACAGTGATATTTTGATTTCTTCCTTTCCAGTTTGTATCTCTTTGACCTCCTTTTGTTGTCTAATTGCTCCAGCTAGAACCTCAAGTACTATATTGAATAGATAGGGAGAGAGAGGGCAGCTTTGTCTAGTCCCTGATTTTAGTGGAATTGCTTCAATTTTCTCTCCATTTAGTTTGATGTTGGCTACTGGTTTGCTGTATATTGCTTTTACTATGTTTAGGTATGGGCCTTGGATTTCTGACATTTCCAAGATTTTTATCATGAAGGATGTTGAATTTCTTTAAGGAAGTTATTTATTTCCTTCTTAAAATCTTCTATTATCATCATGAGATGTGATTTTAAATCTGAGTCTTGCTTTTCTGGTGTGTTGGGGTATCCAGGGCTTGCTGTGGTGGGAGAGCTGGGTTCTGATGATACCAAGTAGCCTTGGTTTCTGTTCCTTATGTTCTTGCCCTTGCCTTTTCCCATCTTTTTATCTCTGGTGTTAGCTGGTCTTACTCTCTCTGACTGTGGCTTATCCCTCCTGCAAGCCTCTGTGTCAATACTTCTTGAAGACCAACTCTCTCTGAGAGAAATTTGGTTTTGAAGAGCTGTGGTACAGGTTCAGTTCTGGGGTGCAAACAGAAACCAGAAGGATCTTGTGCCCAGCTATCCCTTGGTTCCTGTGTCCTGATGGCTCTGCAAGGGTCCCTCTTGATCCAGTGAATTTGAACAGAAGTGGTGGTCTTGCCAATCGAAACTGGAAGGCTCCTGTTCCCCCCTATTCCTCAGTCCTTGTGTCCTGAGGATTCTGGGTGGGTCCCGGTGAGCAGTGGTGCTCATCTTACCCCCACTAATGGGCTTTTCTACACTCCTGGGAGGCTAACTTTCTCCTGGCACTATTTGGCTATAGAGCCCAGGTGTTCCAGGCAGAGGTCTCCCTCCACAGACGGAAACCATCACACTGGTTTTCATAGTGGCTGTACAAGTTTGTATTGGTACCAG
The DNA here is from genome assembly GCA_019843965.1 of Rhynchomys soricoides. Lineage (NCBI taxonomy): Eukaryota > Metazoa > Chordata > Mammalia > Rodentia > Muridae > Rhynchomys > Rhynchomys soricoides. The sequence continues at coordinate 10,043,744 of JADRCH010000056.1, read as the reverse complement.
CAATGAATGATTGTTCCCCTACTTCACATACTTGTCAAAATGAGCTGTTATTTGTTTTATTGATCTTGGCCATTCTGAATAGAGTAAGATAAAATCTCAGGGTAGTTTGATTTGGATTTTCCTACTGACTAAGGAGCATCAATTTTCTTATAACCAGACTTTTCAAGAATCTAATGAAAGAGAATTAGTTTTTGTATGGTCTTTAAACTATTGACATATGCACTGTGTTTGTGAAAACTCTAATTTACCCATTACAATAATTTGTTAGTTAAAATGTTAATAAAATCATTTACTCTATGATATATAATCAATACATTAATCCATGCTGCACATAGAAAACTGGGGTTTTGTCAAAGGTCACAGCCAAGACTTGAAATTACGTCTGTCTGCTGGTTCTACAATTTGGATCTTGACTATCCTCCAAAGGTCCTGTGTTAAAGGCTTAGGTTTTCAGCATAGTGCTGTGGAGACATGATAGAACCCACAGAGGTCCTAATATCATTTGGGACAAGACCCTAAATTGAATATTGAGAATTTGGCCCCATCCTGTCTTTCACACCCTTGCTTATAAGGTAAGCAGTGTGCTCTATCTGGGGTTATGTGGCATTGCCCACTGGCTTTCTCATCAAAGACTGGCAAACATAGCTGGTACATCTCTGATCTTTCCTCTGTCTTCTTTCTGTCTAGAAAACATAGGACTTGAAATAATTTTCTTAAAAAGAAATATAATTTTAATTTTGGATGTGAATCTAAATGGTGGTCATTTGCTGAATGAGCAAAGAGGTTGTAAATAAAGGAGAAAATAGTATTTGTCTATTGATTATGGTTGCTGGAGAGAACTGATAAGCTCCATTGCATCATGGTCAGCAACCTGGATGCTGGAGACTATTGAAAATCATCTCAGTCTTCTCAATGGTTTTGATGGAGATCCTTTTTAGTAGGAGCCACAAAATCAGTCTAGCTTAAAACCTTCAAGGAACCATGCAATTTTTTTTTTTTTGAAAATCACTTTTTGTAATTTTAAAACACAGGCAGCACAGACAAATAAGTGAATAGATACTATTTCTCTATCCAGATGATAATATAAAATTTAATAATAATTAATTCATTTATTTGAAAAGCTTGTTGGCTAAAATAGTATTCCTAGAAAATGCTTGTGTATGCATGCATGCAAGTGTGTGCCTCTATGTACCTATATGTACTTAGATATGCAACTATTCAGAAGACAACCCTAAGTGTCATTCCTCAGGTACCATTTGTCTTTTTTTTGTAAGGATATCTTATATGTTACTGTCCTGGAACTCCAGGATTTTAAAAAAATGTCTCTAGGGATTGATCTCAGGTTCTCATGCATGAAGACAATGTTTATCCCCTGCCTGAAAAAATTAGATTGGATTTTTTAAAAATCTGATGATTATTATTCTACAAAAAAATCATTTTAAGCCCTCAAAGCATCCAAACCTGTGACAGTCTTCTTCATCTTCAGATTCTGGACATGTCCATGCCCTGAATCTCATGGGACAGTCAGTTGAATCAACGTGTTGCTAAGGAAACATCATGAACAAAAAGCACAACAGGTTCAAAGGGCTCAGGGAATTATGATAAAGCCATAAAACCTGCCAAATAAGTGGAACAATAAAAGCGGAAAATTAATTTCAAGCAAGACTAAACATTTCAACTGACAGTATTTTTTTTTTAAAAGAATGTATGCATAGATGGGGAAAAAGAGCTGAGACCTTTACACATGCAAGTGCTTAATTAACAGAGACTGAAGCAAACGTAAGCATTGGGAATGTAGCAGAACCTTTTTCATCTCTAGTCTCACAAAGAAGAATTTACCATAATCGAATTTATTGGTCAGAAGGATAGAAGTGGAGATAACTGAGTGCTTGAAGCAGTTGAGAAAGGGAGCAATATTCTAAGCTTTGGGGGTTATGTGTTTTGTGGTCCAAGTAAAATATAACCAGGGTGTTAAAGGAAGCACAGAGAGAAACTGGACACACTTTTTATGAATAGTTTTACAAGTGCACTTAGCTCTGGAGTGACCCCCTAGGATTAGCCAATATGATGGAATTCTTTTTAAAAGGAATGGGAGTGCACAGAGGGGCCTTGCATGCCAGTTACATCACTCATAAGAAAAGTGTTAAAAGGTGCTTTGAGGGTCAAATGAAGAAACACTTGGAATCTTATGTGCTCCATGAAGGAATCCCAAGTTTTTTTCCCCAGATGAATAAGAGATGCTTCATTAACTTGTCAAAATGTCAGTGAGGTATTCCTTTTGCACAGGGAAAAGGTATTATAACACATCCCTCAGCATTTTTACAGTGGGCAATTTACTGAAATGGTCTACTGGCTAAAGCAATCTCTTAAAAGTGGCATAATGGGAAAATTGATAGATTGAATTGAAACTTGTTAAATTGCAAGAAACAGCTATTGAATCACAGCTCATTCAATAGAAGCACAACCTTTGGAGGACTTAATGTGGGCAGTTACATGGATGGCTTACCATTTTAGACACATCTATGTGAAATCTCTCCTTTTGCCTTACAAACTCATGTAGATATGATGTGTGCTGAACCTATTTGGAGTAAAATGTACTTCAGGCTAGAATGTCAAAACTTATACACTAAGAGAAAGTTAGTCCCATGGAGACACTGCTGTAATACCACTATGGCAGGCTTCAAACTCCATTCATGGGTGCCATCTTGGGGCAGTCACTCCTAGAATTTCTCTTGGCAATTCACCCACAAGAGCATGGCAGAGGTTAAAAATTATATTCAACAATAAAAAAATTTTAAACTTGGAGCAAAATATTATATTTGGGGAATGTCCAAAGAAATCAAAGCCTTTCCCAGTAAAGAATTGAACTGATTAAACTGCTATGAATTTAAAAAAATGAAGTGTTATTATTGAGCAAAGTGACACCCATATGAGGCTCATAACCTTGTTTCTGCAGTAAGTCACAAAGCAGTTGGAGCATGCTCTGATCAGTGAGCTGTGCATGTAATGGGAAAATGCTTTCTAGGTGATTAGTGACAAGGGCAATTTTAGACTGGGTAGCTGGTGTGCTGGCTACCAATTGCACTGTCTTGTGGTGTTTATATTTTTGACTTATTAAACATGGAGAAGAGAGAGAGCTTTTGGCTGGTGAAAGGCTCTTTTGTGAGTTTTAGGAACTTGGAGCACCAATTTATGATTTTTATAGGAAAGGAGAGCCTAATTTGTTGTCGTTGTTGTTGCTGTTGTTACGTGATGGTGCAGGTGGGGGACACCTTGATCCCTACCAGAAGCCAACAGCTAAAGTACAAGGAGCTTGAGTGTTAACTTAGTCTTGTTTAATGGATTCTTTTAAATCTTAAAAACAGAGTTATAGTGAATTGTGGACAATATGATAACTTATTATTACCTTTCTAGAGAAACATGAATCTATGAGAGAATGTGATGTGCAAATAGGATACAGTGCAGAAGAACTCTGAGACAATGAATGCTTAGCAAGACAATGGATGATAGCTTCAGAGAAAACATTTTTTGGGGAAAAATTAGAAACAGATGATAATACTGGACTTGGTTCTTTTCCTTGACTTTTTTTTCCCCCCCCGCACCATTAGGTTGTTACTTTCTTATTGCATAAAGTGGAATGAACTTTGGACAATCTTTTTATGTGTAAGTGAGAAATATTTTCATTTAGGTTACCATATGAAAATACAAATGAAGCATTAAAAGAAGCATCTAGAAAGGCTTGTGAAGCAGGCACGGTCTGTGGTACCTGCCACACTGTCAGTTTATAGTTCATGTTGATTACTGATGTTCTCAGGGTTAATGGACTGTGATTAGACATTGGCTATTATAGTTTTAAGAATATATATTCAAAACCCAGATTTGAGCAGATTTTCTAGATAAAGCTCTCAGATCTCTTTTCCTTAGTAGATTAATTGAAGTCCAGGAGAACTTAGAGAGAGGAAAAATAAACCCCCCACTAAGAGTAGAAAGTCCACCAAGTGAAGGTAAGTATGACTTGAATAATTAATCACTTTGGACAGAAAAAAACCCAACAGAAACCATTGACTTAATTTTGGGGTTCCTGAATCATTGAAACTGGGCAAGTAGAAACAGAGAAAGCACAAGAAATGGCATGAATTCATACAGTTCTCTGCACTTGGTATGGGAAAAGTTCTTGAGCCCTTTGAAAGAAAGAAATTTTGCCCCCTTTCTTTCAGCTCTGTTGCTAAACCAGCTTGGCTTGTGATACCAGTAGCCTTGGAAAGGAAAGGATGGTGGTGAAAAACTCTATGCATATGCACAACATCACTAATCCATCCTTAGAGAAAAGGTGATATCCGCCCTTTCTGCCTCTTTTAGATTGTCCATGTATATTCTACGACTGTCTACTGAATTTATCTCATAACTATTAAGACTCTATGGCTGTGGGAAAATGAGAGTGACCAGCTGTTTGGATTATATGTGGCTGATGCCACAGAATGGCATTTACTTGCAAATTCAGATTTTAGCAGTTCACAAAGATTGGGTCATTTAGTAGTCCACCCTCTATGTACAGAAATTTGTTAGAGTGTGCCCTGTTTGTGTTTTCTAAATATATAGGCAAAAGACTGGAGCTCTAGTTGGCCAGCTAAGATGGGAGCCCATATGCCATCTTATACCCCACATCCCATTCTTGTTTCAGTTAGAGATGTTTTAAGTCGACATGTATAAGAGAAATAATTGTCTAAATACAGAATATGGTACCAGGGGCTCTGATTGACTGGGCCCTTTGCCAGCATGATCTCAAGGCAAAACCACTTTACTACCAAAGACAATGTATTATAAACTCATTTCATGTAGTAAACCAGAGAAAGCAGACAACAGAAGGTATTAGTGACATAGATCTATAGATCAAACACCATTTAGAGAAATAATTGTCTAGATGTAAAATTTGGTACATTGTGGGGCAATGGCTCAGTGTTTGGATCCTTGTACAACCCTGATGACTTGAGTTCAATTCTCTAATCACACAGTGAAGGAAGAAAAGTAAATCCTACCAGTAATCTTCTCATTTCATATCCACCCCAGAGCATGAGTGTACCCACACCCCTGCACACATATATGCACACTTACCGCATAAGTTCATATATAATAACAATGATACATACTATCTAATTTAAGTAAAATGAAAATAAATAAAAATTAGAAATTAAAATAGAAAAAAGAATTCAGACAGAAGAAAAACATCTGCATATTCCTCCAAATTTGCTCATTTTTGTTAATGTGGATTCTAGTCCAGTTACCAGTGTGAAAGAGTAACCAGTAAACTTTGAATTTTGATTGGTTAAAGTTTTATTCAATATATCAAAGTCAAAACTGAATTCTGGCTATATTAATTTTATTATAAACTAATTAAAAATTACAAATATATTTTTCTCCATAGACAAATATTATTCCTTAAGACGAGAAATAATGTAGCTGAGGCTGGGGTTTTGGGGAAGAGACTATTGGCTCAGTTGGAATTTGTGTTGTCTTTGTGTCTAGCCATTCCCTGGGGTTCCATAAAAGCTTGTTTTTTTTTTTGTTCCAAGCCTTTATTGTTACTACAGTCTCTAATCACAGAGTCACATGAACACATGCTTCACTTCTATGTGCTCTACAGAGATCCTAGCTGCTTGAAGAATCATTTTTGTGTGTGTGTATTTACTTGACCTGCAAGCTCTTTGAACAGTCTCTGATCTATAGATCTATGTCAGTAATACCTTCTGTTGTCCGCTCTCTCTGTGAAAGGAGTTTATAATTCATTGTCTCTGGTAGGAAAGTAGTTTTGGCTTGAGATCTTTCTGGCAAAGGGCCCAGTCAATCAGAGTAACTCTTCTGACCACAGGGAACAGAAAACCAGAGGTGTCTTAAACCATTGGGAGGTTTTATTTGACAAATAAGAAGCTCAAAGATGCACAGAAGGAATTTCTTGACTGGCTGGGTGATAGCAGCAAAGAAGGCATCTCTTTCAATCTTTCCTCAGAAAGTTGGCTGTGTTCTTTGGCTCAGGTGTCATGATTAAAGAGGGTTACCAGTCCCAGTGTGATGGCATCACAAGCCACCCCACTCCATCCCCGTCTATTTCTATCTCTGAGGCTAACCTCAGGCAATTCTGTTTTTTTTTTTCCTCATGTTTTTCAGAATTAAATCTCATGTCCACTTCAAATTGTAAACAAGGTAGAAATGAGGTGTGCCTGTCAGTTTTGGGCTATGTTACCTGCAAGCACACTTAGGACACTGAAGGAGTGATCAGGGATTCATAGCAGTTACAATCACTGTGTTTAAGTCTTCCACATCCTATCCACCTTTGAGCCACAATAGAGTGACACTTCTATTGCCTTTTAAGATTAGGAGAGTAACATAGCCTCAAGCTTGCTTCTAAGGTGAGAACCCTTATGGATCACAAAGGAAAACAATACTCCTAAGCTGCAGAGCTTTGTGAACATCTATATTTGCTTGTACTGAAGTGACTATTTAACTGTCTTATATGCACGAAATGCACACATGCTAAGCATGTATGAAGGGAATCTTAACAGAAGCTTATCTGGCTCTGGCATTTCTCAGATTATTATGGGATGCATCTCTAATCCAAAACCTTCAGTCGATTACAATGTTTACTGTAGAAGCTGCTCTTAATGCCATTTATCACATGGATGTGCAGAGTACAGAAGATGATGCTCGTGGCTAGAAAATGAGTGGGTGTATGAATGTCAAGAAGGCTGAACCCACTTAAAATCCATTTGTTTCTCACTCTGCCTTATATAGTGTGGCCTTTAAAAATTAACAAAGTACTTACATTGCAGAAAAATTAAATTGTAGTTGGTCTTTTGTGCCAAGTTGAGCACAGATAAATGAGCAGTGTGGTGTAAGTTGCCCTGTACTTCTGAGACACCATTAAAGTACAGCATGCTTACAAGTTTAGTGCCAATTGTACCATGGCCTCAAGGGGTGAATAGCAGACTGGGTGTAGAAAGTAGTGATGCCGAGAACAGTACTTAAATAGTATGTTTGACTGTTGTGGAGACAAAGAACAGACAAAGCTCTGGGTGGTGAAAAGTTTTTATTTTACATAAACTGATGATGGAAGACTTCGTGGACAAGGCGCCTCATGAGTAAGCTTCAGCAGTAGGTGAAGGGACAAGCAAGGGCAGCTGGGAGAAGACACCACAGATGAGGGTGAGAATGGAAACTTAAGTCACTGGAAAACTCAGCCTGTGGAAGAACCAAGAACTGTGTGGAAGAGTTTACTGAGTGCATTGTAAACAGTAATGAGTGCCCGTAAAAAAGCAAGCCATGGACAGCATGCCTGTTGCTCTTAACTTTCAACTTGACATAGTGCATAATCACATTGGAAGTGTGTCTCAAGAAGGCATTGTCTAGATTAGTTGGCCTGCAGGCATGCCTATGAAAGAGTATTTTATTAATTGGGTTAATGGAATGGAAAGACACACTCTGAAGGTAGGCAGTGCCATCTCATGGGGTGATCCCTGTGCTGATGAAATGGAGAGAGTCAGTTGAGCATGAGCGAGGGTGCATTGGTCACTTTCTGCTTCCAGTTGTGGTTGTGATGTAACCAGCTCCCTTGAGCTTCTGCCCTGTAACTTCTCCACTGTGATGAGCTGTGATGTGGAAATGGATGGAGAACTGATCTTTCTTCCCTAAGTTGCTTCTGTTAGTATGTTTCATGACAGTAAGAGGAAATGAAAATATAACAGAAATACTATCCATTGGTTGGTTGGTAAACCCTAACAAGTAGAAATATTTTTAAAGGAAATTTGGTGTATACTAGCTCTTTGTTACTATTTGTAGATCCCTTTATCTGTCTCCTGTGTATTTTCTAACTTAAGAGCTACTATTTAGTTCTTACTGTATGCTGTTTAGAGTATTAACTCACTAACATATGTGTCTTTTCATGTATGTGTGCACATATACGTGGAAGCCAGGGGACAACTATGGTTATCATTCCTTAGGAGTCGTCTGCCCTGTTATGTGCAATAGTTCTCACATTGGACTAAACCTTATAGATTTGTCAATGAACCTCAAAGATCCACCTGTCTCTAACTCCTCAGGGATAGGATGACATATGCACATCACTGGGCTGACTTTTTTACATGGATGCTAGGAGTTGAACTCTGGACCGCATTGTTTCACAGTAAACACTGAGCTAAGTGTGCTATTTCCCCAACTTCCCTACCATGTCTTCATCTTAAAGACTGGAATTTCTTAAGATTATCTTGCTCAATTTCAAAGCCACTACACAGTGAGGATTATTCCTTTGAGGAGTTGAAAGAGTGATGTTGAGATGCTGGTGTGCTTCTGTAGTTCCAGCATTCGGTGTTAGAAGCTTGAGGCTAGTCTAAATTATACATTGATAGAAGGCTAGAGTTGGCTTCTATGTTATACAGTGCCCACCTCTTTCCCTCAATTATCAGTTTCTTTCTTTGTCCATACTCTGTAGGAAAGCAGATAAATGAATGACTGCAAGCATTCTCTTGTTGCTCTATTGACTCTTTAATCAGAGCAATGCTGCTCCCATCAGATACAGAAAACACATATACTCCCCAGAGGCTGGGGAGCCTATCCTCTCCCCTGCATGGATGACTGGGGAAAATGTATGGAGCTGTGCTCCAGCAGTAGTACCCTCTTAACTTGCTTCTTGGCCTTATGTTGAAGAATCTGGAGAAAGCTTGTGTGGGTGCAAATAGACTTCCAAAACTGGATTAATTTGAGAAATTAAAAGTTGCTAATCTGTCTTTCCAAGGCATACATAAAGTTGTGCTTTGGCATTCCTTAATAAACTGTTAAGTGATCATAACTATTTTTTTTGTTTTTTGTTTTTTTTTAGCTTAAAGTTAGATTGTTAGCAAATAACTGTATCTATATATACTAAGGTAATTTTAAACCATTATTTTTAAAGTTTTGTGAAATCTAATGAAAGAGTCCCCTTAAAATAGTAAGGGCAAAGGAGACATTAATATAGCAGAGAAGTTGGGAATCTTTAGTAAATTCCCAACTACTTTGCATTGCTCTCTCTCAGAATTTTATTAAATAGACAGCACTGAGCAAATATATTACATTTGTGTGAAATCAGGTTGTGATTTTTATCTTTTATCTTTATAATAATATTCTTGATAATATATAATAAGAGAGGTTTGTCCTCTACCAGTAGAAATCTACAAGCTAAGGTAGACTATTAGCATGTGGGTAGAAGTTCAGAGAAGTCTTCTAGATGCTTTATAAGGTTGAATGTGGTCAAATGTGTTCATGTGGAGATTATATGATAAAATATTCAAAATAAATCCTTCTGGTCAGATTAGAGGGCATTTGTTCATTTCTTGAACACATTTAATGATTTGTGGGGCCTTACCCAGCAGAAACAAGAGCAGAGAAACTGTATATACACAGACTCCTTTCTTTCTCCCCCCCTCTTCCCCCCTGTTTAAGTAAGATAAAATTCATGGACAATTTTATTTTTTTATTTTAAAAAATTTATCATTTTAACAATTTTAAGTACTCAAGTCATAGTTTTTAGAATAATGTTGTGTAAGAATTACCACTCATTCTAGGACATTCAACCACCTCTAAAACAAACTCGATTCTCACTTCTTTCATTTCTTCATAATGACAAATAAGCTTTCTGTTTCTTATGTGCCTATTTGGACATTTCATCTAAGTTGATACATTTAATTTATGGCTTATGCTTTTGGTTTCTTTCAGTTAACAAACCAGTTTCAAGATTTGTTCATGTTACAGCATGCATTAGTATTTGTTATTTTTATTTCAAATAATATTTAATATCAACATCGTGCTTTTTAAAAAATTGTACATAACCTTTTATCTAGTAAGCTTATTTCTAGGAATTTATGTTGACAAAAATATGTATGTACTGTGGGATATATATCACAGTATTATATACAATGGTGAATTTTGAGAAACATGTCAAAATTAAATACAGAATTAATAAATTATAAAATTACTTCTAGACATCTCTATAATAATTAAAATGCTATTTTTTAGGCTAAAACTTTAGAAGCCAATATTATCATCATCTTATACTTTCACATTAAAAATATGATTAAAATAAATTAAATCACTTTGTAAAAACATTATGCTATTGGAAATTATTTCTGACAGATCAACTCTTACAGTTTTATAGGCCATTCATTTTTTTCTCCTTTGAAATGACAAAGGAAAGTTGACTTCAGTCAAAATAGCACACATAATCTAATCTCATAAATCACATGTTTAATGTTACTTGTTTACAGTAGACTTTGAAAACCTTACTGCTGTCACACTCAACTATTTGAACTAGAAATAAGTTGACAACTCCTGACTAAATTCATAGAAAATAAATATTAGTCTCCTAAAATATACAGGACTCACCTCCCTAATGTGAACATAAAATTCAAATATCTCCAAATTCTCACTTGAAGATATGCTAGCTTCACAATGAGCAAAGAGCAACATTCCTTTGCATTTCCCAAGGCCATTACACTGAGACTCATCAGATACCTATAACACTCGCTGAAGTTACCCCTTAAATATTTCTAGTTTTGTAGTGTCTATTTCTATAAAGAATGATGTGTGGTATTTTTTCTTTTCAGGACATTTAAGGTTTTTAATAGTTAAACCACAGATGTAGAAAATAAAAGAATTCAAAGTATTAGCAACAAATAAAATTGTACCAGTAGACTTTGGTAAAATTCTATAAGATATAATCATTTCAATTATAATCACTGTTTAAGAATGCTTTAGAAAACAATCCCTTGAGTCCTATCTATCCTTCTGAATGTGTCACTTACCTAAACTGTGCCATATTTGTGTATTTTAAAAATACATTATTATTATTATACTGCCTGTGATTTTTAGAGCATACATGTTCAGAATTGAGAGTTCATCTTGGTAGATTTTCCCTTTGACCAATATGAAGTGTCCTTCTTTATCTTTTTTGATAACTTTTGGTTGAAAGTTGATTTTATTTGATATTAGAATAGCTACTACAACTTGTTTCTTGGGACCAGTTGCTTGGAAAATTGTTTTCCAACATTTTACTCTGAGGTAGTCTCTGTCTTTGTCGCTGAGGTGTGTTTCCTGTATGCAGCAAAATGCTGGGTCCTGTTTATGAATCCAGTCTGTTAGTCTATGGCTTTATATTGGGGAATTGAGTCCATTGATGTTAAGAGATATTAAGGAAAAGTGATTGTTACTTCCTGTTATTTTTGTTGTAAGAGGTGGTATTATGCTTGTGTGGCTATCTTCTTTTGGGTTTGTTGAAAGATTATGTTCTTGATTTTTCTAGGGTTTAGTTTCCCTCCCTGTATTGGTGTTTTCCATCTGTTATCTTTTGTAGGGCTGGATTTGTGGAAAGATATTGTGTAAATTTGGTTTTGTCTTGGAATATTTTGGTTTCTCCATCTCTGGTAATTGAGAGTTTTGCTTGGTATAGTAGCCTGGACTGGCATTGTGTTCTCTTAGAGTCTGTATGACATGTACCAAGGATCTTCTAGCTTCCATAGTCTCTGGTGAGAAGTCTGGTGTAATTCTGATAGGTCTGCCTTCATATATGTTACTTGACCTTTCTCCCTTACTGCTTTTAATATCCTTTCTTTGTTTAGTGCATTTGGTATTTTGATTATTATGTGATGGGAGGAATTTCTTTTCTGGTCCAGTCTATTTGGAGTTCTGTAGGCTTCTTCTATGTTCATGGGCATCTCTTTCTTTAGGTTAAGGAAGTTTTCTTCTATAATTTTGTTGAAGATATTTACTGGTCCTTTAAGTTGGGAATCTTCACTCTCTTCTATACTTACTATCCTCAGGTTTGGTCTTCTCATTGTGTCCTGGATTTTCTGAATATTTTGAGTTAGGAGCCTTTTGCATTTTCTTTGACTGTTGTGTCAATGTTTTCTATGGTACCTTCCGCACCTAAGATTCTCTCTGCTATCTCTTGTATTCTGTTGGTGATGCTTGCATCTTTGTCTCCTTATCTCTTTCCTAGGTTTTCTAACTCCAGCGTTGTCTTCCTTTGTGATTTGTTTATTGTTTCTGTTTCCATGTTTAGATCCTGGATGGTTTTATTCATTTTCTTCGCCTGTTTGATTGTGTTTTCCTGTAATTCTTTAAGGGATTTTTGTGTTTCTTCTTTAAGGGCTTCTACCTGTTTACCTGTGTTCTCCTGTATTTCTTTAAGGGAATTATTTATGTCCTTCTTAGAGTCCTCTATCATAATCATGAGAAGCTATTTTAGATCTGAATCTTGGATTTCCAGTGTGATGGTATATCCAGGACTTGCTATGGTGAGATAATTGGTTTCTGATGATGTCAAGTAACCTTGATTTCTGTTGCTTATGTTCTTATTGCCTCCTGCCATCTGGTTATCTCTAGTGCTACCTGCCCTCCCTATATCTGACTTGAGCCTGTCCTTTCTGTGATTCTGGTTGTGTCTGAACTCCTCAAAGACCAGCTGTCTCTGGGATCCTGTGATACTGTGATTCTGTCTTCCTGGCATGTTAGAGCACCTTGGATTGGAGCTTCCTCTGGGTGTTGTGGGACTGGCTGTGGAATTTGTGCCCAAGGTCTGCTCAAGGCACTGGCCCAACCCAGAAGGAACCCATGCCACTGGTCAGGTGGGCTTCCTGGGTCCCTGGATCTCACTGGTCCTAGTTACTCCTGGTGTTGGGACCAACATCATGCTTTTTTCATAGATTTGTCAATATTTATGTAGACTTTGAAGATTTATCTCAGGTGCCTTCATTGGATGATCCATGTGTCCTAACTTTTTGATTAGCATTCCTATTTCATTACTATGAAATACCCTAGTACCCTTTTTCATTACTATGAAAAAATACCTGACAAGAGCAACTTTAGAGAGAAGGAGATTATTATAACTCATAGTTGAGAAGAATATAGTCATCATGAGTTTGGAAGGTATGGTAGTAGAATAGCTTAGTCAATAGTACCAACCAGTACTATTAAAAACAAAAATAATGTTCAAATATACTTATATGACTTTAAAATAAATGATAAAATAATCATGTTTTTATAACTATTTTAGATAGTTGAATGAAGAAGAGGTAAAATAAATCTTATTTATGAATGATAATAGAATAAAATTGTTGATTATAAAAATAAAGCCAATAAGCCGTGTTTGTCCATGGTCTCTGCTTAAGTTCCTGCCTCAAGTTCCTGTCTTGACTTTGCCCAGTTATAAACTGTGATCTGAAAGTGGAAGCCAAATAAACCCTTTCCTCCACAAGGGGTATTTTTCTTTAATTGATTAAAAGAAATGTTTTCATACACTGTGTTCTGAACACTTCTTTCCCTCTCCCAACTCCTCCTCTCCACCTCCCTATTACTCAGCTCTACTCCCTTTCTTTCTCTCTCTTTTTAAAAAAACCAAAAAACAAAGAACAAGAAACTCATGCTCACACATTAAAATAATACATGCATGCTACAATCCCTATAACCACAAAGGTAAGGGACAAGTGGGAAGGCAAGGATTCCCCAAGGAATGGGAAATAGAATATAATGTTATGGAGAGACAGTGAGTGGGATGAGAGGACTGGAGTGTGAAGATAATGAGGCAATGGAGTTGGAAGAAATGGGTGAGGGAAGGAAATGTGGAGAACAACTAACACTAAGGGCCATTTGAAGGATTATATGGAAACCTAGGAATTAAAAATTTTCTATATATATATGAAAGAAATCTAAATAGATTCATAAATAATGGGGAAGACAATGCTCTAACTGGCCATCTTATGCCACCAATTAGCCAAGTGACTTTTTATCTCAGCAATAGCAATGTAGGACAAGTATGTATGTATGTATGCATGTGCTAATTATATTATTATTATTATTATTATATTATTATTATTATTTGCTTGTGTTTTGGAGTTCTGTGAGTGGAATCCAGGGTCTTATGCATGATTGGCAAGTGCTCTGACCCTGTTACACCCAGGCCTGAAACAGTTAACTTGATTAGGAATCAAGAAGGTTTCCTAGGAAAACTCAGAGAAGAGAAAGTGCGATCTGAGGTCTCAGCACACATTGGTGTGTTGCAGCATGGCTGGCCTCAGGGTTGGTCTTATGTTTCATAGGCTTTATGGAGTGAACTGACTTAGAAGATGCTTGCTGATTGTTAACACACTCTGTTGCCACTGCTCTTGCAGAAGCATTTATAGGCCTTGCTTCACTCTCGCAAATGGATTGTGCACTTGCCAAATCTAATGGAATAGCTGCTCTCACCCTTTAACCACCTGACCCCATCTGAGAGGTGATAAGTGCTACTTTGAGAATTTAAAGTGATGTTTTTTTTCCCTATTTTTGCCTTTACTCATAACTGCTATATTAAATGGAATATAAACACCTTTGATCTTTTTTTTTTCTGGTGTGTGTACCATTCAATTATTTAAGGACCACTGCTTCTCCTGGCTGTCTTGTTCACTGGCTTTTGCTGTGCAAGTTGTGAGGTTAGTATAATCAGTTTTAAGAGGAGGAATGCTTCTCTCTCTCTCTTTTTTTCTTTTTCTTTCTTTCTTTTTTTTTTTGATACTTTATTTACATTTCAAATGTTTCTCCCTTTCCAGATCTCCCCTTTGGAACCTCTGTATCCCCTCCCCCTCCCCTGCCTCTATGCGGGTATTCCCCCACCCACCCACCCACTCACCTACTCTCATCTTCCCTCCTTGGCATTCTCCTATACTGGAGCATCTAACACCCTCAGGCCCAAGGGTCTCTCCTCCCCCTGATGGTTAACAAGACCCTCCTTTGCCACATATGTGGCACCGTGGGTCCCTTCTTGTGTATTCTTTGGTTGGTGATCCAGTCTCCGAGAGCATTGGGAGGTCAGGGCAGTGGACACTTGCTCCCTCCATGGGGCCTCAAACTCCCTCAGCTCCTTCAGTCCCTTCTCCAACTCCTCCTTATGCTCAGCCCAATGGTTGCTGTGAAGTGAACTTTTGGGCTAATAACCACTTATCAGTGAGTACATGCCATGTTCATTCTTTTGTGACTGTGTTACCTCACTCAGGATGATATTTTCAAGTTCCATCCATTTGCCTGTGAATTTCATGAAGTCATTGTTTTTAATAGCTGAGTAGTATTCCATTGTGTAAATGTACCACATTTTCTGTATCCATTCCTCTGTGGAGGGACATCTGGGTTGTTTCCAGTTTCTGGCTATTATAAATATGGCTGCTATGAACATAGTGGAAGATGTGTCTTTATTACATGTTGGAGCATCTTCTGGGTATATGCCCAGGAGTGTAATAGCTGGGTCCTCAGGTAGTAGTATGTTCATTTTTCTGAGGGTCCACCTAACTAATTTCCAGAGAGGTTGTATCATCTTGCAATCCCACCAGCAATGGAGGAGAGTTCCTCTTTCTCCACATCCTCACCAACATCTGCTGTCACCTGAGTTTTTGATCTTAGCCATTCTGACTGGTGTGAGGTGGAATCACAGGGTTGTTTTGATTTGCATTTCCCTGATGACTAAGGATGTTGAACTTTTCTTTAAGTGCTTCTTAGCCATTCGAGTTTCCTCATTTGAGAATTCTCTGTTTAGCTCTGTTCGCCATTTTTTGATAGGCTTATTTGTATTTCTGTAGTCTTACTTCTTGAGTTCTTTGTATATATTGGATATTAGCCCTCTATTGGACATAGGATTGGTAAAGATCTTTTCCCAATCTGTTGGTTGCCATTTTGTCCTATTTACAGTGTCCTTTGCCTTACAGAAGCTTTGTAATTTCATGAGGTCCCATTTGTCGATTCTTGATCTTAGAGCATAAGCCATTGGTGTTCTGTTCAGGAACTTTTCCCCTGTGCCCATGTGTTTGAGACTTTTCCCCACTTTCTCTTCTATTAGATTCAATGTATTTTGTTTTATGTGGAGGTCCTTGATCCACTTGGACTTGAGCTTTGTACAGGGAGATAGGAATGGATCAATTTGCATTCTTCACATGTAGACCTCCGGTTGAACCAGCACCATTTGTTGAAAATGCTGTCTTTTTTCCACTGGGTTGTTTTAGCTCCTTTGCCAAAGATCAAGTGACCATGTGTGTGTGGATTCATTTCTGGGTCTTCAATTCTATTCCATTGATCTACCTGCCAGTCTCTGTACCAAACCATGCAGTTTTTATCATTACTCTTCTGTAGTACAGCTTGAGGTCAGGGGTGCTAATTTCCCCTGAAGTCCTTTTATTGTTGAGAATAGTTTTATGAAACTACATTTAAACATTGTTATTGGTAATAAAGTATTTTGACTTATCCCAGTGCTATTAGAATTTTATTTCTTCTTGTTGTTTCAGTACCCTTTCCCCTACTTAGGAAATGAGCAACTTTGATAATGATAAAAATGGATTTGATTGTGATTCACTTTCCTTCCCTCTTCCCTCCCTCAGTCCCTCTTATTTTCCTCCTCTCCTCCTTTTTGTTCCTTTTCTTTCTCTGCTCCTCTTTCATTTTTTTAAATTTCTTTTTCATAATCATCCCTTGTTATCAGCCTTCTGAGTGCTGGATTACAGATGTGAGCTAACATGCCTATATTGATTCATTAGTTTTTCATTTATTGGATTTAAAGAAAATTATGATTAGCCTAAATAAATTATATCTGAATAGTTTATAGAGTTACCTCCAAGGAAAATAATGTAAAATAATTTGACCATATTTAATAGCTGTGGGATGAATTGCTGACAGGAAGGGATTGGAGTATGAAATTTCATATTCCCGTGGGTTCTGACTCCTGCAGGCTTCTATATAATTGTTTTTTTCTTTTTTCCTGGTCCCATATGCAGGTTGCAAAGTGGATAGTGACTGAGCCATTCTTGATCTGAAAGGTTCATCTTGGCAGATGTTGTGAGACACAATTAACAAAAATGCTTCCATGATAAGAATCTAACAAAAGAGTGGGGATATGAGAGGATATAATATAACTATCTATATAAATATTATGAACCTGAGATGAAGAAAGGTCTTAGGCTAAAGAAATATTACTGTCACACAGAGAGAGTAAATGAGAGGGTTGTGGGATGCAATTCAATTTTTGAGCCTTATGGACATAGGTGGAAGTTAAGAAAGAATAGTTTTTGTGGCTGAGTGACTAGGAATCTGTCTAAACCTGTCACTAGAATTATTATCATTGAAAATGGACCTGTTAAGGGGTGTGTGTGTGTGTGTGTGTGTGTGTGTGTGGTCTGTATATGTGTGTGGTGTATACGTTAACATGGGTGTGTGTGTATGTGTGTGTAGTGTGTATGTTAACACGGATGTGTGTGTGGATGTGTGTGTTTGCGTGGCAAGTGTGATGTTTAAAATATGCCACTTATTTTTCTGTTCTTTAAATTTTGTCTTTATACAGATTTAAAAATCATCTCTAGGATATATTTCCTTCATAAAGTTACGAGGAGTTCTCAAAAATGGAATTTTAATAAAAATAAAAAAAGAAACAAACTTGCTAATGTAAATAATAGACATGAAGATAGTCCTTTAGTAAACTTTAAAACTGTGCTATAATATTAAAAGCTTACGTAAGCAGATTTACAAGGTGGCAAATGAGGTCTTTGCCTTTATTGAAAGGATGCTGTTGACCTCTAAGCCTGTTCAAATTGAGCCAGGGAGACAATCCTCAGCCAGAGGATTCATTGAAGTTTCAGGACAGCCATACAATGTAGTAGTAAATGTGTGTACTTTGGAATTAGACAGGGGTTGGTGTAAAGTCTGGCTGAGCCACTTGCTATTTGTGTAAACACAGACTTATGGGTTCCTGAAATCCCCATATCTTGTTATGTAAGACAAGGTATGTAAAGAATATCCACCTTTATGGATTGGATGCTGTGATGACTTCTATTGCCTTTCTTCCCTTCTATATTTAAATATAATCATTAATTCTCCTTAGGCTTTACTTTCTCATTCTCTTTTCTCGACATGTCTTTTTTCCCAGTCACATACCACTTGAGAAAGGCTTTAGGTGAAAAAAAAAAGCGCTGAATCTCAAAGCACATGAATAAGAGAGACATAAAGTGACTTTCACATACATCATTATTCCAAAACAGTGAAATGTTGGACATTTCCAGACTAAAGGATATCTTTCTTTAAGAATAGGATAGCTGATCTCTCTTGGTAACCCTGTTTAGGAGATTATCTACTTTCTTGATTTCTTATTAATTTTAGTTAATCCATTTAAAAGAAAAATTTTGTACTCCTATAGCAGTTCTTGCTTAAAGTATAAATTCTTTCCAGTCATTTCAAGTCTGAGTGGATGGTCTCTTAATTCTTGCTGTTGGTTCTGGCTCTAGTGAGAAACTACCAGCTCACATAAATTCTCTGTTCTTAAAATAAAAAGGAGAAAAGCCCAAGAGGTTTTGAAAAGCCCATGTTTCTATCTTGTGGTCAAAAGGCTACAAATCCAGTAGATGGCTGTATAGGGTGTCACTATGGGTTGTAATCTAGCGGTGATGTGAACAGAGGCTCAGAGATACTGTTGGCCCATGCCTGTAGGGGACCTGGGACTAAGGAGGGAAAAAAAAAAATCTCACCGGGAGCTTCATCCCAAACCTCTGCAGAAGAGCACAACTGATCCAACCCTTTGGACGTATGACTACAGAAGTGAGGTAAAAGTAGACAAAGTGGAAACGCAGCCTGCAGTCTACTCAGCTTTTATGCCACTGAAGGCGTAAGCACCTCCAAGAATCCAGACAGCAAACCGAACCTGTTCCTGTGGAAAAATACTCCTGATTCTAATCTTGCTGCTCATTCAAACACCTTGCCTCTCAATCAGCAAAACCAAGGCTCATAGAATGCTGATTCCATTGGGGGAAAAAGCATAGTCATGGGGACACTGGAATGAGTATGAAAGGCTCTAGGTTGGTGATTATATATTTAGTCGATAATTTAGGGGACAACTTTGTCAAACAGGATGAAATATGAAGGATTTTAACATAAAAGAACAATTTCAGGAAACAATATAAAGTTTATGAGAGCAAACTGGATCCTGTTCCCCTGACTGGGCTGCCTTGTCTGGGTGGGAGATGTGCCTAGTACTGCGCGCGCGCGCGCCCACAGAGACACACACACACACACACACACACACACACACACCTATAACTCAATGAAATGGTTTCAAATGATATTCTGATATATTCATAGATCAGTGCCTTGCCCAGTTGTCTTCAGAGAGGCTTCCCCAGGCAGCAAAATAGGGATAGTTGCAAAGCCAGACATTACGCAGAGACAGAGTCTAACTTGATGATCTCCATCAGGTACCTCCCTATGGATATGAGGAAACCCTGCAGAAGATAGGGAGGAAAGATTGTAGGAGCCAGGGGAGATGTAGGACACCAGGAAAACATGGCTCACCAAATCAACTAAGCAGGACTCACATGGCTTCACAGAGACTGAAGCAAGTAAGCCCGGGCCTGCAAGGGTCTACACCAGGTCTGTATGTTATGGTGTTAGCTTGATGTTTTTGTGGAACTCCTAACAGTAGGAGCAGTGTGTCTCATTCTTTTGCCTGCTCTTGGGACTCTTTCCTCCTATTGGACTGCCCTGGCCAGCCTCCACATGAGGAGTTTTGTCTAGTGTTATTGTATCTTGTTTTGGTTGTTGTCTCTTGCAGGCCTGCCCTTTTCTAAAATAAAGGAGAGAGTGGATCTGTGAGAGGAGGGGAGGTGTGGGAGAGCTGGGAGGAGTGGCGGAATGGGCAACTGTGGTTAGGATGCATTGTATGAGAGAAGAATCAATTTTAATAAAAAAATGAAGCCAGGCAGTGGTGGCGCACGCTTTTAATCCCAGCACTTGGGAGGCAGAGGTGGTAGATTTCTGAGTTTGAGGCCAGCCTGGTCTACAGAGTGAGTTCCAGGACAGCCAGGGCTACACAGAGAAACCCTGTCTTGAAAAACCAACACAATTACAAAAAATAAAAAATGGACTAACTTTTCAGTGCTGTACTATTTTTAAAGCCAGTCCTTAGCATATGAACAATATGGGTTCACCATCTAACTTCAAACATCAAAACTACAATTTCACATAGCTATTCAATATCCTTACATACCAAAAAACGCGTGCTCTGGTAACATCATTTCATTCTAGAGAAATTTATCACAGTGCTCTGTGTTTCTGTGTTCCATTCCCTTTATATATGGACACCATTTTCTATTCAAATATAAAACCAGGCAGAAAACCACTCACTTCTTAGGTGAAAAATAACAGCTTAAATCCAATTTGGTCCAAGACTTTCAGTTTTTATAGTAAGTATTTTCCACCATGTCTTTATTACTTCTTGCTATAAGCTATGTCTCAGGGTAACTCTTCATAGTGTGACAGTATTACAAGGGTCTTCCATTTGCTCACTCCGCCTCTCATTGTGTGTTACAGACTTTATAATGTTATATTATTGTTACTGCTTTAACTAGCCAGTAGTCTTTTAAACAGCTCCATGGTTTTCATTCCTAATGGCTGTTCTAAATGTATACAAGTTCATTGGAATGTATAGATTTGAGGTCAGATAATTTCAATACGTGATTTTTTTTCTTTTTTTTTAATTTGCAAGTTTTATAATAAAGTTTATCTTAAAAATAAAGAAAAAATTAGGCAGTCTTTTTTTCTAACCAGATATTTATCTTTTGCAGAATGTTTTATCTTTTTATTCCATTAATTAACTTATTTATTCACTTTGCAGCCCCCTTCTCCTCTCAGCCTCCCCTCACAGGTCCCTCCCCCACCCTCCCCTTCATCTCTGATAAGGTACCCCTGGCATACATATGTGTGTACATATATATACCTATACACACATATATATATATATATGCCAGTCATGTTTGGTTCTGCCCTAGGTCTCTGGGCTATCCAGTTCCTGACCATCTAGACAGTATACAGAGGGAGCCCATGCCCTACATTGCCTGGAAAAGTTATTCCTAATCTAATATTTAAATAGCAATGTATCTAAGCCATATTTCCATTGTATTAATGATCTTTATGGTAATATGAAAAAACTGAAAAAATTTTCAGGGATCGCTCTGTTGGTAATTTATTAAGAATACGGCAATTTATTCACACAAGAAAAATGTGTAGAATTTTTATGTGTTTGTTATAGCCAAAATATTATTATTTTGTTTCATAAGATTTGTGTATGGGTATAAATGTGTGTTTCATTTAGGATCTGAGAGAAAAAGGGCAGCTTTCTATATATATGTTGCATCTCTATATGTTTCATGTTCTGCCAGAAACAAGCATGATCCAAGTATTACAGAGCACTTTTATGTTGTCTCTTTTACAGGTTGCAGGCATAAGTGAGGCTTGCAATGGGACAGACCTTCAATCATTGATAAGCTGAAAATTATGTAGGGCATGGCTGTAAGGAAGAGATGAAAGTATTCTTAGAGATCTGTAGTTGGCAGGCCTGCAGGGAGGCCATAGGCACAGAGTGGTGGTGCCAGAATGTTTCAGCTCTAGTCTGACTTTGCCATGTATTTCCTTTGTACTTGATTTTAGGAAGTTCCATCTACCTTGGGGTCTCAGTTTCCTCATCTGTATGATGGGAATTATTATAGCACATGCCTGTGCTGACCAGTTTTATGTCAACTTGACCAAGCTAGAATCATCGGAGAGGAGGGGCCGAGTCTCTTGTGGGTGGTGCTGCCCTTGCTGTGCTGGTGGTCCTTGGCTCTTTAGTAAAGTAGGCTGAGCAAGCCGTAAGGACAAGTCAGTAAGCAGCACCCCTCCATGACCTCTGCATCAGCTCCTGCCTCTGGTTCCAACCTAGCTTGAATTTCTGGCTTAATTTCCTTTGTGGATGATCAGTGATGTGGAATTTTACGTCAAATAAACTCTTTCCTCCCCAATTTGCTTTTGGTCATGGCGTTTCACCACAGTAGTAACCGTAACTAGAGCAATGTTCAATAGGATTGCTATGAGACTTTAATACAATGCCAAGGATAGGTTATGTAGCATACTTCACACAACTAATAAACTGAAAGTGGTTTTTTTTTTTTTTTTTTTGATTAAAGTAGTGTGAAAATGTGGCATTGTCTCCATCTTCATTTGCTCTGTCTCGTCTCTATACATAAATAGACTAGGTCAAAAGTCAAAAGAGGAACATGGGAAAAAGCACCAGGAATCCTGCAGTTGAAGCCGTTTCCACTCCCCCCGAACCAAAGGCTTTTCTTTGTCAAAGGGGCTGCTGCAATACTGATTATTAATGTGTGCTGCACCCACTTTATTTCTATTTGTAGTTTCAACCAACTATACTCAGTTTGTATAATGGAGTTGAATCATAAGTTCTTTTTTTCTTTTAACCAAGAATGAGTTTCTACCTTTGATTTCTCAAACTCAGCCCTTTCTCAGCATAATTGAATTATTTGTTTAGAGGCAAATCAGTAATTAATTAACCTATTCAAAAGTTGTAGCTAGGATGTTTCCCTTAAAGAAGCATGCCAGTTGAAAATAAAGAACACACACACACACACACACACACACACGCACACACACACACAAACACACACACACACAAGAAGACATTGATAGTGTTTCCCAGAAACTACAAAGATCAGCACCATATTTGAAAAGAAACATCAATGACATGTTCTTAATACATACCTGAACCATGGTACTGATTCTGCCATAGTGTATATTTAATGATTAGGAAAAGCCAGGCAGATAATTGGTGTTCTTGCTGTAACTGAGTATGTGGGAAAGAACTTGCCTGAGTCCATTCTGTCTTTTAATCCATACGTGTTTGAGAATGAGTAATACTGGTTGCTGTCTCATAATTGCTGATACAAAATTCTAGTAAGCTGTGTGCACGTTTTATTAACAAATGTAACGAGCTCACTGGGTTCCAGTCTCCTTGGGCTCCCATCTGTTGAGCCTCTGTTCTTGCAGTGGACTGCTGGGTCTGGAGTGCTCATCCCTCAGATGTTCTCATTGTATACTTCTTCCCCTCCATCTAGTCTTCACTGAGCATCCTTTTCTTGGAAGGACTAATTTGCACCCTGCTTAGATATACATGACCACATGATCTCCATGTGCTTTGACATGCTGTGTTTCTATTTAGAGTACTAATTGCCTTTGGAAAAAAACACTGTATATTTTAAAAGATATTGTTTCATCCTCTCTCATCAAATGTAGACTTCAGGTAAACTAACTTTCGAGCTATCCAGCACTATATTTTTATTACTTAGAATTTCTGATACCTATAAAAACTGAATGACTATTAAATGAACAAATATATGCATCATTAAATGCAGAAAGATGATTTAACTTACTAGTCTGAGTGCACTGGAGGTGGTTATAACTTGTTTAAGTGGTTGCTAGAAGCCTGGGATATACCAAACGAAGTTGCAATATTAGGAAAAAATAGATCGTATTGAGAAATAATGTAGTGAGATTGAGTATCTCTCTATTTTGTTCCTCAAGAGGGTAAATATTGAAAACACTGCTTTCTTCAGACATTAGAAACCATTGTCTAGAGTAGCACAGTATTGATCAATAGACTGCATTTCTTAGGAGTGGTAAGTGGCCCACTGGGACAATTCTACAACACATCTGGTCTTCTCTGTCAACTATGGTCAAACATTCACACTTAGTTTACCAAGCAACATGGTGTGGATCCTTGAAGAATCAGGCTGGTAATTATAAAACTCAATACCGAAGCAGCCGGCTGGTCATGAGGGTTCTAGAACTGACTGCAAAGCTGATGATAACAGTTAAGTAGTTAAAGATACTATTGGGCTAGTAGCATCAATGACAAAGCACACTGGAAATGTTGGGCCCTGCCCATCTTTCCTGATCTGAATCAGATCAAAGACGTGGATCTCCTAACAGA
The DNA here is from genome assembly GCA_019843965.1 of Rhynchomys soricoides. NCBI lineage: Eukaryota > Metazoa > Chordata > Mammalia > Rodentia > Muridae > Rhynchomys > Rhynchomys soricoides. The sequence goes on along the minus strand of JADRCH010000056.1, from coordinate 10,019,911 downwards.
AAGGAAAAGACTTGGATGGCAGAAGGGCCCTGTTGCAATCATAAGTTGTCTTTCTGGAGGTGGACTTTATGATTTGATCTATAGAAAGCAGGGCATCAAAACCAGCTTATGTTTAAAATAGAAAGTGCCTGAAATTCTTCAGGGACAGTGGTCATGACCAAATTACTGCCACATTTCACTTCTGGGGAGGAGCTTATGTTTTCATTGGGAACATGGGTAGTTTCATTATGTTAGGAATGGGAATGGTTTCAGTCTATTGTTTCCTTGCAGTCATGTATGTGGCAAGAGAACCACCGTTTGGATGGAGACACTTGGAGAATAGATAACTAGTGACTCTCTGTTGTATCTTGCAATAGCCTCTTCTATTCTTTGTTCTCTGCACTCATTTCTGAGTTTTAGCCTAGTTCCTGTTGGTCATTAATTTTTCACTCTCTGATCTCAAAAAAATATAGTCAGTCAGTGACATATAACTTAATATCAACCACACATTACCTTATTCTAAAATCATGATATACATACAAACACACACACACATATATATAGATCATGCATTATGTTTGTGTGTAATGATGTATGTGCACATGTTATTTTTTCTCCTCGAATTTTATATTGTTTTAGAACAGAGACCATGTAATTCCTCTTGGGTCATACTCAGCAACCCCAGGACTGTTATCTAGTGGACCTTGCGTATTCATGCTGGCTCTCTATCTGGCATACCATTCATTTACAGTTAACGCAAGCAAATTCTCAACAACACACTAGGATAGTAAACCAAAGACACAAGTCCTGACACTCAAGTTCTGAAAGTCTGAGAAAACTACCTTCCCAGCGACTGGGAGGATGCTGACATGGTGAGATCAAAGTACCCAATCCATGAAACCAACCAGGAGGGGGCGCAAAAGAGACACAAACCTATGCGACTTCTGCTCACTTACTGCCTAAGGTGGCTGCTATGGAGAGGGCTAGGCTATATATTCGGTGTACATCCCTTCCCCCACCAAATCTCAAGGCGGACATTCTGCAGTGCAGCTACCATGTGCTTGTGAAGTCAATTCTAGGAGATTCCCCCCACAGTCTTTCTCTTCATAATGATGAGTTCTAGGAAAACTTTAAGAACTATGGAGACAAGAGTCCTACACCAAAATTCTAGGCCTTTAAAACTCTGCTTTGATAGGAGTTAGGCAAAGCTGTTTTGAATGAATATAAGTTTGTTTTCTGGCTTTCGATCATTATAAGCAATATTAAGAAGTTCTATACTGTGCTACTAAAATAGTTCGAGAGGTTTCCATGCCTACTGCATAGAGGGATTTCTACTATCTTAGTTTGTTTCTAAGATAACAATTTCTGCATTTTCTACGAATCAGGAAAATTTCAGACTCTCTCTGAATATAAACTTTTAAATGTATATTTAGAAAGACTTGTGTCTGTGGGAATATACAAATTTTTATTTCAAGGAAATGTAACAAAAATGTTGGGAATTTCCAGAGTTGAGTGTGGTGTGTGCCTTTATCACAATGATACTTTCTGACTTGAGGCAGAATTAGATTTATTAATTGTGATTGAACTTTAAAACCAAGTTATAAGGTCTGGAGAGGTGACGTGGTGTTTAAGAATGCCAACTGTTTTTGCAAAGGACCAGAGTTCTGCTCCTAGAACCATATGGGGTTTTCCCCAACTACCTGTCACTCCAGCTCCAGGGGGTATGTGACTTTCTTCTGGACTCAATAGGCATTTGCAATCATATGTCCACATACACACACAGATACACACACATGCACACAAGAAAAACTTAAAAAAAAAATTAAAGGAAATTCAAGTCATGTGATGATTCCTCCGGCTGAGACAAAGGAAATTATTTTTATGAGGAAATTGATTGGTTTATTTTGTGTGTACACATATTTGAGTCTGTAACAGAAATAACCTCAGCAGTTGCCTTCTCAAGGAGGAATTTTTAGTGGCTGTTTCTCCATTGTCTGTTTCTCTCCTGCACTGAATTAGTTCTGATTAGAATGTGGTCATTCCTTGAGCATAGACCCAGTAACTGCAGCTGTAGGGGTTACCTTCTTCTCTTTTCTGGCTGGGTGGTTGGATTGTGAAATCATGGAAAGAACAGCATTACGGCTTGGAGAGGAACATGCCAATGAATGTTTTGTAGGAACATCCAGATGAGAAACAAATAAACCAATGTTGGCATTCATTTTATTTAAGAAACTAATAAAGCAACATTTGAAAACTCAATCAAAAGCACCCTTTACTTGAAACTATTTTAAACTTCTAGGGAGATTTAACTGTCCAGGTCTTCTGGGTAATGACGTTCATAGAAGCTCATTAGAGTTGTAGCTAATTTGCAGATGGATCCAGATAATGTTTGTTCTGGTTTGAATGGCTTAAAGATTAGAGGGTAGTGCTTTGCCTGTATGGTTCAATGAGCTCACTTGAGTCAGAAATTCAGACATGTCAGTTCTAGACCAACTTTATTATCCAGTAATGGCTTGTTCTTGGACAGTTGAACAAGATCAGTGTTCCATCTACTGAATATCTTACAACTCACAGGATGATGTGATCAAATGGAAGAATTTTGGGGAAAAAAACCCCACCTAATATGCTATAAAAGTACCCGCCATCTTTCTTAAAACTGTTTTTGATATGAGAATAGTCAAGTATATGGTCATTGAGTCTACTTTGAATTTTTAGATTATACACTGGAGTACACATGTTGGAAATGATGAACCTTAACTCTGAAGGTATCAGCATGCTCTGATCTTTAGGAACTGGGAGAAAATGCAATATCCATTAAAATGTTTTCAGTGATTACCTAGATAACCTAAACTGGCTATCAAACCCATAGTCTTTCAAAATTGACCACATGCAAGCCAACTGGGCTGAATGAAAGTTTCCATTGTTGGGTATGACTACCATATCCAGCTAGGACTCTCTTCCAACACAAGCTATTCCAGTATCATGCAACCCTCTCTTAAGCAATTCTTGATTCTCAGCCAATACCAGCCCATGGAGAAAAAGAGAAAATATTGGTTGCTTCAATTTGGCGGTTCTTCTGGTCCACTCTCACTTACCAATAGCTGTGTATTCTTAACATGTCTGAGTAGTTAGAGAATACAACCAGGGAATTCATCTTTTTTACTACCCAATGGCTTCCCATGCTCCATGTTCTTTTCCTCTTTGCTGCTATGCAGTATTACTCCTTCCCCCTCACCCCCCATGATAAAAGAAAAGTGACCACCCTCTTGCCAGTGCTACCATGTGGAGATGATTCTGGAAGCAGCAGTACTTATGCCCAGGGTGACAGTGCCTGTGGCTCAATGTTTCGATGACTCTTTAGACTCTATCAAATTCTCCTTGTCCTGTTTCTGAACTTATTTGTGTTCTTTCTTTGTGACAAAGATGCTCCTGTTTGCTCTCTGACAGGTGCATTCTTTCTAGTTCTCAGCCCTGAAACAGATGCACTGGGGAGAGGGTGTGAGCGGTTGATAATGGGCTAGCCTATAGTTCTTCTACCTCTTGCATCTGCCCTATTATCCTTGAACCATGCACATGTACTTCAGTTCTTTTCCTCAGTCGTTTTACCTAGGGGCAGCGGTATAGTCTTTGTTCTATTTCTCACTGTTGAGTCTTGTTCCTCAAATGAATGTAGTTCACCTTAAGGTTTATATGCTTTATCCACATATACCACACCCCGATAAAATGTCTTTATTGTACCAGCATGACATTTTTTTTTAGTTTGACTCTAAGATTTTTATTTTTCTAATAGTGTTTCTTATACATACAGGCCACAGACAACTTTTCTACACTTTACTGCTGCAATAAAACATACTCTTAATTTTAAAGTAAGGATGCTGTTATTTCATAGATTACCTCTTGTCTAACTGTAGCTTGAAAATCTCTGACTTATTTACAAAATGGAGCATGGTATTCTAAAACACAACCCCTCTCTTCCACAAGAGTTTTTGTTCATCAAGCCTACGCGATGAGACACAGTAGTATTTACGACATCTAACACAAACCCATTCTCTGTATGCCTAGTGTTTCTGGAACTGCGCAAGGCACACATGCCTTTCAAGTGATGCACAGGAATGAAGTGTTATAGCAACTCCTGGGTTACCCTGGCTCAAGTTTTTTGAAAGATGCCAGGATTGGCCAAGGAACTTTCTTTTAAAAAGATGGAAAAAATTCCATGGAAGACAAACATAGATCACTTTAAAAAATCATTTTTATTTCATTCCCTTTCAGCTTGTCAGTCCATAAATATCAAAACCCATTTTAAGAAGGTATGTAAGACATATTTGTATTGGAAGATAATATCAGAGAGTTCAAGTACCATTTAGACATCAGATAAATGTCATTTCCAAACAAATGCTTTTTATTCCTAGTTGAATATCACAATAATCAAAATTTGTCTTATAGATGGCAGGTAAATTCCTTACTTAACACATGAGAGCAAATGAAAATGTTTTTTCAATATGTTTGTTCCCTGACTTACCTAAGGTAATATTACCATGAGATCTTTCTTTTATTGCAGTCCCCAACATATTCTGGGAAAGAAACTTTCCATAGTCAGTGAGTTTGAGAAAGGCTTCTTAAAATATTCTTGGAGGTCCTGTAATGAAGGAAAATAATCTGCTTAAAATTTATTTAACTCATGTTTTACTAAACTGACTGGGCTACAATAACCATACTTCATTTAAAAATTGATTGACATGTATTAATGAATATCTTTATTTGTAGCGGTGTGATAGTTTGGTACTCATTAACAACAGTAATAGTAAACTTTTTGTGTTTAAAAGAGACACATTTAACAGCTTCTTGAGAAGAAATTGGTAATTATCACTTTGTTACCCTGTTTTAAACTCCTTACCTGATACTTTCAGTTAAATGAGCCATTTATTCAAATATCTCTAGTAAACCCTTCAAAATTTCACTGCTTTGAGTCAGCCAGGTATTTTAAGTTGGAATACATGCATAGTCCATTCTCACATTTTCATATGCATCTTTTATATCAACTGCTTCGGAAAATAATCTGAATTAAGTTTTTGACGCAGGAGAAGGCCAATCCAGAAAACATGTAAAATTTTATTTTGAATTGTAGTCTACTTAGTGTCTTGGGACAATAATTGTGACTCTTTTGTTTAGAAAATCACCAAAGATGTAAGGTCTTCAGTGAGGTCAAGCATCTCAGTAGCAGCAGGGTTGGTCATTCTTGATGATGAGAGCGATCCCTTCCACCACTGGTCCTTCATTTACTGGCTGCAGGTGTCTGATGAGGCAGCACTTGATAGTTGAACTAGCTCAGACTGCTCAGTCTTGTATGTTTTCCACTTATTTGAGTCTTCTCAGACTTTTAGTGGTCAGATTTAATCTAAAATTCATCTCTGCTATTTTCACCAAGAGCAAAATTCTGCAAGTAATAACTCTGGTTTTGTGAAGTACAGATGTAGAGCTGACAATGCTTACCATGTGGTCAATGCTCCTTTCAAATATTAAACTTAACCAAAAGACTTGGAAACAAAAGGTGTGTGTGGTGTCTGTGTGTTGTGCGTGGGATGGCAGCAGGGTGGTAGAAGTGGAGAATGTACACTGTAATGTACTCCATAGGCTAGAAATTATTCTTTTCTTGAGCTGCCAGGAAAAAAAAAAAGTGAAACTGTCGTCTTCTTCAAGCCATCACTGAATTGTTTTATTTTTTCCTTCTTTGTGGGGAGCTGTGAAATGGGTTAGTGATGAAAGATGAGCTGGTAGCAATTATTTCCCCATATCCTTACTGACTTGGATACTGGTAACTTTTCTTTCTGAGGACAATCTAACTGAAAATGCAGATCCAATGACTAATACCTTGGGTGTGTCAAAATGGCAGGCAAGGAGTATTTACAACTCATCTCTCTATTTAGCCTTTCTTGCTGGGTCCAGATTTATGTTGGTTTCCTCCTGACTCATCAAGCTAACTTCTTTCACAGGGAAATGCAGATTCTCTTGAGATTACCTGCAAGAATCTCCACATGGGATTTTGGTCCAGTAGAGGATTTAACAGAGAGATAATTGCTGCAAAATTCTGTCCAACTGTGTAGTCACATTTATGAGAATAGTCACACTAATAAAATAATTGATGCAAAAAAAAATAATAAAAGTACCAAACATGACTTTGCTTAGAAGAATAATATTCCATTATTTATCAATTCCCTATTGTGCCTTTATGCATTAAATCTGAACGAATCAAAAAAAATTGTGCAATTAGAAAGTTGTCATTGGGAACTGGATGTGCCATAATTACCACTATTGCCAATGCCTAGATCCTTTCTTAAAGAAAGTATAGCATGGTGTCAGACATTTAATATATATTGAGGTTACTTTTTAGAACTGTCTGAATAAGGATTTACAATTAACTAATCACCACATCATTGATACAAGCGGGAAAGTGGGAAATATATCTTTATATTTTTTCTGCTGATGAAAACAATTAGAGTAACCTGTATGACATATACATGCCATTTTCCTTTCATTTCAAGAATAGACCACTGTTCCTGGTGACATATCTCCATGAGAAACAGACTTCAGACTCACCCTAGGACCAGGAAGCACTGGATTTTAGCAATAAAAGCAAAACCTCACATACCCTGTACCAGCTTTATTAGCCTCTCCTTTCCTGTAACTCTGCATCTTCTGGAAAGCTGTTTTTGACCCGTATATTCTTAATCCCCATTTGCCTACATCCCCACATCTTGGCACTCAATGACACTCCATCATAGATGCACTTCAATTCTGTCTCCTCAATATCTCTTAGATGAGTTAGGAGCAGTCTCTTCTCTGAAAGAGATAATCTTTGCATCAACCTTCTTGTCAGATTTCTTTCCTCCAATTTTGGGCTCTTCTAGCCTGTACTTGAAACAGCTTTCAAAGTAAGATGTCTATAATAAGAAAGTATTCAGTATTTTATTAGTCATATAACATTCACCAGGCCACTTAATTCTCCTGATGATATCATCACTCCATTTTATGGTTTTATACCGTCTAAAGAAATTATGGCTGAGAGAAACTAAGTTGTTCATGGTTCACACTAGGAGTAGGCAGATACAAGACTTGAACCTTTAGTGCTGTGGAACCCACCCTTCTTTCTCAGCATTACACTCTCATGCTACATTAAGCCAGTCTCATCGTGGTGCTTACTATGCAAATTCAGCTGTTTCTATGATTCTCCAAATTATCAATCTGGGAAGACAACAATTTTCTTTGTATGCTCTTGTTCTGCAGAGGGAAAACCAAGAAACATCCATATGACCCAATTTTTAAAAGTAATTTAGGGCAGAGACTGTTAATTAAACCCATCTATAAAGCAAAAGTGTTCAACCATGTGGGAGAGACAGTGAATGGATTGATTTGTAGGTCGGGTGAATACAAGCATTAGGGCTTTAATTAACTGTGGTTGTTTAATTTGGTTAGTTAAAGTACCATATAAATGAAGTCACATTTTGAACCCTGTTCCTGTGTGGGCCTGTCTGTTTAATCATGCTTGCACCTTTAACCTCTAGCAGCCTCTCACTAACACACACTATTAACTGAAAGACAAGGATGCTGTGAGTAGAAAGGTGTGGATCCTTCCTCATGCTTGGAAAGAATTACCCAACAGGCACGTCCTATTGATGCTGGTGGGGAATTAGGGCACATTAATTAAGCTATGTTCTCAGTTCTCCTAAAAAAAAAAAATCATTAGATGACAAAATGACATGACCTGAATCACTTTTGTAAAATAACTTCAGTAAAAATTTTAACAAATTAAATGTTGAGATGCAAATAGTTTATGTAAAAAAAAGAAACAAACATTCTGGTAACTTTGGTTTTAAAGACTATATGTTTAACGATCTAGCTAGGAATGATCAACTGTAATTACTTGAACATTTTTTCTTGGTGGGGGGAATCTTTGTATTTCTTCTATTCAATAATCATTGTTTTTCATTTGGGTTTAATGATGGTCATCTATGATAATAGGTTCAAATGCTTGAAACAGGACTGCTATAGTTGGAGAAAAAGAAAGGAATCTCAAGATAATTTTCATTAGATTATTTTTCTTCTTTTTCAATTAAAGTAATGAACAGTCCACATAAATGAGCAACTATCATTTCTTAGGTTCTATAATCCAAAGAATACTTGATTCATGTTTATAATATGGTTGCTATAATATTAAATTCTGTTCAATTATTTAGAATAATTATTGTCTGCATAATAAATTAAAGGGAAATACATATATTAATGCATTTGATGAGTATTTATTGAAATCCTGCCATATAAACAGACCATATATATATATATATATATATATAGAGAGAGAGAGAGAGAGAGTATGTGTTTACATGGTTAAGCACAGTAGTTAATAATACAGTTGTGAGCAAAACCAGGAGTTAACCATTTCCTGATGGAGGATTTAGGTATGCTAGACGTGATGATATAGCTCTAATCACACCTCTAAAATTGTACTTATTTATTTATTTAATTTTTGTGTATGTGTGTATGCTTGTATCAGTTTATATATACCATGTGCATGCAGGTACCCAAGGAGACTAGAGGCCATCAGATTCTCTGGAACTGAAGAGATGATTGTGATCTCCCTTATGTCTGTCCTGGGAACTTAACTTAGGTCCTCTGTAATAGTAGTAAGTATTTGTAGCCACTAAGGCATTTCTCTAATTCTCAAATGATACTTTCTACATAAATATTTATTGCCTACCACTCTGTACT